>CAWUFW010011099.1:0-641651 GCA_963921515.1 Calotriton arnoldi
GATCCAGATTCAGCTTAAATTAACACAATTAATATATTTATCAATTAATTAATTAATAAAAATTAATTACCAATTAATAATTAATAAACAATATATTAATCATCAATACCCCAAAATAAAAATTATTAATTAATTTATTATAATTTATTTCCTTCCCACCCTATGCCCCTATAAACCCACAACACACTCCAATAAAAAATTAACACAATTAATATAATTATCAATTAATAAATTAATAAAAATTAATTACCAATTCATAATTAATTAACAATAAATTAATTATCAATACCAATAAATTAAAATGAATAATTACTTAATTACATTTAAATTACTTCCCACCCTATTCCCCTATAAACCCACAACCCGCTACAGAACTAAAATGCAAAATTTATTTAAAAATAATTAATAATTTCTAAAAATTATGATTTAATTTACTATAATTAAATTACTTCCCACCCTATTCCCCTATAAACCCACAACCCGCTACGGTACTAAAACGACAAAATTTACTTTAAAAAAAATTACTAACTTCTAAACAATTAATACATATATTTAAAAACAAATACAAAACATAACAAAACATGTGGAACACAAACATATAAAATACATACTAAAATACATAACACTAACAAACATCGATATTATTAACATCGATATTTTTGCTATTGATATTACTAACTTCGATATTAACTAAAACGATATTTCTTACCTTCAGGTCGATATTCTGGTCACCGATATTCTTGATCTCGATATTCTGTCCCTACGATATTTAAAACTCGATATTAATGTAGGTCGAAATAAAAAACTCGATATTATGTCCGTGCACCGAAATGAATATGTCACTCACCCCAGCAACTTGAAGTTAGAGAGTGGGTCCACCCCAGCCTCCTCCAGGCTCTGACAGGTGTGAACGAGCCCGCCGTTAGCCCGGTCTTTGCCTGGGCGGCACCCGCACGCATCCCACAAAGTGGGACTGCAGTTCGCTCAACAAATGAGCAGCAGGTGAGGGTCCAGCAGGTGGTTATGGACTGGTAGTCCCCAGCGGCAGCAGTGGTCTGCTGCGACGGCCCCCCTAGTTCATAGTGATGGTAGGAGCAGGATGTCACAGCCCCACTTGATTGGGATGCCAGTTATCAAAAGCGGCTCCCTCAACAATAACAAATGAAGTGCTGCAGCTGTAATTGTATTTATATAGCGCTTACTACCCCTGATGAGGCTTTGAAGCACTTTCGGTGAGTAGCACGCTATTCCAGAACCCAAAAAGGATTAGTGGTGGATAAGTATAGGGAAATATGAGTTAATTTGAGCAGTGGACTTGTCAGTCTGTTAGTTGGATTGAATAGGATAATGGAGGGATAGAAGAGGCAATAGTCTAGAAAGTGTTATTTGGGAAATCATAGTAGTAAGATGAGGTTTGGAATGAGTAAAAGGAGAGATGGAGGAGAGAAGAGTCTCTAGATAGGGATTAGGGAGATCATAGTAGTAAAATAAGGTTTGAGATGAGTCAAAAAAGGGGTATATGAGGGAAGAATTTAGAGAGGGTTGTCTGGGACAGCATAGTAGTAAAATGAAGTTTGGGGTGATATAAGGAGGGAAGAGTCTAGAAAGGGTTATTTTGGAGATCATAGTAGTAGAATGAGGTTTGGGATGAGTCAAGAGAGTGGAGCTAGAGAATATATTGAGAGAGGTATAGGGTAAGGTATATGGCAGTGCAGATAAGGGCCCAGAACCAACTGTTCTAACTTGGTTCCTGCTGGGAAGGAATGGGCACAACACAGGAAGCACCAGAAAGGTTCATGTTGCTCCTAAGGCGTAACTCTTCAACCCACAGTTCATCATTGACTATGACTATGGAGCTGGGCAGGGGTGGAGATCTAATTAGCATAGGAGTGCTGTTTAAAGTTTGGCGGCCAATCAGCAAGCGAACAGGTCTGTTTTATATGGTTTCTCATGTTCAAAACTGGGGGAACTGTCTGGGCGATGGGAGGGAGGGGTACAGGGAGGTTTGGGGTGTTAATTAAGACCTGGTTACAGATTATACTGATTTTTGTCACTGAGTTGGGTGTTAACCCAAGAATCCTGATTGATATGCTTGTCATATTTGTATCAATAACAAAAAGGAAAATAAAAATATATTTTTTTAATTTTGGTGTAGCGCCATGGGATGGAGAGGATATGTACTGCACTCCAGAGTCAGACATCTTGTAAACAACGGTGGATTATTTGGATAGCCTTGTTTTGCAGGGCTCACCAGAGGGGAAGAGGGTTGTATAAACAGGTTTGCCCTTTTGAACCAAAAGATAATATCCTGCAAATACATGGCTGTGAAAGGCATGCTTTATAAGATGCCCACTACATACTAACTTGTAAAGGGATGTTCCTGTTTTTGGGGCCACACTGATTTAATGGGTGCGGAGGACTCAAGAGATTTCTATCTCAGGGGTACAGTGAAAAAATGTGGCACACTGTTTTGTATATTGCCACGAGGTAGTCAGCCATTTGCCAGGCTAAGGAGATTACTCTCTAAAGATGAAAGAAGGAGCAATTTTCGCCTGGTGTTGGGGTGGTACCTGGCTTCAGATACCACCAGGGGACAATGAAAAGGGGTAACTATCAGTTGCAAAAAGCAGAAACAGTTGTAGGGTGTGACACCTTCAATAAAATGCATAAGACTTTCCATGATTACGCAAGGGGTTTCTAGTACCCAAGATGAAAGTACTCACTTTATCGCTCCCTTGAATTGTTCCCCTCTCATTCCACAGTCGTACCTTGCCTTCACCACTCGTGGTACCGGGTGCTGTTTCCCTTCTCATTCTGCAGTGGCTGCCCCCCAGGGCCTTGTACTATTGTCTTATCCACCTGTCCCCTTAAGTGACCCTTTCTCTCCCAGCCCCCCTCTAATATTGCACTCCCTGTTGGCACCTCCCACTCCTGGTCCCTGGGTCCCTGCACGCCTCCCTCCTCTTTTTTACTTCTTCTCTTGCCCCCCCTATTTTTAAGGTAACTCTGGTAGTAAATGCTATTCCATATAGTTGGGCTTAGTTAATTGAGATATAATTGAATTCAGAGTAGACTCCAGTTGGGGGGGTAACACAAAAGGATGGGGCTCCACAGCAGAAGTTGTGGAGGAGTCCCCTGAGATTCCCATATCTCACAGTAATTCAAAGACCTTAAGCAGAATGGGTCCCATGAAAGGTGGGGCCTCCCTGCACCAAGGTGTGCGTAGTCCTGAGCTGCACCCCTGACTCCAATCACTCACCGTTTAATTTGTAAAAAATTAAACACTGTGTGATTGGAGTCGCAGAAGCACCATACATTGTCCCTGCCATGCTTCCAATGATGGTAACATCACAACTACTAACCATCACACTAATCACTGGAATAGTCTGAATTGTCACACTTGTAAGAGTGCGATGGTTAGTAGTTGTGCTGTTACTATTATTGGCAGCATGACAGGGCCAATGTGTGGTGGAAGCTGCAGTGGCCTCCTGACGGGAGCCCGGGCACTTATATTTTTTACAAATTAAGCACTGGCTAACAGTGCATCATGCCCTACGTATGGTTTGACAAGTATATATTGCCCTAAATATCGATTACTTCTACTGGAGTTAATAATAGAAAATCTGCACCTAATGGCTTTATATTTTTCCAAACAATATTTAGTCCACATTATAGATGTAGGACGATATTTTGTCAGTGATATTCTGACTTACAACTGCGTAAACAGACATACCTGCCTGAGTACATGTAACCTGTCTCTGGTCATGAAGCGCTGAGTTCACCTAACTCCTGTGATCAGATCCCTTTACTGCCTGTTGTCCAGAAGCAAATCAGTTTCAGACCCCTTTGAGTGCCTATCAATCAGCCACTCATAGTGGCACACTTTTCTGGGGCAAAAGAAGAATGTGCTATTGCCCTTCCCAGGGGCATAACGCAGGCCTCCGGAGCTCCTGTGGTGCAGAGGTAGGGGGCAGCACTTCCAGGGTCCACAACCACGCAGTGACATACGCATTCTGTGGGGTGTGGCATCATTTTCTTACACCACTGGCCCTTCCAGGTCACTCCGCTCAGTGCATCAAAGGTGTCTCGTGGAATCAAAGATTAGAGAACCATTTACTGCAAAAAGAGCACTACTTTCAGCAATTCTGTTTAACTGAGGTTCACGAGGCCACATCTTGTGCTAAAACCAGCCGCGGCCCCTGCAGGTAAGCGCAGTGGGGGGGATTTCGATGGATGATGACGAGGGAAAATTAAATAAATAATTAATTTTCCCTCGTCATCGTCCGCCGAAACCCCCCCCCCCCCCCCACCGGACCCCACCGCTCTTACCTGCACGGGCTGGCTAAAACAATTATATAATGCACATAACATAATGCCTGATAATATGGACCATGATGCTTTGCATCTGTTTTATTTTTTTTCAGGGCTTAAGCATTATTGTATTGGACTCCTCTTTTATGATCCCTTTATGTCAATGTCTGTGTGAACCTGGGGCTCAGTATATCTAGCAGTCCATGATCGAAACAGCAACTAAAATACGTTATGCTATTGACTTTGGTGCAGCACACAGTCTTTCATGGATGTTGTGGCGCTGTAGTGCTGTTGGTTGTCAGCGCTGCCATCCATATCCTGTCACCGTTTCCATTGCAGACCCAAGTGTGGTGATGAGCACTTCTTCCAAGTCATCAGGACAGTGTTTCCAGTCCTAAAACTTTGTGTGATCACCCAAAGCATTGTGGGTGTTGTTTGGCGTCTATTGAACTAATTTGACTAACACACCTGAAAACAATGATTTGTAGGTGAAATGTCCATGACTGGTGACAGTGTCCATACTTACCTTGAATATTGTGGTCCTTCTAGACCCGGGTTGGAAAATTCCAGTGATGATTTGTTTCGTGTGTTCTGGCCCAAGCACAGGACTGTGTGGTGACCCTTGCTGGGTGTGAGGTGGATTGATGGATAGATTTTGATGGAATTGTCTACTATGCTGAAGGATTTGAAATCAATGCGATGCACATGTATGATACTGATGTCTGAGAAAATATGGCCGATGGAATCTACAGATTGCTTTTTGTATTGGTTGAGAAGTTAAAGTTTTACATTTAGACTGAAAATGCACTGTTTGACCATACTCAGAGCTTACTCTGAGTTCAAGGGAATGTTCATCATAATACAATGGTGTTTAGTTTTAAACAGACTGTTTTTCATTGTCAAACTTTCTTCATTGAGGTTTACAAAGTGCCTTTACATACAATCATAGTGCAATATAAAGAGATCTCGAAACAGCACTCAGAAATTGCTAATGGCGGTGACAGGTGCTCAGGAGAATATCATACATTTCCAGTACTTATAATAAAAACAAATGCATCTATGTCAACTTTTCAGCATTACAATGAAGATGTTTTGCACTTAATTTATTCCCCTAAAAAATCCCAACTGTAAAACCATGAGTGAGTTTGCGAATTTGTGTGTCGAGTGAGTGGTGTGCATGGGCATGGGGGGTAAGGAGCATAAAGTTTGCGATTCCTTGTGTCTGAGAGTGGCTCTCAGAACTCTCAGGGTGTTCAGTACTGAAGAGGTGGAGTGCTCTTGTGCGAGTAGGACAGGCGGTGAGCGGAAGACCCTCCGAAAGAAAGTAGAGCAACGGCCCAACTGGTATTCAAAGTTTTTATAGTTATCCATTAAGATATCTGCCATTCTCTCCATTGTCAGGGCCTGCCATAATCTTGCATGCCATTGTGAAAGTGAAGCTGCCGTGGTCTTTTTCCATGCTCCCGCTACTGCCATCTTAGCTGCACCGAGACAGAGCCACTAAATAGAGTGGTCACTAGTAGTCTGGTGTTTCAAAGTTTCGTCTCATAAACGTAGCAGTGCAAATCTTGGTGTAGCCCAATATGGTGTTAATTTGTGCCAGAATTTCTGCCCAGAAGGATTTAATGATTTGAACAATCCCAACAAATGTGTCGGAAGTCGCCCAGTAGACCACACCCCCTCCAGCACAGGTCAGTCGTATCAGGGTAGTATATTTTAAGTTTAGTGGGGTATAGATACCAATTAAACAACAATTTGTAGTGCGCTTCTCTCAGGCCTAGGGAGTGATTGAATCTGGGTATATCTTCTGCCATTGTTTTTTAGGCTGAGCATTCGAGACCTCTTGTATATACTTTAGTATGTACTTATATATTATGTACTTTGTGGGCTCTGGAGATCATCCCTAGGACTTGTCTGCTTCCGCTTAGGGACTTTTTTTCTGTTCAACTGCCTCTATTTAACTGTCTTGATAGAAAACGACCAGTAGAGGTCAGTAAAATACCAGAATTGCTTTCTGCTGAGGGACTTTCTTTTTTTAATTTTTTTGGCAACTGCCTCTATTTAACTTTCTTGATAGAAAACGACCAGCAGAGGTCAGTAAAATACCAGAATCATTTTAGCATTCTCTAGATTCCAATCCATAGAAATTGTCTTCCACGAGCACCCGTACACAATAATATTTTTTTCAAATCTTGTATTTTCAGTGATATGACCACCGAAGGCCCTGATTTTATATTAAAAACAGAGCTCTGGACTACACCATTTCCCGCTGAAAGGCAATATTTCTCTCCATGTGTTCCCATACCTGGCGTGTCACGCAGTTTGGTGCTTACTTTCCCTCCATGTTAAAGAACAGTAGATTTTCATCACCCAGGCTAATGTGCTGCATAGCTAAATACATATAAGGTCCAAAAGGCGATACCGATTGCATTGCAAATGCTTGTCTGGTATGTGGTCACCCAGTATCTCTGACCAAAAATGTATATGGCGGGGTATGATCTTGGGAAAGGTATCAAACAGATGCGCATAAAGAAAGGAGATGGAACCTTTCATCCCTCCTACATGCTGCGCACATTTTTCAATATGGCAGAGTTCTTTGGTAGCCGCAAGGCGCATATCAGGGTGTAGGACCCAGGGGCTTATTTATGAGCCCTTGCGTCACTTTTGCGCCTCCGGTGCGTCATATTTACAAAGTGACGCATCTAGTTAGATGCGTCACTTTGTAAACCCCTGCGCCACATTATACCTGCGCCAGGTATAATGTATGCAGGGCGGGCGTTCCGACGCAAGTAAGCCTCGTAGAAGTGACGCAGTGAAATCTATGAGATTTCACTGCGGCACTTCTAGGACGCAAATGCGTCAATATCTTACACCTGCCTCACAGCAGGCGTAAGACTGACGCAGGCACATTTGAAATGGGACTTGCCCATGTGAAATGACCCATTGCTGAAGTTGCGTCACTTTTGTGACACACTCCAGCAATGCGTCATTTTTGCGTAATACTGACGTATCTGTAACTCCTTGCGACATGATGCGTCATACTGTAAATATGACGCATCCAGCATGTCGCAAGGAGGGCGCAATGAAAAGTGACGCATCGCTGTTTTCACGCAGCGATGCCTACCTTTCATAAATGAGGCCCCCAATGTTTTAGCTGAGTATAATGATTTCTTTCGGAGGCCACTTTGCCAAAGTCTCGCTGGCAGTGTTCAAAAGTGAGGATGTCCCACCCATGGAACAGGTCTGAAATAGTCAAACTACCCTCCTCCCTCCGTGAATAAAAGCGGCCTGATTTAAGAGATGGCAGGAAGATGAGGTTGAAGTGAACGGGAGTATAAGGGGAAGCTAAGTTGGTCCCGCCCTCCATTTGCATCACCGAGTCCAACGCCCGAAGGGTCGTTCGAGTAGGTGTGCTGAGGTACGCATTAGGGGGTAGTTCTGAACAGACTTTGACTGTATATTTGCTTTAATATTTTTTCTTGAGAGCAAAATAAAACCCCTAGCAATGGGCTTAAATGATAGAACATGTTTCAATTTTCTGCAATTTTTCCGTTAAATTGAATTGGAGATATCTTCCAAAGGTTTCAGCTGAAACACCTTTATGTAAAAATGTCTGGACACTATACTAAAATTAAATTTGTATTCAGTTCCAGATTTCCTTCATTTCAAGTGGGCAGGGCCGGTATTTTACAATACATATGCTGTAATAATTTCCCTGCTGATGTTATTTTTTGGCTCTGTGTAAATGGTTTTTTAACTAATCCAGTACTTAGAGACTTTGCCAGAATGCAGACAGTTGGGCGGGCATGACAATGTGATGCTGGTGGCTTGATGAGTTTTACCGATGTGCTCCACCTGAAATAAAATTTGTGTTGGGGTCTTCCTCGTGTTTTCCATAATTTGTCCATCACCTTCTACGACCGAGCAGTTTTTTAAAGTGTACTCTGCATATTGCTTCTATTTGGACTGTGCTGTACTCCTTTGATGATCTCTTTGAGAGCAAAACACATGTCAGGAGTTGTTTCTAGTTTATTCCAGATGTGCTCGGATGATATTTTACTCAGTCAAATGCTGCAATACTTTACCTGGAATGGTAATTGCGTGTATTACTTCCTGACTCAGTGCGGATCATGTTTTACTATTTCAGTGCTTAAAACAGCCAGAATGCAGACTTCAGGATGTGCAAAATAGGGCAACATTGTATTTTGCTTGTAATGACATCAACAAATATTGGAAATTGCATATAGCTACATTTTTTAGTACATTCAATTTCCTCACTGAAGAAATGCCCTGCTGTGTGCCCAGAGCTGAAACTCTGAAAGTAACAAACCTCACATGTGTGCCAGACAACCAGGCGACCAGCAATGGACATGTGGCGTCACATTAAGGGCGCTGGAGGATTTCGGGGTGTCTCATTTGATTGGCAATGTAGATTGGCTTAGAAATTGCAACCTGGCTCTATGTAAGCACTGTCCTGATTGTATAAGAGAGATTTAAATCTGATGCATGTAGAATAGGAGGAAGTGAAACACTTTTGCCTCCTTTTCTCAATAAGTGTGATGTTGGTGATAGATTGCCCAGGCTCCAGAAACAGATTGAAAAATTCATGAATTACATTTCGACGGGGGGGCGTGGTTTGACGCGCAACCAAGATGGACGCGTCTTTCTGAGCTCCGTCAGATCGCGGGTGCGACCGCTCATCGGAACATGCTGCATCGGTGATTTTTCGATCATCATGCAGCGGATTTGAGTGGCGGATCACCTGGGGAAGCCTGCATACCATTTTCGGGCTGTTTGGAGTCCTTTTGGAGTTCTTTTCGTTTCGGCGACTTTCTCCTCAAGCTCGAGCTTCAAAATGGCGGCAGAAGTGAAAGTCCCTGCTGCTTCACGGATCACTTCAGTAGGTCATTGAACTACATCACGGCTTTTGCTGACCTTTTTCCCTTCATGTATGAGGTATTGCTTGGATTCCTTTGTGCTTCACTATGTCATGCTCTGCTTTTCTTTAAAAGACGCTATGCTGAGGAGGCAATATTTTTTCACAAAATGGCAGCAATTATTTGAGTGCTGATTGACTTACTTGCGACCTGCTTTCAGTTGGTTTTACCTCAATGGGGGTGACTACACATGTCAAATTGCTAGCTTTAAATTTTGCGACGTTTGAAGATCATATTTGCTCTGACTGAGTGAGCAGTCTGTACCTCACACTATTTCCTGATACCAGTGGTTGCTTGTTTTTCTGTTGGCGATTCATTTGTCTGTGTGGGAATTTTAATTCTCCTCAAGTCTTCCTCTGTGCTTGCTCCCTCTTGCTGTGCTTTACAGTGGTGTGTTCTTCAATATACTTCACAGCACTTTCGCCTGTTCTACGACTTCTCCACATTTATACAGTCATTCTGTGAGGTGTTTTTTATTGGACACTTCAATGGCGGATGGCATGGGTGTGACCCCCAAGGATAGAGATTCGAAAGGGAATCTGAAGCGGTCTAAACAGATTTCACCCACGCCCGACACTTCAGCGAGAGGCAATATGGATTCTGCTTCAGCATTAGATACTATTCTAACTAAACTTAATGCAGTTCAAGACATAGCACAAAGCACCAAAACGAATACAGACTTACTTCAGGTTGAGGTGGCGGCTATCCGAAATGACCTCAAGAATCTCTCATTACGTGTCTCCAATGCAGAAACACGAATAAGTTCTGTGGAAGACTTCACGAATAAACAAGCTAAACAGGCTCAAAGTTTAGAGCGTTCCTTGGCCTCATTGAGAAGAGACCTGACTGAGCAGGAAGATAGGAACCGTAGAAGCAATCTTCGAATTTTTGGCCTACCGGAGGACTGTGAGAATTCTGCTCCTTCAATGTTGGATTTTTTGCTTACATGGATCCCTACGGTCTTGAACATTTCATTTGTAAAAGACTTTGAAATAGAACGTGCTCATAGGGTTCCCACCTTTAAGCCTAAAACGTTAGCTTATCCAAGACCAGTGATTCTGAAACCTCTGCGCCACCAACATTCTGAGCAAATCCTAGCTCACATGAGGAAGATTAAATCATTACAGTGGGAGGGGCACAGAATATCAATATCACAGGATTTTGCTAGAGATACTGTCATTCGCCGTAAAGGTTTCTTGAATTTACGTAGAAGGCTAATTGATATGAGCATTCCATTTTCCTTTGCAGGTCCTTCGCGTTTCAAAATAACTTTTAGAGGTCGCTCTCAGATTTTTTATGAACCTGCAGAGCTTTCCACTTTTTTGGATAACCAGTCTGAATCACAGATGGATCAGTTGGCTTCTGAAACGCTTCCTAGCACGTCTCATGGTTAATGTATCTCAATGTTGATAACCTGGATTCATTTGCCCTGTGCTTTTGCCATGATATACGGCCTTATCGTGCCTATGTGTTCCTTGCGGATATAATAAGATTCAGTAGTGTTGTTGTTAGTTCATTGTGGTTACTCTCTCTTGACTGATTTTTTCTTCACAGGTATTTTATCTGTTTTTTTCTTCACAGGTCCTAAAATTGCTCATACCTCTAGGCAGGTTTCTTAAGAGTTATTTCTGTCTTGTGGACAGTGTTTAGGTACTGTCCTATTACATAATGAGGGTTATTATGTCTCTATTTTCTTCTCCTTAATCTCTTTTTCATCTCTTGTCATTTCTGGCTTACTCCAACTCTGTCTATGTTTTTCTATTTTCGTTCATCCTCCTCTGCTGTTCTGATGAATTTTTGTTGATTTGTACATCTAAATAGTTGTTTTTCTTTGGGTTCTCTTTCTTCCTATTACCATGTTATTGGTGTTCTGTCTTTTCCACCCTCTTTAATATCTTTTATATGCTTTTTATCCGTTTAGCTTGCACTTTCTCTTTTCTTCTTTTTCTGACTGTGCTGGTATCTAATCTTTTTTCGTGTGGTTATTATTCATTTGTATCTCCCTCTGTTTCCCTTTCTTCCTATATTCATCTATTTTGTGTTTGTATAATTTTTATAATGTGAATATATTCTCTTATTATCTATGTATTTAACTCATGAATTATTTTTTATTGATATTTCTAACACCTCACTTTATTAATTATTACATCATTTATGACTATTTACCATGCCTTAGGCTCTTATCTATAATATCTAGTTCTGTTATTTAGGATGCCTTAATTTATTAATTATTACATCACTTATGACTATTTACCATGCCTTAGGCTCTTATCTATAATATCTAGTACTGTAATTTAGGATACCTTAATTTGATATTGCCTTAGCCTGGCATTCATACTAATTATTAGTTATTTATAATGCCTTATTACTGTTTATGAGGCCTGAATTGATTATTGAACTGAATATTACCTTAGGCTGTTATTTATAATCTTTTTTTATTTATTTTTTATTGTTATCTATGAGGCCCTAACTAATATTGCCTTAAATTGTTATTTATAATATTTATTACTGTTATTTATGATGCATTAATTATTGTTGCCTTAGCTTGATATTCATAATATTCATTATGGTTATTTATGATGCCTTAATTTAATATTGCCTTAGTCTAGTGCTCACAATATTTATTATTGTTATCTATGACTGGATTATTTACTTTTGCATTAATGTTCTGTTGCTCAATGATATATCAATTTTATTCCTGAGCGGTCCACAATGTCTGTGTGCGCCTCTGTGGTTGCTCCTCTACGTTTTTTCCCCCATGCAAATTGTCTGTTACAGACATCCCCTGGTGGGGTTTTTCTTGTTTTTATGCTCCTTCTCTTTTCTTTGGAGCATTTTTTCTCTTTCCTTTCTCCTTTCTAGCCTTTTCCTCTTCTATTTCTATCTTTTCTTCCTTGGGGACTCCTGCTTCGGCTCCTGTTTTTTATGTTGTTCTTGTAGTCCATCTATTCATGTGCATGTCGATATGTTGTATAGTGTTCCCTTTCTCTTTTATCAGATACTATTATTTGTTTGCTGGCGTGTCTCCTCATGTCTGGTCTAAATGTAATATCTCTTAATGTCCGTGGATTGAATCATCCTGTTAAGAGGGCCAAGATACTAGACTACTGCAGAAGCCTATCTGGTGATGTTGTTCTTCTCCAAGAGACTAAGATAGCCTTTAAGGAAGCTTTGCTTCTACGGAAACAGTGGGTTCTTGATGTTGCTTGCTCTGAAGCCTCCGGTAAGAAGAACGGGGTTGTAACCTTGATTTCTAAAAATTCTGGTCTGTCCATTGTCACGACGGAACATGATACGGATGGCAGATGGTTGCTTTCTCGTTTGTCCAATGGCTCAGACGAATTATATGTTATGAATATTTATGCTCCCAACATTGATGATCAACTCTTTTGGCGTTCAATAACCAAAAAGCTCTCTGACATCCCTCAAAGTGCTAGAACCATTGTTGGAGGTGATTTTAATTTGCCTTTAGATCCTATTTTAGATAGACATTCTGCTTTTAAATTTCGCCCTCCTAGGTCACATAAACAAATGCTCAATATGTGCTCCTCTCATCAACTTGCTGACGTTTGGAGGTTACATAACCCGACGGGTAGTGATTTCACGTTTTTTTCCTCTCCACATTCTAGTTTCTCACGTATTGACTATCTTTTAGTTGATGCTGCTCTTCTAAAACACACTAGTAATGCTATAATTCACCCAATAGTTGTTTCCGATCATGCAGCCGTCTCTTTTACTCTTCTTAACTTGACGGATAAACAAGGTCCTCGTACTTGGCGTCTCAATACAGAGATTTTGGATGATAAGGATGAAGTTAAAGAATTATCTGTGGAAATTGACAATTTCTTCAATGATAATGAGTCTTCGGTTAACTCCCCAATTGTGTTATGGGATGCATTTAAATGCACTATTAAGGGTCATATTATCAAAAAAATGTCAAAAAGGAATAGTGATATCAGAAAATCATTACAATCTTTAGGAGATGAGATCAAATGTAAAGAGATTTTATATAGAGGCTCTAATGATAAGTCTCTCCTGCAAGACATCAAGAATTTGAAATATTCTTTTAACTCCATTGTTACTAAGAGAGCTTACCTTGGTGTACATGCTCAAAAGTCTAGACGCTTACTCTTACAGAATAGAGCTGGTAAGATGTTGGCTGCCACTTTAAAGTACCAAACTGATAAGGTCAAAACTGCTCAGATTTCTTATATTAATGACACTAATGGCTCTAGGAAATTCCATACTCAAGAAATCCTACAAGTTTTTCGTGATTTTTACGAAAAACTTTACACTCCTAAGGATCAATGTGACTTATCTGGGTGTCAGAAATTCTTGTCCTCGATTCCTACACATACTATTTCACAGTCGGAGATGAATGTTCTGGGGCAACCGATTGATTCTGAAGAGATAATTCAGGCCATTAGGTCGACTCGATCTGGGAAGGCTCCAGGGCCTGATGGTTACCCTATTGCTTTCTACAAGACTTGTTCATCATCCATAATAAAATATCTTAAGAACGTTCTCGATAACTTTGTAGTGTCTGGTAAAGTCTCTGGTTCAGCCGCTGAGGCTACTATTGTTGTGATTCCGAAAGAAGGAAAAGATCATTCTGACCCTAAAAATTTTCGTCCAATCTCGCTTCTGAATATGGAGGCTAAGATTTTTGCCAAAATCCTGGCTAAGCGATTAGAGGGCCATATCCCTAGCCTTATTCATAACTCCCAGACTGGCTTTGTAAAAGGAAGACTTGCTAGAGATAATATCCGAACCTTTTGCCATATATTGGAGAAAGCGAAACTTTCTGCCTTGCCATCAGCTGCGATTGCTCTTGATGCCGAAAAGGCTTTTGATAAAGTTTCTTGGCCTTTTTACACGCAGTACTCCATTCTCATAATTTAGGAGATTCTTTTATAAACATGGTAATGTCCCTATATTCCCAACCTAAAGCCAACATCAGAGTTAATGGGGCTACGTCTTCCTTTTTCAACCTTCGTCAGGGAACTAGACAAGGGTGCCCGTTATCACCCCTTCTTTTTCTATTGACCATAGACCCACTCCTTCGGTTACTCAACTCAAATGACAACATCAAAGGTTTCCAATTTGGTACACATTCACTTAAAACGGCTGCGTATGCAGACGATGTTCTCATATTCTCTGAAGAGATTGCTACTGCCATCCCTGCCATCTCTAATACCATTAAAGAATTTTCAATCGTTTCAGGGTATACTTTGAACAGAGACAAGACGGAGATGTTCCCTCTTAATGCGTTGTGCTTCCCGTCTCATATGGGTGAGGCTGGCTTTAAATGGCAATCGACTCGAATTAAATACTTAGGAATTTGGTTTTGCAATAACCTTGTAGATACTATTTCTTATAATGAATCTCACATTCTAGCTAAGATTAAAGATCTTTTATCCTCTTGGTCTCCGAAATATATTTCCTGGTGGGGAAGGCTCCAAACTCTCAAGATGATGATAACGCCGATTATTAACTTCTTATCCTCAATGCTACCTGTGAGGCTGTCCTCATCCTTTTTCCGTGAGATTGACCTACTTACCTCAAAGTTTTTATGGGGTGACAAACGTGCTAGAATTGCATACAAACATCTTAGGAAGCCATCTGTCTTGGGTGGTTGTAATCTTCCAGATTGGAATTTGTATCAAATTGCTTTCTTATCGTCTCAGGGTGCTCTCTGGTTTTTATCGAATTCACACCATACTCCTACGTGGATTTGTATTGAACAAGTGTTGTGTTCTCCTCTCTCTACCCCCTCTTTTCTCACTGCCTCTAAACTTGTGTTACCTCATTCAAGCCGTATTATTTCAGACACAATTAATGCTCTGAAACATATAGATAAAAAGGTTTCCAACCCCATTCATAAATCGAGATGGTCCTCATTATGGTATAATCCTAAAATTGTTACTGATATCGATCCTGCCACGATGTCTTCCTGGGCTAATAGAGGTCTTACGTTGGTCAAACATCTTTATGATTCCAATCATGATCCTCTTCCCTTCTCTTCTTTGGCCAGTAAATATAATCTTAACAATATGGATTTCTATTATTTCTTAAAATTAAAGGTTGCCCTCTCTAAAGTGACCCTCTGTACAGATTCGGTTACTATTTCACTTCTGTCTATGTGGTCTCGTTCAGGTCATACTGCCTCGAAAATATACAAATTCTTATCTGCGCCACTTCCTTCACAGGCTACTATTACACAAGATAAATGGTCACATCATTTTGATAGTGATATTTTTAAACATATCTCACAAGAGTCATGGCAGTTAATTGGGAAAGTTTCACTACGAAATAAGATTGCTCCTTCCCTTATGCAATCTAAATTCTTTTCGATGAATCTTCTGCACTGGACCCCTGCTCGTTTACATAAACTGAAGCTGAGGGATAGGGATCTTTGTTGGAATTGCAATTTGGTCCCAGGCACTTACCAACATATGTTTTTTGAATGCTCGTTACTACAACCCTTTTGGGATTTAGTTCAGAAACACTTATCCCTAATTTTTGACATTCCAGTGGAACTTTCATTCCCTATGATCTTATTGGGACCATGGGCCGCATGTTCCCCTCTTCCTCTGGATGATACTGATATGCAGCTATTAGATCTTCTTATTTCAATTGCTGTCAAAATTATTTTAACTGAGTGGAAATCCTTTAATCTACTGTCCTATCATACTTGGTGGGCTTGGGTATCATTTCTTCGTGGGGCCCATACTTCGGTTGAAGAGAGACACTGTACTCCTCCCATTTCCAATACTATCTGGAGGTCACTGGATAAATATATGAAATTGTCATCTCAGGGGTTGGTAGCCCAATATCCCTTTGTCTCTATTGCTTAATTTATTTTTCATACTGTTGCAGGTGTCCCCATCTACCCATCTATCCATTTATCCATCTGTATTATCTATTTATCTATCTATCTACCCATTTATCTATCTATCGTCCCCTTTCTCTTTCTTTCTTTCCTTGTTCCTGCTTCTTATTTTCTCTTTCTATCCTTTCCTTGTTTTTTTCGCTTATCCTGGCACTTTCTTGGTATCTATGCAATACAACTAATTTTTTGTTATCAATCCAGTATAAGATACTCTTTTTATATGACATATTGAGCCGGTACTATGTGTGATTTCATTATTTTCTGACATGAATTTTACCTTTGTGTCTGTTTTTTCTTAAATGTCTTACTTATCTATTGACCATGTTGTTCTGTTGTATTGCATTTTATTACAATTATATGAACTCTTACTTTTTAAAACAATAAAGATATTGAACACAAAAAAAAATGAATTACATTTTGACCAGGAACCTCCAAAATTAGAATTCGATGACCAGGTACCAACCAAAGTTCAAAAGACTTAGGGCCTCATTACGAGTCTGGCGGTCCATGGGTCGCCAGACTTGTGGAGGCCCTGAGGTGGCGGTCTTCCAACTGCCCTATTACGACCAGGGTGGTCAGGCCACCCTGGGACCACCGCAACTGCCAGGGATCAGAGATCCCTGGCGGTGGCGCGGCAGTCTTGAGGCCGCAATATGCTTGGCAGGGCCGCTGTGGCCCCGCCAAGCATATCACGAGTTTCCTCACCGCCACACTTTTTATGGCGGTGCGACCACCATAAAAAGTGTAGCGGTGAGGAAACAAAGAGGGCCCTATAGGGTCCCCTTGTGCCTCTGTGCCATGGGGTGCATGCACCTGTGTGCATGCACCCCAGTACCTGCACGGCATGGACTGCAGCAGTACATGCCATGCAGGTACTGATTTTGACATTCCCATTGCGGTGCCTATTTCATGGGCACCGCCGTGGGAATGCCAAAGTACCGCCCGCCAGACAGGAGAAAACTCCTGGTAACCAGGGGTTTGGTGGTGCAGGAGTGGGGCGGTCCCGTTCCCGCACCGCCAAACTTGTAATGAGGCCCTTAATCACTTGTATTTGCTACTTGGGTGCGCTGTGCTCAAAACTTTGAAGTGCTTTACCTCGAGCTTGAGGATGCAGCTGAATTAACTCATCTTCAGAAATCTACTAAAAACTGACCTGGTCAAATTACCATATGACTATATCCACTAACAGCATATTTGATTGCGTGCATGGTGCTCAGATGACCTGTCCGTCCGATACAAAATTTCAAAAATAAATAAAATAAATTTTGGTACTTTTACATTAACATCTGGAATTCAATTTCAGATGCTGCTTTTAAGATCTGAACTTGGGGGCCCGGATTCTCAAAGGTTTTGCGTCGGGTTAGCGTAACTTTTTTAACACAAACCCAACGTTAAACCTGTTTTGGGATCAGGGCCGTTTCTAGGGGTTTTGCCGCCCTAGGCGAGAATTGAAAAATTCCGCCCCCTCCCTTTTACTACCATTCGGAGAGAGAAATGTAATGAACTGCATCTGAAGTGTGGTGAACACACCCATTAGCTACATTAACCGCACGACCAGAGATGTCCCCGGGGCCTGTGGAGGAAAGGGCGGCAATGTGGAGGGAACTTTCGATGTCCCGGCAGTGCGGTTACAGGAACCTAGACTCTGTTCAACTGAGGGTATTTCTTTGTCAAGGGCACCCATAGTATTTATTGGATAGTTCGGTATTGAAGAACTGCGCTTACCTTGTGCCTTAGGTGTCGGTAACTAGCGCTTCCCTATTGTGAGTGTTGAGGGAGAAGCAAGGGGCCAAGAGGGGGGCCCAGCCCAGCCTTGTCTGGCCGCAGAAGGGCCCGCTTTTGGCCCGGTTTTAACCCAGGCACTTGCCTGGGCGCGTCGCGCGCACGTCGCGCCTGCGGAGCCTGGCGCACTAAACTGTGCTTCACTGCTTGCCGGTCATTGGCGCCTTCCTCCTGGGCTCGTGCTGACAGCTAGAGGCTGTAGTCCCTGAAGCGGCCCCTTTTGAGAAGCAAGTACGGCGGGAACAGGTTGTGAAGCATGGTTTTCAGCAAGTGAGGAGCTGCGAGAGAGAGACAGAAAGGAATGGAATAAGAGGAAGAAAGAGAGGGGGGACAGGGGCAGCTGACAGCGGCAGAGCAGGAAAAGTGGACACAGGACACTTCAACCACTGATCTTACCTTAATACACCTGCTGGGCATCTAGGGACTCCCACGTGCAACAGAAGCAGGCTGCAGGGTAGGCCAACCAGTCCTTGCCTTGACCTTCCTGACTCCGCCTCTCTCGAGCTCCAGACGACAGCACTCCGGGTCTACTGCGCACCCGCGCCAAGGCAAATGCAGGGATTCAAAAGTGAAAATAAAATGATGACAGGCCTGCCCCTCGTGAGATCATTGGTCCATTCTCTCTGGGGGCAGGCCAGAAACAAGAAACAGGGCCGTCATAAGTAGCGCGTTCGCGCTATGAATGATTGACGGCCCTGATTGTTACAGACATCTGTGGGCGCCGCGGAAACGAAACCACAAATTTTGTGCACACAAGGGCAAATGTCCCAACTACCTTTTGCCGCCCTAGGCGGCCGCCTAGTCTTGCCTAATGGTAGAAACGGCCCTGTTTGGGATTAACAAACCAACGCAAATTGGTACTTGAGTTGGTTTGTATGGAAAAGTAACGAATAGCAGCGTGAAACGCTGCTTTGCATTACTTTGCGTAACAGGGGCGTTACATGGGTGGTACATGGGCAATCCCATGTAACCACCCAGGCTTTTTGACACTAAACCCAATTTACTAACACTGGCAGACAGGGTTTAGTGCCAAAAATTACCATCGCTGGAAAGCAGGTGTTAAAAGGAGAAATGTTGTCATTTCTCCTTGATTTTCCGACTTTGCATGCATGCTGCACTGTGCAGCACACATACAAAGTAGGAAAAGCTCTGAAATGTGCCTACGCATAGTATTTTGTACTGGAAGGATACCCTTCCAGCACAAAACCTATGGTAGACTCAGGCATGCACCCTAGCACTATGGGGCGAAGGTGTGTGCGTGGCGTTTGGCAGCAGAGGCCAGCGCTGGCATTA
Organism: Calotriton arnoldi; assembly: GCA_963921515.1. Taxonomy (NCBI): domain Eukaryota; kingdom Metazoa; phylum Chordata; class Amphibia; order Caudata; family Salamandridae; genus Calotriton; species Calotriton arnoldi. Next base: position 19,216 of record CAWUFW010011099.1, read on the forward strand.
GAGAGAGGGGAGGAAAGTTCCATATCTCTGTGACGATGGCGCTCTCCTGTCCTCTCCCTGTCACACAATGCAGCGCAGCCTCTTTGGGTGCTGCGTTGCCCGACAGCTACGAGAATCTGGGCCTTAGTACGCTCAGGAATGCGGTGCCACCCCTTATGTCCAAGTGCTGGGTAAAACTCACGAGAACACTGATTGAGTCCAGTATCATCTAGATGCGCTGTAGGAAGGCAACAAAGAGAATCCAGAACCTGGTGGCTAGAACGTGCTTGGATGGACCACATAACCATGTCATGCATTGACCCACAGTGCTGTTTTTGAAAATTGGACACACAGATGTGCCCTACCTTGAAATGCTCTGCTTAGAAAGACTCTATATCTCAATGCCTGATCTGGGACTATTCGCCTTTGTAACCCCAAATAACTAAGTATGCCTTGCTTGGGAAAGGTCTACAGTAATACACTAACTATAACATGATGGCATACGGGGCACACTGTAGACTTCTGGAGCCACAAGATGAGAACAAGGGAGCTTGACCTCAAGGGACCCCTGTATGTCCAAAGACCACTGTGGGGCATCTATCCTAAGAAAGTATGGAGTTAGAAAAGACCTTGGGGCATATTATCTAGGAAGTGGCGGTGAGAGGCGTTAGCCTCCTTGGCTTAACGCCTCTCATCGCCACTTCGGATACGCAAGGCTGCACCATATTACCAAGGATATGGTGCAGCCTGGAGTTTCCCCCTGCGATGGCGCTAAGTCTCATGACTTAACGCCAACGCAGGCACCCTTGCACCAGAGTGCAAGGGTGTCTGCGAGCAGGGAGGTTTGTTTATGTACAGGAAGGTGTCCCTTCCTGTACATAAACAAACCTAAAATGCCATTTGTAACTTACATGTGTGCTGCTTCATGCAGCACACATGTAAGTTACAAATGGCATTTAAAAGGTTTGTTTATGTACAGGAAGGGACACCTTCCTGTACATAAACAAACTTAACATATTGCTTTTCCTTGTGTGCTGCACAAGGCAGCACACATGGAAAAAGCAAAAACGAGGATAAATGAATCATTTCTCCTCGTATCGCCACCTTAAGACCAGGATTTTCCTGGTCTTAAGTTCGGCGCTGCCACCTATTATCACCTCTCTTGATAATAGGTGGCACTCTGAGGAGATAGAAGCTTGTTGAAACAACTCCGCTAACCTATTCCCCAAATGTAAGTTTATTATCCATAATCACCCCTAAGTTCTTGGCTTTCCTAGTAGGGGCCGGGGGCATTCCCATTTCTTCAGGCCACCAATCTGGGGTCCAGATATCAGGGCTGTTGCCAAAAATGATGACCTCCGTCTTGCCTGCGTTTAGTTTTAGGCAATTTGAGGACATCCAGCCGGGAATAGCTTTCATGCATTCACATTATTTTAGGCCAGTTTCCAGTTCCTTGCCTCGCTGTAGGGACAACACAATTTGTGTGTAGTCCGCATAAGATGTTACCTGGAGCCCATAAGATCTTATCAGTGCTGCCAGCGGGCCCACATAGATATTAAAAAGCGTGGGACTAAGGGAAAAGCCCTGCGGGACCCCGCAAGGAAGGGAGGACGGCGTTGACCTATGCCTACCCAAGTCCACCGTCTGAATTCTGTCAGCCAGGAAAGATTTCAAAAGGTTCCAGGCTTTGCCCTGAACCCCTGCAGCCGATAACCGGTCCATCAGAACTTCATGATGGACCGTATCGAAGGCTGCAGACAAATCCAGCATAATCAGAATTGCTGCGCCACCTTGGTCCATCACCTCTCGGACCTCCTCCGTAGCTTTGATCAAGGCAAGCTCTGTGCTGTGTTCAGCATGAAAGCCGAATTGCGTAGGATCTAGCACATTATTGATCTGAAGAAATGTGCTAAGTTGTACATTCATAGCCCTCTCGATCATTTTAGCCGGTAATGGGAGGCGCGAGATAGGTCTATAGCTGTTAGGATCCAGAGGGTCCAATTTTGGTTTTTTTATAAGCGGAAGTATTGAGGCTGATTTCCAGGACTTGGGAAACTGACCAGAATTAAGGATGCTATTGAACAACGGAGTAAGGATAGGGGCAATGGCCTCAGGGACACTTTTAATCACCGACACTGGACAAGGGTCCATGGGAGATCCGGATCGAGATGCCTTTAAAAGATTGACTAAATCTTGCGTCTCGAATGGTGTGAAACCCTCTAATAGAGGTACAGATTTTAGGGCACTTGGTAATGGCCTAACTAAGACCTCCACCCCCCCTCTTTGCTGTTGAGAAAAGGAGGAGAAGATGGCTTCCACCTTGTTTCTAAAAAAGGAAGCCAGTGATTCACAAAGAACAGAACTGCTAGGTGTTTGGGGTCTATCCGGATTCGTCAACTTGGTGATAATTTTGAACAATTCTCTTGATGAGGATTTGGCCTCATTAATCTGCTCCGCAAAGTATAATTTTTTTGTTTCCATGAGTAATGTTTTATAGTTTGCGAAGCTTGCTCTGTAGGCCTCCTTGTTATTAATGTTGTACCCCTTTCTCCATACTCGTTCGAGCCTTTTGCAGTCCGTTTTATGTTTTTGTAGGTTATCCGAAAACCAGGGGGCAGAGGGACGGGCCCGCTTAGGGGTATAAAGTTTAACCGGTGCTAAACTAATGCATGCGGCCTCAATCCAACCCGAATATGAGGCCGTAGCCTCCTCCACTTCGACTGGGAGAATCGGGGCAGTTGCTACTAAAATCTTCCCTAATTCAAGGCTATCTACATTTTTCCAAGACCGTATAGCTATCTTGTCTTTAGATTTTAGTTTATGTTGGGAATGAGGAGTCTTTGATAAAGTAAAAATGATAGCGGCATGATCTGTCCATGGGAGTGGTAGTACCTCAGTGATGGAAAGGCTGGAATGATTGGAAAAGATTCCATCTAAGGTATGTCCAGCTGCATGCGTGGGGCTGGCTACCCACTGCTCAAGGCCCCCTCCATTCATAATCTCCTTCAACCTCATATTATCCGGGTCCAAAGGATCCTCCAAATGAAAGTTGAAGTCCCCCATCATAGTAAAAGAGGAGGCGCACAACCCCTCCTCCAGGAGAGTTTCGATGGAATCAAGAAACACGCCCCTGGGACCAGGTGGGCGGTAAATGAGAATAGTTTTGAAAGTGTCGTGGGGGGAGATCCTTAAACACTAATTGATAGTGCTTCACAGGCTAAGTTAGAGGCTATGGTAAAAGAGGGCTCTAAGCTATTGTGATAAATGACTGCAAGTCCTCCGCCCCTCTTTAGGGGTCTATTAAGGGTGTGGCAAAGAAAATCAGGGGGTGATGCTTTCACAATGTCCGGGCCAGAGGAATCATCAGTCCAGGACTCGGTTATAAATGCCATCCTGATGTTGTGTTCCTCAATGAAGAGAGTACATTCCATACTATGTTTGATCGGAGACCTAGCGTTAAGAAGGAGACATTTAATAAGAGGCGAGCCATTTTGCCTGGAATTACTTCCTGTCGAATTGGGCGGATGATTAATAGAAAGAGCCATGATATGGGGAAGAGGCAAAAGGCACTTTGTGCATGCGGCTGCTTGATCTTCAGGATGGATACTGGGCGAGAACCTAGGGCAGCTCGCCTTCCCCCTGACAGGGTCAAGTTTCATAAGTATATCTCTGGAATAACACAGTATACCTGGCGTAAAAGGGCCAGGGGGACTGGCCCTGCGCCCGGTCCGAGCGCGGACGGGCGCAGACGGGCTTGCCTTGGGCGCGCCTTGGGCGGGCCAGCGGCGTGCCCGCTGCGCGCGTCCACTGAGCGTCCGTGGCATTGGCGTTTAAATGGTCTTCAGCCTGCCGCCTAACGTCTGACGTGCCAGGGGGTGTGCCGTGCCGTGTGTGTCCGCCCTCCACTCAAACAGCATCAGCTGCGGTGGACCGGGGTCGGAGCACACGAGCGCGTGAGCAGAGAATGCCTAATGCCCAGTAAACACTGCAACAATATAAAACAGGAATGCGGGGGAAATTAAAACACAGTAAGTTAAGAACAATTTCAAAATAACCAGCAGCGGCACCAGCAGAACTTACAGAAGTCCGCTGCGCGTCCGTGGCATTGGCGTTTAAATGGTCTTCCACCTGCCACCTAACGTCTGACGTGCCAGGGGGTGTGCCGTGCCGTGTGTGTCTGCCCTCCACTCAAACAGCATCAGCTGCGGTGGACCGGGGTCGGAGCACACGAGCGCGTGAGCAGAGAATGCCTAATGCCCAGTAAACACTGCAACAATATAAAACAGGAATGCGGGGGAAATTAAAACACAGTAAGTTAAGAACAATTTAAAAATACCCAGCAGCGGCGCCAGCAGAACTTACAGAAGTCCTTCATTTAGTAGTGATAAGTTCATGCCAATCCTTCAAGGGTGGAGGAGCAAAAAAAGTGTTCACTGGCTGATACCATTGCCACAGTATGATGAATCAACACAAAATTCGGCAGAATCTTTGAAGGATTGTTTTTCTATGTAATGTCTAGTTTTAGAGTGGTTGAACTTGGGGGATGTCAACCTTAAGTTCACCTCTGAATATAGTAACCAGAGTGTGAATTTTCTGGATTTAACAATTAAAGCAACTAGTGGGAAACTGGAAGTGGAATTATTTTCCAAACCCACAGATAAGAACACCTTGTTGCACTATTCAAGCTTCCATCCTAAGGCACAGAAAGATAACATCCCATTTGGGCAGTTCCTCCGTTTAAGGAGGAACTGTTCCTCTCTGAATGATTTTTATAAACACTCTGAGTGCTTGAAGGTGAAACTTGGGGATAGAGGTTATCCCAGGAAACTTATTTCCCATTCATTCAAACGTGCCCATTTTTACAATCGGGAGAGTATGCTAATAGATAGAAGTGTCAAGAAATCAAGGCAAGATGAGAAACAAAAATTAGTGTTTGTGAGCCAATACTCTTGTCTGAGCAATAAAATGAAAAACATAATAAACTCTAATTGGAGTCTTTTGAATGATACTGAATCCCTTAAACTAGAGAGACCTTTATTTGCGTTTAAACGCAATAATAATTTGAAAAGGGAATTAGTACACACTTATAGAGAGGGTCCCAGAATGAACCAACGTACCTTGATGGGTACTCAAGCAATTGGCAATTACAAGTGCAGCAATTGCAATATATGTGGACAATGTATGGAAGGGAAAGAGGTGGTTTACAATAAATACACCTTAACCTCGAAAACATTAAATAATTGCAGAAGTAAGAATGTAGTATATTTGCTTTTATGTCCGTGTAATTTGGGGTATGTTGGTGAGACATCTAGAGAACTCCGTATACGGTTAGGGGAACATAAATCTGCCATCAAAAATGAAAAAGTAAATGCACCACTTGTTAGTCACTTTACAAAGGAAGGTCATACCCTCATGGACTTTAGGTGGTTTATTATTGAAAAAATACAGGGTAATAAGAGATTAGGGGATCTAACACTTAAAAGAAAGAACCGTGAACAATGGTATATTTCAATTTTAGATACCATTTGTTCAGGTCTGAATACAAAGGAGGACTGGATGAGGTTGATTGAATAAACATAATGTTCTATGCTGTTGTAGTGTTTATATAAAATGAGTAATTAGGCTGTAGCCAGATTGTTGTGGGGCCTCTATGTGACAACTGCGGTTTGGCACAAGCGGTGTACCGGCAGCCGCGGTTGTTGAAAGCAGTGGTCACACCTTGGCTCTGCAGCATGATCTAGGGGTTTAATGCAGACTCGAAGCAATGATGAGGTGTGCCAATGCTTTTGGCTGCGACACAATTTGAAAATAAAAAATAAAAAATAAAAAATAAAGTTTTATAAGGATTATGTGTAACATCATTTCATTTTATTTCTCAATTTTTCTGCCCGCATTTGATAAAATCTGTAAGCGTAGAGTACATATGTTGGAGGTCCGTTAGCACACCTAGTGTTAAAGCGCTTGCGGCCATATTTAAATAATAAAACCGATCGGGAAATATACATAAAAGACCATTACTAGTTAAAATAATGGTCATAGAATGTGACACGAAAGATAGGATGTATATATGGCAGATGATTTAAATTAGTTCATTATGTATCATCTTGCCTCGTTCATAGTTCTAATAAAGACACCGTAAATCTTCGGGTGGGACCCACTAGCAACCATTATAAGATGGGGCCGCTTTAAGGGGGTCGGGAAGGAAAACTTCCGGGTGACGTAGTAGTCACAGGTGAGACTTATTTCACCGAACTTTATGTATAAAAGACACATCTTAGAAAGGTCTGTTAGTTGGTTCGATTCCCTGAAACGAAACGTCAGGAGACGACGTTTTTTTACGCGGCTATCTGCTTCAATTCAATGAAAGGTAGGCAAAATGTGGGACCGCTGTAGGAATGCAGTTATGAAAAAGTGTAAGTAATAGTCGGCATTAAGTAGGTCGGCGTCCTAGACAACACGTATTGGTGTAAGCATTTTACTTCACGCTTTTAATTGGCTAAAGATTAATTAAATACCCTATACGAAACGAAATATCGTTGAGACATTTTTAGATTATTTGGGTTTAAAGGACCGGGAGGTTTTCTATGGTATTGAACGGTGAGCACTTTTGTGATAAGGGTCATGGTAGAACTGATCGTTGCCCATAGGTTCATAGGGGTCGAAAATAACTATATAGAAAATTGATGAACTCATGAAATGGGATGACAATAATAAAAACAATATATTGTTATTTTAGGGATGAAGCACGAGTGTCCGGCTTGAAATATAATAACAGACCTTATAAATTAAGTCCGGTTTTGAATTTTGTCGGAAATTGAGTACATACACGAACCAATTTAGGTGAGTGGTTGACCTTAGTGTTTGTCTAGAGTAAACCCCTAAACCCCATAGATTTGATAGGGGTAGTACTTAGATGTTGTTTTATCTTGTTTCATTATTAGGAAACATTTACCAAGTGGGTGAAGAAGCGGTGGATCTAATTGGACTATGCGTATACTTTAAATTTGTTTGGAAGGATCGAATACATAATTATTTACTTTCGTGTACATGGAATTAGTGGTATGTATTTCTTGGTGAGACTGTTTATGGTTATGGGTGTTTGGATGATAATGTGGTTATAATGAACCCAATGGACAACCATATGGTTGCACTGATAATAGATCGCTATATAACTATGATGGAGGTTATGTGATGGGTCATTCATTTGTTTTTTACAAATATGGTTTTCACAAGATCTTTTTGAGACATCAGCACTATTTGCACATTTAAATTGTATATTGTTGTGTAAATAGCTGGCAGAATGTGGGAGGGTTTTCCTGGCAAAGAATACAGGAGTTGTCTCAACCATCAGGTATAAATAAATTGTAGATGATGTGCATTTTGTAGTTAAACCCCATATAATGTTTTTGGAAATGTGGGAGGGGTTTGCAACAAATGAAATATTTGGTATAGTTAATGGGTTTTTTGGAATATAGGGTATATTTAAAGTGTATACATATATGTTTTTTTGTTTTAACTAGGTACATTTTTAAATTTGTTGAGCGAGAGACAAGCTCTATACATGTCCTGATGTAGGTGGTTCTTCAATAATCCTCTACCACTGAAACGCGTCGACGCTTCTGTTTTTATATTGTGTAATATTTTGGAACAACCTCATGTCTAATGTAACCAATGAGTGAATAGACGGATGGTGTTATATATACTTGATTCCATTTTGAAATAACCTTTTGTCTGATGAATTTAAATATTTCACATATGTCTTTTTGTCTCTCATGATGTTTTTTAATGCTCTTAATGTTTTTAATATATGAATTTGTGTAAAATAATTTTTTCCTTTTTTGTGTTATCCTTTATTATTGATTTTTAATAAATTTTGATTATGGTATATGCATAAGGTTGTGTTGTCGTGCAATATATGGTTGCTTTTTGGGTTCAGATTTGTGGTTTCATTGAGTTGAACATATATGTATGTATGATATAATGGACAATTGAGGTTGATTGTGCATTTGAAAGTAGGTAAAATTTGGCAGATGTCCAAGAGAGTTATGTTTTTTTTGTTTATGTCTAGTTTTATGCCAATATTTCAAGGTGGTCAAAGTTAAAGGGGCAGCCATATCATTTTCAACTTCTTGTAAGTACAGCGCTGTTTGACTAATCTCCATCAAATGTTCAAGGCAATTAGCAAGGTCCACTCAGTGCAGGTATTTTGGGCCTCATTTATGAGGTCCCTTGCGCTGTCAGAATGTCACTTTTTGTGCTGTTCCATGGTGCAGGAGCCTGCTCCATAATTACGAGGCAGCACTAAGCCACTTTTTTTGGCTTAATGCTGCCTCATAAATTTGGTTCCCTTTAACGCAGTTTTCTGCGTTAAAGGGGCGTGCAATGGGTGTTGCTGGGGGCGTTCCCAGTAACATCCATGGCTTTTTGACACTGCTCCACATTTACGAGAAATCGTAAATCTGAGGCAGCACCAAAAACTTACACCTCCCCAGGGGAGGCGTAAGGGAAGCACAACGAGGAGAAATATCTTTATTTCTCCTTGTTTTTCCTTTTTCTATGTGTGCTGCATTCTGCAGCACACATAGAAAGAGGAAAAAGCCTCTTCTGATTGTTTTTGTGCAGGAAGGTTTCCCTTCCTGCACAAAAATAATCATCCCAGCAACGCAGGCAACCTTGCACCCTGGTGCAAAGGTGCCTGCGTTGGAGCACAGCAGCCCATTGTGCGCCGGAGCAGGGCAAAAAGACAGGAATCCGGCATACATGATAGATACGGAACATTCCTGCCTTTTTCTTTTACCGTAGGGCAGCACAGCAGGAAGGCCTACGGTGCTGCCCTACGGTAAAACCTCATAAATGAGGCCCTCCATATTTTGTGCAGATCCAACGGTGGGGCTAGTTAAGAGGAGGTCAAAACTTTTTTGATTTTCTAATAACTTTGTCAATGTTTGACGAAGACTTAGCATGTTTAGCCTAATCTCGTTTTTTACACTTTCATGCAAGTCCATCAAACGGGAGGGGAGTTGATTTCAAGAGGGGGTCAAACAAATGTTCATCTACTAACAAATTTGGCGCCGTTAGATTAATCCACACAAACTTTCTCAGACATTTAGCAGGTTTAGCTTACTGTTGGTTATGTCAAACTTTAAGCAGATCCATCGTGGAGGAGACACAGATAAACGGGGGCAATAGAAGTTTAATTCACTAATAACTTTGTTGCTGTTCTATGAAACTGCATGAAATTTAGTGGCTGGCAAATTAAGCTCAGCGCAAATCCAGGTAGGCCCGCTGACCAACCCTCGCTGTGGACTGCCGATGGGGGTTGGGCACAGACACTGCCCGAAGCCCAAACACAGTGGAGAATGGGTTTTCGCCAGTTGACTAGCCGAAGCCCGTGCAGGTAAGAGCAGTGGGGCCAGGCAGGGGGGGGGATTTCGACGGACGATGAAGAGGGAAAATTAAATAAATAATTAATTTTCCCTCATCATCGTCCGTCGAAGTCCCCCCACCCGACCCCACTGCCCCACCGTTCTTACCTGCAGTTGACTGCAGTACAATTTTTTTTAATAATTCACTGAAAAAATATAATTAAATGTCATTTAAAGTTCAGCAAATTTAAAACTAAAATATCCCTGAAATTCGCCAGTTATGGTGTGCAACGCAGAATGGACACCATAACTCACTCTCCATAACTGATTTTGCACTGTTTTTTTAGTGAATATATAATATACATATTTACAAACCAAGGCTTTCAATCTGCTCTCTCCATCCATTGGTCAGCGGTAGTGCCATACACAATTTGCATACGCCCAACACAAAAGACAGCATGGCTCACAGGGTGAGCCCAGCCATTGGTATACCTGATTGTGAGTGATAGAATTCACAATGTGCACATCCGCCCAATAGGAAGGCCCCTTCAGTGTCATGGGCTTCTGGTGATGCAATTTGTGCTTTTACATTAAAAAATGTTTTGGGCTTCTAGACAATACTTATTTTCTTAAGAGAGGACCCCACCCACAACACTGCAAACAGAACGCTCTGTGTCAAAAAAATTCATGCAAAAACAATTCACAAGCAAAATAAGCACTGGCAGCAACCAATGTCAGACCCATTGGCTTTCCACAATCTTGTTTATTATCCCATAGTGCTGTTCTACCTGAAAGTCGTCTGCCTGGAGATGTTCTGCATGAAAGCCATAAACAATGTAGACTACCCAGAACACACACAATTGTGTATGATGAATGAATAGCTGTGCTTAGTGGCAGGCCAATGAAACCTTTATGTATTATTCTAAATTTACGTAGGAAGGGTTGCAAGTTCTCCCTTCTTGCTGTGATTATGGCGCCTCATCTTCCTCCCTCCCCCCTCGAATGCGCATCCCAGTTCATATCTTAATATTTCCTGTAGAAAGCATTATCTGCCCGACAGCCTCTCAGCCAACAAGCCACAAAATCTGCTTTTCTTCCAACTTTTTTTTCTGGCACTTGAGCGAATTGTCATCCCGAAGATAAGGCGCGGATGGATTGCTTTTGCAGGATGTTCATAAAATTATAGCACTGCCCGCTGGCGGTTTCACAAAGCAGCAGCGGCGGAGAGGCCTAAAAAAGGAAGTAACCTGGCGCGCTCGACAGGTCACATTTATCAGGTACGGCGGAAACACTCCCACAGCCCCGAGTCTGGCGGGCCTTCCCGGGGTTCACTCTCACGATCCCGCCTGCCACCAGAGGCAGGGCTTATCTGAAGCCGCGCGGCGTGTTTAAAATAGGCCTTAAAATAAATAGCCCTCTGGCGCGACATATCCTTCGAGGCCTGCGCTTCGTCGGCTTCATATTTACACAATTTTTCTGGTGCGTTTCTGTCAAATATCCAGGGCTTTCTGCAGTCTTAAGGCATCCTAGCCGATAGCGTCCTCGCTTTCTTTTACGTAAAAAACGTTTTGATTTACACATGGAATCAGACTCGTGACACGATGGAGGCCCTTTAAGTCTATTTATTTTTGTCCAGAGTGGCTCACCCTGTCTCTCCGTGGATAAACGAGCAATATAAGTGATCTCGGCCGACATAGTTAAAACAGGGCCCTGTCATCCGCAGAGTGCAGGGGCGCCCAGAGCTGTGGACTTGCTAAATGTCCGGCGCTCGCAGCTGTGTCATCCTGAAAGATTATTTTCTTGTTTTTCCAAGTGTACTTAAGACCCCGACTCATTATTTTTGCACGTCCATCGACCCCTCACCACCCCTGTTTAGTTTGTAATTCAAGACAGACTCTTGTTTAACGATTTTTACAAACTGTGGCTGCCCTTTTACCGAGGAGTGACATATCGGTTGTGTGCCGGACTGTTAAAAGTTATTTATTTGTGCACTGGCTCTTCCTTCAGATACATTTAAGGAGCGAGTTTAGAGACCGTAGTCGCATTCAGTCGTGCAGTTTTTGATACTCCAGGTATATCATTAAATCAGTGTGTTCTCGAGATTCAAGGGTGAGTGAGAAAGTAAGTTAGTGAGCAAGTGTGTCAAGAAGTATGGTTACAGTGCATAATGTTTGCCGGTAGTGGCAGGTGGTGGGCACGGACACTCAGGGGGACTGACATTGACCTAGAGCAAGAGAGAGAATGGCAGAACAGTAGGAAATAAGGCAGAAGAAAAAGGAAAACGGTGACAAAGGGCACAAGCGTTTGCAAAGCCAATAGCACTTTGCCAATGGTTTGGTTTGTGGCTGCTTTTAAAACACGCTTGAATTGACAAAGCCAGTAGTCGCGACCAGACATTCTAAATGCATAGAAACTGAGGGCCCGATTCACAAAAGTAATCTGAGACAAAATCCTAACTTTACGACTTTCGGTATTCACAAAAGGCATTTAGGAGTAGTAAAGTTAGGATTCCTAACTTTACTACTCCTAAACTGAGAAAAATCCTAACTTTACTACTCCTAACTGCCTTTTGCGAATACCGAAAGTCGTAAAGTTAGGATTTTGTCTCAGTTTAGGAGTAGTAAAGTTAGGAATTCTAACTTTAATACTCCTAAATGCCTTTTGTGAATACCGAAAGTCGTAAAGTTAGGATTTTGTCTCAGATTACTTATGTGAATCGGGCCCACTGTTTGCCATATATTCAAGATGGCCACCACGTTGTGATGACGCAACTCAGTGGCTTTCCAGAAAATATACCTTGCAATGTTTTCCATTCTTTCTCAGTGTGTTCTTTGAGCCTGTAGTTGCATGTGCGGCCCAGTGCCACTCATTTTTGAGGATCGTCACTTATTTTTCCTCATGAGACTTTGACTCAGACCCAGAGAGAAAAAAACACAGTCGTTAAAGAACTTCCATCTTGAAAACCTCTGGGCATCATCACTTTCATACAACGTCTTAAAAAAAATAGTGAACTCTGCCACGGCTAAAATCTCTTTCCTAAAGGACAAAGAGGAGTTCGCTAAAAGAGGCCAAGCTTGGTCAGTCATCAACAGTTACTCCAAATTATCACAAGCTTTGTATCTAGCCTGCACTTACCCACTTAATACTGAAATGTAAACTATTGCAGTGCAGTCTGGGCTTCCCTCCATCTCTAGCCGGAAAACCAGCATGGAATATATAGGGGATAGAGCGTGCTGTTTATGTGGGGCAACCTTCGAGAAACTCCTGCACTTAACCTGTGTTTGCCCCAAGTTGGCTTATGAGAGGAGGCGCCTCCTCAAGCCGCTATTTCAAAGTAAAGGAATCCATACATGTAGGCACGCTGTGATAATCTGTCTAGGTCCAGACGACAGCCGCGGCCCGTACAGGTAAGAGCCGGGGCGGTGGGGCCGGCTGGCGGGGGATTTCGACGGACGATGACGAGGGAAATTTAAATAAATAATTAATTTTCCCTTGTCGCCATCCATCGAAATCCCCCCTCACCCAGCCCTACCGCCCCACCGCTCTTACCTGCACGGGCCGCGGCTGCCAGACGACCCCGTATCATCCTGTCCCTTCATGAAATTCTTAAACAAATTGGAACAAAATCTGTCCAAGCAAGTAAATCACTGAATCGCGGCCCAGTGATGTTACTGATCAACCGGCGGCTGGTCACATCCTCCTTTGCACCTAAACCACTGACTTTCTGGAAGCAGCGCATCTTATGACTTCCCTCTCCAAAGTGTCTTGCCATTTGGTGCCACTCTTGAATGTCCGGGAAATCCACTAACAAAGTATAAACTTCACTGGGCAAGCCTGCTAGCAGGAGTCTCAGCCTCTCTCCAACCTTTATGTTATCCTGGCCACTGATTTCTGGCACCAATGACAAAGTGGCCTGCTGGACTTTATCAAAAGTGGCATGAGGTTAACCTGTTGAATATGCTGTGCTATCTATTGCCGTAAATGTTTACTCTTATATTCTTGTCACTTGCACTTTACCTGGATTTCAGAGGGGTCGCTAGTGAACTAACATGTTTGGTTGTCACTGGACTGCCCCCTGACTACCAACAGCTGCTGCACGGTTGCACTTTGATTTATTGTTGCCCCTATAGTTACCATGAGTGAGTGATCCTCCTATACCTTCTTGATTTCTGGTCTCCAGAGGGCAGCTAGTGAACTAACATGTTTTGCAATTACTGGACTACATAACTATAGCTGCTGCACACATGCACTTTAGTTTATTGCTGCTCCCATAGTTACATCCTTAGGGATCGTTAGTGACCGAACACTCTTGGCATTCACTGTACTGCTCCCATGACTATTAATAGCTGCTGCATGCATACACTTTCGTTTATTGCTGCTCCTATAGTTACTTTGAGCGAGTGGTCCTTTCATACACTTTTCTGTCACTTGCACTTTAGCTGGTCCCCAGGGTGCCCCTAGTGAACTCACAAGCCTGGCCATCTTGGGACAGCTCAAAAAAAAATGAATAGTAGCTGTATACTTGTATCCTAATTTACCATTGCTCCTAGTCACCCTGACAAGTGGTTTAAAAGGGTAATGGTAACACCCGGGTAACATCTTTTAAGTAATAGACCTACCCTATTGGTCCCTCGAATTAGGGTCAGTTTTTTTTAATGATATTTTATGATGGATGCTTCTTTGTAAGATTTTAATTAATTGAATACAAATAAAGATTGATTTGATTTGAGAGAGAAACATACATGCGGGATAGAAGGAGGAAGAGAAATATGACAGAGAAAGTAGGGACCTGAAAATGTGAGTTAAAGGGGCAGGGTGTGTCTGGTGTTGGAATAAAGATGCATGAGGTGTAATCAAGCTAATAGAGTCTTGGTATTCATACTGCTGACCTGGGGGCTCTGAGCAGAACTTTAAACACCAACACTTATTCTTTTACAAATTTAGCACTGTACTTTCTATATTCTAAAAATGGCCACCTCGTTGCCTTGCGTAATGTGGTCATGCATGTCATGCAACAAGGCAGCTGTCTTTAGAGTGTAGCAAGTTTAGAATCCAGTGCTTTCTATATTTTCAAGATGGCTACTGCATTGCATCGTCACGTTACATCACGCAACGTGGTGGCCATATTAAAAGTATAGAAAAGTATGTTTTTTATACTTTTAGTATGGCCGCTCACTGCTATTGTCTTTGCCAGTGCTGGGGTATTATAAAAGCATCCTCATTGGGAAGCCAATTGAGGTGGCTAGCATGCAGTGGGGAAGGGGTAAAGGGGATGGAGTGAAAACCATGGAAAGAGGGCGCAAAATGGGGAGGAGCAATGGAGGAGCTATCGGGGAGAACATATTAAAAAGCATAGTGGAAGGGTTTTGGGCAGTTGAATAACAGAGGAGATGGGCTGTAGAAGCAACTAAACACTGTCTCCAAGAGATGACAGTGAACAGGGAAGTGCGAAGAAACAACATAGGGGTGTTGTAAAAAAAATACTGAATGGGACTGGTAGGGGTACGGAAAGCAAGAGACGAGGGAGTGGACAGGAAAAGAAAACCCAGGGAAGAAAGGGGAGAAAGCAAGAAAACACATGCACTCCAATGGATTGTTAAAAACAAAAGCTCTATGCCCAAGAGATAGACAGACACAACTGGATGAGGCCAAACAGGCTCGGAGAGCAACCCAGAGTCGCATCTAAAAGTGGGGAAATAAAGCAAGCAAAACGATACATTGGCTATGCTCAAATGCACAACAGCGGAACCCAGTGGTGGCTGTTGAGATGGAGAGGGGTGCCATGCTCAGGGGTTACGAGGCCATAGCTCAAGAATTTGCAACATATTATGCAAGGCTATACTCAGCTATTAAACAACAGCCGTGTGAAGACATGGCAGATTTTATTAGAGACCTCCCTACTAGAACCTTGGATCACACGGAAAGAGCCTCTCTGGAGGCATAGCAGAAGAGATCCGAGAGGCACTGGACAGCTG
Organism: Calotriton arnoldi; assembly: GCA_963921515.1. Taxonomy (NCBI): domain Eukaryota; kingdom Metazoa; phylum Chordata; class Amphibia; order Caudata; family Salamandridae; genus Calotriton; species Calotriton arnoldi. The sequence continues at coordinate 34,535 of CAWUFW010011099.1, forward strand.
ACTGCTGAGAAGGCCACAGGGCCAAATGGGTTCCCAGCGGAATTCCTCAGGCTACACATCACTACCATAATCCCACACCTGACAGCTATGCCGATGGAGGCGTTGGTGCAGGAAATTCTGTGGATAGTAGTCATTCACAAACCAGGGCGACCGAGCTAGCGGTTATCATCATATCGCCAATCTCCTTACTGAATACAGAAGCGAAAGTATTAGACAAAGTAATGGCAAACCGCCTAACAATAGTCATAGGCTCACTCGTATCGAGAGACCAATCCGACTTATGCCAAAAAAGGTGACAACCCAGTATAATTAGGGTTTTCAATTCTTTGGCACTGACCCGTAAGCTGCAGGTCCCACTGGTGCTGTTGCTGGTGGACTTCAAGAAAGCTTTTTACTCGATTCGGTGGGACTACATGTTCCTCCTGTTGGAGAAACTCAATTTTGACCCAAGGTTCCACAATATGTCAAACTCCTATATATACAGCTGAAAGCACGCGACAGGATCGGTAGGACCACCTCTGAAGTCTTCACGATCTTCACCTCTGAAGTCTTCAGTAGAGGCACCGGACAGCTGTGTCCTCCCTCTTCTGTTCCCTTCGCGCTGGCTATAGAACCTCTAGCGCAACGGATTAGGATGAATTTCCAGAATAAAACCTTTGAATATGCACCTGGTATAGAAGATAGGGTAACATTATACGCCAATGATGTGCTGGTGTTCTTAAGTAATTTACTGTGATCCACGACTGTTGCAGATCCTCCACACGTTTGTCATCTCTCAGGCCTCATTTAAACGAATAAAGTTCCTCCCTGTTTGTCATTGGGGACCGATCGATGGAGCTGCTGTTGGCTCAAAACATCCAATGAGCAGAGGGAGGATTTCACTACCTGGTGGTCTATGTTACTCCAGACCCCCTGAGTGCCTGGCAATCTAATATCCAAACCCTGTGGATAGGTTGACAGCAGACATCGCGTTCTGGTCGGCATTGTCTCTTTTGCTCCTAGAGCGGTCGGCCAGTTTCAAAATGATTTAATTGCCCCAAGTCATCTACCAGCTGCAGAACTACCCCTACACGCTCCCTGGGAACCTCCTCGCTAAACTGGAGGGAATTCTGCAAGCGTTTCTATCGAAGGGAGGCACAGCTAGAATTGCGCTAAGTAAATGTTATAAATGCACATCTGATGGGGGAATAGCGACAGCAGATATGACTTCATACTACCAGGCCACACAATTAATGGTTCTTCATGAATGGTGGCATGACACTGACAATGACCCTGCCTTCACCGCCAAACGGTGCGTGATGCGGGGCATTCTGCTGCTGCACCTCCTCTGGGTGGGAACACCTGCATTAGACCTTTCCCAAACCACAACAGTGTTATTGAGAATCCGGCATGATACAACATGGACGCTGGAGTGGAATGGCAGGTTCTCGGAAGGGACACCAATGTGTGTTGGGAACCAGCTACCCCACGTGACACGTTTGACCAGATTCCATCAATCGGACCTAATTGAGATATCTACCCTTGGAAACGTGATGCAAGGAACCACTATGAAAACATTCACAATGCTGGAAGAGGAAATCAAGCTCCACCGTAGCCAATTCTTACGATACCTCCAGCTATGCTACACTTTGAAGCACTATATGAATGATTTGATGGACCAGCTGACTATCAGCTCCCTAAAGACCAAAATACTGGGAGGGGACCTGGAAGTCCATAAGATCACACAAATGATAGAACTTTGGTTCTCTATGCACCTGACACATTCCTACAGTTACGCAAAGCCTGGGAGGCAGACCTGGGCCCGCTTGAGGTGGAGGACTAGAGGGAGGGCCTGGCCCTACCACAGGAGGTGGCGGTGGCTGCATAATTCCGACTTATCCAAATACACTACCTCCACTGCACATACTGGATGAGATATAGACTGCATGAGAGGGGTGGTGCCCTCCTCGCAGTGCTTGCACTGCCGGGAGGAGAGAGGGGACTTGCTACATACGGTGCAGACTTGCAGAGTATTGGCCCCTTTCTGGGAAGGGGTGCCTCTGAAGAGATCTGAAACTAGTTCTTTTACATATACGGATAGATCTGGACAGCAATAGATAAAGCTAGCCCTGTTGTGGATCGCCTTACTAGCGACGAAAGGAGACATAGCAAAACATTGGAAAGATGAGAACCCTCCCACACAAATTGGAGGGATGGCAAGCAGGGTTGGACCACTGCATGAGCTTGGAGGGGCTGGCCTACACAGCCAGAGGTTGCCCACACAAACATCTGAAGATCTGCGGAGAATTGGACAACTATAGAAGGATCCTGTTGGAACCTAGTGGGAGTCACCAGAAGTCCTTAGACACAGACATTAGAACTGTGTTTGAGGCCAGGTAGGGGAATGGGCTTCAATGATTGTGGGGTGGATTGTTTGGGGGAGGGGGTAGAGAGACTGTTACATATACGCTTATGTTCTGCAGTATGCTAAAAATGAGAATATTGTATTGACCTTGACTATGGAGAAAGTTTAATAAAATGGTAAAGAAGCTATGCTCTCAGGAGCTCAAACACAAGGCAAGGAGGTAAATCCATTCAATAAGAAGTAAGCAAATAAGACTGAAAAGTACGACAACCAATGAAAGGCAATAGGCTGACCCAAAGACCACTGTTGGTATTGGTATTTTCCATCATAGGTGTTTCAAATGTCTGTGGGCGAGACCTAAAAACAGTAAAATAAAGAGAGAGGAAGCAGAAGGTGGAGGAAGAATTAAGGAGGTAGGACTCAAGACTAGGCAGCCTTGATAGTTGGCAAACCTTGCATTTGGTAGCATCCGTTGTGGTCTCTGAAGCAAAACTTTCTGATCCTGCACTTATATTTTTCCACAAATTAGTCACCAAATTTCAAAAATAGTGTTTCCGACATTCTAGGCCCTGGTTCAGGAGAAGGCGTTAATTGGATTTGCACCAAAGAAAAAAGAGGTCTAATTGGCCCTCTCTCATAGTCCACTGTCCTCCTATCAGGGCAGTGGAAGGCGGCTGGCACATTGGTGTGTAATTGGGGCCTTAGGACATGTAGGTCTTGTAGCTTGTATACATCATAGTCAAGGTTTCCTCTAATCTTTCAGAGGTAGAGCCAGTGTAAGAAACCCAGGACAGATGTTCAGTTTTAGGTCCACCACTGTTGTCATCATTGTCAGCTTGGTTCCAGCATAGTAGATGTTCCAGTAGGCTTTTGGGAAATAATATGCACCTGCTGCTCCAGCACTGTAGGTGAGATGGCACCAAAGTCCATACAAAGTTCACCTTTTGTTGGATGAACTTTATGGCAGTAGTTTGCTAAGTAGGTTAAGTTGGTAGTGTGTTTAGTTCCCCATGGTGTTCATGTGTGGGAGAAACAATAGCAATGGGCTGAAAATGACTTTGTCCACTGATGTCAGATGCGGGCCCAGCGTTGTGTGTCATTGCAGTGGATATGAACTGGGCTGACCTTATATGGTGATACTGTTGGCCAGAGAGTGAAGGTATACCTTAGTGGTTCTGTCCATGTGCATGCATGTTAAAGAGTAGCATAATGTGTATCTGCCAACTGGTAATATTTAACAAAACTTCACATTTACATTTTCCAGTCTGTATGGTTTCGTCAATATTATGGACCCAGTCACAGATGCCTAGAATGTTTTGCATCTTCTTTTAGAAGTGCACTTGCTAGCAGTAACTACTCTGACCCCCCGCCCCCACTCTTTGCGTACCTAGGCTGATGTGAGATATTTTTCAGTAGCCAATGAAATACTGCAAATCACAAGCTTGCAATTAAGTTGCCTTAGCAAGATACATTAATGTAAAGCGCTGTGAGTAACCAAATTTGTTCTTGTGGGAAAGAGACAGTAGAGAGAGTAGATTGGTCTCCCTATAGATCAGCTTGCAAACCAGGCAGGGTCGCGCAGAAATCTGATTCTACTGCAGTATTCTGAACAATCAAAACCATTGATCACCAGGTGTCACTGTGCTTTCTGTATTAAATGGTGAGTTTGTCCCTGTGAGTGAGCAAGATTCTTCCTGGCAGACAGGGGTCAGAGATTGTTTATTTCAACTTTTGTTTTGGGTTCTAGTCCAGTCCTTTGGCTCTTCCCTGTTCTCCTTCCTGTTAATGTTTTGGCGTAGTAACACTTTAGCACCGCTAGGGACAAACTATTGGAGGGCATTTTTCAAGAAATTCTCTGCATGGCAGAAAGTAGCTGGATAGATCACATATCTGCACCTCTGATGATAGATTCAACCTCATTGCCCGCTGCTGCAAGCATTGTCAACAGGCCCTGCTATATACAAATCCAGCTTTCATTGGAACTAGCGTGGCAGCTCTGTTGCTGAAGGAGATGAAAGGACATGAATTCCAGATCTATGTCACTAATGTGAACACCTGCAGAGCGACTTTGACTCTTTACTGGGTGTCTCCTTCTGCTTGTCAGTCTTGGAGAGCTAATGTAAGCAACAGTCGTCCGGAAGACCCTGGTGACCCATATGAGTGTCATTAGTGCTGGTGACTAGACCCATCTCTAAGGCTGGCTTACTTTGATTGGACCGCACCCGTAAGCAGCTTAGGTGGAACAGCGGGACACTTAGACCCACTGGGCAAAAGCCACCATCCCAGGCATGTTGTGTCCTGTCGCCCTGTCTGTCCAGACCTCATGCTGTGGGGATCCCCATTGCTCCAGGCTCAGGCCTCACCCAATGACTCGACTGCATAATGCCCATTGTGTATGCAGGACCCATGCCAGCCTCCACAGCTCTTGAATGGACATTCCCATTCTTGAATTCTCAAAATTGGGTGCATGCCCCATTCAAAAGCTGATAAGAGTGCAGCAAGTTCAAATCTTATCTGCAGAGACTGGTTTTTCACTGGTGCACTACTGCTGCTGGTTCCTGGTAATGTTTTGTGTGTGTGAGGAAAGCTTACACTGCTTCATCACATGCTGTACTTGTTCTGTGTGAGAAAAGCATGCAATGCTTTCATTATGCATGTGAGACCCATTCTCTCGGTCGTACTAAAGTTTGAGAAAATATTTTCACTGCACTGATGCCAAGAGGATTGGCACCCCCATTGTTGGTTGAAATTTACATCCATCCAGTGACATACTGCATCCACTCTTAGGGGCACATTTACAAGGGCTTATCGCCACCAGAACATCACTTTTTATGGCGTTCTGGTGGTGATAAGCCCTTCGCCTTATTTACAAGGCGGTGTTAAGCCACCTAACGTGGCTTAACGCTGCCTTGTAAATAAGGCTCCTTTTCACACAGCACTTAGCGTGAAAGGGGCGGGCAGTGGGTGTTGCGGTGGGCTCCCCATTTGCAAGAGTGGCATAAATATGGGGCAGCACCAAAAATAAGACCAGGGAAAACCTGGTCTTAACCTGGCGAAACAAAGAGAAATTATTAATTTCTCCTCATTTTTGCTGCTTTTATGTGTGTTGCATTATGCAGCACACATAGAAAGAGTAAATCGCCATTAGTGATTGTTCATGTGGAGGAATGTTTACCTTCCTGCACATAAACAATCATGTGAAAATGACGAGTTACAACTTCTATGTGTGCCACACAAAGCAGCACACATAGAAGTTAAAAATCGTCATTATGGAATGTTTATGTGCAGGAAGGGACACCTTCCTGCACATGAACAAACATTCCCTGCAACACAGACACCCTTGCACTATTGTGAATACGGCGTGTCCCTGCGTTTTTAAAATGACGGAGCGCAGCCTTAGCAACTTTGGAGCTACACCACGCTCCGCCAGTTTATTGTAAATATACCCCATAGTGTTTTCCCCAGAACCATGTCAATTTCGGCAGGATCAGGGTGAAGCAAAATCCTTCAAACGCTTGCCCTAAATCCATGAGGAGTTTCTGTCTATGGGTTTAAACGATTCAAAAACTAGGTCGCCTTTTCAATGCCAATGTGTGCATTGGCCAAAACATGGAAGTCTTTCATACTTGCTTCATCTAGCTCAAAGCCTTGAACTAAATCTTCAAATTTCCTTATTACCAGGTTTGGTTTTAAATATGTTGAGTCATCTAGACTGATTATTGCCATTTTCAATCTACAGCAAGTGCAGAATGCAGTGGTGTAATGCAAAATGATGAGTCTTCCTTCTACATGGAGTGAGGGGCCCCTGAGACTCCCATATCTCAGCATTGGGCTGAATTGGGGGACTCAGGAGGGGAAGGGCCCCCTGCACTGGCCTGAGGTACGCCAGTAGCATAATGTCAGCGCTTGTTGGCTAATGAAACTGAAGAGACGTGATCATGTGACTTGGGCTTCAGAGCTTTCTATGATAAATTTAATTGCCTTATGTTTCATTCACTGCGATTTCTATGCACAAGGATTATCTTCCTTACAGGTTTGAATGTTACCATCCTAACAAAAACATATGTTCCTCTTCTAAAAATCTACTTGCTGTTCAGTATGCTGTGAACAGTTGGGAGGTAGGAAATTCTCAGTTCATGAAATTGCCATTAAGCATAGTGAGGACCAGATATTGCTGGTGGACAACTCCACAGAAGTTGAGGTGCAAACTTTAGCGTATATTTTGAGAATACTTTTGAGTCACCTGCCATAAATTCCTCTTGAAGAGATGTATACGTTCCAGTCCGGACAACAGCCAGGTTTTTTTTTAAAGGTATTTAAATTGTTTTCCACCTCTTTTTACACTTGTTATTGATTTATATTTTTGCTTTTACATTTTGGGTTTTCCTTTGTTTTCTATACTTTTAAGGTTGAGGCTAAAAACCACAGCTAACACCTGAAGTTCCTATGAGTGAAAGCAAAAACGTTGTGAGGGCAGATTTCACTGAGACATACTTCATATCTCACATCCTCCTCAGATTGGATCCCATTCCCTGCAGGTTCCATAGTATAGTGCAGTGGCCCTACTGAATGGGCAGCCAAGATTGATGGACAGGAGGTACAATCATGGAAAGTATCAGCTACCCATCGCTCCCTTGCAACATCCTGCTGCGTTCTGCACTATCACAAGTCTTGCTGTTGCAGTATAACTTACCACATCACTTTGTTATTAGCCCAGCTATCGCAAGCCGATACAGGGCAAGCCCGAAAAGAGTTCTGTGTGATGTTCTTCTCGTTTCTAGCAGTTCAAAGCGGCACTTATTAAACGGAATGCCAATGAGTCCAAATAAGAGTACTAATCTTCCTACCCCCCCCCCCAAATGAATGTTAGTTGCAAATCTTTGCATGTGGAAAGAGCTACTTTCTTTTGCGTTTGATCTCTGATATTCCTGCACTTCCCAGGGGAAAATGTAAATCTCTACACTTATTACTAATGTTTCCTGTCCCTGACAGTGGAGCCGGTTGATATTTTGCTTGCGGAGGGGGGAAATAAATGAGAGCAAACCTAATGACTGCAGGCTGTTTCCAATCTCAGTTTCACTTGTTGCATGGGAGTTTCCATCTTAAGACAGAGAGAGATTGAAATCAAACATGATTCAACTTTGGCCAAACTTCCTCCTCGTGTTTATACTTGGCTGATGGCTTTGTACGCTTCAAGCGGTTCTTTGGAGGCAGCCATCTTTCGTCACCGTGCACCACTACAGGCGCTTGTAAGCTGTCCAGTCTACTTTCGTCTACTTGATAAGATGGGCATGGAGCCAGTCAACCATTTTACGCACCTCCCTTTGCAGTTGCTTGCGTTAGAGTTTTTTCTCTGTCGCCCTCCTAGAAAGTTGATACTGTTTTACTTTATGTTAGCATTTACCATTGATAGAAAAGCAAAAATGCCTCTTGAAATATTTATTGGTTGTGTACATTGAACTGTTGCAAAATTGGAGGCAGTATTGTAGCTCCTCATTCATTCATTTATTCATTTTTGGTATTGCAATTATGCTGCTGTAAGGCTGCTACAAAGCACTTTCAGGAAGGAAAAAGGATGTGTGGTTTTGCAGTATTTAGTTAATTAAACAAGTATTCTATTTTGATTTTTTTTTATAGCGCACACTTGGTCCTGATGGATTTGAGAGCGCTCTAAATATATGACACCTTCCTGCACATAAACAATCATTTCCCTCAACGCAGGCACCCTTGCACTATGTTGCAAGGGTGCCTGGGTTGGCGCTAGGCAGCTAAATTAGCGCCAGTGCAGGGGGAAATGCAAGGCTGCACCGTATTCTTGTAAATACGGTGCAGTCCTGCGTTTCAGAGGTGGCAGAGCACAGTGTTAAGCCAAGGAGGCTAACGCCGCGCTCCGCCACTTCTTTGTAAATATGCCCCTAAGTTTGTAAGTAAGTACGTTTATTCTTGCATAGTTAATTAAAACCATTACATTTTACATAAAAGCATACCAACTATTATCATGATATTGCAACGTAGCTACAGATGTAGACAGTTGAACATGTAAGCAAATGTAAACAGTTCAAAAGGATAAGAAATCAACACTGAAAATCTCGTTTCACTTTGCGCAGGGCAAAACTTCATGAATGACAATTTAATACTATCAAATTAAAAATACTAGGCTCCATGTGCAAAAAACAAAACCGAGGCCAACCTCTCAGGGGACCCTTTTTTCTAATATTTATAAAGTGCATACGCGCGGTGCAAAACTTTGCTATAGAGTGCCTCTAGCTTGGTAAATAAAACCATTGCATGCAAATAAAAGCATTTCTAGCCTATTACCCAGATAATACGAAATTGCTACTCAAGCGGTATGGTTAAAAACATTCCACCTCTCAAGAGACACTTTTTTCCTAGTATTTGTAAAGTGCGTTCATGCAGGGCAAAACTTTGCCATAAAGTGCCTCTAGTTTGCTAAAAACAATTGCATGCACATAAAAGCGATCTCCAACATATTGCCTAGATAATACGAAATGCCACTCAAATATTATGGTTTAAAAACATTCGATCAGTCAGTGCACAATGTCATGCTCAGCTAAAGTGCTATATCCAGTAAGGTAAAAAAGACTGAGGTCTACTTCATAGGAAACTCCTTTTTCCTAATGATAATGATTAAAAAATAAGGTGCCTGCGTACTGTGCAAGACTTCTGCCATAAGGTGCATCTGTTTTACAATATACATACTAAATAAATACCATTCTCATAATCTAAAAGGACTTCAATTGTGGAGGGGCGTGTAATTTATATATATACTACATTATGAAAATTGATAAACCATAGACCCCATTACCAATGTAATAGTATGACCGATTCCCGGTGGAGCTGCTTCGCTCAGCTATAGGGGAGACTGGCTCTGGCACCACGCTTTGGCCGTCACCTACCCAGCCGGACTTTGGCCATATGTCTCTGGTCTCAAGACTTTTGGACCCACTCTGATCCTCTCTTTTAGCCGGCGGAGTCCGAACTGTATGACCGATGCCCGGTGGAGCTGCTTCGCTCAGCTATAGGGGAGACTGGCTCTGGCACTACGCTATGGCCGTCACCTACACAGCCGGACTTTGGACATATGTCTCGTCTCTTTCTCCACTGTTTACTCCTTCCTTTGGACTCCCAGCTCTCCCTGGCCTCTTTCTGGATCTTGATTTCTTGTTCGATAAATACTCCTGTTTTGAATATGTAATCATTCTGTAATTAATGTGAATATTTGTGTAACTTGCAATTCGCTGTTCCTTATGTAAAGCGCTCTGATACCTTCGGGTCCAGCCAGCGCTATTTAAAACTCAAAATAACTGTAAAGCGCTCTGATATCCTTCGGGATCTGGTTCGCGCTATATAAAACTTTATAAATAAATAAATAATAATTTTAAAAAAAATAGTCTCCAATTGAGACATGGATTAAAAGTCAGATACTGGTTTTTGTCTACTCCTTAGCTGCTATGTCAAGAAAGAAATATGACTGTTTTACATGCCAATTGCGCAGGAGGTCCCCTCAGAAATGTAATAACAGCAGGTCGACGTGACCTAATTTGCAAGGTTCTTAATGTAGGTCGTAGGAGTCTTCATCTCTGTACCAGCAAGGCCGGGCAAACACATAGCAAATGGAGCAAAGATTCGTCTGTTTGGCCAAAGAGCCAACATTCTGGAGTTGGCCAGCGCTATTTCCAGGGGGGCGGGTGGTCCTTCGATGCAAACTTGCCAAGTCGTAGTAGCAGGAGTTCCTGTTTTTAGTGCCATGAAAAATGCGCAGATAAATACGTCTGAGAACCCCAAGCAGCAAACGACGGCAAAATTGCTCAGCCATGGCTTTTACTCCCCTATGCAGCCTCGTCCATGGCAAAGGATGATAATTTGGCGACTTTGTGTGTAATACATTCAAAAGGATATTAAAAAACGACTTAAAGAGGAAAGGGAGACAAATTGAACGGGTGTGGAAGAATTTGAGGTGTGAGAGGAGAGGTGAGTTGAGTAGTGATAAACTCATAGGACTAGTAGGGAGCAGAGCAGGAGAGGGAAGGGAGGAGAGCGGAGAGCAGTAACTGTGTGTGTTTGTTGAACAAGTGTCCTTTTAACATGTTTTAAGGACTGGAAGGTGGGCGCTGGCATGTGTCAGGGCGGAGACATGTCAGGCAGCCCTTTCGAGTCTACTCATGTGTGGGATATGGGGTCAGAAGCAGTCATTGGCTTATGGTTGAATATGTTTGGGCAACATGGGATGCAGTTACAAGCCACAGGCCATCTCCTGAACTTCACAAGGACGGGATCCATATGAGGGTGCATGGAGATGAGGTTTCAGACCTTGGAGCCTTGTGCATGCAGAGTCAGCTTTCGAATCAATTGTGTGTTATAGGACCACAGCACAATTTTGTTTTGGGAGCCGACGTTTGGGTGTCTGGGTGGCAGTAAGGTGTGAACAGTCTGGTCAAACACCTGGGAGGATGTCTATGTAATGATTCAAGATGTTGCAGATGACTGTACAGTTCCGTCAGTGGCAAAAGCAGTGCAGTGTGGTGGGATATTTACAGGCTGAAGATGAGATGAACTGTGAAGAGTTAATTCTGCTGAGTTTGTAGATATGACCTTGTTTCCATCGTTTGATTGGCTGATGAGAGACTGAGATGTCCTAGAGCACTGCCCATAGGTCTCCCTGCATATTGAGAGCGAGAAGTTATAGATCATCGCCTAAAGGCCAGCTTGCATTTAGTTCTGCAACTTAGATTGGACTACAGCACTCTTTTAAGTGCCCAGAAATTGGTAAATAGGTGCTGAAACCCTACTTTTGCATGAATTAACATTTGTGGTCCTTACTGGTTTAGCAGTAAAAGCGATTGTGTGGTTCAGTTTTCATGCTTCAGCGATAAGGTTGCTTTCTAGGACTGATGAGTAAAATGTCTGCCGTTATCCGAAGGAAATTAAATAAGGTAAAATGGGGCCATGGCATGTTATGCCAATTTTTCCGCGTTGAACGATTAATCAGGAGGTAAGGCCTAGTACTAACAGGGTTCTCGCTGCTAGGTTTTACCCCGACTGGTGCTCAGCTTGCAACAGGCACCTAAGTATTGCAGACTCACCCCTACGCATACAATGTATACTCTATCCATAGGTCACGTGGTGCCTCATTCATAAGGCCTGTGTAGTTTGTGTTTTTTTCTCACTCTTCTTTAATTCTGTATTTTGGTTGCATACCAGTTGAGGGAACTGGCCTTCAGCTACAACACTGTCCTGCTAGAGATACATGATACCACCATGTCTGCTGTTTTTCTGACAAGTTCAGTTGAGGCCTTGACAAACTTGTCATCAGTTTGCCAACAGCTTGACATGACCCCAATCAAGGGGTCAAGATTGGTCTGTTTTGTGCAATGCTCTTGGTCTGTGAGGAGGCAGGCTGCTTTTTGGGCAACACCATCCCGCAATTTGAACACATTAAATCCCGTGGTCAACATGTAAGAGCATTTACAGTTTGGGAAATATGTTTTAATTTCTAATCAACTGCGAAAGTCAATTACATATTTTAAGATCATTAAAGTTAGCTAAGTTCTTGAAACTGATCAATATTTAAAATGTAGCCTATAATATACTAACTTTCTGTTGCAAGTATATGTGTGCATTGTATTGTATTGCAGTTGCATTTATACTGTGTTTAATCTTCTAGTGAGTTGCCGAAATGCATTTGCTGACAGGAAATGTTTGTACTTCTTACAAAACGGGACTATTTTCAGAAACTGGCAAGCTTATGTTTGGGAGCCAAATTATTGCATTAAAATATAAATAAAGCAGATAGTTAAGTGACTTTGTACTGAGTTCTGGCGAATGACTGTTGACGTTATTTTCATTGGTGTTGTGTGCCTCATTGGCTGTGGTTTAATGTATTTTGTGGAGGCATTTCATCACCTTTTTGATAACCCTTTTTAATTACATTTTCATTACCCCCATCCGAAAGCTATCTGATAGATTCTTTGATAGGTTCTTTGTAACCTGAGTTATACCGCTGTTGTATAAGCCCATAGGATCTTACAAACTGTGCCACCCATGTCCTGAGACCACCTGAGATTACAAATAAACATTGCCTATTTGGCCAGTGGGGCTAAACTCCAATACAGACTTGTTTGAGGTGTTACACATTTCATACCAGGACCCTAAATTCAACAAAGTAGCCCAGTCTGTAGTAGGGCTGAGATTAGACCATGGTAAGTACTTGTATGTTATTGTATTATGGCAATTGCATACCTCTTACCACCCCTATGTGGGGCACTAAAGTACTTAACAAAATAACACCAGTGCATAAACAGTACACCAGTTCAGGGTACACAGCCTGCAATAGGCCCTTGGGCCATTACATTTTCAATGATTTCTTTTTTTTCTCCAGTTTCATCCATTTTTATCAATAATAATCCGGTTGAGCCAGTAATAATCAGGTGTGCCAGAAATGTATCAGATGATTCCATAAATAAAGTTGCAATATAGGTGTCTTCCGTAATCATAAAACCCAATGTATTTTGGGACAGCTCCCTTCTTCAGGGGTAGCTGCTATATAAACATGTTTTTGAGGTACTATCACAATACGCATCAGAAGTACTTATCCATGCACGCTGCACCATGTGGGTGTGCGGTTTGAAGTGTATTTTCTTTGCTTTGAACATATGTGTTCACATTTGGAAAGTGTTTTCATGTTGTGAATGACGACCACCAAGGTGCGGGCATTGTGTTATGCGACTCAATGCTTTTGGATGTGATGGATGAGGAAGTGTGAAAAACAGATGTGCAATTGATGGCAGCTCTTATTAGCTCTGCAAGACCCTATTAGTACATTTTCTTTTGAGTTCTCAATCCGATTGATGGCTGCGGCAGGTAGTTATCTACTCTGAGAACTTATGGACAGTGGCGGCTAGCAGGGATCGGGGGTGGTGAGGTGGGGGGATGTAAAAATATAAAATACAAACTAAAACCACTTACCGTATCACAGAATCCCGCGCCTCTCCTACGTCGGACTCGGCTGAACCAGGTAGCACTGCCAGACTCCCCTGAAGATATCACAACGATGCAATGTAGCGTTGTGATTGGTAAGCACCCAGGTTCACCTGGCCAATCACAACGCTGCAATGCAGCGTTGTGATTGGTCTGAGCACTGTGGCTCAGTGCTCAAACGGGAACTGGGGGCTGGGCATGTTCTCCATGCAGGCTGTGATGCAGCCTGCATGGAGAACATGCAAAGTGCGCATGATGGTTTGGCCGGCCCGAGAGGGCCGGTCAAAGCGTCATCGCGCACTTAGAAGTGGGCAAACCACTCCTCCCCTGATCTGCTCTGAGAGCAGAGCAGCCCTGCCCCGCCGCCTACAAACCAGATGTAAACAATAAAATGATAATAACATCACGTTATTATCATTTTATTGTTCCTTAGTTACACTGCTTAAAAGCAGTGGGGCGACGCTCCTCCACCTTAGCAGAGGAGCCGCCACTGCTTATGAAAGCAGCGGAGATGACAGGTATGGAGAAAGAGTAAGAGATCGTGAGAGATCTGCTTAGATGGACTGCGTTACAGTCCTCCTTTATATGATTGCCCTTATGACACACGTCAAATAGGGCGGTGGGAACAGAGCCACTACGCCCGGTGCTGCCCTCGGGGTGCTGAGTTTTCCAATATATAAGATATGGATTTAAAAGCACCTGCTACACAATTCCTTGCTTTCAGCAATCTTCAGGCAACAATAAAAATGTCAAGATAACTCTGGTGATAAATGTTCCTGCTGGGGAGAGATAGAGTTATGTCTAGTTGTAGCGTTGACTCATCATAAAGTAGCACATATACCATGCAGATCACAAAAGGACATACAATGTAGATAGTTCAGTGGGTTACTGCCTTGGTCACAGAGTTACTTTGTTTCTTGTAGTTAATAAGTTACAGTCCTAATACAGTAAAGGGACCTATGAACTGTCATCAAGGAGCTGCATGCAAACTGCATTATATAGGTTATAAAGTTATGTTTTGTCCCCCAGTCTTTCATTATTCTAATGTTGCTAAAAAGCATTCAGTTGGGTAGAAGTGCATTCTTATTAGTAAGGACAACCCCTGTGGTATTTTGAATCCTGAGTTTGTGCTTCTCCAGACCAAACACTTACACCGTGTAATCCTCATTGTTTTATGTAAAATTTCCTATAGACTGATTTACACATGTATGATTCATTAGTTCTGTATAATGTGTGGGTGATGTAAAGTGCTCTGACACCCTACATTGGTAGGAGTAGCGCTATAAAAAAATTAATGCATGTGGGAGAGGGACTATGGAGAAATACGGAGCACTTAGAGGGTGGTAGTGAGGGAATTTGTGGAGAAGGAGGCCATTAGGGGGCTCCAACAAACATTGTCGCACCGGGAGCCACCAGCCCTAATGCCGACCCTTCCTCAAATACAGAGATTTGCCAAGATGCACTGAGATATAATCATCCTTTTTTATTATAGGATGTTAATGCTCAGAGTATGTGAGTATTCAGGACCTGAAAGGTGGCTATGTTAGAGTTCACAGGGGTTTAGCAATGTGTGGCAGATCAAAGCCCCTCCACTGGTTCCGCAAAGTCACCACACATTAAGCTGTAAATTGTGGAGATTTGGGTTAGTAGGAATTACCACAATACACCTCGTCCCCATAAGTGTTATGTGCAGTGATCAAAGAGTTAAGAATGTCTTACCATATATCTCCTAATTTAGGGCCTGATTTAGAATTTGGGGGGCAGGTTACTCGATCACAAATGTGACAGATATCCTGTTCACCTTATTACAAGTGTATTACATCCTATGGCGCTTGTAATAAGGTGTACGGGATATTCGTCCCGTTTGTGACGGAGTAACCCGTCTGCCATACTCTAAATCAGGCCCTTAATCTCTTTGAAATGGCTTCCCATTGAACCAAGGAATATCCTCTAACATGCAGAGTGCTTAATTTGTACAAGAATAAGTGCCAGGGACTAACGTTTTGCTTGGAAGCCATCAAAGGTCAGGGTGCTGAATGCCAAGGCTGCGTAGTCTTAACTCCGCCTCTTTAATTCACCACAGACCCTCCTTATCTCTTTATCTCGTTCAAGGTTCTTTTTCATCCCTGCTTTCTCTTTTTGTCACTGTTTTTCCACTTTTCTCTTTCACTTTCTTTCCCCGTTTTGTTTTTTTCACTCTCTTGCGCTGGATCAAAGTCAGTTGAGGAAAAATAAGTGTCACTCTTTAAAAATGAGTGCTGGTTGACCCCACCTTCATCCACCAGCTCAAGTTAAGCACTGAACTTGCATTCACCAGTCACAAAGGGCCAGATGTATCAAGCTAAATTGCGTTTGCAAACGATGAAATTCGCAGAATTTAGCGTTTGCGATCGCAATGTAGCTGTGTGCTATGTAGGTAGGCAAAAACCTACTCGCAAAATAAGGAATCGCAAAAATTGCGATTCCCTATTTTGCGCATGCATTTAGAGAATCGCAATTTGCGATTCCCTAAATGCTATGCTAGTAGGCATCGCAAATTGCGATATTGCCTTAAGGAATCGCAAATTACCACCAACCTCAAGTTGGTGGTAATTTGCGATTTCCTTGAAAAAAGCTCTTTTTTGCTTTTTTCAAAGTGGCATGTGGCACACATACATGCCCTTAGGGCAGGTATGTGCGCCACATGTGCACACATGCACATTTCAGGGGTGCAACAGGGTGTCCTTTTGGAACCCTTGCACCCTTGAAATTGCGTGCGCAATTTGCGAGTACCTATTGGGTACTCACAATTTGCGCACGCAATTCCCATTCATCCCTATGGGCCTCTTGGCCCATAGGAATGAATGGAAAGGGATTCCTTAATTGCAACTCGCAATTTGCGAGTCGCAATTAAGGAATGCGTAGGAATCGCAATTATTATTGCGATTCCTACATACATAGCAGTTTGCGAGTCCTTAGTAGCGATTCGCAAAAAATCGCTATTAAGGACTCGCAAATCTGTTTGGTGATACATATGCCCCAAAGGCCTTTATAGCTGCATCCTGACCTGCATCACTCGGTAACTACAGGTTGGCAGAGGCCAGTGTGAATTGGGAAGCCCTGAAATCCTTCGTATCGAAAGTCCAGTCTTAAACAAAAGAGAAACACTGAAGCAAGGTTTCCTGGTCCTTCGACTGTGCTGAAAACTCTGCATTCTGGAAGATTTCTTTGCAGTTTTCATGCTGCACCTGATCTGCAGAAAAATGGACTTGTGTTTATGTTCTGGAAAGAAAGACCACAAATTATCCAATGACAACACTCTTTCCTGAAGACATATTATAATAGAAGAACCGAGAAAAGGTTAACGGGTGGAGAAAATAATGAATTGTTTGTGGCTGTAAAGGTCTTAGTAAAACTGAAGAACAAGCAAGGAATGTGTTTTTTATGCTTATGGAGCAAATTTTGAAGACTGGACGGGTCTGGCAGTCCTTATCTGCCATCAAAGACTGTGTTTTCATGTCTCAGAGACGATATTGTGTAAATCATCGTCATAAAATGAATGTTTTATGTTTTCTGGCTCTGTCTTCTTGGCGCCAACATGGATTTTGCAGGTTCTTAGTGGGCCTCCAGCCATCTTTTTCTCAGAGATCCAGCTAGTTATGCTTTATAACATAATTTAAGAGCATTCTTGAAAGGATGCCTGTTCTTGGCCCCAAAAATAGACCTGTTCATCTTGTTGATGGATGGGGTTTGTTTCATGTCCAAGAGGAAGAGAGAAGCCGCACTGGCTGTATGACACCGCTGCCAAGCAGCAACTATCCCACAACCTATGTGTAAAGTACTTACGGCCTCATAACTCCCAGAGTCGCCTAGGTAGTGACAGGAGAGCAATAACAGGGTGAGTTGAGTTGTATATATAAACGCCTTGCGCGCTCGCTTCCCATGAGTGGATGGTTACTTTAAAAAATGCTGTCATGGGTTCCTGGCGCAAAAGCTATGTAAAACGCCGCTATGACTTTAAAGCACAAGTTCATGAACCGGTGCTTGCTGGGAAATCCATAAGGGTTTCCATTTTCACGATCATTGCTAGTGTGCACAGTGGTGGCTTACCGATGACAAATACAAATAGAGTTCTTTATGTATGGACTGAGGCACATCATTCATCCCCCCACCCCCAGACAACCGGACTAAGGGCCATATTTACAAGCCCCTATCGCCACCAGAACGTCACTTTTTTCGAGGTTCCTGTGGCGATACGGGCTTCGCCTTATTTACAAGGCAGCGTTTAGCCACTTAATGTGGCTTAACGCTGCCTTGTAAATAAGGCACCCTTTCATGCTATACTTAGAGTGAAAGGGTGGGCAATGGGTGGTGCGGTGGGCGTTCCGCCGCAACACCCATTGATTTTGATGCTCCCCAATATTTACAAGAGTGGTGTAAATATGGGGAAGCGCCAAAATTAAGACCAGGGAAAACCTGGTCAAACAGGGTGCAATGAGGAGAAATGTTTTATCCCTCCTTGTTTTTGCTGTTTTTATGTGTGCTGCATTGTGCATTTTGCAGCAAAACAGCAAAACGCCATGCATGATTGTTTATGTGCTTCCTGCACATAAACAATCATTTTAAAAATGACGAATTGCAACTTCTATGTGTGCTGCACAAAGCAGCACTCATAGAAGTTACAAATCACCATTTAAGATTGTTTATGTGAAGGAAGGGACACCTACTTGCACATAAACAATCATTCCCCACAACGCAGGCACCCTTGCACCATGATGCAAGGGTGCCTGCATTGGCGCTAGGCAACTAAATTTAGCGCTAGCGCAGGGGGAAAGGCAGGGCAGCACCGTATTGTTGTAAATACAGTGCAGCCCTGCGTTTCAGAAGTGGCAGAGTGCAGCGTTAAGCCAAGAAGGGTAACACCGCGCTCCGTCAGTTCTTTGTAAATATGCCCCTAAGATCTCCTCCCGCTTGAGGAACTGGGTGCCATCAAACGGAGAACCCTCTGCCGTTCAAAAAACTTCCCCTTTCCTCAGAGTCCCTGCACCAGGCTAGCGCCCTAAAGTGCCCACAGATCGACATTTAGCACCAAAATAACTAAACGGGTCAGTGAACACCCTGAGGTTGAAATAGGCTGGAAAGAATCCTGCTTCAGCACCTGTTTACACTCAGGGTCACATGCTTTCTGTTTGCTGATCTCCCTTTCGAAGATACTGCCCATTGGATGTCTCTAACTCCTCGTTTTCTTGCATGCAAGGTCTCCAGGTTTACCCTCAATTTACCAGAACTATTGTGGACATGGACAACACACACAAACTCTCAAGAAGACGTATTACACAGAATATCCCACACTCACTGAGCACATCTAGGCGGTGATCAACGTAGTTGCAACAGCACACTTCTATAACCACACGCCACCCACACTACATCCAGCAATGCACTTTAGGCAGAAAATTTAACACACGTCCAACAAGATATACTATATACTTGGGTCTCAACATGCTCAAAACTGCACTCTCCATCAGGACGCACCATGCACTATAGTACAAAAGAGGCTATTTAGCCTAACTCCATACACCCATCCAATACAACCCAAATATGCAATTAGTTAGCTGTTACACCACCCAACAATACAGCCGTTGCCTTGGAAATATAGGGCCCTATTCACAACTGTATTTTCGGACATAAACGTAAGTTCAATTCTGTTTACGAATGAAAATAATTAATTTATGCCTGCCAAGAATTCAGATAGGGATTCCTGGCGTGGATAAATGCATTCAGTACTGCAGATTTGTCCACCGTGAATGCCGAGAAATCTGCAATAGTAAATTCTGTTCCAGGGATGAGAAGTGGGCATTTCAAGGCATGGTTTGCCTTGGACTTTTGGGAATGCCCACAAACAAATATGCTTGTGGCCATTGCCAAATGTTTGTTCCAATGACTTCCCACCCTGAAAATGAGTCGGAGATTTGCTCCAGGTAAGGATTCACCTATCCAGTCATACGTCTGGGATTTTTTGTGAATAGAAAAAACACATAAAAGTACTTTTGCAGGATTTTTTCCTGAATAGAGCAGGTATAACTCTGCTGGGCAATGGGTTTGTCTGTCATCCTGGAAGATGCACAAGCAATTCACTACAGCAATTCAGTCGTGCCGATCTAACACAAAGGGGAGATGAGGAGGGGAGGAAAAGTGGTCAAGAGGGTAGAGCTGCCAACTATGGAACTGGGTCACCTGGTCTGAGTCCTGGCATCAGCTCAACATCCTCTTATGCTGGCCAAATCCCTTAATCTCCCAGTGCCTAAAATACAAAACAAATTTGACCTCAACTTCCACTTGGAAAACCCCATCGACCAGAACACCGCCTCTCTACTGGAGAACCTCGCCAACATTGCGCTCAAACAGCTAGTCACTGCATTGACCCACACAGTCAGACACACCCTCTACCTTGTCTTCTCTGCAAGCAGGAACATCAGCTACAGCCACACCACCGAACTCTCCTGGACCGGCCACCACTGTGTACATCTCGCCTTTGCCACACCCACCATACACCACCGTCCTCACCGCCCCACCCGTCGAAGCAGGATCAAGGCCACCAAAGAACTTCTCGACTCCCTCAGCACAACCACTCCGCCAACACCAACGAACGCCAACACCCCAGCATGCAACCTCCACTGATGGATCTCCAGTTGCGCCGACACTCTGGCACCCCTCAACAAAAGACCTAGCAAACAACCCCCCAACAAAGCCAACTGGTTCACCCCTGCCCTCGATGAATCCAGATGCACCTGCAGACGACTCGACAAGAGATGGAGAAACAACAAAACCCTGGAAACCCATGCTACCTTCAAATCCGCCATCAACGCACACCACCTACTCCTGAAGATCACAAAGAAAACAGCCCTCCAAGACAGAATCAACGCTAACGCACACAACTGCAAAGAACTCTTCGCCATCATCAAGGAGTTCGCCAGGCCCAACAGTGAGACCACAGACGTCCCTCTCTCCCAAGACCTCAGCAACAAACTCAACACCTTCTTACACCACAAGATCAGGCAGATCTTCAACACCCTAGATACTGCCACTTTGCACGCCACCACCGCACACAAACACACCGCACCCCAACAGACCATACTCTGCTGGACCCACTCACAACAGAGGACACACTCAAGACCATAAAGAGCATCCACTTAGGAGCCTGATGGATCCCTGCCCATACCACATCCTCCACAGAGCAGCCGCCACCATCGCCCTCCAACTCCACCGCTCCATCGAAACCGCCACCTCCCCCAAAGCCTGGAAACCCACTGAGATCAACCCCTGCTAAAGAAGCCGTCCTCAGACTCGACTGACCTCAAGAACTTCAGACCCATCTCCCTCCTCCCCTTCCCAGCCAAGGTGATCGAGAAGGCCATCAACGTCCAACTCTCCACATTCTTAGAAGTAAACCACATCCAGCACACCTCCCAATCTGGCTTTTGAAGCAACCACAGCACAGAGACAACACTCTTCGCTGCCACCGACGACATCCTCTCACTCCTCGACTTGGGCGAGACTGCAGCCCTCATCCTACTGGACCTCTCGGCCGCCTTCGACACCGTTTCACACCGCACCCTAATCACGAGACTCCACGGCCCCGGCATCCGCGACAAGGCACTGGACTGGATCCACTCCTTCCTTCCTCACCGGCCGAACCCAGCGAGTAAGACTACCCCCGTGCCTCTCGGAACCCACAGAGATCAGCTGCGGAGTGCCCCAGGGCTCCTCCCTGAGCCCCACCCTCTTCAACGTCTACATGGCCCCCCTCACAGCCATCGTCAGAAGCCACGGACTCAACATCGTCTCCTACACCGACAACACCCAGCTGTTCCTCTCCCTCACCAAAGAACCCGCAACTGCCAGAACCAATTTCCACAGCGGAATGAAGGCTGTTGCTACCTGGATGAATGACAGGTGCCTCAAGCTCAACTCGGACAAGGCCGAAGTACTCATCCTGGGACCCACGCTTTCAGCCTGGGACGACTCTTGCTGGCCAGCTGCCCTGGGATCCCCTCCCACACCGACAGACCATGCACGCATTATTTGGCATCATACTGGACTCATTGCTCACCATGAACCGCCAAATCAACGCAGTCTCCTCAGCCTGCTTCCAGACACTCCGCCTGCTTCGAAAGACATTCAGATGGATCCCCACAGAAACCAGAAATACGGTCGCCCACGCACTCATCGCCAGCAGACTCGACTACGGCAACGCATTCTACGCCGGTGTAACCCAGAAACAGCTCAAGAAACTACAGAACGTCCAAAACGCCACAGCCAGACTGGTCCTTGACATCCCCCGCCACAGTCACATCACGCAACACCTCCGACAACTCCACTGGCTCCCAGTCAACAAGAGAATCACCTACAAGCTCCTCACACATGCCTACAAAGCTCTCCATGACGAAGGCCTAGCATACATGAACCACCGCCTCGCATTCCATGTGCCCTCCAGACAACTCCGTTCCATCCAGCTCGCCCTTGCCTCCGTCCCCAGGATCCACAAGACCAGAACTGGAGGAAGATCCTTTTCCTACCTCGCCGCCAAGACCTGAAACTTCCTGCCCCTCCACCTCAGGCAATCCGTGTCACTGATCCAATTCAAGAAGGACCTCAAGACCTGGCTTTTCGAATGATCCTACCCCCAGATGGATCAGCAGCCCACCCCCAGCACCTTGCGACCCTCACAGGTGAGTAGCCGCTCTTTATAAGCCCCTGATTGATTAATTGATTGATCGTGCAATGTAACCTAGTGCTCTAATGTCTTTGGGTCAAGTTTGCACTGTATAAAACTACAACAAAAATTAAATTCACAACTCATTGCCTGCCAATTTCCTTCTACAGAAGTGGCCACAATACACTTTCTGTAATGCCAATGCGCCCCTGACATGCAAAACTCACCACAAGGAAATAAGTGTGCACTATTTTTGTGACAACTACAGGTGTGCAAAGTGTTTTTACTCATGCATAGTCTTGTAGCGCTTCCAATTATTTGCCTACCATATTTCACAGAGTTTCCAGATATCTCATGTCCATGCAATTATGTAGGCTTATCTAACGAGTGCTAGAGAGTGCTAATAACTGTGCAAGCAATTTCCCTGGGGGTGCATACCTTGCTATACTTTTTATCCCAAGTACTCTAAAACTGTGTTGCATCAGTAACTCATAAGCATTTTGAGCACATAGCATGCTTATATTTTCCTCATGAGTGAGTTACCATAAATAACTCTTGCATACACAATACTCGTAAAACTCCAAATTTTAATGCGGAAGTCAAACGAAGTGGAACTTTTGTTACTTGCCCATTCTTATCATAGTCATCTCAAATATACCACTGAATCATAACACTTTAAATTTTTTATAGATGCACTGTAGACAAAAAGCGATCATTGTTTCACTGCAGCAAGTTTTTTAAAAGTATAGTGAGAACTCAAAATGAAAACCAAACCTATTGGATTTGCCAATGCTGATTTAGTATCGCCAGTGAGTTTTGTTTCTACTGTTTACTCTTTATCTTTGGTCTCTTATTTGAGCTCCCTTATGTGTGTGCAAAGCATGCTCTGTGATTATCCAGAGTGGACAGAAGGCCTGCTAAACTCATAGTACTGGTTTCTCAAATGTATCTATAGTATAGGTTCAAAAATGAATTCACACTTTGATTCATTGAGAAATCTTTATTCGGTCATTAAAGTTATCATAAAAGAGAAACACAGCAAAAAGGAAACAATACAAATGATATTTATCATCCCTCATAAGAGGCTGACACAGTGGACATACATAACTCCATAAAAAAGATACGAAGTATCACACTCAAATACTCCTTAGTGATAATGAAGACAAAACAAATCATAACATCCATTTAAGATAAAATGTGAATATCCTTCATCAAAAGATGGCACATAAAACATACAAAACTGCCATAGGAGGATATCAAACAGTACACTTGGTTCACATTTCACAAGATCATTCATTGGGGGCAACAGAAAGTGAAAAAGTCCCTCTAGTGTTCCACCTAGTGGAGCTAAAGCTATACTTACCTAGATAAGATCTTATCAGTAGTATGGCAGGACAACAAATACAACTTAACATTTTGTCATACAACCCCTGGAAACTACTGTCACCCATCACCAATATTTGACCCAATGAACCCAAAACGGATTCATAATTTCAGAGAAATTTCTGATGCAGTGCCTTGACAGAAATGATCTTCGCAATCTGCAACAAGTGAAACAGGAGCTTTCCTGATTGCTGCATATCCAATCTCTTCATTTTTTTCTAGATCTTCAACCAATTCATGAACCCAAGTCTAGTGTCCGAAAACAAGCAGCAGCCACCCTCCCACATCATTAACCTCTGCTTCCTCTTCTTCTTGAAGGCCTTTGAGAGCTTATCTGGAAATGGTACACCACAAGGAAATGTTCCTTCATCATGTTGGCCGGGTTGAGCGTGTCATGAAGTTGATCAGAGCAACTTCTTCATGACACGCTCAACCCGGCCAACATGAAAACCAAAGAATGTAATCCACTTGACTATTGTAAAGTGCCTACTTTGATATCAAAGCTGTATCCTTCTCTTCATATTCTTTAAGGATCTTCTTATACCACAAAGAAACACCATTTGCCAACTGGTCTTTGAACCGGGCAATCTTTTTCAAAAATCCCTCCTGATCTAACAAATTTGTCAGTTTAATTGTCTATCTGGCCCTGTGGATCAGTGGGCATTGTATTGGGGATAATCTACCCCTGGCAAACCTGTTCAATTCCTCAAATGACTTTATGCCCACGTGCACTAAAATATCACCCAGGGTTTAATAGTCTGATTCCCTTATGTGGAAAAATTAACTTTCCTGGAAAGATATGCTTTATAGCACTTTAAGACACTCAGTCAGTAGCACTGTGATCTCGGCATATATTGGCACATCACAAACACAGGCTTTCTGAAAACAAGCCTCTTTTCCTTGACTCCTTTTGTGTTTGCACCACATGCTTGTAAACAAAGGAAACCACACAAAGGGCTCCTTTTTGGACCACACTTTTATTTGTTGGTTTGTCTACAACCTGTAAGGTTGGGATGTAACATTACATAAGGGTGAAACTGGACCTTGCCACTAGAGGTGTCATTTACTCTTAAAAATACATATTTCAGAGCAGGAATGGTGCGTGTATCCCCTGAAAGTGGTGAAATTCCCTACCATGTCCTGGAGACCTTTAACAGTCCCCTCATTTCTTTTCGACTTTGCTTGGTAATTTAATAATGCCAGTTTTCCATAGTATGGTTCAGAAATTTAACAGGGGAAAAAAAGCAATATGCTCCGTTCCATGGTCTAAATATTCACCTTGCACATGGTTGGCCAATCTCTTGCTTGGAGCTAAAAATTGTGGGGAGGTGTGACGCAGCAGCTAGAGCGGCTGACTCGGAAGCGCGGGGATCGCGGTTCAGTGCTGGCGGCAGCTCAGCTCAGCATCATGTAACTCTGGGCATTAGCTCACTTAATCTCCCCAATGGGCCTCAGCGCCTTGAAACCTTAAGGGGTGATATGTTCACGCTTTACAAATATGGATTATTATTTAAAAATTCGTTTCTTCAGAGGCCAGAAAATGTTAATATTTTAGCAGCCCAATTCAAGGTGGTGGCGCTGTTAAAAATGCACGTGTGACCAACAGGTTACACACAAAAGAGTAAATTCTGGCCAGGTTTTCAAAATGACCAACAAATTAGCAAATATCCCCATTGAGATTCGCTATATGTAAATCTTTCACATACATATTCATTCTTGATATTCGAAAAGCCTCACTGGTTTTGAATTATTGGGTGTGTCGACCAGCACATCCCAAATTCAACCGTTAATACACACAAGCATCGCATTGGGTTACATACGTTTACAGTGCCATGAAAGGCCAAAATATGCCATTAGAAGCGCTACGTTGCAAACAAAATATTATGGTATGAAAACATTTCAGGAGTGTGCTTGGAAGACAGTCCTGGTTTTCATTTTGGCACCCAATCCTTTTATTCCTAGTCAGGTATGCTTTCCAGAACCCATCGAGTGTTCAAGTCCCACAGTAAACAGGATGAAAGAATTAACCCATGTCTGGAATCCCTGAATCACTTAAGTGCTATCTTTTTGTGTGTCTGGTGATTACTTTAAATATATTGCTAATAAAAATGGTTGTTAAGGATTTGATATTGCTAGGATCTAGCTTTGAGTAGCAGCAGAGTGTTTTTCAGAGAACTTTTTTTTACCGTAGGGGTCCTAGCCAACATGAGCTGCTGTTTGTTGGTGCAGCAGAATGATGCCTTGGTTTCAGGATGACATAAACTATAACGTGAAAGGAGGCAGCGCATTAAGGGTGTTTTATTTAAATTATATATTTGTATTAAAAGTTATTTACATAGCATTCTACATATTAGATATTTCAGACACGGAGAAGAGCTCAGGACTCCTGCAGCGTATGAATGATTTGAAATTATAGATAAGATGCCGCAAGGGCCACGGACATTTTTGCAGAATTGTGAATTGTCTCCAGAGGAATAAGGATACTCCGAGAAATGGGAATATATTGCGGATTCAGGATTACCTCACTCGAGATCGGATGCCATTCCCGTTTTTCAGCCTGTTTCGCATTCGGCCAGGAATCACACGGCCCTAGAAATATGGGCCTATGTTTCCAGGATTATACG
The DNA here is from genome assembly GCA_963921515.1 of Calotriton arnoldi. Taxonomy (NCBI): domain Eukaryota; kingdom Metazoa; phylum Chordata; class Amphibia; order Caudata; family Salamandridae; genus Calotriton; species Calotriton arnoldi. The sequence goes on from CAWUFW010011099.1 coordinate 60,576, forward strand.
ATTTTTCGATCACGTGTTAGAGCATGAACCACAATGTAGCCAATAGGCTTGGTGCCCCCGCCCCCCAACCCCCATTTTGCATCTCATAAAATACTACTAAACTACTAACGCTCTTCTCCTTTTTTTTCTTTGCAGATTTTATATAGCGCGAACTCGACCCAAAGGTATTGGAGCGCTTTTACATGAGCACCAGTTACGTTACACAAGGACACATTCACTCCTCAGCGCCTTTTCAAGTGTAGTATGCGCTATATAAATGCAATTTCAATTCATTTCGTGAATTCCGCAGATAGTTGCCTTTGTTTCTTTCTTTATGTGTGTTTTTTAAGACGTGCTTCGCGTTCCTGCAACCTGTTTTCCTGAGGGACCACAACCTGTTTTCCTGCGGACCCTTGAAATAGCCCCTCTCACAGAGGGAAGGGGGCCGGAATGTTTCCCTCACAGTTGGGGCACTTTATCCCCGGCTATCAGCAGCCAGCTTCTAACAGGTGTTGTTGCCCTGCACAGACTCAATTAACACCTTTTCTGTCACCCGGAGGTGCCAGCGCCTCACGAGCTTTGATATCAGGCGTGGACGGGCCTAAGGGGTCTGTTTATTTGGAGGGTGCCAATTTGACTCAGCAAAGGCAGGTGGTCGTGATGCGCCTGGGAGACCCCGGGAGGTCAGGCTGGGGTTGCCACGTTTGCTGCGTTTAGTCTGCGCCATGACTAGCGATTAAACACTTTCCTTTCAGTTCAGCAATCCTTTTAAAGAGGAAGCCTCCCTGACTGCTGGTGGGCACCCCTCCCCCCGTGGTAACTTCTATAGGACCTGGAACCCCCGATAGGACCGCACCCCAACACCAACCAAGCGAGTTACCAACAAGACACAAGTAAGCTTATTTTGTTGAACATTTAATTACAACATTGTCATAGCAAAATTTGAGCAGATCAGGTAAATTCAACAGAACACAAGAAAAGGTGCATAGAAAAAACATAAGAATCATCTGTAAACCAATCATATACAAAATGTGTCAAAATCATGAGCAAACAAAACCAGCAACTCAATAATTCAATGTGCCAGTTGTAGCTCCATAACCGGACACCCTCTATCCCCAAGGGGTCCCCTCGCAATCCTGGACTCCATTGGACCACAACAGGTGCAACCACCTGCATCTGTGAGGGGCGGCCCCATGCCCCTGTACCCTTTTCTGCTCAATGGGCACCGCCCCTCGAACACCAAGCTCCCCAGGGGCTCCGGTAATTTTGCTATGACAGTGTTGTAATAAAATGTTCCACAAAATAAGCTTACTTGTGTCTTGTTGGTAACTCGCTAGACCCACCAAGCCTACAAGCGTAACATTAGGGTCAGGAGGGAGGGAGAAGATGCCGCGCCAGTATACGCTCCGCCGTTGGGGTGTCCAGGTGGGAAAAGACCTCGGCCTTTATACCCCCCCCCCCCAGGCCACCCCAACGGCGGCGCCCAGTGGTGACGCACTTCCGGCTGCCCAGCAATTGTGGAGCGGGGGGGCCGGAAGGCGTGGAAGCTGGATCCGGTTCTGTCCGCCCATGGCCGGCACCCCGCCAGGTCGCTGGAGTTCTGGTCCACGGGGGCCCCGGTCCTAAGCGCCGCGTCCACCCCCCCCATTCAAGGGGTGGACGCTCTGTCCATAATATTCATTTCCCTGGAATTCCACTGGCACCATATAGGATCTCTGCTACTTTCTTTGCAAGTCCAGGCCTGTGCAACTCACTGCAGTGTTTTATTTGGTGTGTTTTCCTGCTCCTAATAAGCCAAATACCAGGCAACAATAGATATCAGTTGGTCAACCCTTGTAGCTAAGGGTAATGTTAGAGCGAAAATACTGATTATTCTGGTTAAGACAAAATTTAAATGTGCACCTTGCATGTGTGCAGAAAAAAACAATATTGAAAACGAGTTAAGCTGAACCATCCGGCACCATAAAAGTGTGCTTGGTTAGTTAGAGAAAATGTAGAATCAATAAACATTATGATTTTGAGATGATTTAGTAATTGATTATCTTACATTTTTAACAAAAGATGTGGTGAAGACGAAACATGAAAATTTAACATTTCTTAGCAGAGTAACTTAACATATATTGCTGCAAAACCTTTATGTTACAAGTTAGAGCTTTGAAATGTTTAGTATAGATGTCTAATATATAGTTTCTAGATTTATGAAAACGATTTTAGTCAAATAATTTAAAAAACAAAAATCTTTTACATGTTGCTACTTTTGAGAATGTAGTAGGTTGCACATTTATGTGTAATAATCACTGACAAACATTATAAAATACCTATATATGATATATTTGAGTAATTTTGTATTGCTTTGTAACATAAACTAAGAGTTTTACAGTAAATTAAGTATGAGTTTTAAAAAGATGTTTGAATTGACTTTTCTCTTTAGGCTATGTCTTTTTTATGGCCTGATGCAATGGACTTTGACAAGTTTTTAAATGTTACTTATTTGTTCGATCATGCCACATTCTGTAAAGAACAAACTGGACACTTTCCCTTAATTCTCCTTTGTGTGGATTTCATGTAACCTAAACTTTTGATCGCATCCATGGACAACAATAATATTAAAGCTTTGTGCCGACAAACCTGTGAGGATGCAATGTAGTGTTCTTTCTTATGAATCGCATGGGAAAATATCCTGGAGTATCAATTTACACCTGCTAAACACAAGAGTGATCACTCCACAGTGGACTGACAACAACGTCATGATGACAAATATGCACTATAAAGACAATTGGATTTAGGAGGAGTGGGCTCCCGTTCTCTGCGCTCTATCTCCCTTACCTGTTTTGGCTTCCTGAGGACTCTGTTGGTGATGCTTTTAAGAACTGTGGCGGTTGCCATCTTTCCATCACTTCCTTGACTCTATCCTGCCCGCCAAACTATCTCGCTTTTGCCATTTCCTTATGCTAAAAAACTTATATGCTGGACTATTTGGAGCTGCCTGGTGAGAATCCAGTCATAAACTTTCTGATTAAATGCTCCATTCCTCATTGCCTATACTTATCAGGCGCGCAACGCCCATAGGACTCAAAGGGCCTTAGGCCCCCCCCGTCGTGTGTGTCAGCCCGGGCCGAGACAGCTACCCGGGCTGACACACAGACAGTTTTTGAGCTTATCGCAGCCACAACCGAGTACTTCACAGGTCTTTAAAAGACCATTTACGTGTTAAAGAGGCTTTGTTGGTTTTTTCACCCCTTCATCTCCACTCTGCCTATTGCTGGAAGAATTAGCCCCCGAAATTTTTAGTAGCCCCCCCGAAATGTGGCTCTAGTTGCGCCTCTGATACTTATGGACTTTCCCTAGCAGACTTTAACTTGAATCCTGTGTCCCTTGGCCAGATTTTAATTGATCCATCATTTTTTTTTTTGTAGTTTTATATAGCGTGAACTTGACCCGAAGGTATCAGACTGAGCATGAGCAACAGTTGCGTTACACAAGGACACATTCATTTTTGTTAGGCACAGGGAGATGAAGTGATTTACTCAGAATCACAGGATGTTGAGCGTCATTGCCGAGACTCAAACCTGTTCCCCAGATTTGAGGTCGACCGCCCTAGCCGTTAGGCTACTTCCTCTCCCCCTCTTGTTACCTTGGAACCCATCCTTTGCATTCGAACATTTAATTTGACTAAATGTTTGGATTTTTACTGCATGAATTAATATGCATGACAGAATTGCAAACATTTTTACTTACTTGAAATTCATTTTGAATCTCTAATACAATAATTCATTTATTTTAAGATTGTTTGTGAGTCATTTATTTGAGATTTAATGTTCTTTCTCAGAAACTGTGCTTGGGAGTTGGCTACCAATTAATGGTCCGTATTGGGTAGACCACCAGTGGGTTATCTTAGATTTTCACCCCTTACAACGACGAAGAAAGTTCGATCAGAGGACCAATGCCTCTGTGGTACAGTATAGCAAGTAGATTTGTAATTTAGCAATCCTATGGGCCCAATGCTAGACAACCGTCTAAAAAAGTGCTTCCAATGCTGCAGCAACAACTCTAAAATAAAAGTGCTTCACCTCAGTTGACTTCAGTTTGACATCATCACATTTTTGAGTTAAATGATTGAGGATTTCTCTGTTGTTGTAATTTTTTTTTGCCTGGTTGCATGTATGCTTTTTAACGCGAGTACATATGGTCTGACCACAAAGGCACGGCTGGTTGTCAATCAAGAGTGAGTATACTCTATGGAAATATTTAGACTTCCTGACATGTCAATGCTTTTAAGATTCGGGTTCTCACCATGGAATGTCTTACCTCTTGTTATTAATAAGCCGGGAAATTACAGCCTTTTTTTCAAGTCATGCTCTGAATACTCATCTCTTTTGCTTGTTTCAGGTTACTCTTTAGTATGTTTGCGGGCAGCGAACTTGGCTATGTATGGTGTTATGCACTGTTTAGGTTTCTGTCACTTGAGGTTGAGGCATAGTCGGCCAGTAACAAGTTAGATACGCAGTTTCTTGCTCTGACTGTGCTTGAAAAATGAAAGAATATAATGTAACCCTGCTGTACTGCGCACAACTCTCTCTGACTACATGCCTGCTCAAGTATGCTTCTGATTGGCCAATTTTGGTTTATATGCCCACGATTGGGCCTTTTACTAAGAGCCTCCAGGAAATTCTAGCAAGGTTATCCACCAGCCAAAGGAAAGGATGACAGTATGTGAAATTGGAGGTGAATGGTCAGAAATGCTACTCATCACCACCTCGGTGGGCCAACTTGAGACTCGCAAGGACCTTACTATACACTCCATCCATCACATGCTCATAAGCAAGAATAATCACCAGTGTGATTGGCATGCACACAACCTATGACACATTACCACACACTAAGCCTACACCACTGCCATGCCACATAGATATCCAGAGTACCACTCAAGCTTATCAAGGCCTCCTGCATTTTCGACCAGGCTGCAAACAAAACAGATCTCACAACTACCAACAATCTAGATGCACAGAAACATCTTAAACAAGCTCCTACCGTATGACGACACAACCCTTCACTAAAACTGGACCCATAAAACTCGTCATCAATCAGAAAACGCAATGGCCATTCAAAGTACTCAACTCCTCAAGCTGCTTCAAAGTGTCTTATACAATTCAATTATGAGTAGCAAGATGTTGCAGGGAATACTCCTGTTTCCCCTTTGCTATCCCTTGCACTGCCCTTGCTGCCTTTGTCCTCAGGGGTCATGAAAGCAGCGTCAGGAATTGAAAGGGCTTCAAGAGCCAGGTTTACTTTGTGTGGTTTCCACTCCATATTTGACCCTGTCCTTCAACAGGTATTACCATTAATATTGTCTTGGTACCAGTATCTGAGGTCAAAGCCTGAACGATTGGTCTTTTGACAATAGGTATATGCATAACCCCTAGCAACTGCACCTTTGAGATATGTGTGACTTAAGGGAAAGATCAAGGGGCTTATTTACAAGCCCCTTGCGCCACTTGGCTGTCACTTTTTCCCATACCAAAAGTGACACACCGGTGGCGCAAGGGGACTTGTAAATAGGCACCCAACTGTCTACTGACTGAGATTATAAAATGAATGTATCTTTTCAATTTCATATGGCTAAAGACAGAATGGAAGGGCAGGATTGGGACAATCAAAGGAGGTAGAAGGAAAAGTGAGGAAAGATTTTGTATGTAGTTTGAAAAACAAGCATTGGCTGATGCTGCGCAGCATCGGCAATAAGAAATGTGCTTATTTAAAACGGGGCAGCCCGGAAGCAAATGGCAGCTTCCAGGCCATAAAAAAAATTAAATATGTTTTTTAAAGGGCAACAGAAGTAGGGGTGGGATGACAGAAGGAGGGGTGGAGGAACAATGGAGGGTCAGGTGAAGGACAGTGGAGGGTCAGGTGGAGGACAGCTGTGGAAGAAGTTAATGCGTTGGGACCAATGGGAAGAGTGTGAGGGAGCAAAGGAGGAGCTTGAAGCAATGGGGGAAAGAGTAAAAAAAAAGAAGAGGATTGGACGAAGCAATGGCTAGCTGGAAGTGCAGGGAGGAGGGGCAAGCAAGCAACACAGTGCGTTTGGGGGCAGGTATTTGCATGGCAAGCAGCACACAAGGAAGAGAGCATGAGAACAAATGCTCTTTCATGAAGTGCTGAAAGAAAAAGAAAACAAGCATTTGCAATGCAATCTGTCTCTCCTTTGGGACCTTATGTGTATTTATCTATGCAGCACATTAGCCTGGGTGCTGAAACATCTACTGTTCTTTAACATAGAGGGAAAGTAAGCACCAAACTGCGTGACACGCCAGGTATGGGAACACATGGAGAGAAATATTGCTTTTCAGCGGGAAACGGTATAGTCCAAAGCTCTGTTTTTAATATAATATCAGGACCTTCGGTGTTCATATCACTGAAAATACAAGATTTGAAAAAAATATTATTGTCTACGGGTGCTCGTGGAAGACAATTTCTATGGACTGGAATATAGAGAATGCTAAAGTGAGTATGGTATTTTACTGACCTCTTCTGGTCTTTTTCTATCAAGAAAGTTAAATAGAGGCAGTTGCCAGAAAAATAAAAATAATAAAGTCCCTCAGCAGAAAGCAATTCTGGTATTTTACTGACCTCTACAGGTCGTTTTCCATCAAGACAGTTAAATAGAGGCAGTTGAACAAGCAAAAAGCAATTCTGGTATTTTACTGACCTCTACTGGTAGTTTTCTATCAAGACAGTTAAATAGAGGCAGTTGAACAGAAAAAAAAGTCCCTAAGCGGAAGCAGACAAGTGCTAGGGCTGATCTCCAGAGCCCACAAAGTACATACACATATAAATATATACTAAAGTATATACAAGAGTTCTCGAATGCTCAACCTAAAAAAGGAGTTGTCAGCATTGGAAGGATACAAGTCATTGAATAAAAAGGATGATAAAGAAGCGGTGCTTCAAGGGAGGGACAAACGCATGAAGAGGAAGGAAGGTCATTAAATAAGAAGCAAGCAAATGAGACTGACAAGTAAGCCAACTTATGGTAAACAATGGGTTGGTACAATGGCCCCTATAAATTTTTGGTATTGGCCACAAGTGATCTTTCGACAACAGACAGGTAAAAGCTGGCTGTAGGCTAGACCCACCTAATGATTATTGGAACTGCATGTGAAAATGTCATTCTTTTTGATCAATAGACTGAAAAAGCAGTTTACATAATTTTTTGACCAAGTATTCTTGGTTGTGAACCCCTCTCACGGCTGCTGGGAAAAGTCCAATTTGTTTGGCTCATCATGAAAAAAATGTAATAGTCCATGGGTGCACAGACAGAACTGATACTTCAACCTATGGCTTTGATTTGAGAGTTCTTCTGTAAATGGCACATTTTGCTTCAAAATATTGTCAATGTGCGATCCAGATCTGTTGCTCACACAGCGAAATTCGGCCAAGCTGTTAATACCATACTCCAGTAACTGTTCCCCAGTCACTACTGGTCTCATCCAACAAGATTGCCAAAGTTCACATTTGGACAAAGGGGCTGCAGCCCCACTCGCAGGCCCCGGAGAGAGGTGAGGGCCGGTATGGACTGGTTGATGGCGGTGGCCCAACGGTGGCCGCAGGTTCAAATTTTCTCGGGTAGGTTTCTTGCGGGTGGCAGCGATTGGTTGCCTGGGGGGGGACAGCAGGGCTGCCTGGGCGGCTTGCAGGGGCGACAGGACAGCTTAAAATGCTTTAGATCAGCCTGATGAGCACCTTGCTGCCTGCCTACCCCTGAGGATTCCCGGTGCACGCTGTCCCCACCGCGAGAGAGATTTCGTTTCACTGCTTGCTGGCTGTGCTAGCCTCACCACCAGCTGGATTCCTCTGTCGGCCTGCTGGGAGGCTCAGGCGGCAGCGACCACTGAAGAAACATTTTACGCCCTCATATTTGGAGGTCCCAACATCGGCCGTCGTCGGGGACCTTGTACTAATGGCTGGTGCAGAAACAGAGGTGTGGTGAGGAGGGTCCAGGCCAGGCGCGCAATGCCCATTGGGCTCAAAGGGCTTCAGCCCCCCCCGTCGTAGCCCGGGCTCAGACAGCTTCCCGGGCACACACAGCCGCACCCGAGTACTTCACAGGTCTTTAAAAGACCATTTGCTTGTTAATGAGGCTTTGTTGTTTTTTTCACCCCTTCTAGAGCCCCTGCATCTCCAGTCTGACTATTGCTGGAAGAATTAGCCCCCCCCGAAATTTTTTCTTAGCCCCCCCCCCCCCGAAATTTGGCTCTAGTTGCGCCTCTGGTCCAGGCGGTGGGCGCGTGACTCTACAGCTGAGTTGGTTTGTTTGTTCTTGCACTTATGGGGCGTCCTGTTTATTTCTGCCTTTAAATTGTTTTTAGTGCCTTAATATGTTCATTTTTTTTTCTTAAATAATCACCCCAAGCTTCAGACCCCTCGCCACAGGATTCTGTTGACTAGTCAAACACCCTTCTGTTTTAGAAGATCTGCGGGTTTGAAAAATAACTCTATTAATGTGATGCCCCTATTTTATGGACCGGCTAAAAGTACCCAAGGAAGACCGGTCTCGCGTTGCCAGATGCAGATGACGTCATAATCACACCAATAAAAAGAGCACTGAGTTACGTCGCAATATGCTTCGAAAATGGGTCTCACGTTAGGTTTTCATTTTATCGGCCTCAGGCAAATTAAATCCTGGGTTGGCCCTTCTGGCGCTTGCACCTACTTCCCACAGGTTGCGCACAGTTCTTCTCTGCAGCAAACGCATTAACCCACTGTTATGTTAGCTTGACATACAGAGATATTATATGCATAAATGGGGTATATTCACAAGAACGTGTGATAACTACCGCAAGAGTAGCGTAACTCAACTTTCAATAACACAGCCTATCACAGGAAAATAACCCCGTGTCAACGTGGAATTCACAACAAGGCGGTAGCATGCGATAGTCTGCCGAAACCGCGGACAAAGTCCGCGATACAACCACCACGATGGAGATAAAAACACAAACCACAACACCAAAAAACACGCGATGGGCCAAAGCGCGATGAGGAAACCAGCGACAAGCAGCGCCAGGCCTGCAACACACACCTGGCAGGCGTCAGAAACCTCCATAAAGCGATACAAAAGGGGATGATGGACAGAACGTTTGAGCCAATCAAACACTCACCCCCAGTCAACTGATCTGGGTTTAATCCATCATCATTCTTTAGCTCACTCCACCACCCCAGTTCAGACATGGCCATATGCAAATCAGTCTGACCCTGTGCCTCATGGGAACAGTCCAGCCCGAACTGCCAAGCCATGTCTTCCCTGGACCGGAAACAAGCATCCTAGGACCGGTTTCTGGCATTTCAGCCGTCATCAGCCAGGCTTGCTTGAATCCAGTGGCAAAGTGAGCAAGGGACCCACGTCTGGGCATACCCCGCCAACTTAGGGCGACCGAAGAGATACAAAAGGGGATGATGGACGGAACGCTTTAGCCAATCAAACACTCACCCCCAGTCAACTGATCTGGGTTTAATCCATCATCATTCTTTAGCTCACTCCACCACCCCAGTTCAGACATGGCCATATGCAAATCAGTCTGACCCTGTGCCTCATGGGAACAGTCCAGCCCGAACTGCCAAGCCATGTCTTCCCTGGACCGAAAACAAGCATCCTAGGACCGGTTTCTGCAGAAAAAAAAACCCACACACAAACTGACCAACACACAAGCACCATGGAGGCAGCCGGAGCAGGCGCAGAGGACGAGCGCAACCCCACAAGCACCCCGGACGATCAGCCTGGGACCTCGGGGACAGGGAAGGGCAAGGACAAGAAGACCAGGAAGACCAAGTTCAGTCCGCAGGCGAACAGGATCATAGTCACGGAGGTGATGGAACACCATCAACAACTCTTCGTCACCTCCAACGTGTCATTGGGCACCAAAACTGGAATATGGCGGGACATCGTCGACAAGGTGAATGCCGTCGGAGAGCACAAGCGGACAATGGACGAGGTCAAGAGGCGATGGAATGACATCAAGCGGAAGACCAAGGAGAAACTCTCCGCCAACCTGAAGGCAGCAACGCAGACCCGAGGTGGGGGCCCAGTGCCACAGCTGGAGCTGGATGACATGGAGGAGCTGGTGTCGACAGTCATCAGTGTGGAGACTGACAAAGAGTTCCTATGCACACGCAACAAATAAAACAGGTATATGACGCTGTTCTTGTGTTTCATAGATGAGAGACAAGTCTTGTGAACGTTGTGGTTTGTCTTTAATATGGATTTCCTTGTAAGACCAGCCAACGCGCGTTTCGTCAGTGGGTGATAACCCCATTGACTTCTTCAGGGCTTTTCTGCATCAAAATCGGAGCTCCCAATCTCTCCACCGGTGATAATTCCAACCCGGTTGGGCATGTAGCTGTCTTCTAATCTTAAATACAATAATTCCCAATTCTCCGACTCAGGATGTTGTCTGGTCTATATCTCTTAGACCAGAACATCAGATCCTCAACAAAAGCGCTCGAAGTCCGAGTGTCCACTGAGCCAGACAGAACGGCGGAGTAAGCCGTCTGATATCAATCACGGAGGCGAGTGCGACAGTGCGTCCCGTAGTGTTTCGAAGTAAATGTAAACCGGTTACATTTGTTGCGTTGAGGATCTGAAGTTCGGGCAGGCGATGTTGACTTGTGCAAGTGTGTGTACTGTGCCAGTCATGTATCTGGTCTCTGTTTCAGCTGACGGATCTGACTCAGATGTGTGACCTGGTGTCCTGCTATGCATACCGGCACGTGGTTGGGGACACACCGGTGGCAGCAGGTGAGCAGTGTGGCCTGGGTGTGCAGGGGCGGCACGTTCTCTCTCTCTCTCCCTCTCTTCCTCTCTCTCTCCTCTTCTCTCTCTCTCCCTCCCTCTCTTCCTCTCTCTCTCCTTCGGTCTCTCTCTGTCCTCTGATGTGCACAGGACACACCTTCTCATCATGTTTTTTGTCTTACAGGCTGTGACCTATGTATTGTCCCGAGGGGAGCAGCCATGTGTCTTCATTTTATTTCGTTGTTCATTTTAATAAAGTTTCATTTGTTGCTTCGAAAGTGGATGTGTGCTGCTCATTTCTGTGACAACACATGCATGTCACCAGTTGTGATTGTGCAGCATCAAGCGGAATATTCTGTACATGTTTAGGTGTGGATGATGTGGCATGTCTTTGGTTGGGGGGGTGCCAGGGAGGGGTGGCCCTGGGGGTGGTGGAGGTGGGTGTTGTGGCCCTCTTGGGTGTCCGGGCTGCATGATGAGTGGCTCCATGGCATCTGTTCCCCTTTCGATGTGGCCCTGGGCTGTGCTCCCTTTTGTGGTGCTGGCTGCCGTCCGACTTTACACGAGGTCAGAGCAGGTGTAGATTTCCTGGTGCTAACGCGCCTTATCGCCTGTTTTGTGTTTTTATCGCGGATGTGGCTGGTCGTTGTGAATGTTGAGGTGTGCTGTTGTCTCGGCTTTTGTCACGGGAACGCCTACTTTGCATCTCATTAGCGATATTTGCCAGGGTCCTCTGTGGCGATGTTTTTTTGCGGCTGCTATCGCGGGTAAAGTGGTGCTGTGGGCTGTTAACACCGGCTTGTGAATGGGTGGGTAAATTTATCACGACTTTGGCTGCGATAAAGTGCCGTTAATGCGGCGATAGCTCCTTGTGAATATGCCCCAATGAGTTTAAAAGAACAAGAAAATGGTGGCAAATAATAAGAAACAGAGGAGGCCATTTTAGGGATTTGAGGCGTTGCTTGTGAGCTGGACCTAGGAGCGCAGTGGACTGTTCTGGCGATGGGGCGAGGGAGGGGAGCGTAAACCAGGCGAGTCCTGTATCAGTAGGAAATCCATAAACCAAGCTGATGTGAAGTATCAGAAAGAATTTAGACATTGATTTATTTTACTTGAGATGTGGGAGGGAGGGGGCGGGGGCCGTGCACGGGAGCGGGTGCGGCAGCCGTGCTCGGAGCACTTTGCTGCCGCTGCAGCAGAGAGTGTATCAGCCATCAGCCTGCATTACAGTGACCCGCAGGGAGTAGCAGCAGTTTGTTTTCACTTATTTCTCCCTATAACCCTTCTGGAGCTCGTGGTATAGTTCAGTGGGTTAATGTACCTGCTGCGGGGAGCGATTCAAATCAGCCTGGGCACATTCAATTCTGCTGAAGAATATAAAACGATGCAGTCCATTCAAGTGCGTAATGTTGGTACCGAATTTTTTTAGGGTGGATGGTGTAACAAAAAGCCATGGGCGATCCATGGGTGACCTGTCATCTAGCTTATGTGTTCATTCAATGAAGTTCAATGTTGAAGACAGACCCAAAAGATGCTACTAAAAATCAGTGAGCACGGGGCTCACGGTTCGATCCCCGGCTCCGGGGGCTACTCAGCCCAGCACCTTGTGACTCCGGGCAATAGCTCACTTAGGGGCATATTATCAAGGATTTGCGATATGTTTTTTTTTTCGCCGGCTATCGCTGGATTTCCTCGCCGTGATAGCGCGGTATTATCAACGCGTATCGCAAAGGCGATAGGAAATCCAGCGATAGCGTGTAAAACCAGCAATAGCGTGAGAATTCCAGCGCTAAATTAACAGCGCTAATGAAAAGCTTGCTAATAGGCAAGTGTATACTTAACCCAACAATCCACCCCCCATTGACAAGATGGTTAAGGCAAGTTTTTTTCAGGCGTTAAATTCCAGCGATAAGCGCGGTTAGCGCAAATTTTCCTATCGCTTCGCGGACATTGATAATAGGGGGAAGTTGTGTTTGCGACTGTTTCAATGGAGTTTTAGTCAGGAATGCCTACTTTGCATGTCATTAGCGATATATATCGCTAACATGCTTAGAGGTAAAACAACGGCCGCTATCGCTAATAAACTCACGCTAAGGCCCGTTAGCTGCAGCTTGTTAATAGTGTGATAAAAATATTGTCGCATTAGCGGCAGAAAAGTGCCGCTAACGCGACGATAAAGGGCTTGATAATATGCCCCTGAATCTCCCCGACGGCCCCCAGCGCCTTGAGATCCTTAGGGGTGCCAAGTTTGCTCTTTACAAATACTGGGTCAAAAATTCTAAAGGTGCCTTTACTGGAACATTCCGTGCTCTTGGAAAGCACCTCGGCTTTCGCCAGAGGATGTGTGTTCTGCAACACAATTGAGCGACCCACCTATACGAACATCTTACGCAGCGGCTGTCTTGATAGGCAGACAGGTTCACTAGGCACTTACATTTAATTGGTACAACCGATTCCAGTGGCGGAATTTCGTTTTTCTGTTTGCACAGTCATTATAGTTAGCACGTCCCAGTGCTTAACCTGCAGGCTCAGTTTCCACTCTCAGGGGCCCCAACTAGGTTTTTATCTTTCCGATCAATACCATTGATATCTCTCAACTGAAGCTTGAGAAATCGTGTTAAAACGATAGGATGTAGGCGATGAGTTTCAAATCCACAAAAAATGCCTTCCTCATGGAGATAGCCTGTGGGGCGTGGCCCCTTGCTGGAGAAAACTTAATCTGCCGGGATTATGTTTCAAGCGCAATGATTGATATTGCTTGTCTGGTTCATAATGCTCCTGTTGCAGAGATGTATAATTTAGGAGTTGGATGGCGTACCTGCTGCAGACATCTGGGCGTAACTTGTACTGTCCACGGTACCAGTGAGATGGGTACGAGGGGTATGCATGTACTGCGGAGACTCCAAGAAATCTCTTAGTGACATATTCATCTCCAAGGTAAATCAGATGCGGGTATTGTTGTAAATTTGCGGGTCACATCTCCCCACCTACAGCAGGATCTTGGTGCATGCGACGACTAAGGTTTAAATGGGGAAAATAAAGTGCAGAGCAAGTACTTAGAACTTTGTGACGGGCCGGGATTAGGGAGGGGCCACAGGGTGAGGTTAAGAGGCGTGACCTTAAATAGCATTGCCAGTTTTTTATATGGTTACATGTTCACATGGTCTTCTCCCATGTAAAACAAGCATTGGCATAGCCAATAGGTCTCGCGTTTGGGACCTTTAATAGTGTTTAGCCAGAGCTATTGGCTCTGCCAATGTTTTTAAGATTTGTTGTAGAGCAGCGTGGCTGCTGTGCAGCATGTTGAAAACTTATAATAAAAAAGTGTGAAGTATTTTTGTTACTGTATATGTAACACAAAAGACATTACATACAACTGAATGACCCTATTAAAAAAATGAACATGAAAAATGTCATCTAGTTTTTTTTCTTTCCAATGCTGGCAAGAAACTGCCTGTTCTAATGTTTGTTATAACTTATTTTTGTTATGTGGGGAAATATAAACAAAGGGAGGGTGGAGGTTGGGAAATAGTACCTGAATTACAACTAGAGCAGAGGATGGACACTAGGGGAGAATCAACAGATGCCAGATTCCGAGGGCAGGCTGAGGTGGTGCTGAGTGATGCTGAGATGGTGGTGTGCTGGTGCAGAGGTGATGCAGAGTGATATTGTGCTGGTGCTCAGGTAGTGTTGAGTGGTGCCGAGTGATGCTGAGTTGGTGAAGCGCTACTGCAAAGGTGATGCTGCAGACATGGCTTGCGCTGATGCTGTGGTGGGGCTGCGCTGGTGCGGATTTGGTGCTGCACTGGTGGTGGTGCACTAATGAGGAGGTGCGCTGTGTTGATATTGGGAGGGACTGGGCCAGCACAGACAATGATTGAGGTAGGATGAATAAATTACTAAACCTGTAACCATGGGAAATCAGTTTTAGATTATATTCACCTTGCATTAGAAATATATAAAATTCCACTATCTAAAATAAAAGATGACCAAATCGCACACTTTGATTTTCAATTCACTTTCAACCCAGCAATTCAGATGCTTGTTATTTTCGCTCGATTGTAATGATTAGATTTGTGACCTCTTTTAAGATTGAAGCAAACACAAGAGATGATGGACGGGGCGCTGAAACTTTTAAGAGTGTTCACAGAAAGAATCCTTCCTCACCTCCCCCGCACCCCGTGCCCTTTCTTGTGTCTTAAAATTAGAGACGGAAACCAAATTTTACTCAGCCTTCTAAATTACTAAACAAAAACTCCGATGTATAGCATCCCGGGCTAAACTGACTAGTACAAAGTTAGCACAGAGTATGTAATTACATCCGAAGGCATGTGTACTAAGTTTTTAATTCAGTCAAAAGGCAAACTGTTCATGGGGACATTCAGAGCCTACATAAACATCCCTGCTCTAAAACCACAGAAAGAAAATGGCTAGCATTCTTTTTTTTTTTTTTTTTTAATGAAGCAGTTTCTCAAGACAAAAAAAAGAGAAAGAATAGCACAGAAATAGCTTTTCCTGTAACCGTCTTCAAGTAGCAGCGAAAACCAGCTTAGAGGGGAAATAAGCAGCTAAGCACAGCGAGAAAAGCTGAGAGATACACGGGTTGCAGATGCAGGTGTGACTCCATGGAGCAACATTTTCACCTACACTAATATACATGCATGCAGTTGACACTGAGCGTTATGACGCTGCCTGCTCACACCTTATGCACCTCTTAGAGACCCATTTAGTCTATGGCTGGGGCTCCGCGCGAGTGGGGGGTACCTGGAGCCGCTGTACTGTTCTATGGTGGAAGTCGCAGCCAAGAAGGGGAGTCAACACTGCGTGAACGCTCAACACCAAAGCACATGTTATCTAACGATGGAATGACGTCAGAGCAGAGAGGAGTAGCAGGAGCAATGGAAACAAGCGATGTACCGGACTGTATCTTGAACTGGAAAAGCAAACTCCAGGGACGATAGTTAACACACATGCTAACTGAGCTTTTGCGAGAACACGTGCTCATTTTTACAAATAATTCAAATTTGGCTGCAATTTCACTAAAATGATTCTCCAATTGGCTTGAAACTAAAAGTTTACATGGGACCGGTATTTCCTTTTGTTAATGAGAACATTGCCGACGAGAAGGTAGTATTCGGTTCAGGAAATATTTGTATCCCATTTAAGCAGAAATATTTGTACACTATTTAAGCATAATGACACTAAAAGTGGTTCACACCGCCCATTTACAAGGCTGTTTTTAATAGGCAGATCATATAACGTTTGTGCGCAAGCTTCTGGGACAGCCGTTTTGGAGAGGAGGGTGGGGGCTGTATAGTGACGTGTGTTAATGGACACCACAAGCAGCAACCCTGAAAGGAACACACTATTTAAACATAAATATTTATACACTATTTAAGCAACCCAACACTAAAACTTAGACCACGTCGCCCATTCGTAAAGCCGTATTTAATAGATTGATCACATAACGTGTATGAGCAAGCGTCAGGAAAAGCCATTTTGGAGAGGGGGCGGGGGCTGTACACGGACATGTGTACATGGACAGCACAAGGAACAACCCGAAAGAAACACATGTAATTTTCATTGCCTCGGCCCTGAGCTTCTGTAAGATGCTAAATTGGAAAGTTAAACAAGCTGTAACCCGGTGACTGACGAGGAGGGAGGGGGAGAAGGGAGGGGGTAGTGAGAGCAGAGAGCAGGGGGTGGAGGAGCATGGAAATGAAAGTGATTTGCGCGCTGTAAGGGTTGTAAAGCTTAATGAGCCATGACGGAAAGCCAGATGGCGGCTGCGCGCGTAACCGCGCGCGTAACCGCAAGCTTTAGGCCACAAGCAAAAGCGTGTGGTGGGACTTTTTAAAGCCCACTTACTAAATGTCTCGCCAGAGCAGCGCATGCGTTGGCTCAGGCGAGACCTAAAAAGGACAAAGTGGTATTCTTATTTCAACAGGAGTTGTCACCTGCTTGTGTTCATTTTTAGGCATAATCATTAGTAATGCATAGCATGCTCTTTGCAAACATCGTTGGTGGATGGCGACAGATCTAGCTGATGAGAAATCGGTAAGTGATTGTTTTAATTTTATTATGTGACTAGGATTAATATGCCTTTAACCCTTCCACCAACTGCTATGCAACTTGGGGGCCAGCTAGACAGGCAGCGCTCAAGTAGCTTTCCTGGTGCCCACTGAACCAAAATGCTATCTCACAAACATGGCGGAGGTGTTTCTTGCCAGATCTTGGGACTGACCGAATTAACAATTAATGAGGCCTGAACATATTCATACCATAGTTCTTTTTCCATAAGTATGGGCCATTGCCCTAAACAAATGACTAACACAGACAGATCAGGTGGCTTAATGAGCTAAAGCAATCACTATAGGGACCAGTGTTTGACCGCATGGCCTCGGGTTCAATACCTGATGGGTTTCATACTGCCTTTTCATCCTTCCGGGGGCGCAAAATTAGTACCAGAGAATTGGGTAACAATGAATATCTGTTATTCAGCGCCAAGATACCCTTTACGGTGAACATGCAATTTTACAGATACGCATGTTATGCCAGTTGTGGGTCATTTACAGTGACAGCTAGGGCCCAAGTATCTAGGTGTGTTGGTAAGGAGCACCTTATTATGGAGTGATAAGTCTCTTGCCCATATCTTTGAAGTTTCAACTCAAACTCATGGGGTAAGGTTCTCACTTACTATTGCCATGAAAATATACCTGTCATTGCCTGTGCCATTAGAAATGCTGAATAAATCATGGCAATGCCTTTCCATTAGGGACCTCAATGTGGACCATCAGCAGGTTTTCAAAGACTGGAGGATTCTGCGGCAGGAATATACTTGCCTAAAACATTGTTTACTTTTCCAAAGCACTAGGAAGCCGACAGCGTCCCCAGGTAGCAGCCGAATACAAGGTTGCCACACAACTATGCGGGATGTTTTTTCGGCATTGCTTCACACTACCCAAGCCACAGCATTATACTATACCACCCAAAACGGTGCCAAGATCTGTAGGTAAATATTCCGTGATGCTTCCCAAGTAGGTTAGCTAAGGGAAAGCGGGCAGACCTGTTTTTTGTTTGCACCAGCTTATTATGAAACCCCTTAATGGGCGCCCGGGGAGCATCCAGCACTTAAAGTCTTTTAAAGGCTTTCAAGAATGAATTTATTTGGATACTGTCCCTTTGCTCAGGTGACCAAGCGCAGAGGTTGGAAGGGTACACCCCGGACAAAAGGTGCCCGATAGATGTCGGTAAGCCGGATAGGATCTTGGGGGTCTTGGGCTGAGTAGGTTAGGCTGGGGATGCGGTAACTTTGGTCTCAGTGCACCCCCCCTTTTTCTGTAATTGGGTTGGGGTCCAACCAGGACATCCTCGGCATTATTTGTACTCAGTAATATTTCATGCTTAAGGGACACTCGGATAGTCACCATTCCACGCTCAACAACAGACCAACATGAAAAAGGGGATCAAGTGATTCTGCGGTGAGCGGGTGTTTTTTTGGGATGTGCAGTTAAGGCGACTTATGAATACTTGCAGAAACGTCCAAGGGTGGCATCAGCTTCACTATTAGTCCTTGCTACAGGTGTTTCCTTGAAATAAATACCAGTTTGCCCATGTTATGCGCAAAGTCCTTGTGGCAGCGGACATCGAGGGCACCTTCAGCACACATTCCTTTAGGATAGATGCAGCAACATCTGCAGTGGGAGTAGGCCTTAACACAGAAGCAGTTAAGAAGAATGGCAGGAGGAAGTTGGAATGCTACAAACGCTATGTGCGGCTCAATATGTTATAGGCACAGGAGCTTCTCTCTGGCCCACTGAAGTAACGATAATATTTTCCTTCCTGTTTATTTGCATTAGGGCACATGGCTACCGCTAGTGTGTGGGTCATTGGTCTTACCTTCGTGCGGTGCGCATGTTCAACATTCACCCGGAGTCGTTTTTCCAAGCGGACAGCAGATGCAGGTCTTCAATTTCACTGGGCCGGTAGGGGCGGTCTTCGTCTGGAAGGTTAATGCTGGTTCATCAAGGAGGTTGCAACCCGGGGGCTACCGCTCCAGGCACCCATCATTCTGCGGATCGGCTGTAATGATTTGGTGACAGGGGGCAGAAGGACCCTGCTCAAGGATCTGCTGGCGGGAATCACCTGGGTTGGCTAAGAGATTCCCATATGCAACCACAGCATGTTTTCACAGGGACGTGGTCCATTTGTCTGCCCAGGGTAACAAGCTCGTCGTGAAAAGTTGGTTGCTTTCTTTTGTGATGCAGCATTTCTCACATTGCTAGGTGGTCATATTTGGGGGAGTCATGGTTAGTCGGGGAACCAACCATTCCTGTGGTGGTTAAGGAGTCATGTTTTGACCACAAAACGGGTTGCCAACGTGGGGCATCACAGATCTAAGTGCAGGCGGATTCAAGATGTTGTTGTTTTTGAATAACCCCGGGAGAGGGGTGACACGGTCATTAGTGAAGGGCTGGGGGCATCCGCTACCGCAATTGTCCCTGGCCCTAGGGGGTACCCCGTGATACGCCTGTGGGAGTGGGGGTGATGGTGGCTGCGCCAGGGGACCAAGGTATGGCCTGGTTGCCCAGGCTCATCCCCCCGATTGAGTGCCAGGGGGTGTCCCTATACTAGGTTGCTCTGGCATGATTCTTTTTGAGGGGCCAACTGCCTTGCTGGCCCTAGCTCCCTCTATCTTGAGGGAGTGGAGAGTTTGCCTTGGAAACAATGCCATTAGGAACCAAGAGGTGGTCAATCATGACTCCTAAGGGAGTGTGAGTATATGCGAGCAGGAGATCAGTTGTATTAGTAAAAAGTTTGCTGTATTAAACTGTATGAATTTTTGTAAATATATGGAAATGTTATGCAATATGAAGACAACTGTTAAATTTTAATGTCGTGTTTATGGAGTGTAATAAAAACGGCCAGAGAAGGGGTACATTCTCAAAACACAAATCTGGTTGTCTGTTGTGGTTTCATATGATGGGTGCAGCTGTAATGTTGTTCTGGTATGGGGAGGGCAATTTCGGTCTTCCTTCTTCAGCACACCGGTCTCATGACGGTTCCTCACCTGTATGTTTAGCCTTTACAGTACCAGTGGAAATTACCACATGACTAAATCACCTCCCACATACCCATACCAACACATTCCAAATAGAACCTACTAAGGGTGAGATTCTCAAACATTGTGCCCTGGGTTAGCATCACAAAAGTAAAAGTGACGCTAACCAGCACAAAATGCTTTTTCCTGATTCACTCTCCAGTTCAAAACTTATTTTGCGCTGGAAAGTACCCAAAATTAACACAAAGCAGCGTGAAATGCTGCTTTGCCATTACTTTGCATCAAGAGGGCGTTACATGGGTGGTGTATGAACATTCCCATGCAACCACCCATGCTTTTTGAAGCTAAACCTTATCTACTAACATTAGTACACAGGGTTTAGCACCAAACATTAACGTCACTGAAAAGCCGGCGTTAAAAAGAGAAATGTTTTCATTTCTCCTTTCGTTTCCGACTTTGCATGTGTGCTGCACTGTGCAGCACACTGACAAAGTAGGAAAAGGTTTTTCACTTGTCTAGCCATAGTATTTTGTACAGGAAGAGTACAAAACCTTGGCAGACTCAGGTATGCACCCTAGCACTATGGCGCTAAGGTGTGTCCCTGGCGCACGACAGCTGAAATCAGCACTGGCGCTAGGGAGAGGGGAGGAGAGAGCCATATCTCTGTGAATATAGCGCTCGCCTGCTCTCTCCCTGTCACGCAATGCAGCACAGAATTTTTTCCTTATGCGCTGCATTCCGTGACACCTTCAGGAATCTGGGCCTACATATTGACATATACTAACATCTCCTCACTGAATTATATCGACCCCACCTTGCTATCTCATTCAACATGCTACTCAATACCTCACACATAACAATCAACCAAAATCGATGCAAGCCATCACCAGAACATTAAGGGACTTCCACCTTTATATCAGGCACACATCACATTTCCAGTCACCCCGCAGTCAACATCACCATATTGCAAGACACACGCAGCACAGCACTCCAAAATATTGCAAACCTTCGGGTACATCAACCACACCAAAGACTTCCAACCCAAACTGTCTGTAAGAGGCTTAACCATCAACAAATTATAAACTATTAATTTGAAAAATGCAGGTGCAAACCATAATCCATCAAAAACCACACAGCACTGAAAAGCACCTGTAAAGTTTAAAAACACACGAAAACTAGTACTTCTTTCAAAATTAATTCTGTAACAATGGTAATCATTCGACATTGTAAAAACTTTTCAGTAATCACAGTCAGCACCGGCTAGAGAAACTCATCAGTTGTGCTGGCTCCTCAACACAGTGAGCATTACTTTGGCCAGATTAGAAAACTGGAAAATGTTAAAGGAAATGGCAAATAGGCAATCATTCTCCAGCTGTGGCCCTGCCCTTGCAACAACCTCCACTGAACAAGATAGTTCCCCCTGCACCTAACAATTTAGGTAAGAGTTATAGACTCTCCTTTGCAGAAAACACTACAACAAACGCCTAACGGGCTAATTATAAGCCATTTCCACCTTTAACCATTCTCCCATCAACACAACTTATCTTTTATGTATCACCTATAAGCTACATATGATCTATGTTAATTACCTTTTATGCCACCACTTACAGTCAGTGGCATAGCTAGCAGACTGGGTGCCCATGGCGTTCCCTGCTTTTGCCGGCCCGCGGCGGCCGCAGTGAAGAGCGGGGGCGGGTGGGGTGCTGGCGAGTTTTCTCCGTTTGCCGCCCCGGGCAAACGCATTGAGGAGCGGGGAGTGGGAGGGTTGCTATTGCTGCCCCGAGACGGCAGGTAAGAGCGGAGGGAGGCCACCACCCCCCCTAGCTACACCACTGCTTGCAGGCTTAGTGAGGCTTGTAAATCCCTTTGCTATGTAAAGGACTCACTTACCCTCCAGGGCTTGATCCAAACTGTATGAATACCAACTAATGAAAAATTACACACAAAAAATTAGAATAGTCATATGCTTTGAAGTATCTAAGTTGGTTATTTATAAGGAGTAGTATATTCTTATCTTCCAAAATGGGAGTGTACAAAAATGGGCATTTTGAAAGAGGCCAAAACAGTTAGGGCACAAGCATGTCAAGGGATCAATTTCTGGGATTGGTGGAAGGAAGCAGTACTTAATTTGAGCTGGTGTTTAGTGCGCTGAGACCCAAAACGTAATTAGAGGGTGAGGACTTCTCTCATTTGTTTATGTGGGAAAGCCAGTGAGAGTAAACAGCTGAGCCTAGGTGCCCTGCTTTCAGGTTTGCATTGGACAAAACTGAGCTAACTTGAAAACGCCGTAAACAGGATTACAAATACCACAATGCAAATGTATTTATTCATTTATTTATTATCTGTAATGTGCAATGAGTGCTAGTATCCTGCCTCAAGGCAAAATATACATCAACAAGCAGGTAAATATACAACAATGAAAGGTGGTCATGAACATCCAGCATATTGGAGAGGTTAACAAACTGCACTGTAAGAGATATAAGAATCAAATGTGTGAAACATCTTAGGAAACCAGTAAAAAGAAAAGGGAAGTAGGTTGGGAGAGCAAGAGATCATAGTTCGGAAACATCTTAATCAGGTCAAGGAGCAACAGAGCGAAGAAAAGTGCAGCGGATGATGATGGGATGTTGAAAGAAGAACTGTGGTGTGGAATGCTAGAGTGTGACAGAGGGAATAGGGCAGATCATGTATAAAGGAAAGGCCAACTTATTCCAAGAGCAGAAAAGGAGCAGCCAGTTTTGCTGGTTCAGCAGGAATCCTTCTAGACTTCACTTAAAGCTGGAGAAGTTGGTGGTCAGTCTCTAATCCTTGGGGAGGTTGATCCATAGTTTTGCTCCTCCTGCTTTCAGTGATCTGCCTCCAGATGTGGATCACACATATCTCAGAATGATCAATTTGCAGTCTATGTGGGAACGAAGAGGAGTGTTAAGTTTGTAGAATTGGATGAGGCTGGAAAGGTAGTTTGGAGCTTCCATTTTGGAAGAGCTACTCACACAGAGAACTGGGATCCCTGCAAGGTCTGCCTTTCACATTGTGCCCCTGCACAGCTCACTATGCAAAGCAGCCAAGTACTATAGTCTAACAACTCTCTTTAGGCTGCCCTCAGGCTTCAGTGACTCCTCACTGCCTTGGTATATTGGCCTCTGTTGATGATTCTGCCCATGTGCACCATGAGTGGGCAGAATGAAAACTCCTCCAACCTCCTTTAGAGTACACCCCTGGTAACTCAGTCCCTTTTATACACCTTAGGCCACCCCTTACTTGTGGAGCACAGGCACGGTCGATGCCCCTTAAATATTGTACAGTGTTTGTCCCTCTTTTAAAAATAATTCTATTCCCATTTCCTTCTATCGTATATGATGTACCAGAGTCCTCATAGCACAATCCTGATCTCTCCGATCCTCCTGTACAGCATGTTCAAGGTATCACCACACATACAAGATAAACCTGAACACTGCCCTTGTGTACAGTACTTCCAGGCCACATAACGCATGAGCAATGCCCCTGAGAGAGAGAGCGACAGAGACTAAAAGTCACAAAACAGAGAGAGGCAGATAGGGACACAGGCAACCGTACAGATGGAGAAAAAGAAGACATGGAATGCAGAGATACAGTTGTCAAAGAAAGAATGGCTGGCACAGGGGGTAGAGAGAAACAGAGACAGACAGAGCGAGGGAAGTACTGAGGGAAAAGAAGACACATTACACAGAGTAGGAGAGCAATGTGGACAGAGTGACAGGCAGTGCAGATGTTGGGATAAACAAATGCTGGGAGACTTTAGGTTAAGACCCAATTTTTGAGCTCCGTGCTGATGACGAAGGGGTCATCTAGGTGACAACAGGAGAGATGAAGGCAGGTATTTCACTTCATATAGGTCGTATAAAGCTCTGTCTATTGTTGCTGATTTCCAGAGCAGAAATATACTGTAAAAACATCACTTGGGCAATTGATGTCTTCTGTCATAACACTTGGTAACACCTTCAGGGATGTTGTCAAGAACACTAATTTTGGAGTCACTTTGGAAAGAGCTCAGTGGGCTCTTTTTCCACTCTTCTTGACACAGTTCATATGGAGGGGACGCGTTTATGCTTACTGACTCAGACCCCTCCCCCCACATTTTTTGCAACCCACTTCCAATGAAAACTTGAGAAACAATGTTGTTGTTTGGTTAAAGATTCAAATCTCAGGTCGTATTTAAGACATAATCATAACTTGCAAAAAGAATAACATGACACTACACAGCACTCATATTTACATGGCTGTAACAGAATTTTTTTCCTGTATACGTAGTCTCCTGGGAATCGAATTACCTACAACCCTAATATCTCCCTGTGCAGTAAAACATTTTGTGAACTCATGGTTTGCCCTTCTTCCTGGTCTCCTGTGCACCTCTGAGCTTTCTGGGCCCCTCTAGAAGCCCTAGCTCAGAGCTAAAAAGTACAACCACTCTTATGAGAATCCCTGCTCTCTTTACTTGTTGCACTGGCCTGTTCACACCAGAGCAACCCAACCTTAGATACCCCCAACATCCGCTGAAGAGGTAGCCTGGGCAACCGGGCCATGACTTGGTACCGTGGCGCAGCCGCATCCCTTGTCAGCACTGGCTTCAAAAGGCTGTGGGTCCTCGTGGTGGGTGGAGGTGGGAGTCACGGCGAGGAGGGCAGGAGCAAAGAGTCAAAGCCCTACCTCACCTTTTAACTGCATTGACTGGAGACCATGCGCCTGCCACC
The DNA here is from genome assembly GCA_963921515.1 of Calotriton arnoldi. NCBI lineage: Eukaryota > Metazoa > Chordata > Amphibia > Caudata > Salamandridae > Calotriton > Calotriton arnoldi. Next base: position 85,129 of record CAWUFW010011099.1, read on the forward strand.
GTCAGATGTGCAAGATCTCCCCGTGGTGTTAGGTTCTCTTAAGGAAAGATTGGTGGGGCAGGCACAACAAAGGTGGGATTGCCTGTTGCTCCGCCATCTTGCCCCATCAGGCCCCTATGTGCCCTCCATAAAGTCGGCTCTCCCCATTCTAGGAGAGAGCCTTGGGACCCTCTATGCTGATGTGATGCTGAATGCTTCATTTGATCTATAGTGAGTGCATGCGTGGTCACTACTAAGCTAAAGTGAGAAACAATTCTCCCAATACATTTTGACCAGTTTCTCAGGAAATCTAGGTACCTAGAGCAATGAAAGAATCATTCAACTATGCTTTATTTTATTCACATTGCGTGCAGCTGGTAGCCCCTTCAGACTGCTTATTTATGTTAGAGGATTACAACACCAAGGTGATCCAAATAGGAGATCTGAATGATTGTTTGTACAGAGTGAGGTGGTACCATATTTTGTCAAACCAATGAAAACACCAGATCTAGGGAGAAGGGCAGTCACATGATTCCAGGGAGGGCTAGGTAGTGTTCTGATTGAATCTTCTTTGTGGGCTTCTAGATAATGGTATTAAGATGATAAGCCCTTGATGGTGTAAGTCAAAGAGCATTTTGTGGTGGCCAGGCACAAAGTCTGACATGAAGGCCGTCGCCGATTGGATGAAGATCAGCCGACTAAAGCTGAACACGGACAAAACGGAGGTCCTCATCCTCGGCTCCAACCCCTCAGCCTGGGACGACTCCTGGTGGCCAACGACGCTGGGAGCAGCCCCGACACCCACCGACCACGCACGCAACCTGGGAGTCATCCTCGACTCAACGCTCTCCATGACCAAGCAAGTCAACGCAGTCTCCTCCTCCTGCTTCAACACACTCCGCATGCTTCGCAAGATCTACAGGTGGATCCCGACAGACACAAGAAGAACAGTCTCCCAGGCCCTCGTCAGTAGCAGACTAGACTATGGGAACGCCCTCACGCGGGAGCCCCGGCCAAGCTCATCAAGCGACTGCAACGCATACAAAACGCCTCCGCACGACTGATCCTCGACGTACCACGCCACTGCCACATCACCCCCCACTCTGAGGAACCTGCACTGGCTCCCCGTCGACAGGAGGATCACCTTCAAACTCCTCACCCACGCACACAAGGCACTCCACAAAACTGGCCCAGCCTACCTCAACAGACGACTCTTCTTCTACGTCCCCAACCGCCAGCTCCGCTCCGCCGACCTCTCCCTCGCCACCGTCCCCCGCATTCGAAGAACAACCACCGGCGGCAGATCCTTCCTCACACCTCGCCGCCAAGACCTGGAACACCCTTCCACTAAGCCTACGAAAGACCCAAGACCTGCTGACCTTCAGGAGGCTCCTCAAGACCTGGCTGTTCGACCAGTAGCAGCATCCCCCCCTTCCCTCCCCCCAGCGCCTTGAGACCCTCGCGGGTAAGTATTGCGCTCTACAAATTCTGTGATTGATTGATTGACATTCGGTTCCATGCATCTTAATTGCTGCAGAGGAAGATTTCCTATGAAATAGAAGTAAGATATCCAATGTTCCTGTTTTGAGGCATGTGATGCCATCTTCCTGAGGAGGACAATGTAAATATTGAACTCTGTAGCCATATGCTTTAAGTTATTGCAGATTTTAGAGATCATGTATGGGTCAAGAAATATTTTCCTTAGGCAGTATATTTATTCAGTTGCACAAGGAATCACACTTTTTATAACTGTATTTGCACTTTCAACCCTATTAACATTTGTAATTTCATGATCTTTTCATGGTGAAAGCAAGCAATCTCCAGACCCAAGAAATACTTGACATCCAAAAACCGTGGTGTGTAGGATGCAGTAACGAATGGGTAATCAAGACCAAGTGAGTAAAGATGGCTATTGCCAAGAAGATTGGCAATGAAGATGAGGTGGTGTGCAGTGGATAATTAGTGAAGGATGAAAAGGCACTCGTAATGGCACCAAGGTGTAAAATGGGAAAAGGCGGGACACATCAAATACAGGCATGCTGATGGTGAACTGTTTTAGGTGTGGCAATAAGGGACATGCTGGAAGGGAAATGCATGTCTACGTGAATGAAGGGAAAAAGGTGTTATGCACAGATGTATAAAATAGTGGTTAAGAGAAGAATTGTATTGGTGAGCCTGTAAGCAAAGAATGTGGCTCAAAAGATTTAGTGTTCCATTTGGATGAAGGGCTACATAATGCAATTGATTAACAATGCATGAGGGAGATCTCTAACTGTTCTGGTTAATACTGATTCTCTGTAAACTTTGTTGTGCACCGAGAGTAGGAGCTAGTTGGCTAAATTGTGGAACTGCAGGGACAAGCAAATGCCAAAGTGGCATGAGTGTGTGGAGAGAAGGGCCTCTAACAACAGGTTTGAAAGCCAATGAGGTTTAAATGATTTATGTGGTGGTTAATCTGGTTGTGGTAGGGGCATGGGTGCCCATCAGTCCGTCAGTGTGCACCTCAAATGGCTTTGAACACTTGCCAGGGCTGAATGCGGATTAGACTTTAACTACTGATAATGTAGCAACAATATGTCCATAAGTCTCGAGGTTCTTGGTAATTGTAGGATCAAAGTTACAAAAGTATATTAAAGTTGGGTCAGGAACTTGAGATTGACACTTAGTATAACAGACCAGCTCAAAACAGAATTTGATCCTTTGTGTGTTGAAGGCATTATTTGGACCAATGAGGTATTGGAATGCCTCGCACCCTATGGATCCAAAATAGGGGTCTCTCCATGTGTGTTCACCGATTTGATTGAAAATGGAAAATATATTTTGATCAGCACACACTTCTCCTAATGTTGCTAAAATATTAGAAATGGTTGAGTGGTTCACTTCCATTGGCCTTTCACTTGTCTACTACCAGATTTCACTTCACTAAAGTTCAGATCACCTGAGCCCATTTCTGACACCATGTATGCTTGCTTTTTCATGGAGGTGGAATTTCAGGTGACTCTGCTTCTGGTGTTTTCCTATACACTATCAACAATCATGCAGTGAAGCTAAAGTAATGTTACACTTACAAGATGATTGTTTGGCAAATGCAGAATCCAAGAGGGAGTAAGAGAACTGCGTGCAGTTTTAAGAATTCTGAGAAAGAATGGGGTGGCTAATAAAGATTATTAGAACACAACATCAATGGGGAAGGAAGTCCTGATGATGAAAACATTGATGGAGAACTTTTTTTAATACTATCCCAATACCTTACTTTTAATAAAACTTTGGTGTGATGAACAATATCTCAATATCTGATGGTTGTTTGACAGTTTGAGGAGCAGCATGAGTAATCTTGTCACATTGAACAGTTTTAATTTTAAGAACAAGTCAGTCTTACAAGGCCCTGTCCATCATGGGTCTATCTGTGTCAAGTTAAAAATAGGAAAGAAGTAACCATTAAGCTTGCAACAAGAGCATTTTTGAAGCTGCTGAATAATCTTTCATTATCCAAAGGAAGAACGTTGAATGCCAATGAGTTTCTACAAAATGTCCACAAAATATCTAATTTATAATGTAGATAATGTTCACAATATATACAAAACATAAGTCACTGTTAAAATTGATGACAGCCCCTAGTTCTTAAAAAAATGTTTGCCCATGTATATCTAATTTGAGTTTTTGGCAATTTGCATACGGCTGGGTCCAAACTGTAGTGGCATGGTGGACAAAAGAACAATGGTTTTGAATGCTTCCCTGAGAGATTGCAGGTGGTTAGGCTTATTGCAAGCATTCCTCCCATCAACTTTTTTGTGTTTGATGTAAAACGCGAGGTGGTCATGGGAATGCCCAGATGTGGGTCCCTTGCTCACTGTGCTTCGGAACAAGCTACACCCAACTGAAGGGCCCCAAAAAGGGCAATCCTGGTCTTGGGTTGCTTGTGTTCTGGTTTAGGGATGACTGGGCCTAGACTGATTTGCATATGGCTGGGTCCAAACTGAGGTGGCATGGTGGGCAAAAGAATGATGGTTTGAAATACTACCCGGAGGGACTGCTAGTGGTTAGACTTATTGCAAGCATTCCTCCCATCACCTTTTGTGTGTTTAATTCCAACTTTAAACAATAGCTCTAGACTAACCACAAACCTTGGGTTCTAGAGTAGCATGCTTCCCGCCATCAAGCGCTTCAAAGATATATAAACAAAATTACAATACCATATACAACATACTAAAAATGTAACCATTGTAATGTGTTAAATAAATGTTGAATTTAAGTTCAAAAAGAATATAGCATTTTATTTTCAAAATATTAATATTGCATACAATAATGTTTTAAATATTATTTTCTACTTATAACATATGTTAGAGATGATCTAATCACCTACGTTTTACTTTTTACCACCTGCATAAAAGGGCTATTTCCTCATTAGGAAAAGGTTTCCACACAAGTTGTAATAAAAGAATAATGTTTCCGCATGCAATTTCACCACTATTCACACTGAAGACGTCCAATGGAAGCCGTAAACAACATATGTATTGTCAAGGTACATGCATTTGGAGTTAAGAACAGTAAATGTTTACCCAATTACATGTTTTTGTAGCCAGTCTTCTGATTACGATAGTTTTGTAGCACAATATTTACAATATGGTGTTGTCACAGTATACCTAACAAAGCACTTGAAAATGAACTAGATTGCATGTGCTGATTTGTCATTGTAATGCAGGAAGGAAAATGAAAAGGCCAATCTATAGCACCAACTCACATCTGTATTCTGACACCCTAAACCCCTGGGGCACATGTACTAAACTTTCATGCAATGCAGGGCAGCAAGCAAAGTTGCTGTCCTGCGTTGTGTGAAAGTAAGAGGGCAGAAATGCTCCATATTTACAAAGTTGTGGAGCTTTTCTGCTCTCTCCTTGCACTGGCACACTCTGTGCTGCTTAGTGCAAAATGCAGGCACCCTCGCATCATAGTTTAAGGGTGCCTGAGTTACGGGCAGGATTTTTTTTGAGCAGGAAGGGACGCTTTGCTGAACAAATACTATCCTAAGAACCATTTTCCTCTTTCCATTGTGTGTGAATGCAGCACACGTGGAAAGAGAAAATATTGAGGAGAAATAAGGATATTTCTCCACGTTATGCCTCTCTTGGGAAGGCAGAGCATTTTAATGCATTGCCAGGTTTACCAGTCTTCGTAAATCTGAGAATGTGCCAAAATCCAAAGGTGAATGAACAGGAACTCCCAATTTGAAATGCAACACAGCACAATCATCTACCTTGTGTTACATTTCTTCACAAAGCCACCCAAGGCCTTGCATGGCCTTGAAAGTATTTCTGAAGCCTTGGCAAGGCAAGGCGATGCAAGGACAACGCAAAGGCATCATAATTATTGGTCCGAGTTTGTGCCATTAGCTTTGAGACCTTTCAGATGCATGTTGTGAAATGTTGGCTGGTATTACTTATTAATCAGCATCGGAAACATGTCTGGAAGGATTGTTTTAATTAGTAGCTGGACTTCAGAACTGATAGGAGTGTATATCATCCGGGTAAGTAGCTGCTGAGTGTTCCTTTTGTTAATGATCCTGTGCACTGCTCTCACTCCACCTTCCAGATAAAACTGCTTCATATAAGATTTAGAATGGCGTCCTCTGAAATCTAATTCCGTGGTCGCTTACTTTACTTCTGAATACACTGTATATCCTTTTTTGTCTGCTTAATTTCATTGTTGATATGAAGCTGACCCGACAGTGACCTACCACTTCCTGTCTCCCACTCACACAGTACAGCTGCTGTTCTTGGAACTTGATATCCTCAACTTCACTGAAGTTTGTCATGGCACCAGCCCGGCATCTCTGGCAGCACCTCCTGCAGATTGTGAATGGAGAGCCATCAAAAAAACCTGAATGGTAGTAGTACCAAGGAACTCTCCAGCTGAGATAATACTGCAGGGGTGTCAGTGATCTCTTTCAGCTCATGGTTAACAGTATACTAGGCACTGAACTTGGCAACCCAGCTGTAAGGCATCACCCGTCTTCCATATTCATTCACTGACAAATCCACAAAAAACTGAGTAACGTTTTTGTGTGCAAAACCATAAAAATTCACCAGTTATATTTAAGAACACACACAATACACAATATAATTCCAGTTCGTATACCATGTTGTTCTCCAGTTAATTATTTTTGTGTATCTGTGCCATTGGCAAAATAGGTGTTTCGTACATGGCGGATGACTGTGAGTTCTTAAACATCACTTGCACATCTCAGTGGTTTTACACGTTTGAGCCAGCAACACAAATCAGTTTCAACTGTGTTTTTTCCAGTGAATAAGATTTTTGTATGATGTTCTTAATTTTCAGCTTTGGGTGTAGACCTGGCCTGCGACCATCCCGCCATGAGAAGCATTGGTTAGGGCACCCCCTGGGGTTGGGCACATGGCCTCGTGAGAGGCCAGGCTCTGCAGCCAACCCAATCTGCACATGCCATTTGAGATGTCATCAGTGATGTCACCAATGATGTAATTTAACATGTCATGAGTGATGTAATATACAAGGTCATAAGAAGTGCATGGCGGCGGCACACGTTACATTTAGCTCAATAAACTATAACTGGTGAATTTTAGTGTTTTTTAATGTTCGTTTTTATCCTATTTTAACATCAAACTACATTATCAATTTTAACCTTGTCAGTTAATTTCTAGTTTTTTTAATGTATATGTATATATATTTATATATATATATATTATCTACTGGCGGTCGCCAGTAGATAGTTATAGTTAGGACCTATTTTCCATAGGAAATTCACAACATTCTATTTCAAATAACTTTGGCGCCGGTTGACGAATCTACGCAAAATTTTCAAAACTCGTGGGGCGCTCCGGTCCGCTCCTATCCTGAAAGTTTCGGGGTGATTCGGCAAGCAGGGGCCGAGAAAAAGGGGGTCCCAAAACGTGTTTTCCCCATGCAATTTTCCATAGGAAACTTTAGACACGGCTACAGCCCGAACTGCTGAACGGAATTACACCAAATTTGGCAAAGAGGTAGTTCTTGGTTCAGAAAGGACCCTTTTTGTTAAATGGTGTAAATCCGTTCAGTAGTTGCTGAGAAAATCAAAAGTAAATACACATATATATCTATGGCAGCGGAGGATCCGCGCACCCTCCCGATCACGAGCTGTATGCTAATTGGCTGTCAACACTCCAAACTAGGAAGTGTTGGCAGCCATCTTGTGACTCGGTAGAACCGAGTCACAAGAAAACAGTAGAAACAAGTGCGCAAAACACAAAAAGGGGGCAGGGTAGAAACACCCTGACCCCCTAGGCCTGCTCAGGGGGTCCCACAAGGACCCCCAGGGCCAAAAAAAGCATTTTTCTTTTTTTTTAAATCGGCGGGATGCGCTTAGGATGCACGGATCCCGCCGTGAAAAAAAACGAAGCGCGGGCTCCCGCGATTCGTTGTTATTTGGCCCCCGGGTGGGCCAAGTCCCGGGGGCATGCGGGGGTTTATTAAATATTTGTTGGGGGGGCCTCTAAGGCCCCCCCAAACCCCAGGGACCACCACCCCCCAGGGCTTTAAATAAGAAATGGTGCGGGAGGGCACTCGGCCCTCCCGTAGCCCCGGGGACCGCCACCCCCCGGGGCTTTTTTTTATTTTTTTTAAATTACCTGTGTGGGGGGGCTCGAGCCCCCCCACATGCCCCGGGGACCACCATCTCCCCGGGGCACTAAGAATTTTAAAGTGGGGATCCGTCTGACCTCTCAAAGCCCCGGGGACCACCACCACCCCGGGCTTTGACCATGTTGGGAGGGGGCCGCGCGGCCCCCCCTCCTGGAGCCTGTGATGGCCCTGGGGACCACCACCCCCCAGGGCCGGCTCCTGCAGTGTCCCGGGTGCCCACCCCGGACACTGCTGTTTGCTATGACAGGGCGGGAGCCTCGCGGCTCCCGTCCTGTCATAGCAAACTTGCTTTGATTTTGGAAGAGAGAGCAGGAAACCTGCTCTCTCTTCCAAAATTCAAAGCAACTTGCTTTCCACACGGGGAGCTGCATGTTAGCAGCGCCCCGTGTGGAAAAGCAATGCCGGCTCCCGCAGGACGCGGGGAGCCGGCGGGACCGTGGGGGAATGGGGACCCCCCCACAGTCCCCAATGGATAGGGCCGGCCCCGGGGGATGGGGTCCCCGGGGCAAGTAGTGGCCCGGGAGGGGGGCCACGAGGCCCCCCTCCCCAAAAAAATAAATAAAAATAAAAAGGCCTGCCCCGGGGGATGGGGTCCCCGGGGCAAAAGGAGGCCTGAGGAGGGGGGCCACAGAGCCCCCCTCCTTAATTTTTTTTTTTAAAGTGTGGCAATGCCCCGGGGGATGGGGTCCCCGGGGCCGGAATCGGCCACGGGAGTGAGCCAGGCGGCCCCCTTCCCGTTTACTTAAAAAAAAAAAAGGGGTAAGGCCCTGGGGGATGGGGTCCCCAGGGCCCAAAAAAGGAAAAGGAAGGGGGCCACACAGCCCCCTTCTAAAACAAAAAAAAAACGATCGTGCCGCAGGCCCCGCCCCCTTCCTTTACCACTCTGCAAACGCGCCCCGTGGCACGTTTTAAAATGGGGAATTAATTCCCCTTCAATACTGGGGGTCCCTGGGGGCCAACTAGACCACCAGGTACCTCCAGTCAGCGCCACAGGGCTGCGTTGCAGAGAGGTGGTGCAGGCCACGCCCCTTTTTACACCTCTCTGCAACGCAGCTCTGTGGCGCTTACTGGAGGTACCTGGTGGGCTAGTTGGACCCCAGGGACCCTCAGGATTCAAGGTGACCTAATCCCCCAACTTAAACGCACCACGGGCACGTTTGCACAGTGGTGAAGGGAGGGGCGGGCCTCAGGTAGACATGTGCGCAAACACGCCCTGTGGTGCGTTTTAAGTTGGGGAATTAATTCCCTTGAATCCTGAGGGACCCTGGGGCCAACTAGCCCACCAGGTACCTTCAGGAAGCACAACAGAGTTGCGTTGCAGAGAGGTGAAAAAAGGTGCGTGGCCTCGGAACGCCTCTCTGCAACTCAGCTCTGTGGTGCTAACTGTAGGTACCTGGTGGGCTAGTTGGGCCCCAGGGACCCTCAGGATTCAAGGGGACTTAATCCCGCAACTTAAAACGCGCCACGGGGCGCGTTTGCACACATGTCACCTCAGGCCCCCCCTCCCTTCACCACTGTGCAAACGCACCCCGTAGCGCATTTTAAGAGGTAGTTTTAATCCCCCTGCCCTATTATGTACTAGGGACTTACAGAGGAGGTCATGCTAATCACAGGGGTACCCCAACGCATAGTGTTCCCTAGTGTATGTAGGTGTTTTCACTGTATTCTAAGTGTCTTTTAGCATAGCACTGGCTCTGGTTAGTCAGAGTCAGTTACCACCAGTACCCGTCTGAAAAAGTTGTGGGCACAGGATGATTTTGCAACAAGGCCTCTTTCTGCTTCTCTGTTGGTTCTTTCTGCACATCTTTTGCTTCTTCCTGCACTTTTCTTCGTCTTTGTGGACTTCTGTTGCTTCTTTCTGCATTTCTTTTTCTTCTTTCTGTGCGTTTTTTTCTTCTTTCTTCACATGTCCTACCTCTGTAGGCATAGTTAGAAACTAGCATTTAAAAAACCTTTGAAATTCACTTAAAAACCATAGGTTTCAGGCACGGTATAGTTAGAAATTAGCATTTAAAAAACCTTTGAAATTCACTGAAAAAACCATAGGTTTCAGACACGTTATAGTTAGAAATTAGCATTTAAAAAACCTTTGAAATTCACTGAAAAAACCATAGGTTTTAGGGACAGTTATAGTTAGTTGGACATTTCATTCGTACAAAACCATAGAAATTCCCCGTTATAGTTAGTTCAGCTAACTATAACTTGCGCCCAGCAATGCACTGCTGATGACGTCACATATTACATCACTCTTGACATGGTCAGTGACATCACTGATGACATCACTGATGACATCTCAAATGACATCACTGATGACATCACTGATGACATCATCCAGTGACTGTGTGTTTCTGTAAAGTTTAAATATGTTTAATATATATAGGGAAAGGCGTATTGAAGAATGAGTGGGTGTATAAGTGTCTGAATGGATGATTTAGTACGTGCGTGACTGACTCTACAAGTGAGTGATTAAACGTATCTTACTGAATGCATGGGTTATGACTAAACTGTGTGAATGTCTGTATCCGTCTGTCTGTTGGTGTGTAAGTGGATGCATGAATTTGCGAATAGCTACATGAGTGTCTATATGGGTTATTGATTGGTTCTCTGAGTATCTGTATGGGTGCCTGAGTGTTTGTGTGGGTGGGGTGTGTGTGACTCTGTGCATAGATGTGTGAGTGGGTGATTCACTGGGTGCATGGTTTCAAGAGTGCATCTGTGATGGACTGTATGGGTGGGTGAGTGTGTGTATGGGTGTGTTAGTGAGTGAATGTATATCTCAGTGGTACATGTGTGAGTAACTACATATGTGAAAGGCAGTATATATGTGTGTTGGAGTATATAAATGGGTATAAGTGAGAGTGTCTGATTGTGAGAGTGGCTGTATGGATGAGTGTGTGCTTGTATCAGTGATTGTATAAGAGCGTAAGAATGTGCTAGTATCTGTATGAGTAAGTGAGCTGGTGTGTGTATAACTGTATAGGTGAGTAAATGGGAGTGTGATTAATTATTTGCATGACTGACTAGGTGTGTGAGTGTCTATGTAGGTGTATGAGTGCATATGATAGTCCTGTACTGAGTGACCGTAAGTATGAGTGACTGTACGGGTGAGTGAGTGGATGTGTGTGTAGACCTAAGAATCAGTGAGTGGGTATGTAGTTATTGGTGTTGGAGTGTCTATGGTTTTGAGAATGGCAGTCTGTAATTTAGAGTGGGTGTATCAAAGGTTATATTAGGGTGTGAGAAGATGCATCAAATTATCACATGGATGATGTCATCAGTGATGTCATCAGTGATGTCATTTGAGATGTCATCAGTGATGTCATCAGTGATGTCACTGACCATGTCATGAGTGATGTAATATGTGACGTCATCAGCAGTGCATTGCGGGGCGCGAGTTATAGTTAGCTGAACTAACTATAACGGGGGAATTTCTATGGTTTTGTATGAGTGAAATGGCCAACTAACTATAACTGACCCTAAAACCTATGGTTTTTTCAGTGAATATATATATATATATATATAAATATATATATATCAGCTTGCAGTCCTGCCTCTCCAACTTTCGAAAGCAGGCACAGACACAATGGGATTGAAGCCAGTTTCTTTTTATTCACTGGAGAAACAACACAAACGACGCATTTCGGTGGAAGCCTCCACCTTGCTCACATAGTGCGGCTGCCATTTTTTAAAAACTTAAATACTCCAGTGCTCACCTGGATTACCTGTAAACACTGAAGAAATACTCCAGGTAAAGTGCTTTACTCAAATACGGTGCTAGTTCAAAATAAACAATCACAATTTCAATTTCATTGAAATAGAATGAAATACATAAAACTCTGAAAAATATAACATATATTATGATGAACTTTGCAAATTCAAATTAATGAAGCAGTTTGTCACCCATACTGCTAGTGCTCCCTATTGGTAATCTAGGTTTCGCAATCAATTGATGCGATCATTCTGATTTTAACAATATATACAAATTATACAGAACAAATTATTCTGAGAAAATTATTACGGCGCCTCATTGTTATCCACAGATTAATATTGAGGAACATCTGTGCCCCACTACATTGGGCCAAGTGCAGCTAATTATATATAATATTTCCGCAGTTACCATTGTAAACTTATATATTTATATCTATATCTATATATATATATATATCTATGTATACAGTCATCGCCAGTAGGTAGTTATAGTTAGGACCAACTTTTCCCATAGACAAAGCGTTTATTGCTTTACATCGTTTGATGAATCTTCACTAAATTTTCAAAACTAGTACGCAAGTTAGTTGAGCTGCTGTTTGGAAAGTTTCGGAAGATTCGTCAAGCAGGGCCAAGAAAAAGGGGGGATCCCAAAACGCTTTTTCACCATGCAATGTCTATGGGGATTTTGCAGTTTTTAGACATGGCTATATTCAGAACCACTGAAAAGAATTACACCAAATTTGGCAGAAAGGTTAAATCTTGGTGCAGAAAGCAACCTTTTTGTAATTTGGTGTAAAACCATTCAGTAGTTTGAGAGTTATTAAAAAAAGAGATTTATAGACATCTAGGGGCGAGGATCCATCGTGGATCAACCCGCGGGGGATTCGTGGGTACCCGCGGATCCAGAGGGAAGAGCAAAGTCCTGATTGGCTAGCCGCATCCTGAAAGGAAAGTTGCGGCCACCATTTTGTTTGTCACTTGGACCGGGAAAGGGGAAAATAAAAAGGTGAAAACACATAAGGGATCAGGATACTGGTATCCTGACCCCATAGGACACATGGAGGGGTCACTGAGGGACCCTTATGGGAAAAGAATTTCACAAAAAGTTTTGGTTGGCATGAATTGAGGATCCAAAAAACCTCACCCACTCATACACCATACCCCTGCCACACACGCCCAAAGGCTATGAGCGGCGAAGTTGTATTAACATATGGTAAATATATATTAACTTACGTTAAAAAATACCATAGAGATTCACTGAAAAAAACAAAGGTTATAGGAGTGTTATAGTTAAGTTGACATTGTACCCACACAAAACCCTTAGAAATTCAGCAGTTATAGTTATACGTATCTGAAGAAACTGTAACTCGTGCCATAAAGTAACTTTAGGCCACAGGTTTTCGTTTCTTAACATAAGTATAACTATAACTCACACTTCCACTCACTCACCCATACAGCTACTCATATTCCCACTCACTCACCAATACAGCCACTCACTCACTCACACAGTGTAGGAGAGTAGGATCTGCCTCTTATGTTGCCCCCACTTTTTTTCTGATGTTTACACTGGTTTCTGGCTATAGTCTGGATGGGACCCTGCCAATCAGGGCCCCAGCCTCTCGTTCTCTCTAACGACTTGGAGTGCACTCTAGGTGCACTAGTGATTGGATACTGTGGTACCTTATGAGTCCCTAGTATATGGTACCTTAGGTACCAAGGGCGTAGGTACTTCACAGGCCTACCAGGGGCTGAAGCATGTATTATGCCACCCCTGGGAAGCAGACTAAATCTGACACCACAGGCCTGCTACTGCAGCCTGGGTGAGGAGGTGCTAGCACTCCTCACTGAGATATAGGTCTCTATATCTCTCCTGCACACACATTTAAACCTATCAGTCACCCCTAAGGCAGGCCCTATCAATCCTGAGGGCAGGTTGCTTAGTTTCTATGTGAGAGGGTGCCTCTGCCCGAGCAGGGCCCCTCTGCAGCTCTCAGAGTCCATTCTCTGGGGCTGTTTGTGAATGCGGTCAAACCATATACCCTTAAGTGCATTATAACCTCGCGGTTAATGCTAACTTGGGAATGGCTGCATCAAAACATGTCGTGTTTGGTGTCAAACACTTTGGAATCATACCCCCACACCAGTAACTGGTGTGGGAGTATGATCCCACCCTTCTAGAGGGATAGACATGTACCTACTGTGGAAACGCAGTAGAATCCTGAAGAGCCCTGGCATCACAAGATGGATGCCACCAGTCACAGACACTGGGCTGCCCTCCTGCTGATGACCGAAACTCACAGTGGAGGAGGCCCAACAATAGGTATCCTGTCGCAGGGGGGTGTGACCACCTCCCAGACAGGGTTTAGTGTATTGAGGCTGGGTGGGTGCACTCCTAGAGTGCTTTGAAGTCCTGCACTGGGGGAGCAGGAGGCTCCTCTGTGCATACCCCAGTTCAAACCGGCTCAGGGGCTACCTGCCCCTGCTCTGGCGCGAAACTGGACAAAGGGAAGTGGGTGTAGCCACCCACTCCCCTGACCCTCCCATAGGTGGGGTCATAGAGCTAGTCCCTCCCTTCTTTTTAGTATAAGATGGGGAACCTGTGCATTGCAAACTAGATATCCCTGGACAACGCTCTAAAGAAGAATCCCGGACCTTCGACGTTCCACTACCTCTGGAAGACTGAAGAATCTCCCTTGGAGTCAAGGAGTGACTCCCCTGCTTGGCAGGCACCAAAAACTGCAACGACGGTCGCAAACTATGCCACTCCCGCCAGAGCCCGAAGTCCCTGCAGCCCAGGAAGACAATTTCCTGACTTCTCCAAGGCTATCGTGAGTCCCCAGCAAAGCTGAGGCAAGTGGACCCCACGAGTGATGAGGAACCGCAGTCCCTGGGTACCGTGCACTATTTTCAAGTGCAACCCCTTCATGATACTCTACGAACCTGTGCTTTGGACCACGTGTGGTCCCAGCATCTAGCAGAGATCCCTCCCAAGATCAGAAGCCTACCACGTCCCGAGTGACTGTGGGCCCCTGTTGAGTGAATCCTCCTGAGGTGTCTTTGCGATCCCTTGCCAGCCGGCTTGTGGGTCCCCTGAAGACTTTTCTATGAATCCAAAGGGCTCCCCTGGTTGCTCCAGGCCTGCCCTGACTTACCCTCGCTGGGTGAGTCCCCCAGACCTTGCTGGTCTGCACCGTTGACTTTTTGTCCTTTCCACGAGACTTGCTGTTACCAAGGCTTTTTGGCTCCAATCGGGTCGCCGACACCTCAGTAAGCTGCAGACTTCGTGGGACACGCCGAATCCAGCTCCTGGTCATCATCAACACCGCCTGGACCTCGTGGTCGAAGAGTCAAGACAACCGTGAACGAACTGAATCTGTCGACGACGGTGGGCATTCATCTTCCTTGCCCCGGGTCACTGCCAAGTGACTTTGAACACTGTCCCCTCTGCTTTCAGGTCTTCCTTCTTCCGAGTCCAGGCTTGGATTCCACCGGACACTTCTCCTGTCGTCGCATGCAGCAAGTCTTCAGTGGCTCCCATTGAAAACGACGCCGCGACCCGACACCAAAGGACATCTATGCACTTGGCTTCCCTGGGTGAGGTAACTCCAGCACTACGGTGCTCCTGTGGGTGTTGGCCCTAGAACTACTTACCCTGTAAGTGACTTGCTTGTAGCTACTCCCGAAGTGCCCTGAAACTCTTAATTTCCAACAGCGACTTGCCCCATTGAAGTCAACGGCGACCCTCGCCCGTGTTCACTCACTGCACGCGTCCCCCGTGGGTCCTTTACTTACCTACCTTGGGTGGTTTCGTGAGGCCCCAGCACTTCTGAAGGCCATAGGCCTTGTCCCTTTGCAAGTCGTTGTTCTTAAGTCTCTTTTTTAGTATATGGTCTGGTACGCCCCTAGGGCCCCAGCCATATTTGTGCTTAACTGATTGTGAAACGTTGATTTGTACATATGTTCCTGACTTCTAATCTCACAAGAGATTAGTAGAGAATTGTTTAGTAATAAATACATATATATTTGATATATATACCTGTGTGGTGTCTTTTCATTTGGTGATTCAAGAGATTGTGTGGTAAAACAAGCTGCTTTACATTCCTCCAAGACTTAGGGGCATATTTACAAGCCCCTTGCGCCACTTTTGCGCCGCCGTTGCGTCACGCATGTGACGCAGCGGCGACGCAAACTCATGCGCTCGCGTTGCGCTTATATTTACAACGTGACGCATCTAGGGAGATGCGTCACGTAGTAAACCCTGCGCCACATGAAACCTGCGTCAGGTTTCATGTGGGCGTACCGGCGCAGGGGGCGTTCCGGCGCAGGATCGCCTCGGAAAAGTGACGTAGTGAAATCTACAAGATTTCACGCAGTCACTTTTCCGACGCTGGTGCGTCAAATCCTTACGCCTGCTTCAAGCAGGCGTAAGGATTGACGCACCATGTTAGGGATAGGGAAGGTTGGAACAGTGCTGGAGTTGCGTCGCGCTTGCGACACAACTTCAGCACTGCGCCAACCTTCCGCCGGCAGATGCGTCACGCATCTGCTTATCCTTGCGCCACGATGCGTCGCATTGTAAATGCGGCGCATCGGACGTGGCGGAAGGGTAAACTTGCGTGACGCATTTTCCCTGGCGCATCCCTGCTGATATGCAGGGATGCGCCAGGGAACGTAAATATGCCCCTTAGCCTGAAGGCTGCTCTCCACAGCTACCATTAGGATAGCTTTCTTTAAAGGTTGTCTTAAACCTACCTACCATAAGAGTCGAATTGTACTGGTGCAAGGTGTCCACTTTAATTAGTGGACAGCATATACCAGGCCAACTACTCACATTGGTGGCAGCGTGTGGGATTCCAGCTTGCTATTGTTTTACCAGAAAATCTCTATTTGAATTACTAACTGAAAACCACTATATGTACTCAAGGTACATATAAAGTCAAGCTTAGTATCAATAAGTTCTACTGAACTTAGTGCTGTGTGCCAAGGGATAGCACACCCTTTCTACAGCTCAAGCTAGTATCAGTAGGCTAGTGTAGGTAGTACAACACTGCACAACACTAGAATGTCCTTAAGGGTTGGACCCAGTAGGTCCACTCAGCCTCAGTATAAGGACATGACTTTCTTTGACTTGAAAGCCATGTGTGCTGAAAGGCACCTGAAGATAGGACAGAGTCCCTCTACACTACACCTGATAGATCTGCTGACAGCAGATGATCTTAGATTAGCTCTAGGAGCTAATGGGTCTGAATCAGTGAGTGGGTCAATTACAGTGTCTGGGTCAGATGATGAACATCAGGTTGACCAAGACTCTGTGGTTGTAGGGCCAGATCCCAAGGGGTCTGAACAGGACAGAGGAATTCTCCCTAAGAGAACTGACATAGTGGAGGTGAGGCCTAGGTCCCTTTCTAGGGAATCTGACCACTCCTATCACTCTGGCAGAGAATCTGTCTACCAGAGGAACTCCTACTTCCCAAGAAGAGAGACCTCCTCTGACAGAATGTACAAATTGCTGCAGTATGAGGAAGCAAGATTTGCCCTCAAAACCAAGCAGTTGGCATTAGATAGAGAAGCCCTTGAGCTCCAGAGAGCTTCTAGAAGAGAGGGGTTAGAACCCCCTGGTGGCAGCAACAGTGTCCCTAGAGGCAGAGAATATATTCCAGACCATGGGAACCTGAGCAAGGTTGTTCCTCCCTACCAGAGTGGGGATGATATCCATAAGTGGATAACTGCTATGGAAAGGGCCTGTAGAGTACAACAGGTCCCCCAAAAGCAGTGGGCAGCAATCTTGTGGCTCTCCTTTTCAGACAAAGGTAGAGACAAGCTCCTCACTGTTAGAGAAGAGGATGCTGATGACTATGAAGTCCTGAAGAGTGCACTGATAGATGGGTTTGGCTTAACCACTGAGCAGTACAGGTTGAAGTTCAGAGACACCCAGAAGGCACAGACTCAGGACTGGACTGACTTTGTAGATTGTGCAACCAAGGCTCTGGAGGGTTGGCTGGTTGGCAGTAGGGTTACTGATTTCAAGGGATTGTATAATCTAATGATGAGAGAACAGATCCTTAATAATTGCCAGAACCAGTTGTTGCATCAATACCTGGTGGACTCAGATCTGACCTCTCCCCAAGAATTGGGAAAGAAGGCAGACAAGTGGGTCAGAACCAGGGTGAAGCAGAAAACCCAGAACCAAGGGGGTGACACAAAGAAGCAGGATTCTAAGGGCTCTGAGAAAAGTGGGGATAAGTCAACAGACCAGAAGTCTTCACAAGGGCCCCAAAAATCTGCATCTGGTGGGGAGTCACAATCCAACAAGGGAAAAGGCCAAAAGAAGCCCTGGTGCAAATTCTGTAAACAGAAAGGGCACTGGACTTCTGATTGTAACAAGTCCAAAGACCAAACCACCACCACTCCTGCCCCTAAGGCAACTGTTCCCCCTAGTTCAGCTACTGGTGGAGGTGATACTCAGAATAAGGGTGTGATAGGGTTGACCCTGGGTTCTGAAGTGGACTCTGGCCTAGTCAGAGTACCCACTCAGTCAATGTTGATTTGTGATGGAGACATTGACATGTCCTTCCTAGTGAGCCCCAGTAATCTGGGAAAATACAAACAGCAGCCTGTAATAAATGGCAAACAGGCTTTGGCATTTAGGGACACAGGTGCTAGTGTCACCATGGTGGCAGAGGACCCTGTGGACCCTGGACAGATCATCCTGGGCGAAATATACCAGGTGACCAATGCAAGCAATGTCAGGACCAACCATAGTCTGGCAGTTGTGAATTTCTCCTGGGAAGGGGTAACTGGCCTCAAGAAGGTTGTAGTCAGTGCAGACCTCCCTGTAGAATGTCCATTGGGCAATGATCTAGAAACATCAGCCTGGTCTGAAGTAGAGTTATGGACTCATGCTGAGATGTTGGGCATCCCTGCAGAGGTATTTGCTATGACCAGGTCACAGGCCAAAATGCATGACACTGAACCAGCTCTGGATCCTGAAACCATGGACCAGATGTTTCCCAAGAAGAGGAGCAGTAGGGTTAAGGCAGTGCCTTCCCCTCTGTCTCAGATCACAGATTCACCTCTTGAGGGTGGAGGAGCAGATCCTGAAGAAGGAACTGCCCCAGAGGGACTTGAGCCTGATCAGGTTGAGTTCTTGGGGGCAGGGGGCCCTTCTAGGGAAGATCTGAGTAAGGAGCAACAGTGCTGCCCCTCTCTTGAACCCCTCAGACAGCAGGCTGCTGCTGAGGCTGCTGGGAGTGCTAGTGGGTCCCATAAGGTTTATTGGGATGAGGGACTCCTATATTCTGAGGGTAGAGATCCAGCCCCTGGAGCCACCAGGAGGTTGGTAATACCTCAGAAGTTTAGGGGTTCCTCTTGACCCTAGCACATGATATCCCTTTAGCAGGTCACTTGGGCCAAAACAAGACCTGGGACAGGCTTGTTCCACATTTTCATTGGCCACATATGTCAGAGGACACAAAGGAGTTTTGTCGCTCCTGTGTCACATGCCAAGCCAGTGGCAAGGCAGATGGCACCACAAAGGCTCCCCTGATACCACTACCTGTGGTGGGGGTACCCTTTGAAAGGGTAGGGATTGACATTGTTGGTCCCCTTGACCCTCAAACTGCATCTGGGCACAGATTTATCCTGGTGGTAGTGGATCATGCCACCAGGTACCCAGAGGCAATTCCCCTGAGGACCACCACAGCTCCTGTGGTGGCAAGAGCCCTCATTGGAGTTTTCTCCAGGGTGGGTTTCCCAAAGGAGGTAATCTCTGACAGAGGTACCAACTTCATGTCAGGATATTTGAAAGCAATGTGGAAGGAGTGTGGTGTAACTTATAAGTTCACCACCCCCTATCACCCACAATGCAATGGGTTGGTTGAACGTTTCAACAAAACCCTTAAGGGAATGATTAAAGGACACCCAGAGAAGCTTAGGCGGAAATGGGACCTTCTTCTTCCCTGCCTGTTGTTTGCATACAGAGAGGTTCCACAGAAGGGGGTTGGTTACAGCCCATTTGAGCTTCTGTTTGGGCATCCTGTAAGAGGTCCATTGTGTTTGGTCAAAGAGGGCTGGGAGTTACCTCTCAAACCCCCCAAACAGGATGTGATGGACTATGTACTTGGTCTCCGCTCCAGGATGGCTGAATACATGAAAAAGGCAACCAAAAACCTGGAGGCCAGCCATGAATTACAAAAAGCTTGGCATGACCAAAAGGCTGTGCTGACTGTATACCAGCCAGGACAGAAAGTGTGGGTGTTGGAGCCTGTGGCCCCAGCAGCCCTCCAAGACAAATGGAGTGGCCCCCATACAATAGTTGAGCAAAAGGGAGAAGTCACCTATCTGGTGAATCTGGGAACTCCCAGGAGCCCCCTGAGGGTGCTCCATGTCAACAGATTGAAACCATATGTTGACAGGGCTGACATGGGCTTGCTCATGGCAACTGATGAGGAACAGGAGGAGGAGAGTGACCCTCTCCCTGACCTGCTCTCACAGAACCCTGATGATGGGTCAGTAGATGGTGTTGCTTTGGCAAGCAGCCTCACTGACCATCAGCAAACTGAGTGCAGACAAGTTCTGCAGCAGTACAGACATATGTTTAGCCTGACCCCATGTCAGACTACCTGGTGCACCCATGAGGTGGACACTGGAGACAGTCTGCCTGTCAAGAGTAAAATCTACAGGCAACCTGACCATGTCAGGGACTGTATCAGGACTGAAGTCCAGAAAATGTTTGAGTTAGGTGTGATTGAGCCTTCAGATAGCCCCTGGGCTAGCCCAGTAGTCCTAGTACCCAAGCCTCATACCCAGGGTGGTAAGAAAGAAATGAGGTTTTGTGTAGACTACAGAGGTCTCAATGCAGTCACGAGGACTGATGCCTATCCCATACCAAGGGCAGAAGAACTGATTGATACTTTGGCCTCAGCCAAGTATCTGAGTACATTTGACCTAACAGCTGGCTACTGGCAGATCAGGTTAGCTGATGATGCAAAAGCCAAAACAGCATTTTCGACCCCTGGTGGACACTACCACTTTGTGGTGATGCCCTTTGGATTGAAAAATGCACCTGCCACTTTTCAGAGGTGGGTGAACAAAGTTCTGGCAGGGATGGAAACTTATTGCTCAGCTTATCTAGATGATATTGCTGTCTTTAGTTCCTCCTGGCAGGATCACCTGGTCCACCTCAGAAATGTTTTGGAGGCTCTGCAAAAAGCAGGCCTCACTATCAAGGCCACTAAGTGCCAGATAGGGCAGAGTCAGGTTTTGTACCTGGGCCACCTTGTGGGTGGAGGCCAGGTTCAGCCTTTACAGAGCAAAATCCAAACCATAATGGAATGGGTTGCTCCAACCACCCAGACACAAGTGAGAGCGTTCTTAGGCCTGACTGGGTACTATAGGAGGTTTGTGAAGGGATATGGATCTATAGTGACCCCCTTGAATGATCTGACCTCAAAGAAAATGCCAAAAAAGGTTCAGTGGACAGCTAGCTGTCAGAAGGCATTTGAAGACCTAAAGCAGGCCATGTGCACTGCCCCCATCTTACAGAGTCCAGACTACACCAAAAAGTTCATTGTCCAAACAGATGCTTCTGAGCTGGGTGTGGGAGCTGTACTGTCTCAACTGAATGATGAAGGTCAAGACCAGCCAGTAGCTTTCATTAGAAGGAGGCTGACCCCTAGAGAGAAACGTTGGTCAGCTATAGAGAGGGAGGCCTTTGCTGTGGTGTGGGCCCTGAAGAAGCTGAGGCCATACTTGTTTGGCACTCACTTCATAGTTCAGACTGACCACAAGCCCCTCCTATGGCTTAAACAGATGAAAGGAGAAAACCCAAAACTTTTGAGGTGGTCCATTTCCCTACAGGGGATGGACTATACAGTGGAACATAGACCTGGGACCCAACATGCCAATGCAGATGGACTCTCAAGGTATTTCCACTTAGAGCACGAAGCCTCAACTGGTCAAGGTTAGTTTAATGTCCCTGCGTTTGGGGGGGATTGTGTAGGAGAGTAGGATCTGCCTCTTATGTTGCCCCCACTTTTTTTCTGATGTTTACACTGGTTTCTGGCTATAGTCTGGCTGGGACCCCGCCAATCAGGGCCCCAGCCTCTCTGTTCTCTCTAAACGACTTGGAGTGCACTCTAGGTGCACTAGTGATTGGATACTGTGGTACCTTATGAGTCCCTAGTATATGGTACCTTAGGTACCAAGGGCATAGGTACTTCACAGGCCTACCAGGGGCTGAAGCATGTATTATGCCACCCCTGGGAAGCAGACTAAATCTGACACCACAGGCCTGCTACTGCAGCCTGGGTGAGGAGGTGCTAGCACTCCTCACTGAGATATAGGTTCCCTATATCTCTCCTGCACACACATTTAAACCTATCAGTCACCCCTAAGGCAGGCCCTATCAATCCTGAGGGCAGGGTGCTTAGTTTCTATGTGAGAGGGTGCCTCTGCCCGAGCAGGGCCCCTCTGTAGCTCTCAGAGTCCATTCTCTGGGGCTGTTTGTGAATGCGGTCAAACCATATACCCTTAAGTGCATTATAACCTCGCGGTTAATGCTAACTTGGGAATGGCTGCATCAAAACATGTCGTGTTTGGTGTCAAACACTTTGGAATCATACCCCCACACCAGTAACTGGTGTGGGAGTATGATCCCACCCTTCTAGAGGGATAGACATGTACCTACTGTGGAAACGCGGTAGAATCCTGAAGAGCCCTGGCATCACAAGATGGATGCCACCAGTCACAGACACTGGGCTGCCCTTCTGCTGATGACCGAAACTCACAGTGGAGGAGGCCCAAC
This sequence comes from Calotriton arnoldi, assembly GCA_963921515.1. Taxonomy (NCBI): domain Eukaryota; kingdom Metazoa; phylum Chordata; class Amphibia; order Caudata; family Salamandridae; genus Calotriton; species Calotriton arnoldi. Next base: position 107,273 of record CAWUFW010011099.1, read on the forward strand.
AATAGGTATCCTGTCGCAGGGGGGTGTGACCACCTCCCAGACAGGGTTTAGTGTATTGGGGCTGGGTGGGTGCACTCCTAGAGTGCTTTGAAGTCCTGCACTGGGGGAGCAGGAGGCTCCTCTGTGCATACCCCAGTTCAAACCGGCTCAGGGGCTACCTGCCCCTGCTCTGGCGCGAAACTGGACAAAGGGAAGTGGGTGTAGCCACCCACTCCCCTGACCCTCCCATAGGTGGGGTCATAGAGCTAGTCCCTCCCTTCTTTTTAGTATAAGATGGGGAACCTGTGCATTGCAAACTAGATATCCCTGGATGACGCTCTAAAGAAGAATCCCAGACCTTCGACGTTCCACTACCTCTGGAAGACTGAAGAATCTCCCTTGGAGTCAAGGAGTGACTCCCCTGCTTGGCAGGCACCAAAAACTGCAACGACGGTCGCAAACTACGCCGCTCCCGCCGGAGCCCGATGTCCCTGCAGCCCAGAAAGAGGATTTACTGACTTCTCCAAGGCCATCGTGAGTCCCCAGCGAAGCTGAGGCAAGTGGACCCCACGAGTGACGAGGAACCGCAGTCCCTGAGTACCATGCACTATTTTCGAGTGCAACCCCTTCACGACGTTCTATGAACCTGTGCTTTGGACCACGTGTGGTCCCAGCCTCTAGCAGAGATCCCTCCCAAGATCAGAGGCCTACTCCGTCCTGAGTGACCATGGACCCCTGTTGAGTGAATCCTCCTGAGGCGTCTTTGCGATCCCTTGCCAGCCGGCTTGTGGGTCGCCTGAAGACTTTTCTACAAATCCAAAGGGCTCCCCTGGTTGCTCTAGGTCTGCCCTGACTTACCCTCGCTGGGTGAGTCCCCCAGACCTTGCTGGTCTGCACCGTTGACTTTTTGTCCTTTCCATGAGACTTGCTGTTACCAAGGCTTGTTAGCTCCAATCGGCTCGTCAACACCTCAGTAAGCTGAAAACTTTGTGGGACACGCCGAATCCAGCTCCTGTTCATCATCGACGCCGCCTGGACCTCGTGGTCGAAGAGTCAAGACACCCGTGAATGACTTGAATCTGTCGACGACGGTGGGCATTCATCTTCCTTGCCCCGGGTCACTGCCAAGTGACTTTGAACACTGTCCCCTCTGCTTTCAGGTCTTCCTTCTTCCGAATCCAGGCTTGGATTCCACCGGACACTTCTCCTGTCGTCGCATGCAGCAAGTCTTCAGTGGCTCCCATTGAAAACGACGCCGCGACCCAACACCAAAGGACACCTATGCACCCGGCTTCCCTGGGTGAGGTAACTCCAGCACTACGGTGCTCCTGTGGGTGTTGGCCCTAGAACTACTTACCCTGTAAGTGACTTGCTTGTAGCTACTCCCGAAGTGCCCTGAAACTCTTAATTTCCAACCGCGACTTGCCCCATTGAAGTCAATGGCGACCCGTGCCCGTGTTCACTCACTGCACGCGTCCCCCGTGGGTCCTTTACTTACCTACCTTGGGTGGTTTTGTGAGGCCCCAGCACTTCTGAAGGCCCTAGGCCTTGTCCCTTTGCAAGTCGTTGTTCTTAAGTCTCTTTTTTAGTATATGGTCTGGTACGCCCCTAGGGCCCCAGCCATATTTGTGCTTAACTGATTGTGAAACGTTGATTTGTACATATGTTCCTAACTTCTAATCTCACAAGAGATTAGTAGAGAGTTGTTTAGTAATAAATACATATATATTTGATATATATACCTGTGTGGTGTCTTTTCATTTGGTGATTCAAGAGATTGTGTGGTAAAACAAGCTGCTTTACATTCCTCCAAGACTTAGCCTGAAGGCTGCTCTCCACAGCTACCATTAGGATAGCTTTCTTTAAAGGTTGTCTTAAACCTACCTACCATAAGAGTCGAATTGTACTGGTGCAAGGTGTCCACTTTAATTAGTGGACAGCATATACCAGGCCAACTTCTCACACACAGCCACTCACACAGCCACTAACTTACCCATACAGCTACTCACACACCCACTTATTTACCAATAGAGCTATACGCACACTCACTCACACAGCCATTCAGACATCCACTCACACATGGATACAGACAGTCACACAGCCACTCAGATGATATATGTTAGAAATATTATCACTCATTAACTTATGCAGTAGCTTAGGATATATCTTTAAGTCTCTGAAACGTTTACGAAACACTTACACTCACTGGATGATGTCATATGTAATGTCTTTTGAGATGTCATCAGTGATGTCACCAGTGATGTCACTGGCCATGTCATGAGTGATGTAATATGTGAGGTCATAAGCAGTTCATTGCAGGGGCATAAGTTATAGTTAGCTCAGGGAACAATAACTGCTGAATTTCAATAGTTTTGTGTGAGTGAAATCTGAGCCTAACTATAATGTCCCTGTAACCTTTAGTTTTTTCAGTGAGTTTCGAAGTTGTGAATCTATTCGGGAGTTCACTAATGCATTTACCATTATACTACTATCATTTTTCATCTACATTTGATAGTCTGTGTTAGTTGTAAATTAGGGAATTTGTTATTAAGAATATGTGCTATGTGTAAACAACTCTCCTTTCCTTCTCTACTGTACCAGTGGGTTAAATGTTCACAGCACTTTCTGTCAGCAGCATACCAGATTCAAGTTGAACTATAGCAGGTGCGGATGAGTGTTTGAAAATGTTAACAAATCCCAAACAGCATCACTTTTTTAAAATGTATTCAGAGCAATCACAGATCTACTTATTTTACCTTTTAAATCACTACCTATTTTTAGCTACCAACATATTTACACTATTCAATCAAATATGTCCTTTTTAAGCCAGGTCCTGTCTTCCATTTTAACTGCCTTTCATTTTGGAAACCATCTCAAACAGCTCTAGCCTTCTCCTGTGTGCTACTGCTTCTTGCCTTCAAAATGGTTAGAGTGTGGATTGTGGGTCATAGCTATGTGTTTTGGGCCAGAGCGTGTGCTAGAAAACGTGGCATTGACAGGGACTTGGGTTTGCCTAATGTGGACATTACTTGGATTGGTCAGAGAAGGTTAAAGTGTCATCAGCTGCTTCCATTGGGAAAAAGCATTGCGGATTGCCAACTTCCAGACCTCTTAATTGTGCACTGTGGTAGCAATGACCTAGGCACACTTACTGGGGTAGGACTGGAAATCCTATTGAAGGATACCTTTGGTCAATTAATGACACTTTTCTCTCACACTGATTTGGTGTACTCTAATATATGCCAAAGGCAGGTATGGAAGTGGTCAAACAAATTCTGTCCACAGAGAGACAAGGCCAGGAAATCATCAGCACACAATAAACTCAAAGGCTCTTGCAAAAGTCACCCTTTTTCCAAACACTAGTCAATTTTTGTGAAAAATATGTTTGTAATTTTTTGGGGAACTACAGATTCACAAACCAAAAGTGCACATTCAATGCACATTAGCACATTTAAGATTTGTGACTCTGTGTTTGCCTCAGTGCATGTGGCAATGGCTCTGTGAGTACCTGTGTGAGTGTCTAAGTGGATCTGTAAGTGGGTGCATGAGTCTTTGAGTCGGTCTGCCAGTGGGTGCATGAGTTTGTAAGTGTAACAGTGAGTGGGTACGTCAGTGTCTTAGAGGATCTGTGAGTGGGTCCGTTAGTATTTAAGTGGGTCTGAGAGTGGGTGCATCAGTGTCTCAGTGGGTTTGTGAGTGGGTGCGTTAGTGTCTGACGGGGTCTGTGAGTGGGTGCATGAGTCTGTGAGTGGGTCTGTGAGTGGGAGCGTGGATGCCTGAGTGGGTCTGTGAGTGGGTGAGTGACTGTCTGAGTGGGTCTGGGAGTGGGTGTGTCAGTGTCTGAATGGGTCTGTGACTGGGTGTTTGAGTGCCTGAGTGGGTCTGTGAATGGGTGCGTGCGTCTCTGAGTGATTCTGTTAGTGGATGCATAAGTATTTGACTAGGTCTCTGAGTGGGTGCATGAGTGTGAGTGGGTCTCTGAGTGGGCACATGAGTGTCTGAGTGGGTCTGTGAGTGGGTGCATGAGTCAGAGTGGGTCTGTGAGTGGGTGCATAAGTCTCTGAGTGGGTCTGTGACTGGGTGCATGGGTATATCAGTGGGTCTCTGAGTGGGTGCATGAGTGTCTGAGTGGGTTTGTGACTTTCTGAGTGCATCTGTGAGTGGGAGCACCAGTGCCTGAGTAGGTTTGTGAGTAGGTGTGTAAGTGTTTTAGTGGGTCTGTGACTGGGTGCATGAGTGTCTGAGTTGGTCTGTGAGTAGGGGTGCTGTGTCTGACTAGGTCTCTGAGTGGGTGCATTAGTGTTTGAGTGGGTCTGCGAGTGGGTGCGTCAGTGTCTGAGTGGGTCTGTAACTGGGTGCATTAGTGTTTGAGAGGGTCTGTGAGTGGGTGCATCAGTGTGAGAGTGGGTGCATCAGTGTCTGACTGGGTCTGTGAGTGTGTGCATGAGTGTCTTAGTGGGTCTGTGAGTGGGTGTATCAGTATCTGAGTGGGTCTGTGATTGGCTGTATGAGTGTCTGTGTGGGTCTGTGAGTGGGTGCATGAGTCTGTGAGTAGGTCTGTGAGTGGGTGCATGAGTGTCTGAGTGGGTCTGTGAGTGGGTGAGTGAGTGTCTGAGTGGGACTGTGAGTGGCTGCATTAGTGACTGAGTGGCTCTAAGTAGATGCATGAGTCTCTGAGTGGGTGCATGCGTGACTGAATACATCTGTGAGTGGTTGCATCAGAGTCTCAGTGAGTCTGTGAATGGGTGTTTCAGTGTCTGAGTGGGTCTGTGAGTGGGTGTGTGAGTGTATGAGTGGGCCTGCGAGAGGGTGCATAAGTCTCTGAGTGGGTCTGTGAGTAAGTGTGCCAGTGGTTTAGTGGGTCTGTGAGTGGTTGCACCAGTGTCTGAGTGGGTCTGTGACTGGGTGCATGAGTGTCTGAGTAGGTCTGTGAGTAGGTACGTTGGTGTCTGACTAGGTCTCTGAGTGGGTGAATTAGTGTTTGAGTGGGTCTGTGAGTGGGTACATCAGTGTCTGACTGGGTCTGTGACTGGGTGCATTAGTGTTTGAGAAGGTCTGTGAGAAGGTGCATCAGTGTCCGAGTGGGTCTGTGAGTGGGTGCATCAGTATCTGAGTGGGTCTGTGATTAGCTGCATGAGTGTCTATGTGGGTCTGTGAGTGGGTGCATGAGTCTGTGAGTAGGTCTGTGAGTGGGTGCATGAGTGTCTGAGTGGGTCTCTCAGTGGGTGCATGAGTCTATAAGTTGAACTGTGAGTGAGTGTGTCAGTGTCTAAGTGGGTCTGTGAGAGGGTGCTTTAGAGTTTAATTGGGTCTGTGAGTGGGTGTGTCAGTTTCTCAGTGAGTCTGTGAGTGGGTGTGTTAGTGTCTGACTGGGTCTATGAGTGGGTGAATAAGTCTGTGAGTGGGTCTGAGAGTGGGTGCGTGAATGTCTCAGTGGGTATGTGGGTGAGTCAGTGTCTGAATGGGTCTGTGACTGGGTACGTGAGTGTATGATTGGGTCTGTGAGAGGGTGTATAAGTCTCTGAGTGGGTCTGTGAGTGGGTTTATGAGTGTCTGAGTGGGTCTATGAGTGGGTGCATAAGTCTATGTGGGTCTGTGACTGGGTGCATGAGTGTTTGAATGGGTCTATGAGTGGATGTTTGAGTGTCTGAGTGGGTCTGTGAGTGGGTGCGTGAGTGTCTGAGTGGATCTGTGAGTGAATGCTTGAGTCTGACAGTGGTCTCTGAGTGGGTGTGTGACTGCCTGAGTGGGTCTGTGAGTGTCTGAGTTGGTCTCTCAGTGAATGCATAAGTGTGTGACTGGGTACATAAGTGTCTGAAAGTGCCTTTGAGAGGGTGTATGTAAGTGAGTGTGTGTGAACATACATTTCTGGGAGATTTTTTGGCAAATTTCACGAATCCGCTGTGACAGTACCTGGTGTGCTGCGCTGAGTGTCATGATGGCTCAGCAAATTCCCGCACATGGAAAAAAAACAATTTCAGTCATATAGATACTCATGCGGGTTTTCTCAGAGACTCCTACAATGTGCCCTTTGGGTCAGGGTGCAGCTATCCTGACCCCTACTATAGTTTACAACCTCTATTTTCATCCACCAGGACCATGTCCCGGTATGTGAAATGGTGGCTACAACTTTCTATACAGGTTGCTGCCAGCCAATCATAGCACTGCTCCTGGCGTGTGGATTCACGAAGCTTTGTGTAGGAGTAGAATTTGGTTTTCTTTTAATAACTCTAAAACCACTAAACGGATTTACACCAAATAACAAAAAGCACTCTTTCTGGACCACGAGTTACCTTTCTGCCAAATTTGATGTAATTCCATCCAGCAGTTCGGGCTGTAGTCACGTTCAAAATCCCTATGGGAATTAGCATGGGAAATGCACGTTTTGACTCCCCTTTTTCTTGGCCCTCTCTTGAGGGCTCACCCTGAAACTTTCCATGCACAATAAGACCCACTAGCACACTTTGTTTTGGAAAAATTTGTGAAGGTTCTTCAACCAGTGGCAAAGATAAAGGCAAGTCAAAAAAGCTTTTCCTATGGAAATCAGGTCCTAGATATAACTACCTACTGGTAAGAGCCAGTAGGTAATGTAATACATATATAATTTAAAAAACCTTAGAAACCCATAAAAAAAAACAAAGAGTAGAGGGATTTTATAGTTAGGCTCAGATTTCACTCGCACAAAAGCATTGAAATTCAGCAATTATATTTACCTTAGCTAACTATGACTTATGCTCCCGCAATGCACTGCTTATGACCTCACATATTACATCACTCATGACATGGTCAGTGACATCACTGATGACATCTCAAATGACATCACTGATGACATCACTGATAACATCATCCAGTGATTGTGATTGTTTTCTAAAAGTTAGAGTGTTAAACATATATACAAAGGTATCACAAAAGTTAAATTAGTTTACTTTTTGTACTACTGTTGAGTGATTCTATTTTAAAACATGGATTATGTCAGTGTCTGTGTAACTGTGTATCTCTGTCTGTGAGTGGGTATTTGTGTAGCTGTATGGATGAATAAGTTGGTGTATGAGTGTCTGTATGGGTGAGTGAGTGGGTGTGTAAATGGTGTATGCATGAGTGAGTAGGTATGTGAGAGACTGTATAGATGAGTGAGTGGTTGTGTGAGTTTTTGTATGGGTGAGTTAGTGGCTGTGTCAGTGACTGTAGGAGTAAGTGAGTGGCTGTGTGAGTGGTTATATGGGTGAGTGAGTGGGTGGGTAAGTGGCTGTGAATTGGTGAATGAGAGGGTGCATGAGTGGCTGTATAGGTGAGTGAGCTTGTGAGTGGCTGTAAATGGTGAATGAGAGAGTGCATGAATGGCAGTATGGGTGAGTGAGTAGGTGCATGAGTGTCTGTGTGAGTGAGTGTGAGCGTCCATGAGTGACTGTATTAGTACGTGAATGTAAGTGGGTGTATGGGTGAGTGAGTGGATGCATGGGTGAGTGGGCATGTGAGTGCCTGAAGGGGTAAGTGAGTGTGACAGAGGTTCTATGGGAGACTATGTGGTTGTCTCAGTGACTGTTTAAATGACTGAGTACATGTGTTAGTATCTGTATGAGTAAGTGAGTGAGTGTGTGAGAATCTGCATGGGTGAGTGACTGGTTGTGTGAGTTCATGTATGAGTGAGTGAAAGGGTGCATGTGTGTGGCTCTATGCGTGAGTTAGTGGGTGCATGAGTATTTGTATGGGTTTGTGAATGGTTGTGTGTGTGTGTTAGTGGGTGTATGAAATGTTGCATGGGGTGTGAGTGGGTGTATGAGTAGCTCTGTGGATGATGTCATCAGTGATATATTTTGAGATGTCATCAGTGATGTCATCAGTGATGTCACTGACCATGTCATGAGTGATGTAACATGTGAGGTCATAAGCAGTGCATTGCGGAGGCGTACGTTATGGTTAGCTCAGGTAACTATAACTGCTGACTTTCTATGGTTTTGAACGAGTGGAATCTGAGCCTAACAATAACGTCCCTGTAACCTTTGTTTTTTTCAGTGAATTTCTAAGGTTTTTAAAATTCTGTTTCCTAACTATAGTGTCCCTGTAACCTTTGTTTTTTCAGTGAATTTCTACGGTTTTTTAATGTTATTTCCTAACTATAACCTGTAATCTTTAAGAGTGAGTGTGTGAGTGAGTGCATGAGTGTCTCACTGGGTGTGTGTGTGTGGGTAAGTGAGTGTCTCAGTGGGTCTGTGAGTGGGAGCGTGAGTGTCTCAGTGGGTTTCTGAGTGGGTGTGTGAGTGTCTGAGTTGTTCTATGAGTGGATGCATAAATGCCTGAGTATGGTCTGCTCGTTTTCTGCCTTATTTCTGCTCACTTATGACCTTTATTTTGCCTCTTTCAGCTCGTTGCTCTCCTTTATTTTTCTTCTTTCTGCTAGGCCTGCGCGAAGCTCATGAAGTTTCACTCTGTGCAATTCCATAGAGTTACCGAAAAAATGCGCCAAATTCCACAGAGTTCAGTGAGTGGGCGGAGTACTGCTCTGCCACCCCTAATTAAGACCCCTTGGATGCTGAGAGTAGTTAGGGGCCAAGAACCCTGCCTGTTACCACTGGTAAGGTTCCCACAGCGGGATTGCTGAGACCTCGTTGGAGGCCTTGCCCCCTTTCTCAACAACTCTGCAAACACGCCTCCTGGCATACTACTGGTTGGGGGATGAAGTGCCCTTGGCTGCTGAGGACCCTCGGGGCCAAGATCCCCTATTTTGCCACCAATAAGTCCTCCAGAGCGTGCTTGCTAAGACCTCATTGGAGGCCCCACCCCCTTTCTCAACCACCCTGCAAATACGCCTCCTGGTGCACTATTGGTTGAGGGATGAAGTCCCCCTGGCTGCTGAAGGTCCTTGGGGGCCAAGAACTCCTATTGTTGCCACTAATAAGTCCCCCACAGTGGGATTGCTGAGACCTTATTGGAGGCCCCGCACCCTTACTCAACCACTCTGCAAACACACCTCCTGGGGCACTGCTAGTTGGGGGATGAAGTCCCTTTGGCTGCTGAGGGTCCTTAGGGGCCAAGAAACCCCATTGTTGCCACCAGTAAGTCCCCCACAGCGGGATTGCTGAGATCTGTTTGGAGGCCCGTCCCCTTTCTCAACCACTCTGCAAACCCACCTCCTGACGCACTACTGGTTGGGGGATGAAGTCCCCTTGGCCGCCGAGGGTCCTTGGGGGGGCCAAGAACCCCTATTGTTGCCACCAGTAAGTCCCTCACAGTGGGATTGCTGAGACCTCATCGGATGCCCCGCGCCTTTCTCAACCACTCTGCAAACGCACCTCACATCGCACTACTGGTTGGGGGATAAAGTCCCCTTGGCTGCTGAGGGTTCTTGGGGGCCTCTTTCTGCTTGTTTCTGATCTCTATGTTGCCTCTTTCTGCTCATTTCTGATATCTGGTTTGCCTCTTTCTGTTCATTTCTGGTCTCTATTTTGCCTCTTTCTGCTTGTTTCTGACCTTTATTTTGCCTCTTTCTGCTCATTTCTTGTCTCTATTTTGTCTCTGCTCATTCCTCACCTTTATTTTGCCTCTTTCTGCTGGTTTCTCACCTTTATTCTGCCTCTTGCTTCTCGTTTCTGACTTCTGTTTTGCCTCTTTCTGCTTGTTTCTGGTCTCTATTTTGGCTCTTTCTGCTTGAGCTGACCTGTATTTTGCCTCTTTCTGCTCCTTTCTGACCTTTATTCTTCCTCTTTCTGCTTCTTTCTGATCTTTATTCTATCTCTTTCTGCTCATTTCTCACCTTTATTTAGCCTCTTTCTGCTCTTTTCTCCAGGACCACGGGGGAGCCTCAAGGCCCCCGCAGACCCTGCCGGCCCCTGCCTCCTGCGGGAGCCAGCATTGCTCCTGAATGGAGGGAGCTGCTGAAAGGCAGTTCCCTCTGTGCAGGAGCAATCCTTTCATTTGTTTCCCTGCCCGCTTGATAGGGGGCAGGGAAACAGACAAAACCTCTGCTTCCAGCAAGCAAGAGTATTTATCAGCTCTCGCTAGCTGGAAGCAGAGTGTTTGCTTTGACTTGACAGGAGCTGTCAAAGCTCCTGCCAAGTCACAGAAAACAGCTATGTCCCAGTGGTGGGCACCCCGGGACATAGCAGGAGCCAGCCCTGTGGAGTGGCAGTCTCCAGGGCCATGTATGGCTCCAGGAGAGGGGCCATGTGGCTCCCTTCCTTTGTAGTTCACGAACCAGCCCAGGGAGGTGGCAGTCCCCAGGGTCTTATATGGCCCAGAAGGGGGGGGGGGAGTGTGCGTCACCCCACCCATTTTAAAAATAGTGTTTTGGCCCGGGGGTGGTGGTCTGTGGCCCGGGGGGTGTCCGTGAGCCCCCCATTACAAGAAATTTTGTCCCGGGGAGGTGTTGGTCCCCAGGGCTCGGGGGTGTTCCTGCAGCCCCCTGTTACACAATATAAGCCCCGGTAAGGTGGTGGTCCCTGGGGCATAAAAATTCCCAAGGAGTGTGGCCCCGTGCTGTTTATGTAAGCCTGCATGCCCCCGGGACCAGGCCCATCCTGGCGCTAAATAGTAGAGAAGCACAGAAGCCCGTGCTTTTCTTTTCATTTTTCGGCAGGAACCACAGATCCAGCATGCCTCCAGTTGAAAAATCAAAAAAGAAAAATGCTTTTTGCCTTGTGGGACCCTTCCAAGAGGCCTTGGGGGTCAGGGGATTCCTACCCTGCCCCCTTCTCTTTTTTAAACATTTTTTGGGGAACTTGGCTGAAGCCGAGTCCCAAGATGGCTGCTAACATTTCCTGCTTGAAGTGTTGGCAGCCAATCACATTTTAGCACGGGAAGTGTGGGATCCTTGGAGGATGTTCGTCCCTATATATACAAATTTACATTCCCTTTAATATCTCAAAAACTACTGAACGGATTTACACTAAATAACTTTCTGTACCAAGAGCTACCTTTCTGCCAAATTTGGTGTAATTCCGGCCATCCGTTCGGGCTTTAGTCGTGACCTAAATCTCTATGGGAATTAACATGGGAAACACTTTTTTTGTCCCCCCCTTTTTTTGACCCCCCTTTTTCTCAGTCCCCACTTGACGGATGGCCCCGAAATCTTCATGCTCAGCGAGAATAACCAGGGCACTTTTTTGGGGAAGATGTCATGAAGATTCACCAACCGGCGGCAAAGATATAGGTAAGCCAAAAACGCTTTTCCTGTGGAAACTAAGTCTTAACTATAACCACCTACTGGAGACCGCCAGTAGGTAATACATATATATTATATGTATAATATATATGTGTGTATATATATATATATTCACTGAAAAAACCATAGGTTTCAGGCCTGTTATAGTTAGGGTTTAGCATTTAAAAAACCTTTGAAAGTCACTGAAAAAACCATAGGTTTTAGGGAAAGTTATAGTTAGTTGGACATTGCACTCGTACAAAACCCGTGAAATTCCCCCGTTATAGTTAGTTCAGCTAACTATAACTCGCGCCCCGCAATGCACTGCTGATGACGTCACATATTACATCACTCATGACATGGTCAGTGACATCACTGATGACATCACTGATGACATCTCAAATGACATCACTGATGACATCACTGATGACATCATCCAGTGACTGTGTGTTTGTGTAAAGTTTAAATATGTTTAATATATATAGGGAAAGGCATATTGAAGAATGAGTGGGTGTATAAGCGTCTGAATGGATGATTTAGTAGGTGCGTGACTGAGTCTATAAGTGAGTGATTAAACGTATCTTACTGGATGCATGGGTGAGTGACTAAACTGTGTGAATGTCTGTATCCGTCTGTCTGTTGTTGTGTAAGCAGCTGCATGGGTTTCTGACTAGCTAAATGAGTGTCTATATGGGTAATGGATTGGTTCTCTGAGTATCTGTATGAGTGCCTCAGTGTTTGTGTGGGTGGGGTGTGTGTGAATCTGTGCATAGATGTGTGAGTGGGTGATTCACTGGGTGCATGGTTTCAAGAGTGCGTCTGTGATGGACTGTATGGGTGGGTGAGTGTGTGTATGGGTGTGTTAGGGATTGAATGTATATCTCAGTGGTACATGTGTGAGTAACTACATATGTGAAAGGCAGTATATATGTGTGTTGGAGTATATAAATGGCTATAAGTGAGAGTGTGTGATTGTGAGAGTGGGTATATGGATGAGTGTGTGCTTGCATCAGTGATTGCATAGGAGCGTAAGAATGTGCTAGTATTTTTATGAGTAAGTGAGCTGGTGTGTATAACTGTATAGGTGAGTAAATGGGAGTGTGATTAATTATTAGCATGACTGACTAGGTGTGTGAGTACCTCTATGGATGAGTTGCGTTGTGTGAGTGTTTATATAGGTGTATGAGTGCATATGATAGTCCTGTACTGAGTGACTGTAAGTATGAGTGACTGTACGGGTGAGTGAGTAGATGTGTGTGTGTAGACCTAAGAATCAGTGAGTGGGTATGTACTTATTGGTATTGGAGTGTGTATGGTTTTGAGAATGGCAGTCTGTAATTTAGAGTGGGTGTATCAAAAGTTATATTAGGGTGTGAGAAGATGCATTAAATTCTCACATGGATGATGTCATCAGTGATGTCATTTGAGATGTCATCAGTGATGTCATCAGTGATGTCACTGACCATGTCATGAGTGATGTAATATGTGACGTCATCAGCAGTGCATTGCGGGGCGCGAGTTATAGTTAGCTGAACTAACTATAACGGGGAATTTCACGGGTTTTGTACGAGTGCAATGTCCAACTAACTATAACTTTCCCTAAAACCTATGGTTTTTCAGTGAATTTCAAAGGTTTTTTAAATGCTAAACCCTAACTATAACAGGCCTGAAACCTATGGTTTTTTCAGTGAATCTCAAAGGTTTTTAAAATGCTAATTCCTAACTATAACAAGCCTGAAACCTATGGTTTTTTCAGTGAATTTCAAAGGTTTTTTAAATGCTAATTCCTAACTATAACATGTCTGAAACCTATGGTTTTTTTCAGTGAATTTCAAAGGTTTTGTAAATGACAATTTTTAAATGTATTAATTGTTATATTTATTTATTTTTATACTGATTTACTACATTTTTTTAAACTATTTATTTTTAGATGTTTTATTTTTTAAATTACATTGTAATTACATTATACATTACATTACAAAATATACTTTCTCAGAATGAATTACTTTAGTTTAAATACTTTGCAAATAGGCAATAGACTTTTAAGTACAGTAGTTACAGTTGTTGCAATGGGCAACACAATTTCAAACACAATGCAACATTGAGCTCAATGTGAATTTCTACCTAAATGCAATTAGTTACTTTATGGATTACTTTTCTAACCACAGGACTGGATCCTAGATTCAGTCCTGGGACATCTCCTGTAAACAGTTGAGTAAAAGCGTTTTGGTTACAGAAGTGATTTTTAAGGAATATTATTGTATTTTAAAAGTTGACACTTAGAAACTTTTTCACATAGAATCACCAATGTTATCCTATGGGAGGAAATTCACTTAGCAGGTAAGTAGTGTTATCGTTACATTTTCTTACTCAGTGGTGGATCCTGGATCCAGCACTGGTGCATCTCCTGTAAACAGTTGAAAGAATGCGTTTAAGTCATACAGGCGATTTTTAAGGAATATTTGTAGTTTGTGAAAATCAACACTTTGAAACTTTTCTGCTGAAAACCAGACAATGGATTCCTATGGAAGGAAATATAAGTTACTGGTAAGTACGGTTAAAATTACTTTTCAGGATCAGTACTGGGCTGAAAGATGCAGCACTGAGGTCTCTCCTGATAACAGGTGAGTAAATCGGAATTCGTACTTTGGCTGATTTTAGAGGAATATTTGTATGTTTCAAAAATCGACACTTAGAAGAATTTCCAAGTGAAACCAGTCAATGATATCCTATGGAAGGAAATTCAAGTTACTGGTAAGTACGGTTAAAATTACTTTTCAGGATCAGTACTGGGCTGAAAGATGCAGCACTAAGGTCTCTCCTGATAACAGGTGAGTAAATCGGAATTCGTATTTTGGCTGATTTTAGAGGAATATTATAAAGTTCCAAAACTCCACACTTAGAAGAATTTCCAAGTGAAACCAGTCAATGATATCCTATGGAAGGAAATTCAAGTTACTGGTAAGTACGGTTAAAATTACTTTTCAGGATCAGTACTGGGCTGAAAGATGCAGCACTAAGGTCTCTCCTGATAACAGGTGAGTAAATCGGAATTCGTATTTCGGCTGATTTTAGAGGAATATTATAAAGTTCCAAAACTCCACACTTAGAAGAATTTCCAAGTGAAACCAGTCAATGATAGCCTATGGAAGGAAATTCAAGTTACTGGTAAGTACGGTTAAAATTACTTTTCAGGATCAGTACTGGGCTGAAAGATGCAGCACTGAGGTCTCTCCTGATAACAGGTGAGTAAATCGGAATTCGTATTTCGGCTGATTTTAGAGGAATATTATAAAGTTCCAAAACTCCACACTTAGAAGAATTTCCAAGTGAAACCAGTCAATGATATCCTATGGAAGGAAATTCAAGTTACTGGTAAGTACGGTTAAAATTACTTTTCAGGATCAGTACTGGGCTGAAAGATGCAGCACTGAGGTCTCTCCTGATAACAGGTGAGTAAATCGGGATTCGTAGTTCGGCTGATTTTAGAGGAATATTTGTATGTTTCAAAAATCGACACTTAGAAACTTTTTCAGCAAAAAGCAGACAATGATATCCTATGGAAGGAAATTCAAGTTACTGGTAAGTACGGTTAAAATTACTTTTCAGGATCAGTACTGGGCTGAAAGATGCAGCACTGAGGTCTCTCCTGATAACAGGTGAGTAAATCGGAATTCGTATTTCGGCTGATTTTAGAGGAATATTATAAAGTTCCAAAACTCCACACAGAAGAATTTCCAAGTGAAATCAGTCAATGATATCCTATGGAAGGAAATTCAAGTTACTGGTAAGTACGGTTAAAATTACTTTTCAGGATCAGTACTGGGCTGAAAGATGCAGGACTGAGGTCTCTCCTGATAACAGGTGAGTAAATCGGAATTCGTAGTTCGGCTGATTTTAGAGGAATATTTGCACAATGGTGAAGGAAGGGGCGGGGCCTGAGGTGACATCTGTGCAAACGCGCCCCGTGGCGCGTTTTAAGTTGGGGGATTAAGTCCCCTTGAATCATGAGGGTCCCTGGGGTCCAACTAGCCCACCCTGTACCTCCAGTATGCGCCAGGAGGCTGCGTTGCAGAGAGGTGTTCAGAGGCCACGCCCCTTTTGCACCTCTCTGCAACGCAGCTCTGTGGCTTTCTGGGCGTACCTGGTGGGCTAGTTCGCCCCAGGGACCCTCAGGATTGAAGGGGATTTCATTCCCCATCTTAAAATGCACCACGGGGCCTGTTTGTACACATGTCACCTGAAGCCCCGCCCTCCCTTCACCACTGTGCAAACGTGCCCCGTGGCGCGTTTTAAGTTGGGGGATTAAGTCCCCTTGAATACTGAGGGTCCCTGGAGTCCAACTAGCCCACCATGTACCTCCAAAGCGCCACAGAGCTGCGTTGCAGAGAGGTGTAAAAGGGGCGTGGCCTCTGTACACCTCTCTGCAACGCAGCCCCTAGCGCATACCGGAGGTTCCTGGTGGGCTAGTTGGCCCCAGGGACCCCCAGTATTCAAGGGGAATCACTCCCCTTCTTAAAACGCGCCAGGGGCGCGTTTGCAGACTGCTGCAGGGAGG
Organism: Calotriton arnoldi; assembly: GCA_963921515.1. Classification (NCBI taxonomy): domain Eukaryota; kingdom Metazoa; phylum Chordata; class Amphibia; order Caudata; family Salamandridae; genus Calotriton; species Calotriton arnoldi. The sequence continues at coordinate 122,947 of CAWUFW010011099.1, forward strand.
GGCGGGGCCTCGGCACAATGCCGGTCTTTTGTTTTGTTTTTTTTGTGCTTTTTTCTGCCCAGGGGTCCTTGTGGGACCCCCTGAGCAGACCTAGGGGGTCAGGGTGTTTCTACCCTGCCCCCTTTGTGCGTTTTGCGCACTTGTTTCTTGTGCTTTTTTTTTTTGATCAGTGGGATCCGCGCACCCTAAGCGCATCCTGCCGATTTTGAAAAAAAAAAATGCTTTTCTGCCCAGGGGGTCCTTGTGGGACCCCTGAGCAGACCTAGGAGTCAGGGTATTTCTACCCTGCCCCCTTTGTGCGTTTTGCGCACTTGTTTCTTGTGCTTTTTTTTTTTAATCGCCGGGATCCGCGCACCCTAAGCGCATCCTGCCGATTTAAAAAAAAAAAAATTGCTTTTCTGCCCAGGGGGTCCTTCTGGGACCCCTGAGCAGGCCTAGGGGGTCAGGGTGTTTCTACCCTGCCCCCTTTGTGCGTTTTATGCACTTGTTTTTGTGCCTCGGTTCTACCGAGAGACAAAATGGCTGCCAACACTTCCTGGTTTGGAGTGTTGACAGCCAGCTGACAGCCAATTAGCATGCAGCTCGTGATCGGGACGGTGCGCGCAGGGTGCGCTGAGGGTACGCGGACCCTACTCGGCCATAGATATATATGTGACTTTACTTTTGATTTTCTCAGGAACTACTGAACGGATTTACACCATTTAAGCCAAAGGCACCAGTCTGAACCAAGGGCTACCTCTTTGCCAAATTTGGTGTAATTCCGTTCAGCAGTTCGGGCTGTAGCTGCGACTAAACGTTCCTATGGAAAAATGAATGGGGAAACGCGTTTTGGGACCCCCTTTTTCTCGGCCCCCGCTTGACGAATCAACCCGAGACTTTCAGGGTAGGAGCGGAGCGCCCCAACAAGTTGGAAACATTCGCGAAGATTCGTCAGCCGGCGCCAACGTTATTTCAAATAGAATGTCGCGGATTTCCTATGGATAATAGGTCCTAACTATAACTATCTACTGGCGACCGCCAGTAGATAATATATATATATATATATATATATTCACTGAAAAAACCATAGGTTTCAGACACGTTATAGTTAGAAATTAGCATTTAAAAAACCTTTGAAATTCACTGAAAAAACCATAGGTTTTAGGGACAGTTATAGTTAGTTGGACATTGCACTCGTACAAAACCCGTGAAATTCCCCCGTTATAGTTAGTTCAGCTAACTATAACTCGCGCCCCGCAATGCACTGCTGATGACGTCACATATTACATCACTCATGACATGGTCAGTGACATCACTGATGACATCACTGATGACATCTCAAATGACATCACTGATGACATCATCCAGTGACTGTGTGTTTCTGTAAAGTTTAAATATGTTTAATATATATAGGGAAAGGCGTATTGAAGAATGAGTGGGTGTATAAGTGTCTGAATGGATGATTTAGTACGTGCGTGACTGACTCTACAAGTGAGTGATTAAACGTATCTTACTGAATGCATGGGTTAGTGACTAAACTGTGTGAATGTCTGTATCCGTCTGTTGGTGTGTAAGTGGATGCATGGATTTGCGAATAGCTACATGAGTGTCTATATGGGTTATTGATTGGTTCTATGAGTATCTGTATGGGTGCCTGAGTGTTTGTGTGGATGGGGTGTGTGCGACTGTGCATAGATGTGTGAGTGGGTGATTCACTGGGTGGATGGTTTCAAGAGTGCATCTGTGATAGACTGTATGGGTGGGTAAGTGTGTGTAAGAGTGTGTTAGTGAGTGAATGTATGTCCCAGTGGTACATGTGTGATTAACTACATATGTGAAAGGCAGTATATATGTGTATTGGAGTATATAAATAGCTATAAGCGAGAGTGAGTGATTGTGATAGTGGCTGTATGGATGAGTGTGTGCTTGTATCAGTGATTGTATAAGAGCGTAACAATGTGCTAGTATTTGTATGATTAAGTGAGCTGGTGTGTGTATAACTGTATAGGTGAGTAAATGGCAGTGTGTTTAATTATTTGCATGACTGACTAGGTGTGTGAGTACCTCTATGGATGAGTGGCGGTGTTTGAGTGTCTATATAGGAGTAAGAGTGCATATGATAGTCCTGTACTGAGTGACCATAAGTATGAGTGACTGTACGGGTGAGTGAGTGGATGTGTGTGTGTAGACCTAAGAATCAGTGAGTGGGTATGTAGTTATTGGTGTTGGAGTGTCTATGGTTTTGCGAATGGCACTCTGTAATTTAGATTGGGTGTATCAAAGGTTATATTAGGGTGTGAGGAGCTGCATCAGATTATCATGTGGATGATGTCATCAGTGATGTCATTTGAGATGTCATCAGTGATGTCATCAGTGATGTCACTGACCATGTCATGAGTGATGTAATATGTGACGTCATCAGCAGTGCATTGCGGGGCGCGAGTTATAGTTAGCTGAACTAACTATAACGGGGGAATTTCACGGGTTTTGTACGAGTGCAATGTCCAACTAACTATAACTGTCCCTAAAACCTATGGTTTTTTCAGTGAATTTCAAAGGTTTTTAAATGCTAATTTCTAACTATAACGTGTCTGAAACCTATGGTTTTTCAGTGAATTTCAAAGGTTTTTAAAATGCTAATTTGTAACTATAACGTGCCTGAAACCTACGGTTTTTCAGTGAATTTCAAAGGTTTTTTAAATGACAATTTTTAAATGTATTAATTTTTATATTAATTTTTTTCATACTGATTTACTACATTTTTAGAAACAATTTCTTTTACATATTTTATTTTTAAATTACATTGTAATTACATTATACATTACATTACAAAAAATACTTTCTCAGAATGAATTACTTTAGTTTAAATACTTTGCACATAGGCAATAGACTTTTAAGTACAGTAGTTACAGTTGTTGCAATGGGCAACACATTTTCAAACACAATGCAACATTCAGCTCAATGTGAATTTCTAGTTAAATGCAATTAGTTACTTTATGGATTACTTTTCTAACCACAGGACTGGATCCTAGATTCAGTCCTGGTACATCTCCTGTAAACAGTTGAGTAAAAGCGTTTTGGTTACAGTCGTGATTTTTAAGGAATATTATTGTATTTTAAAAGTTGACACTGAGAAACTTTTCTCATAGAATCACCAATGTTATCCTATGGAAGGAAATTCACTTAGCAGGTAAAAACTGTTATCGTTACTTTTTCTTACTCAGTGTTGGATCCTGGATCCAGCACTGGTGCATCTCCTGTAAACAGTTGAAAGAATGCGTTTAAGTCATACAGGCGATTTTTAAGGAATATTTGTAGTTTGTGAAAATCGACACTTTGAAACTTTTCTGCTGAAAACCAGACAATGGATTCCTATGGAAGAAAATATAAGTTACTGGTAAGTACGGTTAAAATTACTTTTCAGGACCAGTACTGGGCTGAAAGATACAGCACTGAGGTCTCTCCTTATAACAGGTGAGTAAATCGGAATTCGTATTTCGGCTGATTTTAGATGAATATTTTAAAGTTCCAAAACTCCACACTTAGAAGAATTTCCAAGTGAAACCAGTCAATGTTAGCCTACGGAAGGAAATTCAAGTTACCGGTAAGTACGGTTAAAATTACTTTTCAGGACCAGTACTGGGCTGAAAGATACAGCACTGAGGTCTCTCCTGATAACAGGTGAGTAAATCAGAATTCGGATTTCGGCTGATTTTAGAGGAATATTTGTATGTTTCAAAAATCAACACTTAGAAACTTTTTCAGCAAAAAGCAGGCAATGATATCCTATGGAAGGAAATTCAAGTTACTGGTAAGTACGGTTAAAATTACTTTTCAGGATCAGTACTGGGCTGAAAGATGCAGCACTGAGGTCTCTCCTGATAACAGGTGAGTAAATCGGAATTCGTATTTCGGCTGATTTTAGAGGAATATTTTAAAGTTCCAAAACTCCACACTTAGAAGAATTTCCAAGTGAAACCAGTCAATGTTAGCCTATGGAAGGAAATTCAAGTTACTGGTAAGTACGGTTAAAATTACTTTTCAGGATCAGTACTGGGCTGAAAGATGCAGCACTGAGGTCTCTCCTGATAACAGGTGAGTAAATCGGAATTCGTATTTCGGCTGATTTTAGAGGAATATTTTAAAGTTCCAAAACTCCACACTTAGAAGAATTTCCAAGTGAAACCAGTCAATGTTAGCCTATGGAAGGAAATTCAAGTTATTGGTAAGTACGGTTAAAATTACTTTTCAGGATTAGTACTGGGCTGAAAGATGCAGCACTGAGGTCTCTCCTGATAACAGGTGAGTAAATCAGAATTCGTATTTCGGCTGATTTTAGAGGAATATTTGCACAATGGTGAAGGGAGGGGGCGGGGCCTGAGGTGACATCTGTGCAAACGCGCCCCGTGGCGCGTTTTAAGTTGGGGGATTAAGTCCCCTTGAATCATGACGGTCCCTACGGGCCAACTAGCCCACCAGGAACCTCCAGTATGCGCCAGGGGCTGCGTTGCAGAGACAAGTACAGAGGCCACACCCCTTTTACACCTCTCTGCAACGCAGCTCTGTGGCGCTTTCTGGACGTACCTGGTGGGCTAGTTGGCCTCAGAGACCCTCAGGATTGAAGAGGATTTAATTCCCCATCTTAAAACGCGCCACGGGGCCTGTTTGCACACATGTCACCTGAAGCCCCGCCCCTCCCTTCACCACTGTGCAAACGCGCCCCGTGGCGCGTTTTAAGTCGGGGGATTAACTCCCTTGAATCCTGAGGGTCCCTGGGGTGCAACTAGCCCACCATATACCTCCAAAAAGCGCCATAGAGCTGCGTTGCAGAGAGGTGTAAAAAGGGCGTGGCCTCTGTACACCTCTCTGCAAGGCAGCCCCTGGCGCATACTGGAGGTTCCTGGTGGGCTAGTTGGCCCCAGGGACCCCCAGTATTCAAGGGGAATTCGTTCCCCCTCTGCAAACGCGCCAAGGGGCGCGTTTGCAGAGTGGTGAAGGAAGGGGGCGGGGCCTACGGGCCCGATCGTTTTTTTTGTTTTTGTTTTTTTTTCCCCCCCCTGAAGGGGGGCTGTGTGGCCCCCCCTTCCTTTTTCCTATTTTTAGGCCCTGGGGACCCCATCCCCCAGGGCCTTACCCCTTTTTTTTAAATTAAAATTAAAAAAAAACGGGAAGGGGGCCGCGTGGCCCCCTTCCCTGGGCCTGTATTGGCCCCGGGGACCCCATCCCCGGGGCATGGCCTCTTTTTTTATTTGGAGGGGGGCTGCGTGGCCCCCTCCTCAGGCCATTTAAGGCCCGGGGACCCCATCCCCCGGGCCGGCCTTGCACTTTTTTAAATTTTTTTTCCTTTTTTTACTTTGGGGAGGGGGCTGCGTGGCCCCCCTCCGTGGCAACTTATGGCCCCGGGGACCCCATCCCCCGGGGCCTGGCCTCTCGTTGGGGACTGTGGGGGGTCCCCAAGCCCCCACAGTCCCGCCGGCTCCCCGTGTCCTACGGGAGCCGGCATGCTTTACACATGGGGAGCAGCTAACATGCTGCTCCCCATGTGGAAAAGCAATCGACTTTGGATATTGGAAGAGAGAGCAGGTTTCCCTGTCTCTCTTCCAATATCCAAAGCAAGTTTGCAATGACAGGACGGGAGCCGCGAGGCTCCGTCCTGTCATTGCAAACAGCAGTGTCCCGGGGGTAGGCACCCCGGGACACTGCAGGAGCCGGCCCTGGGGGGTGGCGGTCCCCAGGGCCACCACAGGCTCCAGGAGGGGGGCCGCGCGGCCCCCCTCCCTACATTTTGAAAGCCCCGGGAGGTGGTGGTCCCCGGGGCTTGGGGGTCCAAAACGGACCCCCATTGTAATTTTTCTTAGTGCCCCGGGGAGGTGGTGGTCCCCGGGCGTGTGGGGAAGCTGGAGCCCCCACACAGGTTTTTAATTTAAAAAAAGAAGCCCCGGGGAGGTGGTGGTCCCCGGGGCTGCGGGAGGGCTCAGAGCCCTCCCGCACCATTATACATCATGCCCCGGGGGTGGTGGTCCCCGGGGCTTGGGGGGCCCTTAGAGGCCCCCCACACATAAAATTAACCCCACCCCCAGCATGTCCCCGGGACTTGGCCCACCCGGGGCCAATTAACATCGAAGCGCGGGAGACCGCGCTTCGATTTCCGGCAGGATTCGCGCTCCCTGAGCGCATCCTGCCGATTTTTTTAAAAAAATAATTTTTTTTTTGCCCAGGGGGTCCTTGTGGGACCCCTGAGCAGACCTAGGGGGTCAGGGTGTTTCTACCCTGCCCCCTTTGTGCGCTTTGCGCACTTGTTTCTGTCCTCGGTTCTACCGAGGGACAAAATGGCTGCCAACACTTCCTGATTTGGAGTGTTGACAGCCAATTAACATAAAGCTCGTGCTCGGGAGGATCCGCGGCCCTAGATATATCTATCTTTTTACTTTTGATTTTCTCAGCAACTACTGAACGGATTTACACCATTTAACAAAAGGGTTCTTTCTGAACCAAGAACTACCTCTTTGCCAAATTTGGTGTAATTCCGTTCAGCAGTTCGAGCTGTAGCCGTGTCTAAAGTTTCCTATGGAAAATTGCATGGGGAAAATGCGTTTTGGGACCCCCCTTTTTCTCGGCCCCGCTTGACGAATCCCCCGAGACTTTCAGGGTAGGAGCGGACCGGAGCGCCCCACAAAGTTTGAAAATTTTGCGAAGATACGTCAACCGGCAAGAGAGTTATTTCAAATAGAATGTCGCGGATTTCCTATGGATAATAGGTTGTAACTATAACTATCTACTGGCGACCGCCAGTAGATAATATATATATATATATATCCACACTGAGAGTTGCCCACCCATGGAGAGTTGGGTGAAGGGCCAGGCCCAACTCCCCTTTGAAAACAGCTCAATGTTGCCGTGCGGCGAGGGTTTGTCGCCCTCGGAGTGTTGGCCACTGGGAACTCTTGGATGTGGTATATAATCAAAAAAAGAAAGAAATCACAGAAGAAAACATTAAAAGTCTAAAATTAAGTTATAACTAGTTTTTATTATAACATCTTAACGTATATGTAAAAAGAAACATCAGAAATTCAACTAAAAAACACAGTTAAAGTATAGTTATGGTTACGATTCAAAACAGAAAAATCACTGAAATTCACATGTTATGGTTGGGAGCAGAATGCATGACTGACATAACAGCCAAGCAAACAATGACTTGTCCTAAGTGGGCAAGGGTATGCCCAGACATGGGTCCCTTTCTCACTATGCCATAGGATCCAAGCTATACCTCAATGACGAGACAGAAACAGCTAAAACCAGTCTGGAGTTGCTTGCGTTCCTAGTGCATAATTTGAGCCAGTGGTTGCTGGTGGGGGCCACAGCACTCATTCCTGGGGACCGGGCAGTTATTTTTCTGTGTCAGATATGTACCGAGAGCAACCGATTGAAAACACAAAGTGGAAAGAAGAGGGTAGAGAAATATGGAAAAACTGTAGCAAGGGGCGAAAGCAGGAACCTGCAAGAGACAGATAATTGGGTAGGTATTAAAGAGACATGAGATGAATTTAAGGCTACGTGCTGACATTTAATTGCCCCGGCTGCTGGCTTTTGAGCAGAGCTTTGGGAACCGGCACTCATTCTTTTACAAATTAAGCACTGTGACAGTGGTCCCTTCTGGAGAAGGCCTCATCTGGCAATTTGTGATGGCCTGTTCTCATAAGGAGCAGGGTCAGTACTGATTTGCATAAGGCAGGCCTTTGTCTACAGTGGCGCCGTGGGCAAAAATTGGTGGACTGGAGTGCTAACACAAGCGATTCCCAGTTATTAGACGTTTTGCAAGCGTTCCTCACATTACCTTTGGTGTGATTGATGCAGTGATTGGATAACAACGAATTCAATAAAGTATAGAATGGGTGTGCAGATGTAACTGCTCCTTTTGCTGTATGGGGTTTAGTTAGCAAAAGATGCAGATGTTCAGCGATTCAACATTAGCCATTCTACACCGCATGCAACAGGGACATGATGGGATAAGGATTTGTAGGTGCTGTTTGACAGTGCAGATGCCTGAATTACCTCTTGTGTTCATTCTTTAAAATATACATCAAGTGGTCTTTGGCTCCGTCCAGAGGATTATTTGCACTTACATAAATGCCATTAGTTGATCATTCTTCTTCTAATGTAGTGCCTGCAAGGCAACGCACTAGGAAGCATTTTACATCTCAAAAGTAATCTACTCATCCCGTGTAAAATTGTTTGTCTAGATGCATCGTATAGGAAAAAAGTATTTTTTGGTGTGCAGCAGGTTGTTTTTTTTAAGGTTTTACTCAGGACTCAAAAGTCAAGCCACACCAGTTGACTTTGCCAATGCTTGTTATTTTCAGCGCTTTCAGTCAGAGCTGAACAAGCTGAAAAATCATGCAGCTGTTTTGTGTTGCATTGACTATGTCTGCAGTGGGCCGGATCAGTGCTCTGGGGTGAGTGCATGTTGAACAAATGAGTACACTTGTAGACCTTCACCCCACTGGCTCTGAAACATGACCTGACACTTTCCAACTGGTCCCAAAATATGCTGGGTCATGGGAAGTGATAACAAAGCGCCGGGATGCTGCTTCGCAAACGGCTCCTAAGGACACAGTGTGATTTTACTTAAGACCCAACAGCAAACGGCCTGTTTATATGTGCCATGAATTCCGACAAGAACTTTTCACTACTTCAAGTTGCAGAGTTTAAAGATTTTGTTGGGATCTGCTTCTCAGTGTTAGAGTAAGAGTCAGATCTAGCAATATCTGCAAAATCATAGAAACCAATCACTTCTGAAATTGTGCAGAAACTTGAATTGCTGTGAATATTTGTACAAAAAAACACATTATGGGGCAGATTTACAATGCCTGGCGCATCCCTGCAAATCAGCAGAGATGCGCCAGGAAAGATGCGTCACGCAAGTTTACCCTTGCGCCACCACAGGTGCGCCGCATTTACTATGCGGCGCACCGTGGCGCAAAGATAAACAGATGCGTGTCGCATCTCCCGTCGGAAGGGTGGCTCATTGCTGGAGTCGTGTCGCAAGTGCGACGCAACTCCAGCAATGCTCGTGGGCCGCCCATCTTTAACGTGGTGCGTCACTCCTTACGGATTTGTCGCAGCGGCGTCGGAAAAGTGACTCAGTGAAATCTTGTAGATTTCACTGCGTTACTTTTACGAGGCTTTCCTGCGACGGAACGCCCACCCTGCGACGGAACGCCCACATGAGACCTGACGCAGGTCATGTGGCGCAGGGCTTTACAACGTGACGCATCTCCCTAGATGCGTCACGTTGTAAATAAGGCACAACGTGGCACATGGTTTACGTCGCCGCTGCGTCACAAAAGTGACGCAACGGCGGCGCAAAAGTGGCGCAAGGGGCTTGTAAATCTGCCCCTATGTGAGGCAGAAAACAAGGGCAACTCGACCTACCTCAAAACAACTGCTTAAAAGGATGTGTCCGGGGACAGAATTGAGTGCAGGCTGTTTGCAACAGCATGGTTTTGTTTGGGGGCGGGGGGGGGGGGGGTCTCAATTGATCGCAAGCACTGCATTGCAAAAGTAAAGGAAAAAAAACAATGACAATAATAATAATAACAACAACAACACCTATTAACATTCAGAGTGAAATGTATAAAATGTTGGCAGCTCGTCAGCCAATCATAACACTCCCTTTCTTGGCTATATTTATCTTTTCTGGCCCAGAAAGGGAGCATTCTGTAACTGTCCAGTTCCCGTGGTCTGCAATGTGGGCAAATAGAGAGCACTGAGGGAGTATTAGCTGCATCTCACCCAGTGGTGCTGAAACAATTTGTAGATCGGGGTGCTGGCCAATCACTAAAGGCACAGGGGATATGTGACAGCGTGACTTTGAAAACACAACCAATGCTGCCAGAAGAAAAACATTTGAAGGGTCCTTTTATTTTTCATTTGTTGCCTAAATCCTTACACTGCCAGTAGTTCTGTCTTGGAATCACCTATTGCTGATTTCATAGCATCTGATCCCCCGCCCAGTATGGTACCCTATCCTTTAGCCTTCTTGCCCCACTGGTGCACATCTCTATTGAACTTCATCAGGGCTGACATACGTTGAATGAAAAAAAGCAGCATCTTTTAGTGAAACAATAAGGCATCTGTTAATCCAATAGGTGTAGAGTTTATAAAGAGCTCTTTAATGCAGGTCATATTAAATCCCATCATATTTCCAAAATGTTATCTGTTAGTGCCGAAATAAGGGTAAATAGCCCAGAGTGGATACCTTAATATGTATCCTGTCTGTCCCCACGAGGTCCAACTCAAAAGAGATGTTTTGAACGAAACACGTTGGCTGGATGTTCATTGCATATTTATGGATTTCAAGTGAAGAAGGAATTAAAAAAAGATTTCTTACAGATATCGCATTGAAGTTTTTGGGATTAGAACAATTCCCCGAGTGCACCTTTCCACTTGTTGTATCTATTTGCTTCTGCTGGACAGTGGTACCAAACAACGGCGGGTACCGGAACAGTAGTGTACGGGACTCTGATTTGTTGAAACGTGAAGTGATGTGCAGTACTTACAGTGCGCCGTTGTTACAATATTTTGTGTAACATACAACACATATCTTAAAATCAATGAAAGGCACAGTCGTCTGACAATAACAGAACCATCATGGATACCAGAGAGTCTAAAGACTATATTAACAAACCGAGGGGCATATTACTAAGGTCCGGCGATAATTATCGCTCAGCGCGCTTAGCGCGAGGATAATTATCGCCTGACTAACGCTGAATTTTATCACTGAGATAGCGTGCTATCAGCAACGCTCATCTCAACAGTGATAAAATTGCAAGCACTAACTGCCAAATGTGCGATTATCGCTGGAAATCCAGCGATAATCACACACCACTTTTGGCGATAGCTTGCTGATAGGGCAGGACAGACTCAGCCATGATATCCACCTTCCATTGGATATCATGGCTAAGTCATACTGAGAGCAGGCGTTAGAAAAGTAGCGCTAACCGCGGTTAGCGCTACTTTACTAATCGCTCTGCATGTTCGCCTGCAGCTTGATAATAGGAGAAATGTCGGTTAGCGACATTTCTCCTGTTATCCTGGGAAGGAACGCCCACTTTGCATCTCATTAGAGATGCAGAGCGAGGCGTGGGGAAAACGGGTGCTAACATGCGTTAATGCATGTTAGCACCCGCCTTGGTAATAGGGCGCTAATATTATCTCCGCTTTTTTGGCTCTTAAAGCCAAAAAAGCGGAGATAATGGCCCTTGCTAATATGCCCCCTAGATATTTACAGAAAATGTAGCTGAAAGCAACATGGTGTTATATGGTTCTAGTGCATGGGTGTCCAACCGAGGGCCAGGAGGCCGAGATTGATGCCAGATTTTCAGGAAAACCACAGATTAAATATGTTCCGTAGATCTTAATTGAATATCTAGGAAACCTGGAATGGATTCCACCTGTTCGGGACCTGCATTGGACACCCTTTTTAGGTCGAGCCTCGAGTAGCGCGCAAGCGCTGCTTAGAGGCGAAGACTTAATGTAAGTGAGTTTTCAAAGCAGTCCAAGAAACGCTCGTGCGTCGTGGCTGGCCTTTTTGAGATGGGTACGCGCGGTAAACATGTGTTTCCAATTATCGTGCCCAGACGCGGGCGCGATAAGTGGAAACACATGTCTGCCGCGCGTACTCATCCAAAGGCCAGCCACGACGCACGAGCGATTTGGGACTGCTTTGCAGGCTGCCGCGCTCGCTCGCCCCCGCTCCTCCGTGCTTGTTTTTCTAGCTTTGCACCATCTGGCATCTGGAGTGTCGCCTCCTCTTGTAAACGAAACTACAGTTAACACGAAGAGAGAAAAGGAGCAGCCTAAAATTGTCGCGATGCTTGTTTAATCCCTTGTTATATTTTCCTCTTGTGCCAGCTCTTCCACACATTACCCACCTATTCAAATTCGCGCCCCAACTTCCCACACCCCACCTGCTGACCCCGCTCATTCAACCCTCTGTAGCCCTTCTAACTCTTCACACATAGCCATGTGTTAATGGGCCGAGCCCGGCAAAACCCCCTCCTCTCTGAATGGCGCCCAATTGCCGCCCTGCCATTTCCCAGCATTTGCGCATACCTCACCTGCATTGACAACGCCCACCCTACACACTTTAAAGTCACCCGACCGCGCCTAACCTGCGCAACCCCTCCCCCCGCCCCCATCCCCTCGCACGCTGTTCCACTCCTGCCGCCCAAAGAATCGAGTAGGGGGTTTGGGGGCGGGGGGGGGGCGCTTCTGTTGTGTTTCCGGCTTTCAGCTGCTATATGGCCTAGTCTCGGCACAGGCTGCTGCTTGGGAGAGTGAAGCTGCATCAGCTAAGCTTGTGCAGTCCCGGCACGTGGCAGGTTCACAATCCAGGGCATCTGAGTTCATGCTCGCCAGGTACTGCTTGTTCTTTTAGTTTTCATTTAATGAGGGGATTTATTCAGACACAAAAACACTCAACTATAGTTTGTAGCTCCTCTGACTGGGAACACTGTATTTAGGCGCTAGAAACATAACGTTTCTCTCTTTTGCAAGTTTTTTTTCCTACGATACCAGCTCCCAACCAAGAGCCTACATACTATCACCTGAAAATTATAATCCACCTTGACTGGAGGACAACCTATTAAATTTGAGGTTAAAGCAGAGTAACCTTAGCATTGTGTACTATGCAAAGTTTCAAATGTCATCTCGTCGCATTCCTTCATTTCGCTAGAAAGCCTATTTTGACGGCCAAGTTTACACGCATTTGTAGGAGTACTTCACGGCTACTGCCCCTGAAGAGGCCATCAGTATCACAAACCAAGCAGGAATGGCGCCGCTGCTCTCCAGGCAGTGGCAGAACTTGTGATGACGCAGAGGGCGTACTCTGAAACTGATACACCTTCTGAACACACATCTGTGCTCTCAAAATAGGATTCAGGGGCCTGCTGCATGAGGCTCCATGAGTGCGTTTCTTCGATCTGCCCCGAGAAGCTCTACGTTTAGGTCGTGGTTTCAGGAGTGTTGATCCAGTTCTGTAGGCTTGCAACCAGTCCCAAGCCGCACCTTGGTCTTTGCAGAAGTGTGGCCCCATCCAACATTATCCAGAGCTGGGCTAGGAACTTAAGGGAATTTTGTATCCCCTCATCAGGAGGGCCAGCATAGCCAATAGGTCTCGCTTTTGGGACCTTATAAGTGTTTAGCCATGCATCAGTTCATGTTGTTGCACCAAGGATATTGTGCTGCATAACTAAATACTTATAAGGTCCCAAAAGCGAGACCTGTTGGCTATGCCAATGCTTGTTTGAATTGTGTAGGGGTAGCAAATTCCAAGAACCACTAACTTTCCCGGGACAATGTTCTCTTTAAGCTGAGGAGGCAAACAGGGGAATATGCCAATGAAAACCCGTTTTTTAAAACCTTTTGGAGTTAACCAAAGGGGAGAGGATGTGGTCTTATGGCTAGACTGCCGACCTTGGAGCTGGGAAACCAAGGTTCGAGCCTCAGGGTCGACTCCACATCCTGTGATTCTGGGCAAATCACTTAATCTCTCCACACCTACCAAAAACAAGCAAGTGCATAGCCAATAGGTCTCGCCTTTGGGACCTTGTAAGTGTTTATCCATGCAGCACATTATCACCCACCGGGCAGATGCAAGCCTGGATCTTAGGGCAGGATTGAAATCTATTCTAGAGCAGGATTTGGAGAGATTGCAGATAGGGGAAGGAGTAAAGGCAGATAGGGGAAGGAGTAAAGGCCTTGGGTCTGAGGCACTCTCGATCTGGATCCAGTAGACTCTGGGAAGTCAGAGTCGGACACGGATTTAAGTGCAGACCAGAGATCGAGTCCAGTCTGGGCATTCGATGCATGCTGTAAGGGACTGGTGCGAGATGGGGATCCACTGCTGGCTGGGGATCAAGTGAATGTGAGAATCCTGTGCAGACTGCAAATAATATGCAGCAGAAATAATCCAGCACATGCTGAAAGCCTAGTGGGGCCACAAGAGGCTACGGATCCAATAGATCGTGAGATCTCGTGCAGCCTGGCCGGCCCACATACACGCATGTAGATCCCGAGTGTCTAGAGCAGCACAGGATGCAGTACAAGCGATGCACCAGGTGATCCGGGGATGACTGGTTATGTAGAACTGACTAGGTATACAATGCACCCGGGGATCTAGTGCTGCGTGGGATCTAGTGCCGGCTGCAGTCAGATGCAATGCCTGCGGTGCTTGCAGTCCAGCCGGGAGGTTCAGAGCACGCTTGGGGGCAACAAGTACAGGCAGAGGAACTACTCCGGGTGAGCAGTTTTTACAGGGCGTGGAACTAGTGCAGAGAGGGGAGCTAACCAAGGGTGGGGGGCTAGGGCAGGCTGGGATCTACTGCAAGCTAAGGAGCCAATGAAGGGTTGGGAGGTAGGGCAGGCTGGGATCTGGTGCAAGCTAAGGAGCCAATGAAGGGTGGGGAGCCAGGGCAGGCTGGGATCTAGTGCAAGCTAAGGAGCCAATGAAGGGTGGGGAGCTAGGGCAGGCTGGGATCTGGTGCAGGCTAAGGAGCCAATTAAGGGTGGGGAGCTATGACAGGCTGGGATCTGGTGCAAGCTAAGTACTCAGTACAGCCCATGAAACTAACTGCAGGCTGGGCGGGGAGTTCGTGACGACCAACAGATCACGGAGCATCTGCAGGGTATGAAGCGCGTGCAGGCCGGTGTGTGTCTGAGGGGTCAGTGCAGGCTGGGGCAACTACGGGGTATGATGTTTCTACAAACCAGTGTGTATGATGGAGGCGGTTACTAACCTGTGGAGGGGGACCACTGGCTCGGCTGTCGTGCAAGCCAGTTTTTTTGGTGGGGGGGTAGTGCAGGCCGCGGTGCAACTACAGACCAGAGCTCGTGCGGGCCAGTGTGCGGGAGGCTGGGAGCTCGTGCTGCGTGGGAAGCAACTTCAGACCTGGTGAAGTCTGTAGAACTACTGCAGTCAGGGATCTGGTGAGGGCTACGGAGCTGCCCACGCATGGACAGACGTCAGACACCGCAGCCAGTGCCCCCACCCCATCCCCGTGAGACCCCGTAACCTCTTACCTTGGTGTGCCGGATCTCCAGGTTGGCCGTGGGGGAGGGCAGCAGGTGCAGCGAGGCCATCAGGGCCGCGGGGTCCGTCTTCACCGCTCCGGGCATCTCGATCTTGCTGGAGGTCATGGCGTGCAGCGCCGCGGTTTGGCGTGCAGCGTAGTGCTGTGGTAGAGAGTGCTGTGGAGCACAATATAGGGGTGCGCTGGGAGATGTGGCACTCACTGGAAGTGTGGGCTGTGGAGAAGTAGTGGTGTGGGATGCAGTCGTGCCCAGTGTATCCCTGCGGCATGCAGTGAACTGGTGCGCGCTGGGGTAGTTGATCGTGAAAATACAGCCCACACTAATAACATCTGACTAATTGGTTTGCCTGAACAATCTGAAGGGCCTGGTGTGCTGCTTTTCCTGAAATGATGGCTAAGAGAGGTGGTCGCGATGGAGAGGCCCGCTCCCTTCTTTGCTCTGGAGAGGGCACATTGGCTCCCCGTGAAGCTACCGCAGCCCGGCGCACCCCCTCGGACTGTGGTGGCCAGGCTCCTGCATTACAAAGATCGAAACCATTTACTGCACCACGTTCTGCGCCGGGGGGACCTAACAGTGGAAAACAGCAGGGTTATGATTTTTCCAGACTAAACAAGGGGGGTACTGAAACAGAGAACCACTTTTCCGGATGCTAATTGGCACCTTCGTCTGCTGGGAGTGCAGAATGCAATGTTATAATCGGCCAGACTGCGGGTGATTACTGCTAGGGGTTGCAGTTTTTTCGTTCTCCACAGAAAGTATGGGACTGGATTGATCAACAACCTGCCTCAGCTGACCCCCCGGCTCCATCGAATTACAAAATCTCCTGGAATAAACAGCATAGACATCGACAAGGGCACAGAGGGGCGGCCCCCTCCCAGTTGGAAGCCCTGCAGCAACAGCTTCGAGCAGTGGAGGTGGCGGCGACATTGAGCGATACTGGAGTGAGTTCTTCACTGATGGGGGAAGGTGATGTACCTAGAGATTCGGACTCAGACCAGGGATCGAGCTCCACGATAATCTCCGACACTGTGTTGCCGAAGATGACACCCCGTGCAGCAGATAATCTTCTTTGACTAAGGGGCCACCACTGGCGAATGTTCAATGCTTTTGATGGGGGGGACTTTGGATTTATGTGAGGATCGGAGACCTGAGGGGCACTGTGAACCCTTGGTTGACGGTAAATGCTGATTATGAAGTGCTGGATAGAGCAGTGCCTTGCCGGAAGAAGTAAGTAGTGGTGCACACCCCAACGTGCAGCATATGTGTGTTTGACTTGTGTGTGGTTGTTATTGTCTCGCTGATTTGGATGGGGGTGTTACCTTCTTGTCCTGGGATTGGGGAGTTGGGTTTGCTGTTGTTGGTTGAGCTGTGTCGTTAAAGGACACCTGAGTGGACAAGGATCTGGAGGGGGTGGGCTGCTGAGAGGGGCAGTGACTGATTACATATGGCTGCCTCCATGATTTATAAATTCCTGTCCTGGAATGTCTGTGGACTGAACAATATGGCCAAGCTGTATAGAGTCTATTCATTTCTTAAGAGATGGGGAATTCACTTTGCCTTACTACAAAAAACACACCTCATGACTAAGGAGGGATTAGCGCTCCATAGGAGCTGGCGAGGTCAGACCTCTTACACCACATATTCTGCCTTTGCAAGCGGGGTTCTTCTCTGGGTGCATCCTGAGGTCGCCTTTCAGAAGATCAGGGCTCTCCTGAACCCGGCAGGTCAATATGCAGTGGTAATGAAGGGGTTAGCTGGAAGAGACCTGATAGTTAATATATATGCCCCGTATGTAGATCAGGTGGGCTTCTAGGAGTTGTCCAGGGTATTGGTGTCTTATCTGCTGCACCCAGTACTGTTCCGGGGTGATTGCAACTGTGTTGCTGACCCAGTACTAGAAAGGTCGCTCCCACCGATGCAAGACTCGCCAGTCCCCAGAGTGGCCCGGGGATGTGTGGGATGGCAGTCACGTTGGGGTCTGTTAAACTCATGGTGTCGCCTCCACCCAATATCCAGGGACTATTCTTTCTTTTCGAGCCTTCACAAGCTCCTTGTGAGCCTCAACACTTTTCTTTGCTCTACTGAGGTTCAAGGGTCAGTGCACACTGTAGAATACCTAACAATAACTCTTTCAGACCACAACCTGGTATTGTTACACTTGCAGAGGGAAAGAGCATGTCCCTGTATACCTACTTGGCGGTTAGAGGTTTAGGTGCTCTTCCAGCAGTCTATAGGATAAAGCATTACTGAATACTTTAAGAACAATAGAGACACAGCGTCTATGCTGCAACTGGAATGAATCGCATTTAAGGTGGTAAATAAGGGAGTTATATAACAGAGATGGTAGGAGCCCAATGGACGCTGCTGCAGGAGGTGGAAACATAGGAAGAACTGCTGCTGGATGTAGAGAGAAGAAGACCAGGGAACCCAAACGTGCAGCAGGCACTGCTAGAGGCTAAGATGTTTTGATTATCAAGAATATATGACCCCGGCAAATGCTGAGCGTGACAAGGCCAGATCACTGTTAGCTTAGCTGGCTAATCCTATGAAGAGACACTCTATGATCTTAGAGATAAAGACAACCCGAGGGGACAGAATCCATAGGCAGGATCACATCAATGGCAGTATTAGAGAATACTTTGCCTCCCTGTATACAGGAGCCCAAACCTAGGCGTGGCATGAGCTGGATGACTTCTTAGATCTACTCAATATACAGAAAATCATGCGAGATGAAGCAGAAACACTTGGGAGTGACATCACACTAGCAGAAATACAGGTCGCTTTGAAGGGAATTGCTAGAGGGAAGGTACGGGGATGGATGGCCTCCCTGTAGAATTTCACACAACATACGTGGAACAGTTGGCACCCAGACTGGTGGAGCTGGGTCAGTTACCAGCTACCACCTGCACGGAACTGGTGATCCCACTATTAAGGCCTAGACGTCCTCCTCATGACAGGAAAGCCTACTGACAGCTATTAATGCTTAATGTGAATTATAAAATCTTAAATTGGGTGCTGGCGACACAGCTCGTGCCCTTCATGACGAAACTAGTGCTTACAGATCAGGAGGGTTTCATTCCGGGCCGCAACACGGCAGTTAACATACGGCGCTTACTGGTGCTGCTGAGGGATGATACCTCTGCCAAATGGACAGCAGTGGTCCTTGCAGTGGACACAGAGAAGGCCTTTGATAGCCTGTAGTGGGATTTCCTTTACAAAGTACTAGAGAAGATGGGGCTGGCAATAGCTTCCTCAGGTGGACCAAGCTGTTATATACAGGACCCACTGCATGAATAAAACAGGTAGAATGGTTTCAGAGGAATATGAGGTGGGAAGGGGCACATGGCAGGGATGTCCGCTGTCCCCGCTGTCCTTGCTGCTGTTTGAGTGAGCGGTAGAGCCCCTGACATGTGGTGCAAGGGCTGGGCTTCATTATCAGGCTTTCGCAGTCCATGGTACAATGCATCATATGGCTATGTATGCCTATGATCTGCTTCTATTCCTGCACTACACGACTGTAGGAATGGAGAGTGCGATAAAATTACTGGCTCAGTTTAGAGCAATGTCCGGATTGGGAGTCAACTGGCTGAAATCCAAGCTATTTGCAAAGTGTGCAGGTTTCCAACTGCCTCTGTACCCAGGAGCACTGGTGTGGGAACCCAGATGTTTACAATATCTGGGGGTGAAAATATACCACGACACCAGAGATTTGCTGGATGTCAATGTGGGACTGGCAGCCCGATCGGTCTGATCTAGTGTAGAATTTTGGAAAACACTGCCTTTATCAGTAGCAGGCTGAGTTTCAATCCTCAAGATGGTGGCCCTTCCCTCTGAGGAAAAGTGTTCTTCTGATCGGTATCATTTGTACCAGGACTTCATTGTTTTTTCATTGCCATTTCGTGTCAAACACTTCCACACGACCCACCTGGTCGTTTCTGCTGATGCCTGAGGAAATTCTAACTAACACGACAAAAACCATCTTGCAGCCTGCATTTCTGCCCAGGAACTGTCGCACACCCACCCCCCCTGTTCTTTGCAGTTCGACAGAAAACCATGAGACACTCACGCCCTGTGTAAATGATTTGTTTCCCATCTCCTGCTCCCTGCCTGGTAAACATCCTTGACACCGTGATCAGGTTATCTGGACAATGGTCTGACGGCTGGGCCTTGATCAGGGTGATTGGACAATGGTTTGAATGACCGAGCTTTGATCAAGCTGATCGAACAATGACCTGAATGACCGTGCTTTGATCAAGCTGAGTGAACAATAATTTGAGTACCAAGCCTTGATCAGGTCACCAACTACAAACACCGTCTGGATCTGGTTATCAACTGCAAACACTGCCCTGATTGAACAATGGACTAACAGCCAAAAGACTGGAATGAAAAAGTATAAAAGGCTTGTAAGCTGCGGAGTAAAGCAGCAGCCTCCTCTGTCTTGTTTCTAACGAGCTTGGGACTCTGTTCCATAGCCCGGGCTATTTGAATAAATCTGGGTTCCTCCTGCAGACGAAGGCTCCTGTGTCTCCTTTTACTACGTATGAAGGGTATGGAAGACTTGGGCAATTCCCCCGCCGCCGAGACCCAGTGAGTGGGTTATTCCGGTTCTTCAAATGGCGGCCGAACAGGGACTCCACAAGTACGTAGGTCAGGCCCGGTGGATGTGAGGAGGTGCACGGAGAGACTCCGACGGAGGCGCCCTACCCGAGGGATTCTTGCAATCCGGTAAGCCGAACGACTCGCCCGCTGTTCCTCCCCACCCGGACTGGGCCACATGACCGCGTCCTCGCTGGAGTCCCCTAGCAAATAATTTCTGGAGCAGGACACAGCCCTACGTCTGCAGGAGAGAACTACCCTTGTAAGGTAAGGGTGGACTGATCACCCACCAAGTCTGTATGATTCTGCTGTTATTGACCTTTGCAAAAGCCAAGCAGGCGAGGTGAATTTTAAAACCCGCCGGTGTCTGTTACCTATTTACAAGCATGCCAGTCAGTAGTAAGTTCAAGAAATTATGTTGTTGTATGTGTACGCAGGACTCCCAGCTGGAGGCGGCTTGTCCGCTTCCTCCAGAAGGGACCCCTGGCCATACGATGTATGTTAAACATGGCCCTTCTGCCATAATGTTTTCCTCATTCTGGGTAAAATATACGAAACAAAGTAACGCGGAATTACAGTGGCCACTTTTCGGCTCCTTTAATTCCCAAGTTCTCACCAACTTAGAGGAACAATTAATGAAAAGAAAACGCGCCCGTCTATGTTTGAATCTGTCCGATTTTGGAGGAAAGAGATAGAGCAGAGAGCTAGAAAGCAGAAGGCTCAAGAAAGAAAACAGGAACGCATGTCAATGGCCGACCACGCCAGAGTAAATTTACAAAATCAAATGACAAAATCGGTAGAAATAGCCAACAGGGAGCATGGGGCCCGGGTACAAAAATGCTATCCAGCTCATGAGGAGAAAAGAAAGGGCCATATGGATGGGGGAGAAGAAGGTGATTCCTTGCTTGATACCATGCTAGAAAGCCCTCCTGCATATGCCCCAATGTACCCTGCCCTGACGCCTCACACCCCACATGTCCCCCCGCCACCGCCCACTCCTGCCCCCACTGCCCCTCCTACTGTTCTTCCTGTCACACCAACCCTCCCGATTTTTCCTATGACACCGACCACGCCCGCTAACCCTGTCCTCACTGCGGGAATGACAACAAGTCTCCATCCGCCCAACCCCTGCGGCTTTACCCCTACCCGCCCTTTTCCTACTTCCCCGTGGTCTACAGTTAAACAGGATTTATATAAAATGTTCAATTCCCCCCGACTGGCCTCCTTGCGCTCTGCAGTCAGCTTTTCGTCCCTTCGAGAAAATGACCTACAGGAGCAACAGTGTGAATGTTGGATAAAGAACGGGAATATTTATGCCTTTAAAGACATATGGTCCACCTTTTCCCAGTGGACGATTATGGAACAGACCACCTGGGCTGAATACATGTGTACGCTGGTCATGCAAAAAT
The DNA here is from genome assembly GCA_963921515.1 of Calotriton arnoldi. Classification (NCBI taxonomy): domain Eukaryota; kingdom Metazoa; phylum Chordata; class Amphibia; order Caudata; family Salamandridae; genus Calotriton; species Calotriton arnoldi. The sequence continues at coordinate 144,024 of CAWUFW010011099.1, forward strand.
TTGAGAATGCGCTTATGCAGATACCCACTGGATTAATGGACCTTAGGTCACAAATAAGAAGAGGCGATGTTCAGGGAGAGGGGATGTTTGGTGCTGTGTCTGCTTTAATGGCTTACCGTGATATGACCGCTTTTTCCAACACCCCTCTAGAGACAGCTATGCCAATGAGAGAGGCGGCCCCTGTCTTTTTAACGCACTTACCGATGCCCAAAATAATGGCCGAGGGGCTGTTGAGGCACACTGGCGCAGGCTTTGGGTTCATGTTCCTTGGAAAAGGTCAGAAGTAATGCAGTTAAAAGAACAATTACCAGATCCCCGGAAGAATCCGGCTGCCTTTTACAGAGAATTAGGTCAGATTATATCTGCAGGTACTCTCGTTCTTGAGGATATAGATTTACTTTTTGGTACGGTTGTTCCCACTGAAATTTGGGACAAGATTCGACATACTGATCATGAAGTGGCGTTGGGAGGTAAATGGGCTGACCTAGAGGCTATGGAAGAAGCAAGGGTAGGAGGGACTAAACCAGAAGCTGCCATCCTGACTTTGCCCGGTAAAATAATAACGTTTATGAAAACACTTTTGCCAGAAACTGTCATTAACTGGGATAAAATAAACGCCTGTAGGCAGCGAAAAGATGAGAATGTGGCGGACTTCTTTACCCGTTTTGAGACAGAATACAAGGGACATAGTGGTTTGGATCCCCGGACCCCAGGTTCTGGCCCAGTGTTTGTCGATAAGTTTGTCAGCAACTTGCTTCCTGAGATTTCCACCAGGCTTAAGAAAGTTGAAAGTACGTGGTCTGCCCAAACTATCACTGGTATCTTGGCTATGGCACAATATCATGAGAATAGGGAGAATGAAGATAGAGACAAGGAAAGTAAGAAGGTTAGGGATCTTAAGACTAAGGCACTTCTGCAGCAGGCTTACCCTCCCCGAGGTCCCGATGCCCGCGGGAATTTCAGACCTCAACCCCAACACCCTCCGAGGGCTCGCCAGTCTACCCCTCCAGCCCTCAACATACGGGAGCCCTCCAAACAGATCAGTGTGCTTATTGTAAGGGGTACGGCCATTGGATAGACGAGTGTCCCGTGTTAGCTGAAAACATCCGAACAGGGAAGACTCGGCCTCGCGCTCCCAGGGAGGGAAGGCCGACTAGGGACCATGGCTCGCCCCATCCACAGGATAAAGAACGTAGGCCCAGGGATCACGTTCCCGCCCGGCCGCGCCCGGCCAATAGGTTTGATGGGTACGAAGCAACACGCACTTATTACAATGATGATTATGAGAAGTTGATGAGATAGGGTCCTACCAAGCATAGGACAGCCAGGAAAGGGGTATTACCAGAGTGCAAATTCCAGTGGATCAAAGGGGCCCGTATGTTCAAATGTCAGTTGTGGGGAACGATCAGAATTTTCTTTTGGATACTGGGGCCACCAGGTCTTCTATTGCACGTCTGTCAGTCCCGGAGGCACCCCTTTCTGGCAAAATAAATGTCTCCGTGGGTTTTGCAGGAACACCTGTGACGAGCCTTGTCTCTGAACCCCTCCCTCTCGATATTGGCCCTGCACATGTTGACGCTCCCTTGGTCCTTACTACAGGTTGCAGTGAAAACTTGTTAGGCATAGATTTACTGAAAGCTCTGTATGCGACCATATCATGTAGTCCCCAAGGTGTATCCCTAACAATTTCTCCCACCGCAGCTTCCTATATGTATCTGTCTGGTCCCCTCCCACCAGAATTGCAGCTTTTACCTTCCTCCCTCTGGGCATCATCAGACACTGATGTAGGGTGTCTCAACATATCCCCTCATGTGGTACGCATCGAGCCAGGTGCACTTCTCCCCGCCTCCGGCAGTATCGACTACCCGCGGAAGGAGAAATGGCCCTTTAACAATAATATCTGAATTAATGGACAAGGGCGTAGTGGAGGAAACACGTGGCAATATCTGTAACAGTCCCATTATTCCCGTTCTTAAAAAGACCAATGGAGATGCTCTCTCCCCTAAAATATACAGATTCGTGATTGACCTGAGAGCCCTTAACAAAATAACAATCTCCCAATATCCTGTTGTCCCCGACATTACAGCCCTCTTAACGATGGTCCCTTCTAACGCAACGCACTTTTCTGTCATAGACCTGAAGAATGCTTTTTTCAGCATTCCTATACATCCTGACAGCAGACATTTTTTTGGTTTCTCCCTTGGTGGGCGAAGCTTTAGATTCTGCCGCGCCCTCAAGGTTTCACCGAGAGCCCCAGTATCTATAGTCAAGCCCTCAAAAGTCAACTAGATTCCTTGGAACTCCCTGATAACTCCACACTATTACAATATGTAGATGACCTCCTCATTGCTGCAAATTCTGCCCCATCATGTAAAGAAGCTACTCTCTGTTTGTTACGCCACCTTGCCCTCCATAATCACAAAGTCTCTTTAAAAAGCTTCAGTTTTGTCAAGAGAAGGTGACCTATTTAGGTCATCTCCTCTCGAAGGAGGGAAGGCAGCTCACCGCTGATCGTGTAGCCATTATCAATGCTATGACGGCCCCACGAACACAAAAGCAGGTGCGAGCCTTCATAGGCCTAACCTCATACTGTAGACAGTGGATTTCCAACTTTTCGGCCATGGTCAAACCTCTTCTTGCCCTCACCACTAAAGACATATCAGACAGTTCCTTTCCATGGACTAGAGAGCATGCGCAGGCCTTCCAAGATTTAAAGAGGGCTCTGTGTACTGCTCCAGTCCTCGGTACTCCTGATTATAGCAAGCAATTTTTTCTTTTTGTACATGAGACAGACGGCTGTGCATGCGCTGTCTTGACCCAGATGTTCGGAGGTCACCATCGGCCATGTGCCTATTTTTCAGCCACCTTAGATCCTGTTGCAAGGGCTCTCCCAGGATGCCTACGGGCGAACGCTGCGGCCGCCCTCATGGTCCGTCAGAGTACAGGGATCGTCATGACCTCCCCCCAGTAGTTACGATGGCCCATGGTCCTGCTCACATTAGTGCAAAAGGGATATGTAAACTGTTGGAACCTACATGGTACAACTCTAAGATACCAACATATGCTGAAAAGCTGGTTAAAACATGCATGATTTGCCTAATGTATAACCCAGGAAAAGGCACAGTTACTCCTAAGGGAGGATTCTCTCCTCCTACCTTCCCTTTTGAAGTCCTCCAAATAGATTACATCCAGATGGACCGATGTAACAATTTAAAATATGTCCTAGTGGTGGTCTGTACCTTCAGCCGATGGGTGGAGGCCTACCCCGTCAAAGACTGCACCGCTATCACTACCGCCAAAATGCTATTAAAAGAGTACCTCCCACGATTCGGTTTGCCCCGCTTGGTCTGGAGTGACAACGGGACACACTTTATGGCTCAAATTATGGAATATATCTGTACAGCATTGGGTATAAAACAAAAATTTCATGCAGCTAACCACCCCCAGTCAGCAGGTCTAGTGGAGGTGTACAATGGCATCCTAAAAACTAAAATGGCCAAAATAGTAGCCGAGACAGGTGTCACTTGGGTTGATGCTCTGCCCTTGGCCCTATTGTCTACAAGAACAACAGCCCACACCAGGATAGGGCTATCCCCCCATGAGATTGTGTTCGGGAGGCCTGCCAATGTATGGGGTGTCCCGCGGCCTAAGAAACTGTCTGATGTTGAATACCCTGTATTAACTGATTACCTGTACAGTCTAACTAATACCTTTCGTACTCTTTATCACCAGGTGCATGAGGCCATACCTGACAAAAGCGAGGGCCCAGGACACCTTATCCAACCTGGAGATTGGGTCTTAGTAAGAAATTTTCAACGGACTAAGAGCCTCGAACCCCGCTGGACACAGCCCCGTCAGGTGTTGCTGGCCACCCGCACCGCCGTGAAAGTAGAAGGTCGGAAGAATTGGGTGCATTCGTCCCACTGTAGGCGTGTGCCTCTGCCCCTCCCCTATGATCAGTGGGTGAGGGAAGGACAAGGAGACTCAGAAACAGAAACAGTCCCGACGTTTGTCCCATTCAGCGATGCCAGACTGCATATTACATCTACGGAAGCAGAGAGTGACAGCATACTGAAAGGAAGGGTGGAACCCTCCCTTAACTCTGCTCGACGTCCAGAACAATTGTTTCCCGACCATACTGACCCTACTTCCGACCGATATAACTTGCGCCCCGAGGGAAGGCTTGCCTTTGACTTCGCCAAGTGCCTATAGGCTGTAGGGCTGTGATCTCCCGGCCGAGAGTAGTGCTGGTGTGTCAGACTAAGGTACGCCATAGGGCTCTTGGCACCTGCGCCCAGTGAAGCAACCACCAATCACAGACAGCCACTAGAGGTCCCTGGCTTAGCACAATGGCTGCCGTCCAAAACACTCGAATCCAGAAACAATATGTCAGTCTCCGACATAGTAAATGCTTCATGGCCACCGTGGTGACGCTGTTTGTCTCCCTCATCCTGTCTATTCTTGGTTGGCTGTTACTAATCTACCATCCTGTTACCTCACCAACCCCTACCCCAACTCCTGCAGAGCACCAGTATTACACGCTACCAGCCCACGAGTTACCCCGCTGTGCAGAATTCTTCAATAACACCTTCATCCAAATGTTGCATCATCATCAGCTGATCATGAACATTTCCAACTGCTGGGTTTGCGGACTGATGCCGCATTCCATGATACACCCTGTCCCATTCTTTCCCTACCCCTTTTCCATCTCTGGGTCTTGTCTTGCATGGTGGATGTTGATACAGGAGGCCTACACTGTCAATGGTACTGCCAATTCTGCCCTTGGAACATTTCAGGATGACTTCTGGCGGAACAGATCTGGCCATGCCAATGCTCCTTTTTGCCCGACCAGCTCATCCACATCGCTACTATCACCAGATGAACTCGGTGAGATGGTAGTATTCAACTCAACCACTCGACGAACATTTTCCAGATTCCGCACAAGAAGGATACTGCCCGATGAACGAGACACTGTGAATGTCATAAATGTGCAAGGCCGTGTCTGCATCCATGGCCTAGGGACTAAGAAAGTTGGTACCAGTACTTGTAATATCACAAAATCTTTAAACTCTACATCTCCTCCGAAGCTGGTGGCATCCCCCAACACCTATTTTATCTGTGGCACTGCCGCCTACACTTGGCTCCCCCGTAACTGGTCTGGTACCTGCTATCTGGCCTTCCTCCTTCCGCCAACGTATTCTACCCATGGGAGTTACCACCTGTTGATGAAGGGCGCTCTGCGTCGCTCACGTAGGGGCGTCATATCAGCCGAGGATACAGCAGGCCAGGAAACCGGGGACTTCCTTAAAGGTTTCCTTCCATTCTGGGGCCCCATGGCAAACAGTCGGGCTGTACGAGGACTGACCAGGGTCCTTGAAGCCACCATCACAGTAACAGCTGGTGCCCTCTCCAACATCACTGCAGAACTACAGGCGGACCGCCTTATAACACTGCAGAGCCGCATGGTCCTAGACGTCCTCCTTGCTGATCGTGGTGGTGTGTGTAAATTGATCGGCTCCAGCTGCTGCGTGTACATCCCAGACAACGTACCTTCAGTGTACTATGCCATCCAACGTCTGCATCGCCTTTCTTCCGAAATTCATCTGGATAAAGGCAACTGGTCCCTCACAGGCTGGATCTGGGGCCTCCTTTCCCAGTGGGGGTGGAGGGTCCTCATCTTCCTTGCCTTGGGAATAACTGTCCTGGTCTCCTGCTGTTTGTGCTTTCAGTGCCTGCCAGTGCTCTGTACAATGTGTGTCCAGACCATCCAGCCTCCACCCTCCAACATTCGCAACACCAATATGATGATGATGCTCCAACAAGAAACCGATGGCCTTATGAACATTGACATTTCTTAAAGTATTTGCCACTCAATGGCAAAAGGAGGGTCTGAGGAAAAGTGTTCTTCTGATCGGTATCATTTGTACCAGGACTTCATTGTTTTTTCATTGCCATTTCGTGTCAAACACTTCCACACGACCCACCTGGTCGTTTCTGCTGATGCCTGAGGAAATTCTAACTAACACGACAAAAACCATCTTGCAGCCTGCATTTCTCCCAGGAACTGTCGCACACCCCCCCCCCCGGTTCTTTGCAGTTAGACAGAAAACCATGAGACACTCACGCCCTGTGTAGATGATTTGTTTCCCATCTCCTGCTCCCTGCCTGGTAAACATCCTTGACACCGTGATCAGGTTATCTGGACAATGGTCTGACTGCTGGGCCTTGATCAGGGTGATTGGACAATGGTTTGAATGACCGAGCTTTGATCAAGCTGATCGAACAATGACCTGAATGACCGTGCTTTGATCAAGCTGAGTGAACAATAATTTGAGTACCAAGCCTTGATCAGGTCACCAACTACAAACACCGTCTGGATCTGGTTATCAACTGCAAACACTGCCCTGATTGAACAATGGACTAACAGCCAAAAGACTGGAATGAAAAAGTATAAAAGGCTTGTAAGCTGCGGAGTAAAGCAGCAGCCTCCTCTGTCTTGTTTCTAACGAGCTTGGGACTCTGTTCCATAGCCCGGGCTATTTGAATAAATCTGGGTTCCTCCTGCAGACGAAGGCTCCTGTGTCTCCTTTTACTACGTATGAAGGGTATGGAAGACTTGGGCAATTCCCCCGCCGCCGAGACCCAGTGAGTGGGTTATTCCGGTTCTTCACCTGGCTCCTGTACGTTTTTGAGGTCCTGCCGAATCTGGTGCCTCGTAGTATTTTTAGAGAGTTGTAGTCGCTCCTAATTGCTTTCATTTCTGGGTCGGGCCACTGTAGAGTGGCGCTGCCCAGGTTTCAACGCCCCGTTGCCGATGGAGGATTAGCAGCCCTGGATCTTGATGCCTACTATTTAGCAGCACAGATGCAGTGGGTAACACAATGGGAGCATAGCCGGCAAGGTCCGGTACAAGAAGCAGGCCCCTTTGTTCCTGAGCTTCCGCAGCTATTCTGATTACTCCTTGGCTTTCGGTGCTTCACTCGGGAGGGCTCTGAGGAGTTCAGGATACTGAAGCAGTGATAGCTGCGATACATTTTAAAAACCTGTACACGGTGCCCAAACTCCCCAGAGATGCCATTACTAATTCTAGAGCAAACACAAGGAGATGATGGACGGTGCGCTGAAACTTTTCAGACACTCACCCCCAGTAACAGATCTGGGTTGAATCCATCATCGTTCTTTAGCTCACTTCGCCACCCCAGTTCAGACACAGCTATATGCAAATCAGTCTTGACCCTGTGCCTCATGGGAACAGTCCAGTCCGAACTGCCAAGCCATGTCTTCCCTGGACCGGAAACAAGCATCCTGGGACTGGTTTCGGGCTAACAGCCCTCATCAGCCAGGCTAGCTTTAATCCCGTGGCAAAGTGAGCAAGGGACCCACGTCTGGGCATACCCTGCCAACTTAGGGCGAACAAAGCAAACACAAGGAGTTGATGGACGGAGCGCTGAAACTTTCAGACACTCACCCCCAGTCACAGATCTGGGTTGAATCCATCATTGTTCTTTAGCTCACTTCGCCACCCCAGTTCAGACACAGCTATATGCAAATCAGTCTTGATCCTATGCCTCATGGGAACAGTCCAGCCCGAACTGCCAAGCCATGTCTTCCCTGGACCGGAAACAAGCATCCTGGGACCAGTTTCGGGCTAACAGCCCTCATCAGCCAGGCTAGGATGAATACAGTGGCAAAGTGAGCAAGGGACCCACATCTGGCCATACCAGTTCCGGCTGGACTGTTCCCATGAGGCACAGGCTCAAGACTGATTTGCATATAGCTGGGTCTGAACTGAGGTGGCGAAGTGAGCTAAAGAACGATGATGGATTCAACCCAGATCTGTGACTGGGGGTGAGTGTCTGAAAAGTTTCAGCGGTTCGTCCATCATCTCCTTGTCATTACTAATTCTAGAAGCACTGCCCCACTGAGGGAACTGGAGAGGACTGACAGAGTGGATTGATGCAGGTATTACTAGGGTGGGGAATTTGTTCCAAACTGAAATGCTAATTCCCTTCGAGGACTTGCGGTTAGACTTCGACCTCCCACAAGGCCACTTCTTGCTCCATTGAGTGGTAGTTGCGGTGATAAAGAAACATTAACGGGCAGGTTTAGCCGAGTCATCCACACACCAAAGTTGCCACCTAGTTTGTACGACCTCTGGGAGATTCAAGGCAATTACCTGCTTCTACAAGGCCCTTAGAACAGATATTTTGAAACCTTTGGATAGACTCCGGGAACAGCAGGAGGAAGATAATGGGATCCAGTTCCCAAATGGAGATTGGGGGAAAATATTGGAGCAAACGCCAAAGGTCTCTAGAAATGCTCAATTTAAATTGATAAGCTTTTATGTCCTCCACAGGGCATACCTTACCCCTGGTATAATAAATAGATTCTTCCAGCAGCAAGAGCAGTTTGCCCTAAATGTGGTGCTGAAGAAGTGGAATTCTATCATATGCGGTGGGCCTGCCCATCTTTAGCGTAGTACTGGGAAGGGGTTATGACGTACGTGGCCGACGTCACCCAACAGGAGGTCTCATGCTCGCCTGGATTGTGCCTGCTGCATTGGTTTCCCCATTCGACCAAAGTCACAAACAGATTCCCTGACTTGGCAATGATCCTGGTGCAGTGTGAAATTACCCAAAACTGGAAGGCCTGTTGGGGACCCAGAGAAATGGCTTGGTGTAAGGAGCTTGAGAGACAGGCAGGCTATGAAAGGGGGTACTGCTGCAAGAGGCCAAGAGAGGCCATGGTTCTATAGAGGAGACCAGGTATGGGAGAGTTTGGTTGATGGTGTGAGAGAACCTGACAATGCCTCCAAAGTGTCCTCCCCAGAAAGCGGCGGATTACCAGGAGCAGCGGATGCCTGATTGCATGGGGCTGAGGGTGCTGGGGGTAGTGAGACGGCTGATTGATATTTTGGTTGCCTACGGACAATACCTGCTGTTGGAATTTGTACCTCTGTCCAGAACACGAGACTGCTGAATATGTGATGGAGCTCCACAACATGGCTCAGGTGGTATAAAAAGGTATTATGTTTGTTGGTAGAGATTGAATAAGAGGAGCAATGTACTGAAAGTAAAGCTTACAAGCCTCTGTATGTGTTCAAAACCAATACAACTGTGTTAAAAACAAAAAAGCTATGTACATATATAAATGAATGGTGTAAGAGGGATAAGCTTCCAATATGTTTTTTTTCAGATGGAGAGAAGTATTTGTTGCCTACTGCTGCATGTAACTGGCTAATGATGCCTGTCTAGAGAGCAGTCTGTCGAGCCCGGCAGTGGGAACCTGTTTCCCCCTATGGAGTGAAATGAACATCGGAAGCTGTAGGAACATGCTTTCATCCATATTGTGCATTACAAAGATCTCTGATGGGATAGCAAAGATTTATTTTTCATATTAACCATTATGAGGGATAATTAAAGAATATACTGGACAGGCCAGTCTTTGATGTCCAAACTCAAGGGCACAGGACAACCTGATTCCAGCCAATGAAAATCCAGCCTTTAGAAAATGGGGGCCGTCTCAGAAAGCACTACAGAGTCATCCAAATGTGTGAAGTGACCTGTATAAATGCTGTAGGCTTAGCCTATATACGAGGGTTCATTCACCTCTACATTCTCATAGTTTGGTGATTTACCTCTACCCACATGATCTCACTGCCTATTACCAAGCTATTATTTTTCACTATATTTACCTGCTGCTCTGATCACCTGAAAGATTCCTCAAAACCTGGGTAGGCCACATTGGGCACTCTTCCCAATACTACCCCTGTCCTTGGTGCTCAGTAACCAGTTCTGAAGCCCCTGCATTCATCCCCTTTTTTAGGTCTTGCCAACCAGACAGCGAGAGCTTGACAGAGTGATCTTCATCTACACTTCATATACACTAGGGCCAGGCAGCCCTTTAGTAGAGACACTGAGGGGCCGATTCCGATCTCGGCAGGTAGGGCTCCGAATCGGATTCGGCTTAACCGGATCCGATTTGGAGCCCTATTTTCCGACCAATTCGTACGCGCGTCCCGGCGAGCGAGTACGATGCGAAATCGCCTACCGACTCGTCCGGGCGTCCCGACCGCTCCGACCGACTCGTTCCCGGGTCGAACCGCACCGACTGACTCGCTCGGACTCGACTCGCACCGCGCAATGGAGACGTTTCCCGGCCGGGTAAGTACGATGCGTGCCGCGAGCAGTCCGACCGAGCCGCGCACTCCGGCTCCAAAGAGCAGTCGGAGCCGTACTTTGGGGGTCCGTGTCGGACCCCCCTGTACGCGTAGCCGTGCGAGTCGCACACAGGGGGGACCCATGGGTCCCCCCTACACATGCATGTACGGCGCGACCCGCATCGACGCGTACTCGCTGTAGGGGGTGCCCTTGTTTGAGTCGTGCCCATTGAGTCAATGGGAGCCCGTGTACGCGTCGTACGACTGGCTCCCATTGACTTCAATGGGAGTCCGACCGAATCGAGTCCGATGGCATACGTGCGCATCGTACTCGTTCGGTCGGGCTGCTAGGGTCCGATTCGGTCGGAAATCTCTCCGAGTCCGGCTCGGTCGGAGAGATTTCCGGCCCGAATCGGAATCGGCCCCTGAGTCTCTATTTTAATTATCAAATCTTCACCCTACACTTTTCTGAGAGTACTTGCAATGAATATGTTTGGCTGCCCTCCAGATGACTGTACATTTATCACTTGTCCGGCACTCAGATGCCCTTGTATGCCTGGTCAACATGAAATAAAAACTGAAAAAATGACATAAATGATAAAAAGTATGTGATCACAGGCTTGCCTAGATGCATATGAGTGGGTATGAATAGATGGCCACATAAAGCCTGTCTTGAAAGGTCTCCAGTGGCTACCCCTTGAATTCAGAATCAAATTCAGAACGTTGTCCATAATGTACAAAATGTACAGATGTCACCATGTTTCAGCCAGAAACCTGCAAATCTCGTCTTCCCGCCGTCCCTGATCAAACAACGCCATCTAAGAAACTAAACTATGTTGAAAGACCATTGGGGTCTGCAGTGCCCGAAACTATGGAAAAGTCGCTGCTCCAACTTTAAATGGTTAATCTTCAAGGAAACTGAAGTTTTCAAGCAGGCTTTCACCCAAGCTCTGCATCTTCATGGGAAGGATTGGGGAATGTCAGATCTAGGTTGTGCCTATGCATTCAACTGGACTTTACTTCTTCTGCTATTTGAGGCTGAATTTAGTTTATTGCCAGTAAATTACACGTTTTAGAAAATGAGCACATTTTAGAACAAATTTAAATATTCAACTAAAAATTAAAAGCTGTCGTTTGAAGGCAAATTTATCATATTCCCAGTAACAGGTAAATTGGTGTTTGGAACACTGTGGGGCTGATTCACAAAGGTAATTTACACTTTTGAGTAGTTTACACTTTTGAGTAAATTTACTACTTTTTGGGTAGTCACAAAATATGAGTGCAAAGTTATTCAAAAAGTAAAACTTACATCATTCCATCCCCTGAAAAAGGGTGTGGAGTCAAATATTCGAGTGTAAGTTACTAGTGCGAAATTAATAGTAAGTCTAGCACCACACATGGCCAACCTCTGGCACTGCAACGCCTTCACAAAAAAATAAAGGTTGTAGTGACTTTAAATAAAACCACATAGGAAATAATGTTAAATTAATTTAAATAATCTCAGATAGTTCAAAATATAAATAAATAAAATTATTGATAAATAAATATTTTAAAAATACTTATTTATTTTTTAATTACAAAACATTTGAATACACTATTTAGAAGTTAAAAATTAATGTAACAATTATTTTTATTAAAACATAAATAAATACATTTAATTAATTTTATAAATCGCTTTTAATACTTATTAATGCATATTAAAAATCTTTTTTTCTTTAGGTGGGAATTTATTTTTAATTTCAACTTAGAAAAATAATTGTAAATGGATGGCCACATGCACCGATGGAATGACTGGCCTGGTCTTCTGTTTAATTATTTCCATGAACGCTAGAACGTATATCCTCATGGCCGCTCTAATCGTCGCAAACAACGAAGCCGGTAACCGGAGCGCTGCAGGGGAACCGGCAGCCTTCATCCGACACGGTCTCTCCCTGCATCGCATCGCGTTGGCCTCCAGACGTGGCGGGGGGGCGGGGCGTTAGCAATTCAGCCGACCGCCATCCCCTGAGCCAGTCCGGTTTTTCTTGGCTCCCCTTCTCCACCGGCATCTGAGTGTGCGGAGGAAGATTGCTGTGCACCACTCCTCTGAATTGACCGGAAGGCCCCAGGCATCCCAGGCATCCGGGGAGCTGGAAAATCAAGCTTTACTAGGGGGCCCCGGGGGTTAGACCCCGGCCCTTAGGGGACAATTGCAGTGTATTTGCAGGCGGGACCTGGTAGCAACCAGTGGAAGCTGTGAGGAGCAGGCTGCTCAGGGGACTGAGCTTGTGTATGATCTACCATTCCAACACCATTCCAACAGGATATCAGCATCCAGACCCAGGAGACAGGAGGCAGGAGGCAGAAAGATTCATCCTCACCAGGGACGGCCTCCAGGTTTCTCGCCGGGTGGTAAGTGTGCGCGCTCTGTTTAATTATTGGCAAGGCTGTAGCGCTACCCGGTAGAGGGTCGCTGGGGAGGGCCATAGTAGTATTTTGTTCAAGGCACCATTGACAGACGATAAAAAGCAGACCATTTCTTCTGGAACTAAATCAGTGGGGTCAGCGCGGAGTATAAAAAAAATGCGAAGTCACTCTAAGATCTCTGGCTCTGCAACAACACATTTTGAGATCCCCGCCCCTAACCAACGGATTAAGAAAAGAGTGGGACAAGCCACAGCAAGAGCAATTCGCACTGCTTCGGCTCGAATTTTTGAAAATTTCTCTGACGAACTAGGAGACGGTGAAGAAGACGCAAATATTAGTGAGGACCATCGCCCCATGGAGGAAGGCACAGAAGCAGTCATTTCAAGTCCTGAGAAGAGCGATAGCAGCACGGAATTTATAGCAGCTATGCCTACTAAGACCTTAATGCAAGATGTAAGCGATTCTACTCCGATTGCTCCATTAAAAGAAGTTATGAAATATCCCCTTTTCACGAAGGCAAAACAAGGCTCGGGCCAAATGGAATCGCCGTGACTGATCAACCTGAGAAAACGCTGCCTCAGCAGCCTCCTCAGTCTCCTCACCTGCCACAGTTAAAGGCTCATACTCCCACTCTTGCTTCCAGAGATAAGCTGAAGAAGCTCCAACCCCCGACATCATTCAACGAGTCAGTAACAACTCAGGCCATATCAACTCCTGAGCAGGAAGATTCAGGAGGGGAAAAGACGCAACGGGATCCACCACCTTCTCCAGACAGTGAGATATCTCAGGGCAGTCTCCCGTCTACGATACAATGGGACGCTAAGACCATGCTAAATCTTATCCTAGAGGAAATTCAAGATTTGAAAGCCTCACAGACCATGGAGATCACTGCCCTACATTCACGCCTTTCAAAAATTGATAAGACTGTGGCTCAGATCCCGGAGCGGTTAAGAGAGGCAGAAGGAAGAATCTCACAGTTAGAGGATCAAGTAGTGAGTCTACAGGAGAAGACAGCTGCGATACAGAAACAGAAATCGTCAATGGAATATAAGTTGGAGGAGTTAGAAAATCATTCAAGGCGGGCCAATTTGCGCATCGTGGGGGTCCCGGAAGGGCTGGAGGGACAACAAATGCTGCAATGGGCAAATACTTTTATCAAAAAACATGTCCTCCCGGAACATACCGGTGATCTCACACTCACAAGAGCTCATTGTGTATCTGCGCATCTTCCTCCCAATTTAAAATAACCATGCACAATCCTGGTGAATTTCAAAGATTACAGGGTGAAGGAGTTAGTAGTATCCAAGGCTATCAAAGAAAAACAGTTTAGCACTCAAGAAATCCTGCTATGTCGAATATTCTCCGATATGTCTGCGGGAGCAGCTAGGAGGAGGAAAGAATTCGTAAAGATGCTTCATCTTTTTAAGGTACAAGGAGCTTAAGCGATGATTGCGCAGCAGTCAAAACTGAAGGTGCTAGTAAAGGGACGGTTCCATATATTTTGTGACGTCTCAGAGGCTCAGAAATTATTACAGCAAATATCAGATAACCCATAAGCGAGGAGGAGTGAGTGATCAGAAGCGGACTATGAGAACACTTTGTTCCCTCTCTCTCTTTTCTCTGTTTTTTCTGGGAGTCCAGGACTGAGAAATATGGTTATCATACGTGGCTTACCCTGGGATTGAATATCGACCTTGAGGGTGGAGGCGCACTGTATTATCTTATAAGGATAATGATATAATGGAAAAGGTGATGGGCCCCACTCAAATAATCTCTAAACTGGCAAGGGGGGGGCTATATAAGGGGGCCTGTTTATGTTTTTTACTATCTTTAGGGGGCTCTATTTTTTTTTATTTTTCTGCGTGGTGGAGGGGATAAGGGTAGGCCGATCGATCTAGGCACAAGACCAGGGTGCCAGATACTTGGGGGAGGGAAGCATGTCAGGTGTGAGTGGTATGGCACACCACTCACCGTGGCTTAGGGGTGGGGGGACCAAGGGGGGGTGGAGGGACACGGGTTAGGTGTAGGGTAAGGGTGGGAAGAATGATAAATATGGATCCAGGTGTACAGTCATTTGTTTCATACAGTAAAATAGGTAGATTAGAATGTTTGCTTTGCCTAAAGGGGGACCCAATCAGCAGTAAGGATCTTTCTCCTATGTTAGTTTAATGCTAGTTAAAGGGGGGGTGAAGAAGGGGGAGACTCATCTTTTTTTTTGGTATGAAAGGACATCTTCTTACTGAAGTAGCTTTTAATAGAATATTATTATGAGTTTTTCTCTGAAGGTATTGTCCTTTAATGCAAACAGGCTTAATAATGTAATGGAACTTCGGGTAATTGAAAGTTGGATCCTAGCCGTGAACCCAGCAACCATTTTGATCCAGGAGACTCACATCCCAGCCACTAAATTGTCGGGATTTTCGATGTTTAAAAACTGGGCAGGATATAGAGGATTCTCGTCCTCCCAAGCCACTCATCGCGGCACAGTTGTTTTTTAATCAAAATGGGTAGATGGAGAAGTGGTTAACAGCGCAAGCGTTATAGACGGTCGTTGGTGCTGGGTTAGCTGCTTGGTTGGGAGGAGGCTTTTTACATTCGCTAGCTTTTATGCACCGGTGAAAGATAACATTGCTCCCTATATGAATTGTTTCAATCACTTATGCAAAATCCGGGGGGGTGGGGGGGTTGATTATTGGCAGAGATTTTAATGTGCTACAGGATCCAAGAGTAGATTCCTCAGTCAAAACAAAAAACAGGTAAAACCAAATTCTATGACAATTATTAGGAACTTTAAGGATATCCTTAGTTTAATTGACCCCTGGAGGACAGCATGCCCCACAGAAGTTGCATATACTTGCTTCTTGGGGAGGTTTCGTACCTCGTCCTGCATAGGAACAAGCTGCCAAGAATCAAATAAATGCCCTGAAATGCCCGACCACTGGTATAATAAGCAGAGATTCGGAGAAACTGGGAGATATCATGTTGGACCATTACAGGCAGATCTATTCACAAAATCAGATAATTGATAGAGTCTTTTTAGAAAGACTTTTAACAGATTGTGATATCCCAGTTTTATCTATAGAAGAGGTAGCCGATATGACTTGACCATTCACTAAAGAGGAACTGGTGGAGGTCATTACGAATCTCCTGAACGGGAAAGTCTGTGACCCGGACGGATTCCCTGGAGAATTTTTTTAATCTTTCTCAGATGTTTTAGCCGACCCTCTTTTATCTTTAGATAATAGATTGCTACAGGGAGATGATATACCACCTTCTTTTTTTAAAGGTAATGTTGTAAGTTTCCTGAAGAAAGACAAGGAGGCTGAGGATCCTAATTCATACCACCCAATTACACTACTAAATACAGATTATAAAATAGGGACTAAGCTGCTTGCAAATAGATTTAGCTCAATAGCCATGAGCCTGATTCGTTCAGACCAAAATGGCTTTTTAGCAGGGAGACAGCTTGGGACAAACACTCACTATTTGGTGGAAGCTTTGGATTACTTTGCGGTGAATAATATACAAGCCCTCGTGTTTCTGCTAGACGCGGAAAAGGCTTTTGACCTCGTGTTCTGGGAAACCTTATTTAATATTCTGACCAGATTTGGTATTCCAGCCCAGATCACGGGGCTCATATATAATATGTATTGTAAAGCCGAAGCTAGTGTTATCATCAATTTAGCAGAAGTGGGACAAATAAAGGTACTTTGTGACACAAGGCAGGGGTGCCCACTGTCCCCTATTCTTTTTGCCTTTTTTATCGAGCCTCTAGCTGGAGCAATTCGAGCAAATAAGAGTATCCAACCTCCACTCCCACAAATGGATAAAATAAAATGATATGCTGATGACATCATGCTAATAGCAGATAGTCAGAGAGAGACTCAAGAAAAGCTTTTTGAGATCTTTGCTCAGTATGAGATACTAGGAGGGTGTAGGATTAATAAGAGGAAGACAGAAATAATACTCTGCGGGTGTACTCCCGTGGTCCTACTTCCAGATTTGGTTGTTTGTGTTAATTTCCAAATAAAGCGATATCTAGGTATAAGATTCTCTTCTACAATTGAGGATTTGTATGACCTTAATTTCTCTCCTCTTCTTATAAAGGTACAACACTTATTCTCCCGGTGGATCTCCCTCCCTTTGACTATTTTAGGGAGAGTCTCTCTAATCAAAATGTCGGTCCTCCCTCTATTTAACTTTTTATTCTCAGGTATTCCTTGTGTGTTAGCTTCTTCTTTTTTTAAAGCTGTTGAGTCCATGTTCTCATCCTTTATTTGGCAAAAAAAAATCACCTAGGATTGCACTTAGCACTTTATATGAATCACGGGAAAGTGGAGGGTTGGCGCTCCCCAATCTTAGAGATTATTATTCTGCCTATTTTGCACAATACATGTCTAGATTCAATACAAAGGTACTCAGGGGTCTTTTTGTAAATAACTTTATGCAGTTGATTTTTAAGGAGTTCAATATTCGAGACGCACTAAAGATAACTAAATTACCCAAAAGAGTACACTATAAGAGCCTGAAGTGGCTCTTTCGGAAGCGTGGGGATCTCGATAGAAGACATTCTATTCCTCAGATCAATGCGGCAACACCTATGGCTGCGGTTGAAACGGGACCAGGGGGGAAGCTTTTATCTGAAATTGTTCAAAGGTGGGGTAAAGCGGGATATTGGAAAATATCTGCATTCCTCAGGGGAAATAGATGGCAAGACTTAGGAGAAGTAAGACAGGGTATACAAGATGACTTTCTTCTTCTGGGGTCATTTAGAATACTTAATAAAGTTCTATTGGATCTGGATTTGGGCCAGATCCTTAACCAGGGTGGTGGTGTCTGCCTTAAGCAACGATGGTGCTTTCAAAAGGCCAGGGGAATGGAAGGGAATGCTTTTAGTGTGTAAAGGCCCAGTATCCACCCAAAAAGTGATTAAAAATGGGACAAATATGAAAGCCTTGAAATAACAGACAAAATGTGGAAGGAAGTCAATACATTAAATTTTAGTGTTTTAAGAGGGGCCAATTGGCGGCGGATGCTTTTCTTTTCTAAATGGCTTCTATATAGAACCCCAGTTTTTTTAACATATATTAACCCCACTCTCCCAGGTAACTGTACCCGGTGTATAGGGCATTCTCCAGCAAATTGGACGCATGTGATCAGCCACTGCTCATTTATACAGGGATTTTGGACTGAAATATTACAGTATCCTGTAGATGTGGGTGTGAGAAGGTGGCCTGGTATATGCTGTCCACTAATTAAAGTGGGCACCCTGTACCAGTCCACACAACCCTTATGATGTATGAGGTCAAAGATAACCTTTAGAAAGCTATCCTAGTGGTAGCTGTGGAGAGCAGCCTTCAGGCTTAATCTTGAAGGAATGTAAAGCAGCTTGTTTTACCAGAATATCACCTCCTGAATGACTAAATGAAAGGAGAACCACACAGTAGTTATATAAAAATATGTATTTATTAATATAACACTCTCTATTAGTCTCTACACGAGACTAGGGCATAAAGCACACAATACTGAATCAATAGAACATTCGTAAGTAGCAAAAAACACAGTGGGCTCCAGGGGGAGACCGAACCATATACTAAAAAAATGGTTTAACAATCACAACTTGACTAGACACAGTGCCTAGAGCACGTAGAATCGCTGGGACCCCAAGGAACCACCCAAGGCAGTGACACAGGGCGCCCATGGAGGACGGGTGCAGTGAGGAAACACGACAGCGTGCTCCGTGCAACTCTCTGGGAAAGTCGTGGTTGTAAAGTTACAGTTTAAGGACACTTCTAGGAGGACTTCGAGCAAACCCTTTGGAACATAGGAGGTTCTAAGGCCAACCCACCAGTGAGTACCGAGGTACCCGTGTTACCTATCCCAGAGGAGCCGGTGCATAGGGGTCAAGTGGTGTCGGAAACCTTCGTTGTTTTCAATGGAGAGTTGCAAAGAAGTACTGCTGCCGGGAAGGCGAAGAGTGTACGGTGGAATCCAAGCTTGGATTCGAGGTGAGAGGAACCTGAAAGCAGAGGGGACAGAGTCTGGGTCACTTCAGGTGACCAGGGGCTCGGTAGTCGAATGCCCACCGATGTCGGTCGCTTCAGGTGCAAAGAAGGGTTGCTTGACTCTGCAGCTACGGGGACCAGGAGATGTCGAGGATGACCAGGATCAAGAGGTGAGCTGTCCCACAAAGGATGTCAGGAGCTGAGGGGTCGATGTCCGGCTGGAGCACCAACAAGCCTTGGCAAATGCAACCCATGCGGGCAGAGCAAACAGGTTACGGTGTAGACCAGCAAGGTCCAGGAGACTCTCCAAGCAATGGGGAGTCAGGGCACATCTGGAGCAACCAGGAAAGCCCAAGAACAAGCAAGGTGACCCTCGCCAGGACCCACAGATCAATGGACCAGGGATCGCGAGGAGACCTCAAGCCAAATTACAAAGTACCAGCCCACAGAGGACTTGGTGAGTGGAGGCCAGATATCTTCAGTGTAAATGCTGCTCGGGGTCAGGACTACACGGAGTCCAATGCACAAGCTCTGGAATCGCCAACAAGCATATGCACTTGCAAATGTATGCGGTACACAGGGGTTCAGGTTGCACGGCCCCCACGAGGGATACTGGTCTCAGAATCACTGAGAGATCAGATCTACCTCAGGGACCTTCGGGAACCCACCTCCTGTGTTGCTGAAGTCTTCGGAGTCCTCAGGAGCTTGTGAGAAGCAAACCAGTCAGATGCGCTTAGGTGCCTGCTTCTGCAGGGGAGTAACTCCTTTACTCCAAGGGAGATTCTTCAGTCGTCCAGCGTCGTGCAGACAGTTGAAGTATTTGGGGGCTCATTACGATGGCGGGCGGAAGCACAACCGCCGTGCTGGCGGATGCAAAAACCACCAGTTACCGCCGGCACGCAGCAGTCTACACGCCCGCCCAATTACGATGCGAAAAGTAGGCCAAACACCGCCGGCAAGCCAGCAACACCGTCCGCCATCAAAGTGCGCCCATTCACGTAGCGGCGCAGCACAACTGACACACACCGTCCGACGAAACACGTCCCGCCCGGCGCATAAATTACGATGCCGCAAACAAACGGCTCCCACGGCCAAGAGACACCGCACGTGAAAGAGAGGCGGTAACACGGACGCAGAGCACGGACAACGAAGAAGCGGCACCCCGGGCATGAATCCAGCACTGCAGGCCCTTCCCATGCTTCTGCTGATGCACCACCAAGGACGCAACGCACCGCGGAGACGCAGGTAGGCACACACACAACAAGTGCACGCAAACAGCGCACACAGTGCAAGGGCGGAAAAAGCGGACAACCCCCACCAGCGCGTGTACACTACACATCCACCATTGCATCCACATATGACACACAGGCCAAATCCTAACATCGCGGAACACATGTGTACACACCACCTGGGACTAGGAACCAACCACCCCGTCACGGCCCCAAAGCGCCGATGACGCCGCCACACATGCGCACAACGCAGAGGCCAACCGCAGCGCCATGCATGCGTCGCACACAGACACAGGGACATAACCAAGCAGCACACACATCAGCCCCACCCCGAACGCACATGACACGTGACAGGCCTGCCACAGACATGTCCCCAACGCCCAATTCACGGACAACACCCAACGCCACACAACCGACACACACATGTCAGTGAAGTCACGCAACAGCAGGACACACCCCAGTGTAACAAACATGGCGAAGCACACAGCGGCGGCAACACCAACTAGGAGAAGCAGGGCTCCTTCGGGAAGAGGAACGCCAGTACCACACTGAAAAACCCATACCACCCTGCACATATGAACAAGACACATGAAACGGAACACCAAAGAGCCCGGGGACCGACAACAGGTGGCCCAAGAATAACATCCACACACAAGGCCCAACGCAGAGCGGAAAGGCAGCCTGCCGCCCACACAAGGGAGAGCAGACAGCACTGAATGACCTTCCATTCCAACTCCGAAACCACAGCCCTACGACAGAAGCCGGTGAATACAGCCATTGTCCAAGAATAGACCAACACAGGCATGCCGAGGAGACCGACCACAGGGCAGATAGCGCATATCACAGAAGCACACAACGGACGGGAAGAAAGAAGAAAACACTCCCCCATGTCGGCCACATGCAAGTTAATTGGAAGGAGTCACACAGCACTGACCTTGAACTGTCTGAGAAGCATGTGGGAAGAGGGCCCGTGTCCTCCAAACAAGCCAACAGAACACAAGTCCTGTCTCCCTACGACTACACAGAGCTCACAGCAACCCCGGAGCGTGCACATTGCAGACTGCACACACAGCCGGAGCACGCCACCTCAACGAACCGCTGCGAAATGGCAACCGCAACACACCTACCCAACTACGCCGAACAGCTCAAGCTGTACAAAACCAACACGATACATACATTGGGATGCGATCTCCTGTCCCTGCTGAACGTAAGTTACCGACTGACTTACCGCATCACATTGTTCAGCTGCGTCATGCCCGTCTTCTACTGTCGGAGGTGTCCCTACCAGCATCCCGTCGAGATATGCCTCTCCAACCCGGCATGTCTGAAGGCGGACCTGCTACCACTACTCCTCCCTCTGGACGCACACGACAGGGCCTGCTCTGCCTATGGGGGCATGGCGTATGTGGCCAACATCGCACGCGCACTGAAATGGGACCACTGTGCCTCCACACGACGGATCATCGAGAACAGCTACATCGAATGTCACCCAGCATGCCCCATCATGGTCCTCCAAGGGACAACTTACGAACAACACCTTGACAGCCACCATCCGCTTCATTGGCTGGCAAACATGTACACCACCAATGACATGGAAGCCCTGCTGGACGGCATCGCATACCTGACAACCTGTAAATACGTCGGACCACAACGCAGGTTCCCCGAGTGACCTATGAAGTCCAACCCCGCACCCATGCTCAGCTTCCGCACGGACTGGCCAGTCACCACCACAACAGCCATACCGAACGACCGGCAACTGTAACCACACCATCAACGACATCGCCATGACATCGGATATGACCGGGACATGCACACTGTTCCCCATCACATCCAGGAACACCGCATGCATCGTGGGAGGCAGTGGCATGGGCTCTGTGTATCGCACCCACATGGACGGAACTGCACGAACAACCAGGACACGACATGGATCCAGCGCCCATGGACACACACACCGCTCAGTGGACATGAATAGGTCGCCTGGAGTCTGTGGGTGCTGCACCCCTCCCACCCCCGCCCCGGGAATCCCATACCAGGACCTTTGCATGGACGACAAGTGCATACAACAACAACACGACCCCAGTGACTGTGACATGTCCAGTAACCACCACAGTGCAACAACAAGTGGCACGCCGCTACATGCACGCAAGCACATGCCCTGATGTCATCTCACATGCACGCGTGCATGAGGAACAACCGCAGCAAACCTGTCACATGGAACTGAGATTGACTGTGCCCATGATGCCGAGCGGTCAGGTAGGCTACATGTATACCGTCTGTGTCAAAGTCCGCAGCTCCGCAACAATACGTAAATGTACATTAGCACAGCCTTGGCCAAGCAGATGTTACCCCACACCCTATCCCATTTGTGATCATGCTCAGTATATCCTCAACATGTATTCCGCTGCCAGTAGTGTCCACTATACTGCATCACAGAGGACAGAAGACTCAATATAATGTTTGAAACCAAAACTGTCTCCGCTGACTCATTTCACAAGTACGAATGAGAGAGGATGAGAGTATGTGAAGTACACGGCAGTCGTGACATGACCATGTAGTCCACTGGTATTGGATGTCAACGCAAATGAGTAGCACTACTGTGGAAGACACACATGTGTCGTGTGAAGTCGTATGGACGCAGTGCTCAGGTGGGTGGGTGCGACGGGTAGATGCGCACATGCCAAGTTGGAGCACGCCGTGTTGGGAGGGGTCATGAACAGTACACCACCGCTTCCTTGGGCATTGTGAGAGGACACCTGTCGGGGGGAGTGAACACGTGTGTGCACAGCAGCCGGGCACACGTACAAAGCGGTACCAGGCGCACCTCAGCCCACCCTCTGTGGACAAGCTGGATCCTGTTGTGCGCCCGCCATGCCCCTTGACAAGGCACACACAGCCCCAGTCGACCAGGTGTAACCCCAACATAGTCAATCCGCACAGGCGATACAGGGCACGGGATGGCAGTGGAGCATGGTGTGTGAGAGGTCTCCTCGCGCTCCTCCTGGTCATATCACGCAGGCAATAGAACCTCAACGTCTAGCATGGCACATGTCAAATGGAAGTGTAGGGGGACGCACCACAGCACGAGCAGCATTGACGTCACGGGAGGTGGCTCGCACCATCCCATCCATTGCCCATCATACCAACCACGCCACATGCCATTGCGACTAAGTGCAAGCGCGTGCGCCACCACCCCCGAGCCCTCCCCAGAGAGGCCAAAGAGTGAATGTGTGGGCCATCAGTCACAGACGGACGCGGCATGGCCGCAAGGGCAGCCACAGCCACTGGGTGTCGCAGGTGGCGGATCCGGAAGGCGAAGACTGTGATGCATAGTCCATGCAGGCCGGGTCTCCATTTGGGGCACCACGCAGGTGGACGGCGTCCCGCAACACATCATACCCTGAGACAGCCCACTCGTGCAACTGGACCCACACATACACTCCTTGCCCTCTCTGGTGCGAGCTTGGGGCCGCCTGTGCAAGCGCTAGCATCGCAGGTGAACATGCATATTGGGGGAGCGAGGGGAGGACATGAGGGCTGGGGCGAAGATGACTGTATCACTGTCAGTTAGTACAAGGGATGACCCAGATGTGGAAAGGAAGAGACGTGTCCCGTGTGTACTGCAACTAGTCGCCAATCCAACTACCCCCCATGTCCGGAATGTAAGCCCGCACCTAGGCCCGCCCATCCGCCACATCGAACATACCACCAGCACGACAACCTTCCCATTCGAAACACTGACTGGGGGTGGCGACCAGTGTACAATCATGTGTAGCCTACCCACGCGTACATGTGGGCCCTCCATGATCCATGTCACCTGCGGCAAAGACATGACATGCGCAATGAGGGAAGTGAGGAGAGCTGTCCGCCCCACGCGCAGAAGGTGCATCAGCTCCACAGACCCAGCAGCGAGTCCAGCAGGGGTCAAATGTGCAGGGGCAGCTGTGCCTGGTGTGAAGGCACATGCATATAGACAGCACATCGACCAATGTGTAGTCTGCCCACATCCACAGTCCATCATCATGCGGACATAGGAATTGAACACAGGGCAACACATCTTAGTTGGTGCACCCACCGTGACCAACAATGCGCAATCATCGACGTACCCGCCCTGTGCATGGCCCCCCACCCAACGGAGGCACATCCAGTGCCACCATCCCACACACACAAGCCTTCCACGGAACATGCTGTGTCCAATGGTCAGTACAGAGTCAGCGCCCATCTGGTGGATCCTGAACAGGAGACACATGCACACACATGCCAGCTCCCACTATGTACGTCTGCCACCTGGCACGTGCAATGTAACCTCTCACCTGTGACGTGTGACTGCAAGCACACAGCCGTCTTGGCATGGGGCTGTCAATGTGGACACCAGTCAATGTTTCGGGAGCTGTGATCCGTACAGTGCTGTACATAGGGTGCAGTGCTGACACCTACTACTGTCTCATATCCCCTCGTGCCACAGGTCCCACTTGTATTGGCCGCTCAGCCCGTGCCCACATCGTCGTCGTCGTGTGCCATACTCATCCAGCCTCGGAAGCAGTTCCATGCTCAGCAGACACTCATGTTGCCGTGGCGTTGCCGCTTGACGAATATGCAGTCAGTCCCCATCAGCACGCCCCGCAAGTCATTGGGGCCTAGATCCCCATGTGCATGCACATGGCAGTGGTATGTCTCACTTGCCATTGCCATTGTTGGGAGACCTGTGTAAGTGTATTGTGGCCGTGCCGTCCCAGCTTGACAGCTGGGCTGTGGCTCATGTGCTTGCTCAGTCATGTCAGTGATGTGTATGCGAAATTGCTATGTGCCGTGTTGCTTTGACATGTGTCCTCTGCCATTTAACCCAGGCGGAGACCGAACATTGACCGCCCATACCAATTGCTGGCGGACATGGAGGATACTGAGGTCATAAGGAAGTTTCGGCTGGACAGGCCAACCCTGCATCGACTGTGTGCCATGTTAGAGCCCCATCTCCGTCCCCGCAGGGTGTATCCGACTGCTGTCACCCCCACGGCTAAGGTGATGGCCGCCATGCATTTCTTCGCCACTGGGTCATTCCAGCACACAGTGGGCAGTGGAGGAGGGATGTCCCAGCCCATGTTCAGCAAGGTGCTGAGGGATGTACTGGCAGCGATGATGCTGTACCGGAACAGGTACATCAGATTCCCCAGGGCTCGTGAATTGGCGGCAGTGAAGGGTGCATTCTATGCCCTTGGCAGAATCCCACACGTCGTGGGAGCCATTGACTGCACACATGTTGGCCTTGTTCCACCACAGGCCACTGAGCACCTGTACCGCAACAGGAAGCACACGCACTCCCTGAATGTGCAAGTGGTGTGCCTTGCGGACATGGTGATCACCCACGTGTGTGCAAAGTTCCCAGGCTCGGCCCATGACGCACACATAATGCGCAACAGCATCTTGCCACGACTGATGGCCAATCTGCAACAGGATCGTGGCTGTATTGTCGGTGAGTATGAGGAGTGGTGTAGCGTGCTGGTTGTGCGATGCTGTCCCCTGTCCAGTTGGAATAGCAACGGTTCTCTGTGTCCCTCACACCCAGGTGACTCTGCGTATCCGAATGGGGCATGGCTGCTCAGTCCATTGAGGAATCCTCGCACCCCAGCAGACGATCGATACAATGAGGCACATGGGAGGACCAGACGTATGGTCGAGCGTACCTTGGCCTCCTCAAGTCCAGGTTCAGGTGCCTGGACCGCACCGGGGGTGCACTGGCGTACTCCCCACAGAAGGTGTGCCAGATAGTGGTGGCGTGCTGCATGCTGCACAATCTGGCCATTCGGAAGCAGATCCCCCTCATTGTGGATGACGGAGATCAACCAGGGCCCCAGCCCGCAGACCAGGACAGCTCGAGTGAGGTGGACAGCGGAGAGGAGGAAGCTGGGAATGTGCGCCAGCAGCTCATCGCCCGCTACTTCACTTGACGGTGAGTGTCCATGTACGACGGATGATGTGTCTGTATCTGTGCAGGTGTGTGTGTGCTGTGTCAGGGTGGCCGTATGTTCACTGCGTGCAGTGTGTCAACGCTCCATGGCCAGGGTAGTATGCCACTGTTGGTGACTGTGGCATTGTGCCCTATTGCTCTGTGCGATGTGTGTACATTGCTTGTAGTTGTTGACATGTACTGTGTGATGGGTGTGTGACACACTCATTGAATGTGCTCCTGTTCTGTCTCCCACCCCTAGGTCCCTACAGGCCCTCCGGATTCCATTGCCATGCCACGCATCAGGTGCCTTTCCGCCCAAGGTGGCCGTTGTATTCCGTACAAATAAAACACAGGGCACAAACAGCAGTTAGTGAAAAAGGTGCATTTATTACAAACTGTGACATGTGATTGTGTGTAAGGTGATGACAAAAGTGGTGCGTGCAGTGACAATGAGCTGTCGGTCATGGCTGCGTGAAGCTCAGGGTGTACCCACTGGTTCTATGTCCATAGTCCAACACACACATGCCATCCAGATGGCTGTGTGGAGTGGGATCGTAGAGCAAGTCAATGCAGTGGCTGGTCAAGGAAGGCTGGCGGAAGGCTGGCTGGCTGCCTCACTTGCGACTGGAGCGTGCGAAGTCCTCCCGGGAGATCTGCTTCCTCTTCGGACGGCCCCTTCCACGTTTGGGAGGGGGTGTGTGGTGGCGACCTGCTGGTGGTGGGTGAGGTGTGTTCACTGGCTGTGGACGCAGGGGAAGTGGACACTGCTGCCCGACCCTGCGCCCTAGCAGGTGGTGGCGGAGGTGGTGTTGCTGGCCTTGCCTGTGACCCCACCGCCACCACCAGCTGGCCCATGAGGTCCACGAGTTGGTCCATACGGGACACGAATTGGCCCATATGGGCGTCCATGGACCTCAGCACCCCCAGCACCTCCCGCGTGTCTGTAGCAGACCTGGCCCATTGTCCTTGGGCCTCTTCATAGGCCCCAAGGACTCTGGCCATTTGAGGCAGGGCATGGCTCCCAGGGGAGGCTGGCGTTTCCCTGACCCTGCTCCTCCTACCAGTCCTGCTGCCACCGACCTGCCCACTAGCCACATTGCACACCACGGTCCTCGCTGTGGCTCCCAGGGTGGATCCAGTCGCCGGGCCACCACCTGCGCTGGGGCTGGTGCTAGCGAAGACGTGGTGGTGGTGGTGGCGGTGGTGGTCGGTGCGGCGATGGTGGCGGTTGCGGCAGTGGTAGTGGCCGCAATGACCGTGGGTGTGGCCGCAACGACAGTGGCAGCAGGGGGCTGGGACTGTTCAGCATCCCTGGATGATGGGTTGGTGGGTAGGAGGGGTCCTGGGGAGCGGCTGGGCCCTGCCACGCCAGATGGGCCTGCTTGGTGGTCCGTGTCCGAAGAGGATGACAGATCCTCCAGATCCGTGTGTCCTCGTTGGGGGCTTGTGGGCTGGCTGTGCTGGCTGCTGTCTCCATCCCCAGCATCCGGCAGTTCGTCACCTGTGGAGAGAATGAGATTTGTTATTGTGTTGCACCTGGCGAAGTATGTATTTGTCGTCTGACATTGGCAGTTCGTGCAATCTCGTACATGGGTTTCCCCGGAGGCGAGTGTGTGGCTGTGGCATCTGTAGTTGTGTGTGCTAGGCAATGGGACTGTGTGCTGTGCACATGTGGCATGGGACGGATTGGCCATGCCGATGGGTGTGTTGCTGTGCCCCTACTCATTGTGACTCTGGTGTATGCGGGCTCCTGGCCCATCCTGGGTCTGGTTTGTACTTTGCTTTTGGGGTTCACATGGAACGCTTAGGAACGCATATGGCAACATGGGGGCCATGCCCCAGATTCGCATTTGGGAGGGGATATGCTTTTGGGGTTCAAATGGAACGCTTAGGAACGCATATGGCAACATGGGGGCCATGCCCCAGATTCGCATTTGGGAGGGGATATGCTTTTGGGGTTCAAATGGAACGCTTAGGAACGCATATGGCAACATGGGGGCCATGCCCCAGATTCGCATTTGGGAGGGGATATGCTTTTGGGGTACATGCTGTGAGCCATGGGTGCCGAACGTGACATGTGTTGTGGCAGCATGACAGTGCATGGTTTGAGGTGTGTGCATGCTTGACATGGCCTGCATAATTGCTGTCTGTTGTGATTACTGGACATGGCATTGGACGCATCGTTATGAGTGAGTGATAGTTGTGTGCCAGCCAACGTATTGCAGTTGTCCCATCTCCTTGGTGTGCGTGCTGCCCTGTGCCATGTGCATCACTGCAGTGCTCGGGGGGTGGCCCATGTTGTGTGTTGTTGCTCACAGTGTGTCGTGCGCTTAATTGACTTCTGGCACATGGTTGGTCATGGGCATGTGTCTTAGCGTGACTGCTGTATGTGTGGCAGCTGTGCGGATGACATGCCTTTCATGAGACTGGGGCTGATGGATGGGATGGATGGTATGTTGTATGTGCACGGTGTGTCTGTGAATTTGATGGGTTCAGTGGTGTTCGTGTGCATTTCTGTTGTTCCGCTCTGTTGCGTCTAGTGTTGTTTGTCTTACATAGGCGTAGTTGTGGGGTGTGTGGTTGACAGGCAGTAGGGGCTACATGGACAGGACTTCAATGGTGTTTCGGTTGTGTGTGATGAGTTGCACAGTGGCTGCCGTGTGGGACTATATTCAGTGTGGCTTGTGCATGCAGACGTGGCTCCTTGGGTGTTGCTATGTCTGTGATGGGTCATGTGGGGTGTGAGTCTGTTGTTCATGTCGGTGTGCACATTGTTCACTTGTTCGTGACGGTGGGCGGTGCTGCGTGTTCGTCTGCTACGTGACATGTCCCATGTGTTGGTCGTGTCATGGTCCTCATGCCTCCAGTAATCCAGCCCTGTCCAGTTTCCCACCTGCAAGTTGTTCGTGCGTGCACTGTACTGGATGCCACATGGCTCTAAGCGGGGGTGCTCCATGTTGCAGGTCTGTGGGGGTAGGGGGTGTTGTGGGTCGTGGGGGTGGCTGGACACCCACTGACACCGATTGCTGTGGACCGTGATGTCTGCCTTTCGGCTGTCGTTGTGCACTGCGGTGGCTGACACGTGGCTGTGGGGTGTGGGGGATGCTCCTCCTTGCTGTGCTGTGGGACTGGGGCCTGGTGTGTGTTGTACTTGGGCTGTCCACCCTCCCACCCACTGCACTTTGTGTTCCTGCCACTTACCTGTTACTTGTCGGTTAGTGCAGCTGTGGCGGACACATGGGTGTGGTGGGTGCTCGTTGTGGCGCTTCTGGCATATTTGGGGACCTGTTGGTGGTTACGTGGCTGGCTGAGTGTACACATGTCCCCACGCATCTTACAGTTGTTCGGTTTGGGCTGTGTGTGGTTGTGTCTGTTGCATGTGTGTGTGATGTGTTGTGTATTGTGTGCTGGACATGGGGGTGTTTGTCCCTGGGAGCTGTGGCATGGTAGTTGCGCATGTGAGTACATAGCGGTGTGCTGGTATACATTAGTTTGTACTTACCAGCCTCCACTCCCCTGCTAATCCGGCGAGGATCTCCGGATGGATTACGACTCGCACCTTCTCCTCCCACGCTTTGAAGGTCTTAAAGAGCGCGGGATTCCCTCCGCCAGTGACGGCAGCCAGCTCTCTGTTTTTGCCCTCCTTCTTCTTGACCAGGCTCTTGACGTCATTCCAACGTTTGTTAATCTCGACTCTGTTCCTGGGCAGGGTCCCGACTGCATTGACCTGGTCTACGATCCGGTTCCACATTCTGTTTCTGGTGGCTAGTGGTGTGTGCTGGACCATGTTCCCATAGATTTGTGGGTACACCTTGATGATCTCGCCGACCATGACCGTCAGCTCCATGGGCGTGAACTTGGGCATCCTTTGTGGTGCCATGGTGTTTGTGGTGCTGGTGCGGTGTGTGTTGTGTAATGTGCAGGGGGTTTGTGGTGCCGGTGTTTGGTGGTGGTGGTGGTGGTGGTGGTGGTGGTGGTTGTGATGTGTGCGTTTCTGTGGTGTGCTGCTGTCCTTGCTGTGTCACTGTGTCCTCTCCTCTCCTCTCTGGTTTGCAATGTAGCAAGGGGTTGTGGTCTGTGGGAGTGCTGCTTTTGTACTCACCTATGTGGGTGTGTCCTCATGGTCTGTTGTTTTCAGGTGTGTTGTGTCTGGGGTTCTGGCCTTTGTATTTTTTTGTTTGTCCGGGGGTGTTTTCGGGATGTGTACTGTGCTTGTGTATTTGTGCGTGCCTTGCTGTGTGGACTTGTTGGCCATGTTGTGTGCTATTGGTTTTGTGTGCGGATGGTTTCTGTGCAGGTACGTTGGCGCCATGGCTTCTGCCGTGTCGATTCTCATCGGCGTTGTTTGCGCTGGCGGGCGGTATATTTGTGGTTTTTCCGCGCTCATGGCGGTGCGATCGTAATTTCACGTGCGGTGTGTCGGCCGTGTGGGCGGGCGGTTTTGTGTTGTCGTGCGTGTTTCCGTCCGTGGCGGGCGGTTTGACTCCGACTCGGACGATGGCGGGCGGTATTTTGTGTGTTTTTCCGCCGATGGCGGTTTTCGGTTTGTGTAATCGTAATGGCGTGGTCGGTGTTCAGGCGGTGTGTGCGGGCGGATTTTTGCCGCTTCCATGCCTGGCGGATTTTTTTACGCCGGGTATCGTAATGGGCCCCCTAGGTTTCTTCTTAGCAGAATCTTGTCCAGGTAAAATCTAAAGTCCTGTAGCCAGGTAACCCACTTTATAACCATGGGAAGGGGTTGGAAAGATTCTAGGGACCCTCCTAGGGGAGGGGCAGGACAGAGGGGTGGCTACACCCATGTCCTTTGTCCAGTTTCGCGCCAGAGCAGGAGCCAATGGCTCCCAGAACTGGTTTGAGCTGGAATATGCACAGGGACACCAAATGTGCCCCTAGTGCAGACTTTCTGGCACTCTCCCAGCCCCAATACACTAAACCCTGTCTGGGAAGTGGTCACACCACCCTGTGACAGGATGCCTATTGTCATGCCTTCCTCTGCTCGAGCTTGGCTAGCAGCAGGAGAGCAGAATCGTGTCTGTGGCTGGCAGCGTCCATTTTGTGCTGCCCAGGTCGAGAAAGCTGGTACCGGGTAGACCGGTGACCCATACATGTCCCTTTGGAAGGGTGGATTCATACCTCCCACATCAGCTACTGGTGTGGAGGTATGATTCCAAGGTGTTTGACACCAAACACAACATGTTTCTAAGCAGCCGTTTTAAAGTTAGCATTTACCGCGAGGTTATAATGCACTTAGACCTATATATCTGGCTGCATCACAGACAACCCCGGAGAATGGTCTCCGAATGCTGCAGAGGGGCCCTACTCATGCAGGGGCACCCTCTCATGTAAAACCCAGCACCCTGCCTTCAGGATTGATAAGGCCTGCCATAGGAGTGACTGATAGGTTTTTAAGTGTAGTGATTTAGATAGATATAGTGAACCTATATCTAAGTAAGTGGTGCAAGCACCAGCTTACACAGGTTGCTGTAGCAGACCTTTGGTGTTATTTTGAATGGCCTCTCATGGGTGGCATAATACATGCTTCAGCCCATGGGAGGCCTCTGGGGTACCTATGCCCTGGGTACATGGTGTACCATATACTAGGGACTGATAAAGGTACCAATTTTGAGTGTACCTAAAGTACATACTTACAATTTAAGGGAGAAAGCAGATAGACTGGGGTCCTGGATAGCAGGAACCCAGTCAGACTAGTCCAAAAACAGTGTGACATCAGCAAAAAGTGGGGGTAACCACAAGAAGCAGATACTACTTTCCTACAGTGGAGAAGGTCAATTTGGCCCCAACAACTTGGCTTAGAGTCTTGGGGAATCACCTAGGACTGGGCCTGTCTAACAAGTGGGTAAAGTTAGTATATATTGCAACAGCTGTAGCTAGATCCGTTTTACTACAAAATTGGCGAACACAGATAATCCCTTCAAAGAAGGATTGGCTACAAAAAATGAGACAAGTTAGAGCGAGTGAACAGTTATATGCAATACGAACCGGGAGTTAGGAAATTTGAGAAACCCTGGGGACAATATTTTCAATCGGAAGATACAGGAGTAGTTTAAAAGAGGAAGGATTAAATAAGTTAAGCTTTTTCCTTACATCCTATTGCAGGCATTATATGAATTACTTCCTTGCATCTGGTTTTTAGTCAACTGCAGTTATAATGATAGGTTTTATCATAAGATGTGATACTCTGTGTATTTATTATAGATAAATTGTATTTATTGCATTTATATAATATGAAATGATATCTGTATTGAAGACTCCTATCTATGATTTATGATGAACGTTCACTGTAAGTTATATTTTTGAAATTGCAACATATGGATCCTAATAAAAATAAAAAAATAAAAATCTAATTGAATGTAATATATATCTCATAATTAAAGATTTATTTCAAAAGTAAGTAAATAGTTCTTTTTTTTTTTAAATCTACATTTTAGATAAATATATAAAATTGATTTACAAAAATGTTTAATAGAAAAATATTTTTTAAATTTATTGTTGAGTTAAATAATGTATTTAAATGTTCCCTATACTTTGCCATAGGGAGTCTCCACAATAGGGGTGGAGCTCAGTTCATGGTAAAGTATAGGGAAAAATAAAACTAGTTTATTTAACTTGAAAATATATTTTACAAAAAGTTCCAGTAATGTGAAATTCTCTTCCATCATTCACATTCTGCAGCTTTAAGACAATTTTATAAAATTCAAGGCCCTCCTTAAGAATTGCGCCAAGAGACCTCTGTGAAGGTCAGCTGTGCCTTATAGATGTCATTTTTCTTTATTTATACATTCCTTTATGCAGCTTACAGGTTTGGGTATGCAAGCGTTTGGAGACCAAAACTCATATTTGTGGGCATTTATGAAGATGCAGTGTCACTGTAGTTTAGGCAGTGTTGCTCCAGCAGCCATACAAAAATGTTCAAACCAACTGTACACTTGGGGCAATGGAGACTTTCATGGTTGGGTCGGGGCTGCCCATCCATCTCTGAAAGGAGACCACCCGGCTTGTAGTGCACCGGGGGAATGCCAGAGGAGCAAAATGTCCAATCCAGTCGTGCTTGCAGCAGTCAGCTTGTTCACACATCTGGAGGAAGGTGGCTGTGTATGGCTGATGTGAGAATGTTCCAAAAATAGCTTAGGGCTTTTTGTCTCAAAGATAATCTAAGGAGACACAGAAAAGAGCTGTGCTGGGTGTTGCCCTACACCCACATTCACATCCACTTTGGGTTCAGTAGATATTATGAGATTATGATTACTCATGGATGGCCACAGCGGCCATAGGCCTGCCAGGAGAAGGGACATGGCCTTGGGAACCACTGGCTGTCTAGCTGAGACTGTGCTGGGTTGAAGCATGGTACGGCAGATTCCCTGAGGCTTTACTGTCCCAGTGGTAAATAATAGATTTCACTAATTCTCTTTCAAGTGATATAATAATATATATATAATAACTTTCCTGTTCTCTCTAAAATATGTTGGGATGGCTGCCAGAATAATTAAGTCCAGAATAATGCAACACCATAGCACAATAAAGCAGGGGATTTTGACAGCAAAGCTAGTGCACCACTTAAACATTAGGTCACATTTCAGAACAACTACAAGGGGTGATTTTAGAGCACAGTAAACAAAATATCCCAAAAAATGGCGGGCCCTCCTCATGAAGGAGCAAAAATAGTTGTTTTCTTTGAAAGCAAGTAATCACGGATTAAATGATGCAGTTGAGTGGAATTTTAATAAACATTAGGTGGTAAACCTGTAGATAAATGACTAGAATATGCGTCACCCCGGAGAAGATTGTGCTTACATCTGTACGCACTTTTTAGGTCTCGCTTGACAGTGCAGCTATCTCCTACTTCATCAACACAAAAAGCACTTTAAAAAACACTATTGAGAGATTGGCTTTGGTTCAACCCAAATGTCGGTCTTCCTCCCTACAGGATATAGTTGGGCAGAAGGTGCATGCTTCCACTAAAAGAGTGCTTCTATTGCACTGATTACCTTCAATACCAAAGGCCTAAATTGGCTATGGTGACAAGCCAGTGATCAAGGTTATTGGCCTGATTGGTTCATTGGGAAAAGTTATATGAGATGCCCTAGGTCTGCTTATTAAGAAAGGTTGCAACAAAGGCAGCAAGCCAGCATTATTTATTGTGAAAAGCATGGGTTAAAGCAAAGACGCCCTTAAGGGTGAATTGTGATTGCACTGTTAAAGCCTGTTGCCTTTGCAACCTGGATTTCCACAGGCAAATGTTTTGGTGTTGGTTACCCTCTCTAATTTTATGACTGACTGTGTGCCTGAATTCTGTCCTGTAGACAAGCTTATATTTAATGCAGCATGCCTGAGTTGTTTATGGTGGCAAGCAAATGATAAAGGCTATATGCCTAATTGGTGTATTGGGAAACGTTATGTCAGATGCCATAGGCCTGATATGTTTATTATGAAAAGTTACTAGAAATGCGGTAGGTCTGAGATATTTACTGCGAAAAGCATATCTTAAAGGCAATAGGACTTTATGAATAGATAATTATACTGCGCCTGTAGATACGTATTTTGTTACATGGAATTTGACACGTTATTCTAGTAGGCAACAGTTTAGGTTTTTGTTCGCCCCCTATAAGAAGCCCTGTTTTTTGGAGTTTCAATAGTTTTTAGGCCTGAGTTCACTGCAGCTGTCTGCCAGGGCGTAGGTGATTACCTGAAAGAAAACTATAAGAAGTAGTACTCAGAAAGAGGATATAGATCTGCCCATATGTTGATCTCCTTTACAAACATTTGATTGGAAAATAAATTTGTTAGCCTGCCTAAGTTGTAGTTGTAGCTATAACTGGTAGGCATAATGTTAATGCAGACCCCAGGTCAAATATATTTGTAAGGAGCAATGCATGGTGTAACTCAATGAAACATTCAGTAGGAAAGGGTTACAAACTGAAAACACTCTAACAAACGTTATAGGAAAAGATTTTAGAATTGCCTGCCAAGCACCACACAAAGCAGTTTTACATTGCAAACCCTCTGGCAAAATGCGATAGGAAGGGGTTTCACGTGGTGAATAGGAAGCGGTATAGTACATCTATCCCTGTTTAGGACTCGCTACATTAAATACATGGGGGCATATTACCAAGTTCCTATCGCCACCACAACGTCACTTTTTGTGACGTTGTGGTGGCGATAGGGTCAGCGCCTATTACAAGGCAGCGTTAAACCACATAACGTGGCTAAAAGCCACGTTAAGTGGCTTAACGCTGCCTTGGTAATAGTGCCCCTTTCACGCTAAACTTAGCGAGAAAGGGGCGTGCAGTGGGTGTTGCGGTGGGCGTTCCACCGCAACACCCATTCACTGCGACGCTGCCACCTATTATCAAGAGAGGCGATAATAGGTGGCAGTGCCGAAATTAAGACCAGGAAAATCCTGGTCTTAAGGTGGCGATACGAGGAGAAATGCTTTATTTCTCCTCGTTTTTGCGTTCTCCATGTGTGCTGCCTTGTGCAGCACACATGGAAAAAGCAAAATGCCAAGGTTTGTTTATGTACAGGAAGGTGTCCCTTCCTGTACATACACAAACCTTTTTTTAAAATGCCATTTTGTAACTTACATGTGTGCTGCATGAAGCAGCACACATGTAAGTTACAAAATGGCATTTTAGGTTTGTTTATGTACAGGAAGGGACACCTTCCTGTACATAAACAAACCTCCCTGCTCGCAGACACCCTTGCACTCTGGTGCAAGAGTGCCTGCGTTGGCGTTAAGTCGTGAGACTTAGCGCCATCGCAGGGGGAAATGCCAGGCTGCACCATATCCTTGGTAATATGGTGCAGCCTTGAGTTTCCCAAGTGGCGATGAGAGGCGTTAAGCCAAGGAGGCAAACGCCTCTCACCGCCACTTCCTAGATAATATGCCCCTTGGTGTCTCCATAGAGATAGAGGGAGTTTATGTTCATATTATTATATACTTTGATTCTACCTAAATAGTTTGAGAAGTCTCTCCAGGCATAGACGACATGGTCATTTTTATGTTGATGTTAAAGTCTACTGACTTGCTTTCTTTACATAGCCAAGTAGATTTCTCATTTTACTTTGTGAACGACTTGACAAAGCCTTTAGGCTTAACCTTTTTGAAAAAAAGCTCATGGTTTTTAATCGGCCCGGCATTTCTAGTTTTTATGATTAAAGCCTTCTGGTGAACCTCACAGAAAATAGGACCAGACTACATTCACATGGTTAGTTGCCCCATTTGATATTTGTTTAGGGTAAGTGATTTGCAGTGTGGTTAAACTGCGAGGTACCTTTAGGATGTGCTCCAATTTGTAATTCCACAAGTACTGTAAATGTTTGTCATTTTCAGTACAGTATTTAATCGTGTGTGCATTAAAGTGCTTCTATTTTTAAACCAAAAAGCACCGACTGGATATTGATTTATAGTGTGTTAATGTGTGTTGCTCTGTTTTGAGCTAGGGAGGGATTTTACATTGTGGACTCTCTGCTGAATACATTACAAAGTTGTTTTACTTTGTGAATTTCATTACAAACATTATTGGAAGGAACTTTACATTTTTAAAATTATCTGACCAATACAATAGGTAGTGGATTTACAATGTGAACTCTATGACAAGTGCAATAGGAAATGCTTCAATACATATGTTCCTTTTTAGTCATAGAAAAATAATTGATATCTCCAGAGGGAGATTCAAAGCTCATGTCAGTGGATACTTTGGGTCTTCCAAAATGTTTGATGAGTCTGTGGAGGCATAACCCATGGTTTCATGTTTATTTATGCTCATATTAAAGCCAGGTGGTTTGCTTTACTGATTATTAAGTGTCATGACAAAGGCAGTAGCCCTCTTATTTTGCATTGTGAATGACTTAACAATGCCTGTAGGCTTAATCATGTTGATTGTGAAAAATCCTAATGCATTTGCAATAAACCCAAGAAGGAGCATTGTCCGGTTTTTGAATTATGGCCTGCTGGTGTGCAAATTGTCGCATTGTGCCTCATAATAAATGAGAAAAGAGTTGATTTACAGGCGTATTTACCCCAATAATATTTCTATAGGGTATCAACCCAAACAATCATCTGTTTGAACTCACATACACCTAACGTCAATCAATTTTAACCTACCACAACGAAACTGTAGTAAATGCATGGAATAGTTGGCTTGACACTACTAACACTAATAGCCAACAATAGCCAATAAGGCTGCCCTAACCATTAACCTTGGGTTCTGGAGCAACTTTCTGCCTGGCATAAAGTGTGTCAACACGCAGCAGGGCTAGTAAAAGCTATATGCATGCAATTATAATACCATTACAATTCCATAAAACACAATAAAATACCTGTGTTAGGGGGTTGCAAAATGTATTTCCACCTGAAATCTTATAATTCTTTGTAGTTTTGTGCGTAGTATTTAGCTGTCTGTGCATTAAAGTGCTTTTCTTTTTTTAAGAAAAAGAACTGGTCAAGTTTTGTTTCGCTGTGTCTTATTTTTGTGTGTTTCTCAATCTTGAGCTTCTAGCCCACAACACCTCTATGAATCAGCCTTTTACTTCAACGTCCCATTACTCTAAGAGCTAGGCTTTATATTGTTTGACAACTGCATTAGGAAAAGGGTTTACATTGTGAACTATCTACAAGAGTAGGAGTAAAGTGTTCTACACTGAGAATTCGGTGACAAATACACCAGGAACAGGTTTTACATGATGAACTCTATGGAAACTAAAATAGGAAAAACCTCCATTTGTGCACTCCTCACCAAACTTCACAAGGAGGAGCTTTACAATGTTTAACACTAAGAAAGCTACTAAGACAGATTTCTAGTTCAGGTGCTGCAAGAGAGCTTTCATTTTTATTGTGAACATATGTAACTTTATGTTTAGTATATTTATTTTGTGTATGAACTAAAGTACTTTTCCTTTTTCAAAGTTAAAACACTAAACATTGATTCATTAAGAATTTTGTGTACTTTGTGAAATTCATTAAGATTTATTTAATTCCGTTAGTTGCTGTAATTTGCTCATTTGCTTTTTGGCTTTACTTTTTTCTTAACTTTGCTGTTCATGCTCAATTCCTGATACAACAACGTGGTAATAACTAATTCTCCCTTCAAACTTGGGGAATGTCTTACTTCAGTTGCATGTTTTACAAGCAGTAACCTTTTGAAGTGGAATGAAGTTAAAATAGGTGTTGTTGAACTTTGTTTGTTAGTTACTGGCTCTTAGCCCACTTCTATTCCCTTATACTATGACCAACAATGTTGGAGTTACTATCAGTGCTGATCTTACCTACTTCCAACATGTCAACAAGATCACTAGTGCATGTTATTTCCTTTTAAAGACCTTACGGAACGTTTTACCTTGCCTCTGAGTTGAAAGGAGACAAAGTCCTTGTCAAACAAAAACAGAAATGCAAGACTGATGCTCCGTTTGATGCTGATCCATTGAGAGTTGTGACAAGTAAAGGACATACGATGCCCGTTCAACGTCCCCGAAAGTCCATTATGAGAGACTCATTTAATTTCAAACATCTGCCTTGATGTTCGTCAGCTCCAGACCTCATGAGTGAAACAAGTCCATCTGAGTGCACAAGTCAAACGTCTGAGTCTACATCTACATCTACGATGTCAGCTGTCAGTCCAACTCCTTCACCTCGTACCACTCGTTCTGGAAGACTGGTGTGAGCACTTTGACGACTCATTGAGGAACTCTAATGTGTATATGTTGTTTGTCTTTTCTATTTAACAAAGGGGAAGGTGTAGTGTTGTGTGATCAAGTGCAGTAGGACCCTTGTGGTCCTAGGCGGACTCCTTAAAAAGTTACATAATCAGTTGGGAGATATTTGGGTGTGTCTGATCAATAAAGTCCATGACACAGTGTGTTCAGTTAACAGTTGTATGCCAAAGAATCAAGATGTGTATTACTGAGCTCTGTGTATGGCGTAGTAATCTGCGTGCTCCAGAGCTGGGGTGGATGTTACAACTTCCACTGCTCACATTCAGGGAACTTCTTTTCCATTTAGCACTCCTCACAAGTGCATGTCTTTTTTTGCTCTCTCCCTTAAATGCAGCTTGCCCCCTCAAATACTTGTATGTTGCTTCCTTGCTTCCTTTTCACCTATTCCCAGCTCGTCCACAGAATCCTCCAACCCTGCTCCTCTTCCTTTTTAGGTCGAGCCTAGCGCAGCGCGCATGCGCTGCTCTAGGAGAGGGCCTCTTGGAATCACTCCAGACTTCCAAGAGACTTCTCCGTGTGGGTCGGCCTCCTCCCACACATTCCATTGGCCTTTGCGTGCGGCTTTCAATAATTAAAGCATGCAAATGGCCAAAGACGGGTGCATGTCCCTCCTTTCCTCTAAACTTTCACTCCCATGGCCTAGGGGTCTCGGGAGCGAGCAGCGGCGCGCATTGTGCCAGCTGCATTCCTCCCTTATCCTTATCTTGGCTCATGTTACTAATTAAACAAAGCACGGTCGCTTTCATGGCCGCGCTTGATTAAACTTTGTTTTTCTCCCTCTTTGATGCTTAGAGCTCCTGCCAGTTCAAAAGGCCCCTTTAAAAAAAAAAACACTAAAACGTTTAATGTTAGGGGAGAATAGTGTTTAAATCTGTGCAACAACGTGCAACAGTCTTAAATGTCAAGAAACTGGCATAGAATCCAATTGCTGTTAAAAGATTTATTTCGCGCCTCAGAAGCAACACAGGTTCCAAGAAAACAGGCACAGTGTTCAGGAGATGTGAGAAAGGATGGAACGCTTGCTACAAAAGCAAACAGACACATTTAGAGCGATATTAATTTTCAAATGCAACATAAATACACTCCACAAAATACCACTCAGTACCACATAATTACACGTCACATAATTACACTCTATTCAATGCAACATAAATACAC
Organism: Calotriton arnoldi; assembly: GCA_963921515.1. Lineage (NCBI taxonomy): Eukaryota > Metazoa > Chordata > Amphibia > Caudata > Salamandridae > Calotriton > Calotriton arnoldi. Next base: position 183,657 of record CAWUFW010011099.1, read on the forward strand.
TCCACATAATAACACTGTGCCACATAATTACACGCCACATAATTACACTCTACTCAATGCAACATAAATACACTCCACATAATACCACTCAGTGTGAAATAGTTACATGCCACAGAATTACACTCTACTCAATGCAACATAAATACACCCCACATACTACTCAGTACCACATAATTACAAGCCACATAATTAGACTCTACTCAATGCAACATAAATACACTCCACATAATGCCACTCAGTGCCACATAATTACACGACACATAATTACACTCTACTCAATGCAACATAAATACACTCCATATACTACCACTCAGTGCCACATAATTACACACCACAGATTTACACTCTACTCAATGCAACATAAATACACTCAACATACCACTCAGTACCACATAATTACACGTCACATAATTACACTCTATTCAATGCAACATAAATACACTCCACATAATACCACTGTGCCACATAATTACACACCACATAATTATACTCTACTCAATGCAACATAAATCAACTCCACAAAATACCACTCAGTGCGACATAGTTACACGCCACATAATTATACTCTACTCAGTGCAACATGAATACACTCCACATACCACTCAGTACCACATAATTACACGCCACATAATTACACTATACTCAATTCAACAAATACACTCCACATAATACCACTCAGTGCCACATAATTACATGCCACATAATTACACTCTATTCAATGCAACATAAATACACTCCACATAATACCACTCAGTGCCACATAGTTACACACCACATAATTACACTCTACTGAATGCAACATACACTCCACATAATAATACCACTCAGTGCCACATAATTACATGCCACATAATTACACTCTACTCAATGCAACATAAATACACTCCATATAATACCACTCAGTGCCACATAGTTACACGCCACATATTTACACTCTACTCAATGCAACATAAATACACTCAACATACCACTAGGTACCACATAATTACATGTCACATAATTACTCTATTCAATGCAACATAAATACACTCCACATAATACCACTGTGCCACATAATTACACACCACATAATTACACTCCACTCAATGCAACATAAATCAACTCCACAAAATACCACCCAGTGCGACATAGTTACACGCCACATAATTACACTCTACTCAATGCAACATGAATAAACTCCACATACCACTTAGTACCACATAATTACACACCACATAATTACACTCTACTCAATGCAACAAATACACTCCACATAATACCACTCAGTGCCACATAATTATATGCTACATAATTACACTGCACTCAATGCAACATACACTCCAAATAATACCACTCAGTGCCACATAATTACACGCCACATAATTACACGCTACTGAATGCAACATACACTCCACATAATACCACTCAGTGCCACATAATTACACGCCACATAATTACACTCTACTCAATGCAACATAAATATATGCCACATAATACCACTCAGTGCCACATAATTATATGCCACATAATTACACTGCACTCAATGCAACATGCACTCCATATAATACCAATCAGTGCCACATAATTACACGCCACCTAATTACACTCTACTAAGTGCAACATAAATACATTCCACATAATACCACTCAGTGCCACATAATTACACACCACATAATTACACTCTACTCAATGCAACATAAATACACTCCACATAATACCACTCAGTGCCACATAATTATATGTTACATAATTACACTGCACTAAATGCAACATACACTCCAAATAATACCACTCAGTGCCACATAATTACACGCCACATAATTACACTATACTGAATGCAACATACACTCCACATAATACCACTCAGTGTGGCATAGTTACACGCCACATTATTACACTCTACTCAATGCAACATAAATACACTTCATATAATACCACTCAGTGCCACATAATTACACGCCACATATTTACACTCTACTCAATGCAACATAAATACACTCCACATAATACCACTGTGCCACATAATTACACACCACATAATTACACTCTACTCAATGCAACATAAATACACTCCACAAAAATACCACTCAGTGCAACATAGTTACACGCCACATAATTACACTCTACTCAATGCAACATAAATACACTCCACACACCACTCAGTACCACATAATTACACGCCACATAATTACACTCTACTCAATGCAACATAAATACACTCCACATAATACCACTCAGTACCACATAATCACACTTCACAATTACACTCTATTCAATGCAACATAAATACACTCCACATAATACCATTCAGTGCCACATAATCACTCTACTCAATGCAACATAAAAACACTCCACATAATACCACTCAGTGCCACATAATTACACGCCACATAATTACACTCTACTCAATGCAACATAAATACACTCCACATAATACCACTCAGTGCCACATAATTATATGCCACATAATTACACTGCACTCAATGCAACATGCACTCCACATAATACCAATCAGTGCCACATAATTACACGCCACATTTTTACACTCTACTAAATGAAACATAAATACATTCCACATAATACCACTCAGTGCCACATAATTACACGCCATATAATTACACTCTACTCAATACAACATAAATACACTCCACATAATCACCACTGAGTGCCACGTAATAACACGCCACATAATTACACTCTACTCAATGCAATATAAGTACCCTCCACATAATACCACTCAGTACCACATAATTACACACCACGTAATTACACTCTACTCAATGCAACATAAATACACTCCACATAATACCACTCAGTACCACATAATCACACATCACAATTACACTCTATTCAATGCAACATAAATACACTCCACATAATACCACTCAGTTCCACATAATGACACACCACATAATTACACTCTACTCAATGCAACATAAACACACTCCACATAATACCACTCAGTACCACATAATTACACGTCACAATATTACACTCTATTCAATGCAACGTAAATACACTCCACATAATAACACTGTGCCACATAATTACATGCCACATAATTACACTCTACTCAATGCAACATAAATACACTCCACATAATACCACTCAGTGTGACATAGTTACACGCCACATAATTACTCTACTCAATGCAAAATAAATACACCCCACATACCACTCAGGACCACATAATTACACTCTACTCAATGCAACATAAATACACTCCACAAAATACCACTCAGTGCGACATAGTTACACGCCACATAATTACACTCTACTCAATGCAGCATAAATACACTCCACATAATACCACTCAGTGCCACATAATTATATGCTACATAATTACACTGCACTCATTGCAACATAAATACACTCCACATAATACCACTCAGTGCCACGTAATAACACGCCACATAATTACACTCTACTCAATGCAACATAAATACACTCCACACACCACTCAGTACCACATAATTACACGCCACATAATTACACTCTACTCAATGCAACATAAATACACTCCACATAATACCACTCAGTACCACATAATCACACGTCACAATTACACTCTATTCAATGCAACATAAATACACTCCACAAAATACCATTCAGTGCCACATAATTACTCTACTCAATGCAACATAAAAACACTCCACATAATACCACTCAGTGCCACATAATTACACGCCACATAATTACACTCTACTCAATGCAACATAAATACACTCCACATAATACCACTCAGTGCCACATAATTATATGCCACATAATTACACTGCACTCAATGCAACATGCACTCCACATAATACCAATCAGTGCCACATAATTACACGCCACATTTTTACACTCTACTAAATGAAACATAAATACATTCCACATAATACCACTCAGTGCCACATAATTACACGCCATATAATTACACTCTACTCAATACAACATAAATACACTCCACATAATACCACTGAGTGCCACGTAATAACACGCCACATAATTACACTCTACTCAATGCAATATAAGTACCCTCCACATAATACCACTCAGTACCACATAATTACACACCACGTAATTACACTCTACTCAATGCAACATAAATACACTCCACATAATACCACTCAGTACCACATAATCACACATCACAATTACACTCTATTCAATGCAACATAAATACACTCCACATAATACCACTCAGTTCCACATAATGACACACCACATAATTACACTCTACTCAATGCAACATAAACACACTCCACATAATACCACTCAGTACCACATAATTACACGTCACAATATTACACTCTATTCAATGCAACGTAAATACACTCCACATAATAACACTGTGCCACATAATTACATGCCACATAATTACACTCTACTCAATGCAACATAAATACACTCCACATAATACCACTCAGTGTGACATAGTTACACGCCACATAATTACTCTACTCAATGCAAAATAAATACACCCCACATACCACTCAGGACCACATAATTACACTCTACTCAATGCAACATAAATACACTCCACATAATACCACTCAGTGCCACATAATTACACACCACATAATTACACTCTACTCAATGCAACATAAATACACATCATATAATACCACTCAGTGCCACATAATTACACGCCACATATTTACACTCTACTCAAAGCAACATAAATACACTCAACATAATACCACTCAGTACCACATAATTACATGTCACATAATTACACTTTATTCAATGCAACATAAATACACTCCACACAATACCACTGTGCCACATAATTACATGCCACATAATTACACTCTAATCAATGCAACATAAATACACTCCACAAAATACCACTCAGTGCGACATAGTTACACGCCACATAATTACACTCTACTCAATGCAGCATAAATACACTCCACATAATACCACTCAGTGCCACATAATTATATGCTAAATAATTACACTGCACTCATTGCAACATAAATACACTCCACATAATACCACTCAGTGCCACATAATTATATGCTACATAATTACACTGCACTCATTGCAACATAAATACACTCCACATAATACCACTCAGTGCCACGTAATAACACGCCACATAATTACACTCTACTCAATGCAACATAAATGCACTCCACACACCACTCAGTACCACATAATTACACGCCACATAATTACACTCTACTCAATGCAACATAAATACACTCCACATAATACAACTCAGTACCACATAATCACACGTCACAATTACACTCTATTCAATGCAACATAAATACACTCCACATAATACCATTCAGTGCCACATAATTACTCTACTCAATGCAACATAAAAACACTCCACATAATACCACTCAGTGCCACATAATTACACGCCACATAATTACACTCTACTCAATGCAACATAAATACACTCCACATAATACCACTCAGTGCCACATAATTATATGCCACATAATTACACTGCACTCAATGCAACATGCACTCCACATAATACCAATCAGTGCCACATAATTACACGCCACATTTTTACACTCTACTAAATGAAACATAAATACATTCCACATAATACCACTCAGTGCCACATAATTACACGCCATATAATTACACTCTACTCAATACAACATAAATACACTCCACATAATACCACTGAGTGCCACGTAATAACACGCCACATAATTACACTCTACTCAATGCAATATAAGTACCCTCCACATAATACCACTCATTACCACATAATTACACACCACGTAATTACACTCTACTCAATGCAACATAAATACACTCCACATAATACCACTCAGTTCCACATAATGACACACCACATAATTACACTCTACTCAATGCAACATAAACACACTCCACATAATACCACTCAGTACCACATAATTACACGTCACAATATTACACTCTATTCAATGCAACGTAAATACACTCCACATAATAACACTGTGCCACATAATTACATGCCACATAATTACACTCTACTCAATGCAACATAAATACACTCCACATAATACCACTCAGTGTGACATAGTTACACGCCACATAATTACTCTACTCAATGCAAAATAAATACACCCCACATACCACTCAGGACCACATAATTACACTCTACTCAATGCAACATAAATACACTCCACATAATACCACTCAGTGCCACATAATTACACACCACATAATTACACTCTACTCAATGCAACATAAATACACATCATATAATACCACTCAGTGCCACACAATTACACGCCACATATTTACACTCTACTCAAAGCAACATAAATACACTCAACATAATACCACTCAGTACCACATAATTACATGTCACATAATTACACTTTATTCAATGCAACATAAATACACTCCACACAATACCACTGTGCCACATAATTACATGCCACATAATTACACTCTAATCATTGCAACATAAATACACTCCACAAAATACCACTCAGTGCGACATAGTTACACGCCACATAATTACACTCTACTCAATGCAGCATAAATACACTCCACATAATACCACTCAGTGCCACATAATTATATGCTACATAATTACACTGCACTCATTGCAACATAAATACACTCCACATAATACCACTCAGTGCCACGTAATAACACGCCACATAATTACACTCTACTCAATGCAATATAAATGCACTCCACATAATACCACTCAGTACCGCATAATTACACACCACATAATTACACTCTACTCAATGCAACATAAATACACTCCACATAATACCACTCAGTACCACATAATCACACGTCACAATTACACTCTATTCAATGCAACATAAATACACTCCACATAATACCACTCAGTACCACATAATTACATGTCACATAATTACACTCTATTCAATGCAACATAAATACACTCCACATAATAACACTGTGCCACATAATTACACGCAACATAATTACCCTCTACTCAATGCAACATAAATACACTCCACATAATACCACTCAGTGTGACATAGTTACACGCCACATAATTACACTCTACTCAATGCAACATAAATACACCCCACATACCACTCAGTACCACATAATTACAAGCCACATAATTACACTCTACTCAATGCAACATAAATACACTCCACATAATACCACTCAGTGCCACATAATTACACGCCACATAATTACACTCTACTCTATGCAACATAAATACACTCCATATAATACCACTCTGTGCCACATAATTACACGCCACATAATTACACTCTACTCAATGCAACATAAATACACTCCAAAAAATACCACTCAGTGCGACATAGTTACACGCCACATAATTACACTCTACTCAATGCAACATAAATACACCCCACATACCACTCAGTACCACATAATTACACGCCACATATTTACACTCTACTCAATGCAACATAAATACACTCCACATAATACCACTCAGTGCCACATAATTACACGCCACATAATTGCACTCTACTCAATGCAACATAAATACACTCCACATAAATGCACTCTATGCCACATACCACCAATCAACATAAATGCACTCCACACCATGACACAATTTCACTAAGCATAATTTCACTCAACACCACAGTTCCAGGCCATAAAATTCAACTCCACACATTTCCAATACACACCACATAATTACACACCAAACATATTTCAACTCCACAATCTACAACGTACCTCCAATCCACACCATATAGTGGCACCACCTGAGCACAAAACATCACTCACCACCACCATTTTGCATCAGCGCACCACCTAAGCATCACCTAAACATCACCTAAGCATCACGTCAGTCTGCCCTCGGAATCTGGCATCTGTTGATTCTCCCCAAGTGTCTGTCCGCTGCTCGTGTTCTAATTAAATTACTGTTTTCCAACCTCCACTCCCCCGTTATTTATGTCCCGCTCCCCCATAACAAAAAAAATTATAACAAACAAGCATAAGAACAGGCAGGAAGAAGTTGCCAGCAGTGCAAGTACAAAAAAACTAGAAGACATTTTTTATGTTAAAATCTTTTTTTAATCAGGTTGTTCAGTTGTATAAAATGTCGTCTTGGTTTGTATAAAGGTAACAAAAATGCTTAACACTTTTTATTATAACTTTTCAACATGATGCACAGCAGCAACAATGCTCTACAATGTAGCCAAAAGTTCTGGCTAAACACATAAGGTCCCAAAGGCAAGACCTATTGGCTATGCCAATGCTTGTTTTTTTTCCTTCACCCATTGCCTCAAGGTCCTCCATTAGTCTCCCAGTCATTTCCCATTGAACTCTCCTCTCACCGACATCTCCTCCGCCCGGTCCTCCACAGGCTCCTCCATTGCTCCCCCATCTCTCCCGGTACTGTCCTTTAAAAAATATTTTTTTTCAATTTTTTTAGGGCCTGGCAGCTGCTATTTCAAAAAGTGCTTTTGTACACATTGTAGTTTTTTTTAAATTCACTGCTCCATATTGCATCGTCCATCTTGAAGCAGTAAATAAAAAATAAATACGATGAACATGCCTACGTCATCACGGTAGGTCATCATTGCTTCATGATGCATTTGCGTTCATGCTTTTGTACAATGAATTACGCTATTTTTCATTCTTTAATTTTTGGACAATGACGCACAGCATCATCAAAAGGCATTGGCAAAGGAAGTAGGTTTTAAGGGTTAGACCTATTGGCTTTTTAACTTATACATTATAATCTCAAGAGACATTAATATGTGACTAATGACTGATCTTCCCGTAAATGAGAGAATGCAATTACAAGAAGGCGATGGGGCTATACCACCTCAGCACCATCCCGGGTGGGGCAAAGATAACCCAAGAGGATGGATCCTCCAAGGAAATCTGGAACATCTTGGATTAAGAGCCCTTAATGGCTGATTTCACCCCGATACGCCACCGGGCCTTTCATACCTGACCAACACCGGCGCCTCCTTGATCGACTACACATTTGTCAGCCTTCCCTTACTGAATGAAATCACCTAATTCGGCTTCGGCGAAAAAATGGACAGTGACCATCGCCCTCAAGAGCTCACCCTCAACATCAGGCTGAACCAACATAACGCTGCAGCTGACCAAGGCTGCGAAAGCCACACAATTAATCTAAAACATATCAAGTGTTCCATCAACTGCCTCCCGACCCTGGTCGCAGAAGCCAAACTGCTACTAGCCAGCATCCAGAGGGAGATCCAGTTCTGAGCTGGTCAATGTTTTCTGAAAAACTGGCAGACCGGTTTGCAAAACCGGCACCGGGTAAAGCAAAGCTGCCTGTCTCACAAGGTGAAGTTTCCAGTCATCTAATAAGGACCGCCAAAAAAAGGGTCAACAGCCTGTGAAGAAATCTCAAATGGTTATCAATGGACCCAAAAATAGTAAGCAACCTAAGAGAGGCGCGAAGACAGCTGAAAATCTGGAACTCCTTCTGGGCTAAACTATTGTACATATCAGGACAAACAATTCCGCAAAATTTGGTGCACAATAAACGACCTAGGGGGCTCTATCCCTAAAATGGCTTCTTCCAACATCTCGGAGCCAGTGTGGTATCACTTCTTATACGAACATTTCAATGCCCAACCACCACCAGATCAATTCCACGGCAGTAGTGTCCGGGAAGTTCTAACCGAGAGCCACGACCAGACAACCTTTGGGTGCCTCATCTCAGAGGCCCTAATCCAAAAACAAATCGCTAAGGGACGCAGCGATGGTGCTCCAGGTCCAGGCAGAATACCACCAGCTCTATATAAAGATGATCCAGCATTCTGGGCTATCCAACTAGCCACGCTTTATTCATCCATATTGGAAAAGAACTGCATCCCCCCTTCATGGCGTGGCTCGATACTCGCTCCAATTTTCAAAGGGGGTGACAAAAAATCTCACGGGAACTACTGTTTGATAGCTCTAATCAATAACGAAGTGAAGTACTTCGCAGGTGTGCTGTTGGACTCTCTACAATCATGGGCTGAGACAAATAAAATCATACCCCAAAATCAAACGGGATTCGCAAGGCACACTGGGACAACAGTGAACCTTATTGCACTCTCCTTTCTGATCGACCAGGCTGAATCTAACACCTGTCCCGTATACATGGGGTTTATAGATTACAAATCTGCATTCAGTAGGGTTGATAGGGGGAAGCTTTGGCAGAAACTTGCCCTCCTTAACATTCCGGATACCTTGCTCATGGCTCTGCATCTTCTGCACCATGACACATGGGTCAGAATCAAAATTGAGGATGGATCGTACCTGTCACAGCCTATAACCACGGCGCAAGGTCTCAAGCAAGGCTGCGTTCTTGCACCCACTCTTTTCAACTTATTTCTATCCAATCTGTCTCTGGTCCTCAACTCAGTAAACTCGCACCCACCCAAATTGGGTGGCATCTGCCTCTCAAACCTACTCTATACAGATGACCTGGTCCTTATCAGCAAAACAAAGATTGGTTTGCAACGCCTTCTGGTCGCAACCGCCACATTCTCCAATAGGAATGGCCTGCTGATAAACAAAAAGAAAACTAAGATTCTTGCGGTTCGAGTTGCCAGAACACAAAAGCTAACATGGTCTCTCGACCAGGAGAAATTAGAAGCAACCAACTGCCACAAGTATCTCGGCGTCCTTTTAATGATAATAGCGGATACGCGAGCCAGATGACGGAAATAAAAAAGAAAGGCACCCCAAGTTCGTTTGCTCTCAGATCTGCACATATAAAACTAAAAGGCCTCACTTTTGCACCTATCCTCCAGGTAGCTCAGGCGAAGGTTCTCCCAACCCTAACATATGGGTATGAGGCTCTGAAAGGGCGGGAGAGCGTGACACTTAACAAAACGCTCACAAAGATCTACAGAACAGTTTTCCAGCTCCCCTCCCACATATCACCAGCACAAATAAGACTGGAATTCGGAATTTGTAGACAAGCGCTGGCTCGCAAGGCGGCTTTGCTATAAGCTGCCACAAGCTTAGGGCCTCCATGGAATGCACCCTGGCCCACCACTTATGGATTGATTTGGCCACAAACCATAGATCAGTGGGAAATCACTATCTGACCCAAGCCCTCAGCACACTCGACTTGGTACCCACCTGGGACTTACACTCCAGCCATCAGGAATTCAAAAGGTTGGCAAAAATCAGCATGAAACGGCTCTCTTCAATAGAAGATAGGGCCAGTCTTTCTGCACTGAATCACGGCTGGATGACCAATGCACCTATAAACAACTGACAACTCAGTTCCACTTAAACAACCCCTACAACGAAAGGATAAAGCTACAGTTCATGAAACTGAGGATGGGTGTAATTGGCAGTCATCTCCCAGCCTGGAAAAGGGGCAAAGTTCAGGCAATGTGCTGGCTCTGCAAACAACATAAGGAGGACATAACACACGTATTGTGCCTGTGTCCCACCCTTGTAGAGGATAGGAGGGCTCTGCTACGAAGGGGTTGGATAGCTATGGATAGCTAAAGATATAAGATCTTGCAGAGAAGCAGTCCCGATCCTTCGAATAGCATCCTAAATTGTGCCTTGGTTAAATTAATAGACTGTTACTCTAGGAAGATGGAGGCTCAGAATTGTGTATGCGACGGGCTGAAAATTAATTTGACCACTACTGGGCCCTCGCCCCCGACCCCGACCCCTCCACCAATGACATTCCCCGCTTTCTTCTGCCTACTGACCAACAGACACATCCCGGCTCAGACAAAGCGGTTATGCACAGTAGGTGCTTATCTATTTGCATAAACTTTCCATATAATCATATCCCATTCTCCGTTTAGAGTAACGATGTTAACTCCCCGTCTTTTAACTTTACACATGTATGCACTTTGCATTCTAGCACCACCGTGTTAGTAACATGCAATACAGGCCTTATATGATTCAATGATTTTTTAACTTTTACTGTTTTAACATGTATTTTAAAAAAGAGGCAACCTTATGGAATATGTAAACTGTGATCTGATGCCACCTTTTCATGTTGCAAAGGTTTTAACTAATAATGCAATAACTTTTTTAACTGTAACTGAGAATTATTTTTATATAGTGCTTATTTACCCAGACAAGGCATTAAAGTACTTTGCAGCAATTGGCACGCTACTCCAGTACACATCGTCAGAGGTAAATAGATAGTAGATTAATAATATGTGCTTCCTTTTCCTTGTGGGATTAGTTGTGTTAAGTTTGCTAAGATTGCACTCTTAAGATCTCATGAATTTACATGAGTGTCTGAAAGGGAATAAATTAATTGAAAATGACTGGTGAAGGGAAGATTTGAGATGTTATTTGGACTGGAGGACATGGGATAAATTGGATAAAATGAGTGAAGAGTTTGGAAAGCATGTCTGTAAGTCCATAGTAATGTAAAACTTTTAGGATGAGTCAGAAAGTGGGCAGAAACAAAGACATGGAGGGGTTTCTAATGAATAAAATGTTACATTCAGATATTCATATATATATTATCTACTGGCGGTCGCCAGTAGATAGTTATAGTTAAAACCTATTATCCATAGGAAATCCGCGACATTCTATTTGAAATAACGTTGGCGCCGGTTGACGAATCTTCGCGAAAGTTTCCAACTTGTTGGGGCGCTCCGGTCCGCTCCTATCCTGAAAGTCTCGGGGTGATACTTCAAGCGGGGGCCAAGAAAAAGGGGGGTCCCAAAACGCGTTTTCCCCATTCATTTTTCCATAGGAACCTTTAGTCGCAGCTACAGCCCGAACTGCTGAACGGAATTACACCAAATTTGGCAAAGAGGTAGCCCTTGGTTCAGTGTCGTGCCTTTTGCTTAAATGGTGTAAATCCGTTCAGTAGTTCCTGAGAAAATCAAAAGTAAAGTCACATATATATCTGGGCGGAGCCTAACCACACATGTCATCGTGAGATCTGATTGGCTGTCAGCACTTCATCCTGGAATTGCTGGCAGCCATCTTGGGACCAATATAAATGATAGTACCTCATTGAAATGCATTGTAGTGAATAGAAGATTTTGAGGGTCACCAAAAGGAGAACTATAAAGGGTGATAACAGGCTTTAGTTACATTAGAATTTATTTGTTGATGGTACCATACTAATTTTAGGAATTGTGGTGTATTCTAAGGTGATTTTACCATGTGAAAAACCTTCTGCTGGGATATCATGAATCATGTTTGAGAGAACACTATTTTCTCATGCTTGTCCCATGGAGGTTTGGAAGGTGCTCCAGAAGCTAAAATGAGAGCATATTTTCTGTAAATTCACATTATCTTTCTCACTCATGTGAGAATGAAGTCTGACATTCTCAGTAAAACATGTACATCCAACAAGGGCAGAGACTGTCAGTTGATTCCTTTGTGTTCTACTGCAGCTTCCCAGAGTGTTCTAAAGAACAACTAGAGTGCTAACTGCCTTACTTATGACAAAAGTATGGCACACCTGAAGCCATCTTGATTGGAATAAACTGGTAACACTTAAACAATTTAATTTAAAAAGGAACAAAATGATGGGGTTCATTTTGTCATAGAAATTATGGTTAGTGCTGTAGAAAGAAAAATTAGGACATGTTTCAAGTGTGATCTCAAATATCTTCCTGTTATATTTCAACAGGAGCAGCCTGCCAGTTGATGCCTTTGTATTCTACTGCAGCTTCCCAGAGTGTTCTAAAAACAACTAGAGTGCTAACAGCCTTACTTATGACAAACGTATGGCACACCTGAAGCCATCTTGATTGGAATAAACTGGTAACACTTAAAACATTTAATTTAAAAAGGAACAAAATGATGGGGTTCATTTTGTCATAGAAATTATGGTTAGTGCTGTAGAAAGAAAAATTAGGACATATTTCAAGTGTGATCTCAAATATCTTCCTGTTATATTTCAACAGGAGCAGCCTGCCAGTTGATGCCTTTGTGTTCTACTGCAGCTTCCCAGAGTGTTCTAAAGAACAACTAGAGCGCTAACAGCCTTACTTATGACAAAAGTATGGCACACCTGAAGCCATCTTGATTGGAATAAACCGGTAACACTTAAAACATTTAATTTAAAAAGGAACAAAATGAGGGGTTCTTTTTGAAATAGAAATTATGGTTAGTGCTGCAGAAAGAAAAATTAGGGCATGTTTTAAGTGAGATCTCAAATCCTCTTCTATTTCATTAGAAAATTCTGACATGCAGACTGAAACAATCACTTTCAATACCAGCAGCAGACTACCAGTTAACTCCCTGGTGAGCAGTAGCTTTACTCCAGTGATCTAATGAGCAACTAGAGTGCTAACATTCTGAATTTATGGCAGATGTGAGACACATCTGAATGCCTTCTTGATGGAATCAAAGTAAAAACTGAAAGCATTTCCTACTGAGGAGACTGCAGTAAATGAAGAAATTAGGAAACTTCATAACAAAGAAGTCTTCCAAGATGGCCACCAGTGAAAAAAGAGCCCAAATGTAGCACAAATATTACCCAGATGTAGCCCACATATAGCCCAATGACAAAAGTGTGCAAAACACTTTTTATTTTTAGTTTTTTTGCAGTTTTATGTAGTGCAGACTGGTCAGGTATTGGAGCATTTCATCTTAAAACATGACCCCCCTACACTACAAAAACACCACTGCACTACCTTAAACCCTAAAACACTACCCCCAGCATGACCCCCTACACTACACAAGCACCACTGCACTATCCTAAACCCTAAAACACTACCCCCAGCACGACCCCCTACACTACCCAAACACCACTGCACTAACCTAAAACCTAAAACACTACCACCAGCACGACCCCCTACACTACCCAAACACCACTGCACTACCCTAAAACATGACCCCCTACACTACACAAACACCACTGCACTACCCTAAACCCTAAAACACTACCCCCAGCACGACCCCCTAAACTACACAAGCACCACTGCACTACCCTAAACCCTAAAACACTACCCCCAGCATGACCCCCTACACTACACAAACACCACTGCACTACCCTAAACCCTAAAACACTACCCCCAGCACGACCCCCTACACTACCCAAACACCACTGCACTACCCTAAAACATGACCCCTACACTACACAAACACCACTGCACTACCCTAAACCCTAAAACACTACCCCCAGCACGACCCCCTACACTACACAAGCACCACTGCACTACCCTAAACCCTAAAACACTACCCCTAGCACGACCCCCTACACTGCCCGAACACCACTGCACTGCCCTAAACCCTGAAACACCAGCCCCTGCATGACCCCCTACACTGCCCGAACACCACTGCACTGCCCTAAACCCTGAAACACCACCCCTAGCACGACCCCCTACACTGCCCGAACACCACTGCACTGCCCTAAACCCTGAAACACCACCCCCTTCACGACCCCCTACACTGCCCGAACACCACTGCACTGCCCTAAACCCTGAAACACCACCCCCAGCATGACCCCCTACACTGCCCGAACACCACTGCACTGCCCTAAACCCTGAAACACTACCCCCAGCAAGACCCCCTACACTGCCCGAACACCACTGCACTGCCCTAAACCCTGAAACATCACCCCCAGCAAGACCCCCTACACTGCCCGAACACCACTGACCTAAACCCTGAAACACCACCCCCAGCACGACCCCCTACACTGCCCGAACACCACTGCACTGCCCTAAACCCTGAAACACTACCCCCAGCATGACCCCCTACACTGCCCAAACACCACTGCACTGCCCTAAACCTTGAAACACCAGCCCCTGCACGACCCCCTACACTGCCCGAACACCACTGCACTACCCTAAACCCTGAAACATCACCCCCAGCACGACCCCCTACACTGCCCGAGCACCACTGCACTGCCCTAAACCCTGAAACACCAGCCCCAGCACGACCCCCTACACTGCCTGAGCACCACTGCACTGCCCTAAACCCTGAAACACCAGCCCCAGCACGACCGCCTACACTGCCCGAACACCACTGCACTGCCCTAAACCCTGAAACACCAGCCCCAGCACGACCCCCTACACTGCACGAACACCACTGCACTGCCCTAAACCGTGAAACACCAGCCTCAGCACGACCCCCTACACTGCCTGAACACCACTGCACTGCCCTGAACCCTGAAACACCAGCCCCAGCACAACACCCTACACTGCCCGAACACCACTGCACTGCCCTAAACCCTGAAACACCACCCCGTGCATGACCCCCTACACTGCCCGAACACCACTGCACTGCCCTAAACCCTGAAACACCACCCCCAGCGCGACCCCTACACTGCCCGAACACCACTGCACTGCCCTAAACCCTGAAACACCACCCCCTGCACAACCCCCTACACTGCTTGAACACTACTGCACTGCCCTAAACCCAGAAACACCATCCCCAGCACGACCCCCTATACTGCACAAACACCACTGCACTGCCCTAAACCCTGAAACACTACCCCCAACAAGACCCCCTACACTGCCCGAACACCACTGCACTGCCCTAAACCCTGAAACATCACCCCCAGCAAGACCCCCTACACTGCCCGAACACCACTGCCCTAAACCCTGAAACACCACCCCCAGCAAGACCCCCTACACTGCCCAAACACCACTGCACTGCCCTAAACCCTGAAACACCAGTCCCAGCACGACCCCCTACACTGCCCGAACACCACTGCACTGCCCTAAACCCTGAAACACCAACCCCTGCACGACCCCCTACACTGCCCGAACACCACTGTACTGCCCTAAACCCTGAAACCCCACCCCCAGCATAACCCCCTACACTGCCAGAACACCACTGCACTGCCCTAAACCCTGAAACACCACCCCCTGCACGACCCCCTACACTGCCCGAACACTACTGCACTGCCCTAAACCCTGAAACACCACCCCCAGCACGACCCCCTACAATGCACGAACACCACTGCACCGCCCTAAACCCTGAAACACTACCCCCAGCAAGACCCCCTACACTGCCCGAACACCACTGCACTGCCCTAAACCCTGAAACATCACCCCCAGCAAGACCCCCTACACTGCCCGAACACCACTGCCCTAAACCCTGAAACACCACCCCTAGCAAGACCCCCTACACTGCCCGAACACCACTGCACTGCCCTAAACCCTGAAACACCACCCCCAGCAAGACCCCCTACACTGCCCGAACACCACTGCACTGCCCTAAACCCTGAAACACCACCCCCAGCACGACCCCCTACACTTCCCGAACACCACTGCTCTGCCCAAAACCCTGAAACACCAGCCCCAGCACGACCCCCTACACTGCCCGAACACCACTGCACTGCCCTAAACCCTGAAACACCAGCCCCAGCACGACCCCCTACACTGCCCGAACACCACTGCCCTAAACCCTGAAACACCACCCCCAGCACGACCCCCTACACTTCCCAAACACCACTGCACTGCCCTAAACCCTGAAACACCAGCCCCAGCACAACCCCGTACACTGCCCGCACACCACTGCACTGCCCTAAACCCTGAAACACCAGCCCCAGCACAACCCCGTACCCTGCCCGAACACCACTGCACTGCCCTAAACCCTGAAACACCAGCCCCAGCACGACCGCCTGCACTGCCCGAAAACTACTGCACTGCCCTAAACCCTGAAACACCACCCCCAGCAAGACTACCTACACTGGCCGAACCCCACTGCACTGCCCTAAACCCTGAAACACCACCCACTGCACGACCCGCTACACTGCCCAAACACTACTGCACTGCCCTAAACCCTGAAACACCACCCCTCAGCACGACACCCTACACTGCCCGAACACCACTGCACTGCCCTAAACCCTGAAACACCACCCCAGCACGACCCCCTACACTGCCCGAACACCACTGCACTAAACCCTGAAACACCACCCCTGCACGACCCCCTACACTGCCGGAACACCACTGCACTGCCCTAAACCCTGAAACACCACCCCCAGCACGACCCCCTACACTGCCCTAACACCACTGCACTGCCCTAGACCCTGAAACATCACCCCCAGCACAACCCCCTACACTGCCTGAGCACCATTGCTCTGCCCTAAACCCTGAAACACTAGCCCCAGCATGACCCACTACACTGCCCGAACACCACTGCACTGCCCTAAACCCTGAAACACCACCCCTAGCACGACCCCCTACACTGCCCGAACACCACTGCACTGCCCTAAACCCTGAAACACCAGC
This sequence comes from Calotriton arnoldi, assembly GCA_963921515.1. Taxonomy (NCBI): domain Eukaryota; kingdom Metazoa; phylum Chordata; class Amphibia; order Caudata; family Salamandridae; genus Calotriton; species Calotriton arnoldi. The sequence goes on from CAWUFW010011099.1 coordinate 201,722, forward strand.
CCCAGCAAGACCCCCTACACTGCCCGAACACCACTGCATTGCCCTAGACTCTGAAACACCAGCCCCAGCAAGACCCCCTACACTGCCCGAACACCACTGCATTGCCCTAGACTCTGAAACACCAGCCCCAGCAAGACCCCCTACACTGCCCGAACACCACTGCACTGCCCTAAACCCTGAAACACCAGCCCCAGCATGACCCCCTACACTGCCCGAACACCACTGCACTGCCCTAAACCCTGAAACACCAGCCCCAGCACGAACCCCTACACTGCCCGAACTCCACTGCACTGCCCTAAACCCTGAAACACCAGCCCCAGCACGACCCCCTACACTGCCCGAACACCACTGCACTGCCCTAAACTCTGAAACACCAGCCCCAGCACCACCCCCTACAATGCCCGAACACCACTGCACTGCCTTAAACCCTGAAACACCACCCCCTGCACGACCCCCTACACTGCCCGAACACCACTGTACTGCCCTAAACCCTGAAACACCACCCCCTACACTGCCCAAACACCACTGCACTGCCCTAAACCCTGAAACACCACCCCCTGCACCGCCCCCTACACTGCCCGAACACCACTGCACTGCCCTAAACCCTGAAACACCACCCCCAGCATGACCCCCTTTACTGCTCGAACACCACTGCACTGCCCCAATTCCTGAAACACCACCCCCAGCATGACCCCTACACTGCCCGAACACCACTGCCCTAAACCCTGAAACACCACCCCTGCACGACCCCCTACACTGCCCGAACACCACTGCACTGCCCTAAACCCTGAAACACCACCCCCTCCCCGACCCCCTACACTGCCCGAACACCACTGCACTGCCCTAAACCCTGAAACACCACCCCCAGCACGACCCCCTACACTGCCCGAACACCACTGCACTGCCCTAAACCCTAAAACACCACCCCCAGCACGACCCCCTACACTGCCCGAACACCACTGCACTGCCCTAAACCCTAGAACACTACCCCCAGCATGACCCCCTGCACTACCTGAACACCACTGCACTACCCTAAACCCTAAAATACTCCCCCCAGCACGACCCCCTACACTACCCGAACACGACTGCACTGCCCTAAACCCTAAAACACTCCCCCCAGCATGACCCCCTACACTACCCGAACACCACTGCACTGCCCTAAACCCTAAAACACTCCCCCAGCACGACCCCCTACACTACCTAAACACCACTGCACTGCCCTAAACCCTAAAACACTACCCCCCGCATGACCCCCTACACTACCCAAATACCAATGCACTACCCTAATCCCTAAAACACTACCCCCCGCACAACCTCCTACACTACGCAAAGACCACTGCACTACCCTAAACTCTAAAACAATACCCCCAGCACTACTCCCTACACTACCCAAAGACCACTGCACTACCCTAAACCCTAAAACACGACCTCCTACACTACACAAACACCACTGCACTACCCTAAACCCTAAAATACTACCCCCAGCACGAACCCCTACACTACCCAAACACCACTGCACTACCCTAAACCATAAAACACTACCCCCAGCAGTACCCCCTACGCTACCCAAACACCACTGCACTACCCTAAACCCTAAAACACTACCCCCAGCAGTACCCCCTACACTACCCAAACACCATTGCACTACCCTAAACCCTAAAACACTACCCCCAGCAGTATCCCCTACACTACCCAAACACCACTGCACTACCCTAAACCCTAAAACCCTAAAACACTAACCCCAGCACGACCCCCTACACTACCCAAACACCACTGTACTACCCTAAACCCTAAAACACTCCCCCAGCATGACTCCCTACACTACCCAAACACCACTGCACTACCCTAAACCCTAAATCTACCCCCAGCATGACCCCCTACACTACACAAACACCACTGCACTACCCTAAACCCTAAAACACTACCCCCAGCACGACCCTCTTCACTACCTAAACACAACTGCACAATTTGTTACAGGCGTTGCAACGCAAGCCTGTGGTGCTTACTGGAAGTACCTGGTGGGCTAGTTGGGCCCCAGGGACTCTCAGGATTCAAGGTGACCTAATCCCCCAACTTAAAACGCGCCACGGGGCGCGTTTGCACAGTGGTGAAGGGAGGGGCGGGGCCTCAGGTGACATGTGCGCAAACACGCCCTGTGGTGCGTTTTAAGTTGGGGAGTTAATTCCTTTGAATCCTGGGGGCCAACTAGCCCACCAGGTACCTTCAGTAAGCACAACAGAGTTGCGTTGCAGAGAGGTGAAAAAGGTGCGTGGCCTCGGAACGCCTCTCTGCAACTCAGCTCTGTGGTCCTAACTGTAGGTACCTGGGGGGCTAGTTGGGCCCCAGGGACCCTCAGGATTCAAGGGAACTTAATCCCGCAACTTAAAACGCGCCACGGGGCGTGTTTGCACACATGTCACCTCAGGCCCCCCCTCCCTTCACCACTGTGCAAACCCGTTCTGGCTCTGGTTAGTCAGAGTCAGTTACCACCAGTATCCGTCTGAAAAAGTTGTGGGCACAGGATGATTTTGCAACAAGGCCTCTTTCTGCTCCTCTGTTGGTTCTTTCTGCACATCTTTTGCTTCTTTCTGTGCGTTTTTTCTTCTTTCTTCACATGTCCTACCTCTGTTGGCATAGTTAGAAACTAGCATTTAAAAAACCTTTGAAATTCACTTAAAAAATCATAGGTTTCAGGAACGTTATAGTTAGAAATTAGCATTTAAAAAACCTCTGAAATTCACTGAAAAAACCATAGGTTTCAGGCACGTTATAGTTAGAAATTAGCATTTAAAAAACCTTTGAAATTCACTGAAAAAACCATAGGTTTCAGACACGTTATAGTTAGAAATTAGCATTTAAAAAAACCTTTGAAATTCACTGAAAAAACCATAGGTTTTAGGGACAGTTATAGTTAGTTGGACATTGCACTCGTACAAAACCCGTGAAATTCCCCTGTTATAGTTAGTTCAGCTAACTATAACTCGCGCCCCGCAATGCACTGCTGATGACGTCACATATTACATCACTCATGACATGGTCAGTGACATCACTGATGACATCACTGATGACATCTCAAATGACATCACTGATGACATCATCCATGTGATAATTTCATGCATCTTCTCACACCCTAATATAACTTTTGATACACCCACTCTAAATTACAGACTGCCATTCTCAAAACCATAGACACTCCAACACCAAAAACTACATACCCACTCACTGATTCTTAGGTCTACACACACATCCACTCACTCACCTGTACAGTCACTCATACTTACAGTCACTCAGTACAGGACTATCATATGCACTCATACACCTATATAAACACTCACACAGCGCCACTCATCCATAGAGGTACTCACACACCTAGTCAGTCATGCAAAAAATTAATCACACACCCATTTACTCACCTATACAGTTATACACACACCAGCTCACTTACTCATACAAATACTAGCACATTCTTACGCTCTTATACAATAACTGATACAAGCACACACGCATCCATACAGCCACTCTCACAATAACACACTCTCACTTATAGCCATTTAAATACTCTAACACACATATATACTGCCTTTTACATATGTAGTTACTCGCACATGTACCACTGAGATATACATTCACTCACTAACACACCCATACACACACTCACCCACCCAAGCAGTCCATCACAGATGCACTCTTGAAATCATGCACCCAGTGAATCACCCACTCACACATCTATGTATAGAGTCAAACACACCCCACCCACACAAACACTCAGGCAGCCATACAGATACTCAGAGAACCAATCAATAACCCATATAGACACTCATGTAGCTATTCGCAAATCCATGCATCCACTTACACACCAACAAACAGACGGATACAGACATTCACACAGTTTAGTCACTAACCCATGCATTCAGTAAGATACGTTTAATCACTCACTTGTAGAGTCAGTCACTCACGTACTAAATCATCCATTCAGACACTTATACACCCACTCATTCTTCAATACGCCTTTCCCTATATATATTAAACATATTTAAACTTTACAGAAACACACAGTCACTGGATGATGTCATCAGTGATGTCATCAGTGATGTCATCAGTGATGTCACTGACCATGTCATGAGTGATGTAATATGTGACGTCATCAGCAGTGCATTGCGGGGCGCGAGTTATAGTTAGCTGAACTAACTATAACAGGGGAATTTCACGGGTTTTGTACGAGTGCAATGTCCAACTAACTATAACTGTCCCTAAAACCTATGGTTTTTTCAGTGAATTTCAAAGGTTTTTTTAAATGCTAATTTCTAACTATAACGTGTCTGAAACCTATGGTTTTTTCAGTGAATATATATATAAATGGATTGCATGCCCAGATATGCCAGCAGGTGTCCGTTAAATAACCGCAACACCACAAGTTTGTATAACTCGCATCATCCATTGACGGCTGGAAAGTCTTTCAGCGGCGGTTCAGGAGCGTTTAAGTAATCTTCACTGCATTTTCCCACCAAAACGCTCTGAACTCAGGAAGGGTGCTAAACTACACTGCGAGGACGGGAACTCGCATGCTCAACAGCAACACCTTCAACAAACGGAGCACTCACGGGGTGTTTTCAGTTATGTAAAATCAGCCACTTTATTTTCCACGACGCGTTTCGGCGGGATCGCCTTTATCAAGTGTAAAAAGTGCTGAAAATGAAACGCAGAGTCTGGTTGGCTGTAAATAATGTCATCACTCCTACTATTGGAGTATTCCTAGCCAATGGGGGGACTGAAATGTTCGAAATGGCAAGTTCATCCGGCTTCAATGCCGATTGGGTGCAGTTTTTGTCCCAACGATCATCATAACGGGCTTAAATGCTGAAATTGAAAATCCTGCCCCAATGGGAATGCCACAAGGGTCACGGCATCTCGCTCTTAATTCCCATAAGCTGTCCAAACAGTCCCTCCGAGTGCAGCACTGTACTCAGGCTGTCCCTTTGCCCCAATTCGGATATCACCAGCTCTCCGCAGACATGACCCCTCGCCACAGCCGCTGGATTGCATGCCCAGATATGCCAGCAGGTGTCCGTTAAATAACCGCAGCACCATGAGTTTGTATAACTCACGTCATCCATTGACGGCCGGAAAGTCTTTCAGCGGCGGTTTAGGAGGGTGTAAGTAATCTTCACGCTCCGAACTCAGGAAGGGTGCTAAACTCCACCGCGAGGACGGGAACTCGCATGCTCAACAGCAACACTTTCAACAAACGGAGCACTCACGGGGTGTTTTCAGTTATGTAAAATCAGCCACTTTATTTTCCACAACGCGTTTCGGCGGGATCGCCTTTATCAAGTGTAAAAAGTGCTGAAAATAAAACGCAGAGTCTGGTTGGCTGTAAATAATATCATCACTCCTACTATTGGAGTATTCCTAGCCAATGGGGGGACTGAAATGTTCGAAATGGCAAGTTCATCCGGCTTCAATGCCGATCGGGTGCCGTTTTTGTCCCAACGATCATCATAATGGGCTTAAATGCTGAAACTGAAAATCCTTCCCCGATGGGAATGCCACAGGGTTCACGGCACCTCGCTCTTAATTCCCATAAACTGTCCAAACAGTCCCTCCGAGTGCCGCACTGTACTCAGGATGTCACTTTGCCCCAATGCGGAAATCACCAGCTCTCCGCAGACATGACCCCTCGCCACAGCCGCTGGATTGCATGCCCAGATATGCCAGCAGGTGTCCGTTAAATAACTGTGACACCACGAGTTTATAGAACTCGTATCATCCATTGACAGCCGGAAAGTCTTTCAGCAGCGGTTCAGGAGCGTGTAAGTAATCTTCACTGCGTTTCCCACCAAAACGCTCCGAACTCAGGACGGGTGCTAAACTACACCACAAGGACGGGAACTTGCATGCTCAACAGCAACACTTTCAACAAACGGAGCACTCACGGGGTGTTTTCAGTTATGTAAAATCAGCCACTTTATTTTCCACTATGCGTTTCGGAGGGATCGCCTTTATCAAGTGTAAAAAGTGCTGAAAATGAAACGCAGAGTCTGGTTGGCTGTAAATAATGTCATCACTCCTACTATTGGAGTATTCCTAGCCAATGGGGGGACTGAAATGTTCGAAATGGCAAGTTCATCCGGGTTCAATGCTGATCGGGTGCCGTTTTTGTCCCAACGATCATCATAATGGGTTTAAATGCTGAAATTGAAAATCCTTCCCCGATGAGAATGCCACAGGGGTCACAACACCTCGCTCTTAATTCCCATAAGCTGTCCAAACAGTCCCTCTGAGTGACGCACTGTACTCAGGCTGTCACTTTGCCCCAATGCGGAAATCACCAGCTCTCCGCAGACATGACCCCTCGCCACAGCCGCTGGATTGCATGCCCAGATATGCCAGCAGGTGTCCGTTAAATAATCGCAACACCACGAGTTTGTATAGCTCGTGTCATCCATTGACGGCTGGAAAGTCTTTCAGCCGCGGTTCAGGAGCGTGTAAGTAATCTTCACTGCGTTTTCCCACCAAAATGCTCCAAACTCAGGACGGGTGCTAAACTCCACGCGAGGACGGGAACTTGCATGCTCAACAGTAACACTTTCAACAAACGGAGCACTCACTGGGCGTTTTCAGTTATGGAAAATCAGCCACTTTATTTTCCACTAAGCGTTTCGGCGGGATCGCCTTTATCAAGTGTAAAAAGTGCTGAAAATGAAACGCAGAGTCTGGTTGGCTGTAAATAATGTCATCACTCCTACTATTGGAGTATTCCTAGCCAATGGGGGACTGAAATGTTCGAAATGGCAAGTTCATGCCGATGGTGTGCCATTTTGTCCCAACGATCATCATAATGGGCTTAAATGCTGAAATTGTAAATCCTTCCCCGATGGTAATGCCACAGGGGTCATGGCACCTCGCTCTTAATTCCCATAACCTGTCCAAACAGTTCCTCCCAGTGCCGCACTGTACTCAGGCTGTCACTTTGCCCCAATGCGGAAATCACCAGCTATATATATTATTTATTTATGTTTTTTCACTGAAATAACCAAAGGTTACAGGGACATTATAGGTTCAGAATTCACTCATACAAAATCCTAGAAATTCAGTAGTTATAGTTACCTGAGCTAACTATAACTTACGCCCCCGCAATGCACTGCGTATGACCTCACATATTACATCACTCTTGACATGATCAATGACATCAGTAACGACATCTCAAATGACATCACTGATGACATCACTGACATACTGACATTAGCACACACTCTCCACTGGGTCCACGGGGGGAGTCTGAAGACCCTGGCGGTCACTAGCTCCTCAGGGAGCCAACATTGTTTTCACAGACAGGGAGCTGGTAAACGTGCAGCTCCCTCTCTGTGAAAGCAATTTTGCTCCTCTTCCAGCAAGCGAGGGCCTTTTTAATGCTCCCACTTGCTGGAAGTGGAGCGTATGCCGTGGCTTGGTGGGAGTGATAAAGCTCCCGCCAAGCCACAGCAAACAGCTATGTCCCGGGGTGGGCACCCCGGGGCATAGCAGGAGAAATTTTCCCCAAAAAGTACCCTGGTGATTCTAGTGCATGGAAAGTTTTGGGGTGATCCGTCAAGCGGGGGCCGAGAAAATGGGGAGGTCAATAAAAGTGTGTTTCCCATGTTAATTCCTATAGGGGTTTTGAACACAACTACAGCCCGAACCACTGGACGGAATTACGCCGAGCTTTGCAGAAAGATAGCTTTTGGTTCACAGATCACACTTTCAGTTATTTGGTGTAAATCCATTCAGTTGTTTTTGAGATATTAAAAGAAAACAAATTTTGTATATCTGGGTGGAGCCAAAGCACAGAACTCATAGTGGGATCTGATTTGCGGCCAACACTTCAACCAGGAAGTGTTGGCAGCCATCTTGGGACCAATATACATGATAGCACCCCATTGAACTGCATTGTAGTGAATGGCTGGTTTTGAGGGTCACAAAAAGGAGAATGTATAAAGGGTGATGTCAGATTTTAGTTACAATATAAATCATTTGTTGATGGTACCATACTAATTTTAGGAATTGTGGTGAGTTCTAAGGTGATTTTCCCCTGTGAAAAGCCTTCTGCTGGGATTTCATGAATCATATTTGAGAGAACACTGTTTTATCATGATTTTCCCATAGAGGTTATGGAAGGTGCTCCAGAAGCTAAAATGAGAGCATCTTTTCTGTAAATTCACACTATCTTTCTCAGCCATATGAAAATGAAGTTTGATATTCTCAGTAAATCATGTACTTCCAACAGGAGCAGCCTGTCAATTGATTCCCTTGCGTTCTATTGCAGCCTCCCGGAGTGTTCTAAGGAACAACTAGAGCGCTAAAAGTGTTACTTATGACAAAGGTATGGCACACCTGAAGCCATGTTGATTGAATCAAACTGGTAAAACGTAAAACTTTAATTTAGAAAGAAACAAAATGAGGGGGTTAAGTTTGTCATAGAAAATATGGTTTGTGCTGTAAAAAGAAAAATTAGGACACATTTTAAGTGAGTTCTCAAATATCTTCTTCTTCTGCTTCATTAAAACATTCTGACATGCAGACTGAAACATGAACTTTCAACACCAGCAGCAGACTCCCTGGTGATCAGCAGCTTTACTACAGTGTTCTAATGAGCAACTAGAATGCTAACATTTTAAATTTATGCCAAACGTGTGGCACATCTGAACGTCATCTTGAGGGAATCGAAGTAGAAAACTGAAAGCATTTTCTACTGAGGATACTGTAGTAAATGATGAAATTAGGGCGCTTCATAACAAATAAGTTTCCCAAGATGGCCACCAGAGAAAAAAGAGCCCAAATATACCACAAATATCACCCAAATGAAGCCCAAGTATAGCCCAATGACAGAAGTGTGCAAAACACGGAAACACTTATTTTTTCAGTTTTTTTGCATTTTTATATAGCACAGACTTGACTCGAAGGTATAGGAGTGCTTGACATGAGCATCATTTACATTACACAAGGACACATTCATTTTGGTTTTAGGCATGGGGAGATTAAGTGATATGCCCAGAATCACAGGGTGTCGAGCTGACGCTGAAACTCAAACCTGATTCCCCAGTTGTAAAGTCTGCAGCTCTGATCGTAATGCTACAAGTGTAACATATAATCAAGTGATCAACTGGATAAAAAACATAAAGATAGGAAACTATTTAGAAGTGCTTTGTCGCTATTTGAGAACTCAGAATATATGTCCTCATTTTAGTTGTTTAGAGCACTAACCATCATTTCTATGGTAATAAGACCCTCACATGGAGGAGGGTGCAGAGGCAACAAGTTGACCACACTGTGCAGGCGGGAGGGGCAGTGGCAGCACAATGGAGCATGGTGGGCAGGGAAAAGGGAGTCCGGGGCAACAAACCAACCATGCAGTACAGGCAAGAGAGGATGTGGCACTATAAAAGACCATTAAGGGCAGAAGGAAGAGGCAGGAGACTCCACTGTTTTTAAGCCCAAAAGGGCTTTATTTTATTTGTCTCCTGCCTAAAATCTCCTCTTTTTCAATGCAAGTCAATGGGGAAAATCAATTCCTCAATCAATCAATCAGGGGTTTGTTAAAGCGCGACTACTCACCCGTAAGGGTCTCAAGGCGCTAGGGGGGGGGGGGGTGCAGGTTCCATCCATCAAGGAGGGGGTCTGTCGAAGAGCCAGGTTTTGAGGTTTCTTGCGAAGATGGGGAGCGATGTTGTCTGTCTGAGGTGGAGCGGAAGGGTGTTCCATGCTTTGGCCGCGAGGAAGGAGAAGGAGCGGCCTCCCGATCTGGTCTTTCTGGTGCGGGGGACCACGGCGTAGGAGAGCTGGGCTGATCGTAGGGTCCTTTGGGGTGCGTGGAATTTGAGTCGGCTGTTCAGGTATGCTGGTCCGGTGCCGGTTGGGCTAACTCCTTGATGATGCTGAAGAGTTCCTTGCTGTTGTGCGCATGGGTGGAGATTCTGTCTTCAATCGCTTTTTTCCTCGTTTCTCTGATGAGTTGATGGTGGGCGTTGGTGGCGGCTCTGAAGTTGTCGTGGGCTTCTGTGGATTTGGTGTTTTTCCAGGCCTTTTCGAGGCGGCGGCATGTGCTTCTGGACTCTCGAAGTTCGGTGGTAAACCATCTGGCTTTCTTGGCGCGGGTATTGTTGTTTTTCATGAGGGGGGCTATGGTGTTGGTGCTGTCCGTGATCCATCTATGCAGGGTTCGGGCTGCGGTGTTGGGGTCTTCGTTTTCCGCGATGGTTGGGGTGGAGTTGTTGAGTGAGGAGGTGAGCTGGTCGTCGGTGATTTTGGTCCAGTTTCTTCGTGGAAGCAGGTGCTGGTGTCTGTGGATGGTGGGTGTTCTGAAGGTGAAGTGGACGCAACGATGGTCGGTCCATGGGAGTTCGGTGGTGTGGCTGAAGGTGATGGAGTTTCCTGTAGTGAAGAGGGGGTCGAGGGTGTGTCCTGCTGAGTGCGTGGGCTCGGTCACGATCTGGCGCAGTCCAATGTTGTGGAGGTTGTCCAGGAGGGATGTGGTGTTGGGGTCCAGTTGGTTGTCGAGGTGGAAGTTGAGGTCTCCCAGCAGGGTGTAGTTGGTGGATGCGATGCCTGCGGGGAGATAATGTCCGTGATGGAGTTGGCGAAGGGTCCGCGGGGTCCAGGGGGTCGGTAGATGAGGGTTCCTCGGAGGGTGGCGGTGGGGCTGGCCAGTATCTTGAAGTGAAGGTGTTCCATCAGTTCTGTGGGCTCGTCAGGGAGTGTGCTCAGGCGGAGGCTGGATTTGTGGACGATGGCGATTCCTCCTCCTGGGCGGGTGGGGCGGTCCTTCCTGGAGATCTTGTATCCTTGGGGGATGGCGATGGCGATGTCCGGTCCCGAGGTGGTGTTGGTCCAGGTTTCGGGGAAGAACGCTACGTCCGGGGTGGTGCTGTCGAGGAGGTCCCAGATTTCTGTGGCGTGTTTGTGGAGGGATCGGACGTTGAGGAGGATGCATTGCAGGGTCTTCGGTTCGGTTGTGTTCTTGTGGGCGGGTTGTGCTGGATCCGTGTTCTTGGCGGTGCTGCAGGTGTGCCGGCAGCGGTGACAGCTGAAGGGTCCGTGGGAGTCGGCTGGTGATGCTAGCTTGCAGTTGTTGTTGCGGCCTGGGTTGAGTGCGTGGAGTGCTGCTGGGTCGTAACGTTGGCGGGGCGGAGGTCCAGGGTTTCCTGGCGCTGGTCGCAGTCGGGTCGCGGACGGGCGCAGACGGGCTTGCCTTTGACGCCCTTCGTCAGAAAAGTGCAGAAAGGTGAAAGATAAAAAGGGTAGAAAAACGAGTGAAAGAGCAGAGTTAGAGGAAGGAGACAGAGGTCCACTGGACCACCAGGGATGAGGCACAGGAAACCTGCGGGTGGAGGAGGGCCTCGATCACCAACACTCGAGAGTGCAGGGGCAGGGGCAGGCCTCACTTAATGGTGGAGCTGCGAGGGTGGGAGAGCAATTTCACTGACAATGAGTCAGTGGTCTTGCTCGCCTGTCCCCGCAGTGGCCGCCATTAAGTAGGGGTCGGGGAGGGCTGGACAGCTGGGAGGTGGGGAGGGGAGCTGGATTGGCCGGTCGCGCTGGGGGGGGAGGGGCAGCGGGGGCAGCAGCGGCGGGGAAAGGTAAAGGGAGGAAATAAGGGATAAAGAAAAAAGGGAAAATAGGCAGAAATAAGGCACAAAAGAGCAGAGATGCAGAAAGGTGAAAGATAAAAGAGGGTAGAAAAGCGAGTGAAAACTAGTGAAAGGGCAGAGCGAGAGGAAGGGAAAATGAGCAGAAATAAGGCACAAAAGAGCAGAGATGCAGAAAAGTGCAGAAAGGTGAAAGATAAAAGAGGGTAGAAAAACGAGTGAAAACAAGTGAAAGGGCAGAGCGAGAGGAAGGGAAAATGAGCAGAAATAAGGCACAAAAGAGCAGAGATGCAGAAAAGTGCAGAAAGGTGAAAGATAAAAAAGGGTAGAAAAACGAGTGAAAGAGCAGAGTTAGAGGAAGGAGACAGAGGTCCACTGGACCACCAGGGATGAGGCGCAGGAAACCTGCGGGTGGAGGAGGGCCTCGATCACCAACACTCGAGAGTGCAGGGGCAGGGGCAGGCCTCACTTAATGGTGGAGCTGCGAGGGTGGGAGAGCAATTTCACTGACAATGAGTCAGTGGTCTTGCTCGCCTGTCCCCGCAGTGGCCGCCATTAAGTAGGGGTCGGGGAGGGCTGGACAGCTGGGAGGCGGGAGCGGGGAGGGGAGCTGGATTGGCCGGTCGCGCTGGGGGGAGGGGCCGCGGGGGCAGCAGCGGCGGGGAAAGGTAAAGGGAGGAAATAAGGGATAAAGAAAAAAGGGAAAATAGGCAGAAATAAGGCACAAAAGAGCAGAGATGCAGAAAGGTGAAAGATAAAAGAGGGTAGAAAACGAGTGAAAACTAGTGAAAGGGCAGAGCGAGAGGAAGGGAAAATGAGCAAAAATAAGGCACAAAAGAGCAGAGATGCAGAAAAGTGCAGAAAGGTGAAAGATAAAAGAGGGTAGAAAAACGAGTGAAAACAAGTGAAAGGGCAGAGCGAGAGGAAGGGAAAATGAGCAGAAATAAGGCACAAAAGAGCAGAGATGCAGAAAAGTGCAGAAAGGTGAAAGATAAAAAGGGTAGAAAAACGAGTGAAAGAGCAGAGTTAGAGGAAGGAGACAGAGGTCCACTGGACCACCAGGGATGAGGCGCAGGAAACCTGCGGGTGGAGGAGGGCCTCGATCACCAACACTCGAGAGTGCAGGGGCAGGGGCAGGCCTCACTTAATGGTGGAGCTGCGAGGGTGGGAGAGCAATTTCACTGACAATGAGTCAATTCCTCGTGTTGTTTTTTCAATATCTCCCTCTTACCAACTTCAAAATGTTGGCTAGTAAGGTACACTGGATCACGGAGGGCAGGAGGAATGGGGTTGGGACATGGACTCGGATAAGAGAGGGCAGGAGGGAGATGGGCAGGGACACCAAACTGACCTTAGAAGGCAGGTGTTAGGGGTTGCAGCAGCACAATACACCACATAGGGCAAGCAGGATGGCAGGGCAGCACAACAAACCATAGAAAGCAATAGGGAGGGGTCAGGGCCATGCACATGGACAACAAAGAGTAGAGGAGAAAGATGCAAGGGCAGCAACCTGACCATACCGGACAGACAGGAGGGACAGTTGCAGCATAAGGGCAGGAAGGAGGGGGGCAAGGACACAACAGAGGACCAGACAAGGCAGGAGGAAAGGGATAGGGGTCTGCAGATGCTAAACGGAGGGCAGGGGACAATGGGGCAGGTCAGAAGCAGTAAGCTGACCATGGAGGGCAGGTGGGATGGGCACTGGAAGAACAACACAACATGAAGGGCAACAGTGATACTACAATGGCATACACACAGACAACGGAGGGAAGGAGGGTTGGGGTCTGGGGTAGCAAACTGTGGCAGCACAGAAGACCATGCATGGCAAGCAGGAGGGTTAGTGATAGCATAACTGCCATGGTGGGGAAAAGCGAGGGGAGGGGTATGCACAAAGGATCATGGAGGACAGAAGGGAGTGGAAGGGGCTGGACACAGATAAAAGAGGGCAGGGGAAGGGGCTTCACAACAGACCACACAGGGCAGCAGAAGGAGCAGTTGAAGCACAACAGAGCATGGAGGGCAGAAGGGAGTGGCAGCAAAATGAACCATGGAGGACTGGAGGAAGGGATTAGGGGCATGGAACTTAGACAGGGAGAGTGGAGGTGGCAGGGACAGACAGCAGCCATCTGGCCATGCTAGGCAGGTAGGAGGGGCAATGGCAGCTCAACCGAACATTCACAGCAGATAGAGGGGGCAGGTCCATTAAATATATAGTGGGCAGAAAGGGAGGAGCAGAGGCATGCACACAGACATCGGAGGGCAGGGGGAAGGAGAGTAAGGGCAGCAAGCTAAGCAAAGAGGCTAAGCAGGAGGGAAATGATGTGGCAAAGAATTGGGAAAAGGAGGGAAGGAGGAGTGGGCAGGGACATCAAGCAAAGTGGATGGCAGTTGCAGCACATCGAACCATGCAGGGCAGGAGGCAGGTGCATGGAATCAGACAACAGAGGGTAAGGAGGAGGTGGATGGGGCAGCAAGCTAACTGTTCAAGGCAGGCAGGAAGGGCAGAGGCTGAACAACAGCCACAATGAGGGAGCAGGGTCATGGACTTGGACAATGGATGGCAAGGAGGAGGGGTGGCAGGAGCAGCAGGTTTGGGTGAGGGCAGCACAATGCCAGTTGAAGCCCTGCGTTCAACCCCCCCAACTGTGTATTCCGATGGGCATCCTACTCAACGTTAAAAGACCAAAGAAAATCGCCGACAAAACAAAAGGTTACAGGGACGTTATAGTTAGGAAATAGAATTTTTTTAAACTTAGAAACTCACTGAAAAAAACAAAGGTTACAAGGACATTATAGTAAGGCTCAGATTTCACTCATACAAAACCGGTGAAATTCAGCAGTTATAGTTAGCTGCGCTAACTATAACTTATGCTCACTGCAATGCACTGCTTATGACCTCACATCTTACATCACCCATGACATGGTCAGTGACATCACTGATGACATCACTGATGACATCTCAAATGGCATCACTGATGACATCATCCAGTGAGTGTAACTGTTTAGTAAATGTTTCTGAGACTTAAAGATATATACTAAAGTACTTCATAAGTTAAATTACTATTCTTTCTGTACTACTAAAAAGGGATACCATTTCTAACATATGTCATCTGAGCGGCTTTGTGGCTGTCTGTATCAGTGTGTGAGTGGGTGTGTGAGTGGCAGTGTGAGTGGCTGTGTGGGTGAATATGTGGGGGTGTAAGTAGCTGTATGGATAAAATAGATGGGGGTGTGAGGAGCTGTATGGGTGAGTGAGTGGTTGTGTGAGTGACTGTATGGGTGACTGAATGGCTGTGGGGGTGTCTGTGTGGGTGAGTAAGTGGATGTGTAAGTGGGTGTATGGGTGAGTGAGTGGATGTTTGAGTGGGTGTTTGGTTAACTTAGTGGGTGTGTGAGTGTCTGTATTGGAGTGAGTGTCTGTGTGAGTGGCTGTATGAGTGAGTGAGTGGTTCTGTGAGTACTTGTAGGGATAAGTGAATGGGTATGTAAGTGGTAGGCCGGGGAGAGGCTCCTGGAGGAGGCTTGGGGGTCAGCACTCAGTGGACCCTTTCTATTGAAAACCGGGAGGACAAATGTTCAGAAGGCATGCAGGATTTAATCCAGCGTTCTAAGAAGTCCGCGACCCATTGAGATTCAGTGCCCTACGTACATTCAGGGAGACCAATTACGTGTACATTATTGCACCTGGAGCGCTTCTCTGCATCTTCAACACGTCTGTGAAGCTCTGTCATGCGGGTAAGTAGATTGGAGACCTGAGTTTTAAGAGTGGCAACTTCATCTTCAAGTGTGGAGATTCAGGATTCTGTCTCCATAATGTGTGCCGTAGCATTTCAAATTTCTTGGCGAAGCAGTGCCACATCCATTCTCACCTCTCCGAATTTCGTCTCTAATGCAGCCTGTGACGTCTGAATGGCTTGAAGGATTGTGGCGAGATCGCTGGGTGAAGAGGTGGATTTGTCTCCTTCGGTAGGTCCAGGTTGCCCGCTGGTGGGTCCGGTAGTGTATTGGTCTATGCGGGTTTGTGATGTCACAGAGCGGGTTGGTTTATCCTTACCCATTGTGGTGAGACCTCTGGTCATCTAGGTCTCACAGCAAAAAGGAGTAAGCACGCTTGCCACAAAATTGCAGCTGCACAAGCAGCCGACTTCGTGGATGTAGCAACTATTGTCTGTCGCAGGAGGAAAGAGGTGTAGGCGGAGAGCTGGTTAGGGGCGAGACATCATTGGAGGCACCCTTGGCATTCCTATGATGTTAATCGGAATGCCAATGGTCCCAACAGCCAGGCAGAGTACGGGAGCGGGTAACTCTGGGAGCACCCCAGCAATGCAACCAGTCATAGTGTGAGGGAATGGTCAAGGCAGAGGACCAAGCATCATAGTATGTGAACCTAGCCAAGCCTGTGGGACAATGAATCGGGTGAATGAGCAGGCCAGGGAATAACACCAAAGTCAATCCTCACATCGTCAGATCACGACACGGCCCACTGTACAGGCAGGCAGTGGATACAGCAGCATAGAGCACCCCAACAAAGCAGCAAAGCTAGGCCTAAACTCTCAGAGCCCTGTGTCCCTCAGGAGTCGATTCACAGTCCTGAACAAGGGCCAAGGCTCTCCGATTCATCCAGATAACCTCCTTGCTAAGTTTGAAGGGACCCTTGAGCCCAAAGCACGCAGAAGCTTTCATGTAGCTTTACCCTGACGCCCACGCTCTAAGGAGATCTGGGAAGAGATGTGGCTTTATGGCTCAGGCTGCCGCCTTTGGGCCCAGCAAACCCATGTTCAAATCCAAGCATCAGTGCTATACTCAACCTCATATGATTTTGAGCAAATCACTTAATCTCCCTGTGCCTAAGTGTGTGTAAACTGTATTTGTGTAATTCCTCACTTGATGTACACAATCCTAGAGATTGTCTCCCAATGGCGCATGTAATGTACAGACCTCTGATACTTCACAGCTAGGTTTGGGCTGTAAACATATTTCCTAATTCCTTCTACAGAAGTGTTTAGTGCCTCCTAGTATCTATTCCAATTCCTCTAGATGTCATGATATCTCTGGGATTTTGTGACTCCAGCGAGGCAGGCCTAAAATTCCACTAACACTTAAATCACCCTGCCGCCTTATGCTTCTAACTTGGCCCTCAAGTTAGAAGAATAAGGCTGCAGGGTGTCCGTTGTACAAGGAATGAATAAAGATAAAGCATTAATCTTTGATGTAAAAAAGCATAGAGAAAGAGATGCCCATCTAATTCCTGAACTGCACAATTTGAAATCAGAAAACCTGGAATCAATCCCGGCCAGGGACATCTTAAGGATTTGGGGGGCCCTGGGCCACACGTATCTAGGGGGCCCCTGTTCAGAATAGCTTTGAATATATGATCCAGTTTCAACTCTCTCATGCCCTCTTTGGCCAGGTCACTGACAGTGCACTAGACACTGGTCCAAATTCTAAATGCGTTTACATCTAATATTCAGCGATAGTGGCGTGTATTTTCAATATTATAACAGCAGCAGCTCACTAATATTACTGAAAATAATCTCTGTCACACCCTCTCATTTCTCATATGTCAGGCCCTGTTTTGATCTAAAAGAAACTTTTTTTAGGTATTTTACTTGAAACAAACACAAAATTGCTCTGCAAAATGTCTGTAATAGACTCTCACACATCCTCCACATTAAAAATAATTAAAGGAAAACTTTTTTTAAATAATCTGTTTAAGAAATATTCAAGGTGATCAGGGCAAGACTCTGCAGAGCAGAGCTGGCTCTTTCAGGGGCCCCCTGAAAGGCTGGGGCCCTGGGGCAGAGCCCACTTTGCCCCTGCCTTAAAACGTCTCTGATCCCGGCATCCCGCTTGACCAAACTGTGTTATCCAAAGCAAATATTTTATTTCACAGAGCCTCCTTTTTCTTCATTATCATATATGAGAGCACCAACAAATATGTGAATTCAGGATG
The DNA here is from genome assembly GCA_963921515.1 of Calotriton arnoldi. Classification (NCBI taxonomy): domain Eukaryota; kingdom Metazoa; phylum Chordata; class Amphibia; order Caudata; family Salamandridae; genus Calotriton; species Calotriton arnoldi. The sequence continues at coordinate 219,296 of CAWUFW010011099.1, forward strand.
TGTGCTGTACAAAAAACCTCCTGTGATTGATTTATTATGCTATAATATTGGTCCATGCATAAAAAAAGAATCTAGGACACATATAGGATATACACATGACAACTGACTTGCCTCCTAGTTCATTAGTGTCATCATCGTCATGGCAAGGATGTGAGGGGCTTAAATGTATCCAGGTTCACATTTAATAACTATTACTATCACTTTTAATAAATGCCTCTCAATGGGGTGATATAATCTGATGTGCAAGCGTGCTAAGGTGGGATGCTTCCACACGTTAAAGAAGTGCACAATATCTGCCACTTGATTTACATTACAATTTCCAAAGACTTTGCTCGTGCAAGGATTCTTAGAGAGAAACCAGAACCTTAGCTTGATATAAATATAGTGGCTAGGAGCACGCAGGTGCACACTTTCCTCATTATTTGAGTTCAGTTAGCATATACTTATTATAGCAAAATTTGATGCTTCAAGGGGGTATGCTCTGCCCCCAAGTCAGCCAAACACTGTAATATTCCATGTTACATCCATCTGCCCTCGAGCACTCACGTCCATTAATTCAATGCCCAATCTTCAATTCTAGACAACACGTTTCGTCACAAACTTACTTCTTCAGGGCTAGAAATAACATTTTAGTCACCCATTACTCCATAAAGTTATGTATATGACATTCTTATTTACCATAGTGAACCCACCAGTTATATATGAAAAATATATATACACATGTGGGAATTGACAATCTGGAATGATAGTTGGCTTGGCTTTCTGTGTTCATTTGTTGGCTTGCGCACCTCTACCTGTTCTGTGAAGTCTAGAGAGAGGCAGAGAGTGAAAGAAAAAACAAGCCTTCTCACCTGATGCTTGCTACCTTAAAGAATGGTTCATCAGTAAATCCAAAGGCTGCTTGAGAGCCAGTATATGGCTTTAATCGATAATGTTGTTTGAGGCTTCATGGTGACAAAAATGTATTCTTTTTGAGAGGTAATGCAAGGGTGTTTTCAGCTGAGCTCTGAGGTGTGTCCTTCTAATGAAAAAAAGGTTTGCGCTAGGTACAGTCTGATTGGCTTATATAAATAAATTATATTTTAACACACTTGTTTTATCTTAAAACCTAAGTGACAAATTACGAGTTTGTCAGAATCAAGGCGCTTTTCATTGTACTGGATAAATAAAAATACACTGAGATATGTTATTTAACCGGTGTGATAAATAGCACCCACAATGAGTTTTTGTGGAGTAAGATGCAGTTTTTGTTGTTTTTGATTTGTTTTGTTGTTTGTTTGCATGGTACTTTACATACCGCACACTTTTTGATTGTTAAATTCCAGCTGAAATGACACCACCCAACTCAGAAATCCAATCTTTGTGCAAACAGGGATTTACACAGTAGTCAGAAAATTCAGACCAATTCGTAACCAGGGCCTAAATCTCTCTGCATATTTTTCAGCAGCCTATCTTATACCGTGTGTAATAACATTTTAAAATAATATATAATAGTAACAGTGCTTTCATTCACAGGCTGAGACCACCTAGCTCTATAAATACACACGTCACTATTCCCCGGTGCACCACACAGTATTCAATTCTGTGAACACTCTGGTTACAGACACATACATCTGCAGAGATTGCATTAACCAACCGAGCTTTCACCACATAAAAGAGTGCATTTCCCACCAATTACTTCAACTTGCATTTATTTTTCATTTAAAGTGTATGTGTTACGTTTTAAGTATATTTACTTAAAGGCGATAGTTTCAGAATAATTTGGACTTCTTAGCCACTTCTCTGGTGTGCCCCTAAACTCCCTGTCGACATTGCATTCAGAATCCCATAAATTTTTTAAGCACTGTAACCTCCGGGCGAATTGTGAAATATTTTGTAAGATGGGTCACTTAGGCCACAATCTCAATGAATACCAACAGGATGTATGACGGAAAAACGCATTCCGTTGCAGCGCATGCATTTACAATGCGTGCGTTACAACGCGAATGCCATTGGCCGCGGTGTAGGAGCTCTCCCTTGGAGCTCCGGGTTTGGGATCAACAAATAGGTTAATATCCCTGCTTTTACCCGATCACCCGCCCCAAATCCTCATCGCATCTAGCAACGGACCTACAACGACCCCACTTCTTGCCGAACTCTTACCCTGATTGCGCCGATGAATGGTTCCGACCTCCCTCTCGACTCACACCGTCGATGCCCATCGCCAGGATCATGCCCAGCAGATCCGAGTCCGCATCGACTCTGCCTCCAACTAGGACTTCGAGACCTGTGTCGGTCTGGTGAATCGGACCTAGCCCGCAGCCCAAACCATAGCCTCTCCTGCCCGTGGGCCAGGATCGAGCCCCTCCGGCGCCAAGAACTAGCCCCCCTCTGTACCATCTACTGACTTCGTGAGTCGGAGCCTGCCCGCAGTGCATCACAAAGCCTCTCCTGCCCGTGGGCCAGGATCGAGCCCCTCCGTCCTGGTGGCACCGAGAACGAGCCCCCCGGAGCGGTCCTGCAGCCCACCCCCCCTAACCTACCCGCCGTTCAACCCAAAGACTCTCCTGCCCGTGGGCCAGGATCGAGCCCCTCTGTGGCGCCAAGACTAGCCCCCCGGAGTCGTCCCGCAGCTCAGCTCTTCTTCATCATCAGCTGACTCCGGTGAGTCAGAGCCTGCCCGCCGTACAACCCAAAGCCTCTCCGGCCCGTGGGCCAGGATCGACCCCCCTAACCTACCCGCCGTTCAACCCAAAGACTCTCCTGCCCGTGGGCCAGGATCGAGCCCCTCTGTGGCGCCAAGAACTAGCCCCCCGGAGTGGTCCCGCAGCTCAGCTCTTCTTCATCATCAAATGACTCCGGTGAGTCGGAGCCTGCCCACCGTACAACCCAAAGCCTCTCCGGCCCGTGGGCCAGGATCGAGCCCCTCCGGCCTGGTGGCTCCAAAAAAAAAAAAACTTGCCCCCCGGAGCGGCCTTGCAGCTCATCACCATAAACTGCCCGCCGTACAACACAAAGCCTCTCCTGCCTGTGGGCCAGGATTGAGCCCCTCCGGCCTGGTGGCGCCAAGAACAAGCCCCCCGGAGCGGTCCCACAGTACTTCTAATCTGGCTCCAGTGATTTCGGAGCCTGCTCGCCCGCCGACCAGACCAAAACATGGTCTGAGCTATACTGCGGACACTATTCACCAACCGGATCTCACACGAGACTACGCTCTGTGCGTTACTTGTCTCCCAACAGCCTGTTGCTACTGCTACGTAAAGTGCCGCCTAACGCTTCCGCCTCTCCTTTCGTTACTTCATGAGCCCTCCTCCTCCCTTCGTCATAACCCGATGGATGTCTCTCCGCCACTTTGCCCATGCTGGTATTCTCGGCCCGTCAATAGTCTGAGCCTTCCCGCTCCTGCTTACAGCCGTCGTTGCTTACATCCTCGGCCCGCAAATCACTCCGAGCCTTCCTGCCCCCGTATACGGCCGACGCTGTGAAAGCCAGCTCTACATTGACTCTGGCCTGTCTGCGCCCGGGCCCACTGCCAGCCCAGCCTTCCTCCCAAACGTGGATGGTCTCAACGGAGCGCACGCTCCCATCACTGATTATTCGCAGGCCTGATCTCCCTGGGGGTAAGTGCCCGCATCTGGCCGATTACCCGAGCCCGCACCTTAACTCCGAACTGATGACAATAAAATTTTGAACGGCCTAAGATGGCCGCTCCCAATTACCAAGGGAGCTAGTGCAGAACGTATGGGCCTACTATATAACTCTGTATAAGTCTAACCAAACTCTTCCTCTCCGGCCTCTCCGGTCTGCTGATTGACTCCTTAATGCTTTTGGGCTTACTGTAAGAGCATGGCTGGTGGGCCCCTGATCTCTTTAGAGTTTAGGGTTTACACTGCATAAAAATGTTTTTATACTGCAGATAAATGTCTCTTTAGAGTTTACTGTATATACTGCATATAAATGTCTTATAACTACCACCCCAGTCTGCTGCTCGATTCCTGATTGCGACTGGGTTTTCTATAGGATCGCGCCTGGCGCTTCTATTGCCCGGATCTCGCTCTAAGCCGAAACGACCCAACAGCGGAAAGTATCGCCTTTCCTGATTGCGACTGGGCTTTATATAAGAGCGCGCCTGGCGCCTCTATTGCCCTGATCTCGCTCTCATTCCGAACGACCCAACAGCGGAAAGTATCGCCTTTCGCCTATGTTAGGTCTATGATTGTCTATAACTGACTGCTCCTAACTGCTAATCGGTTTGACCTTCAAGGAAGGAAGCTCTCCTCCCTTCAACTCATATACCGATCTCTCTTCCATCAACCATGCGCCCACCTAACCCCACCCGGAACTCTAATCTCGTGCGTTACGGACCCAACTCCTGGTCCATTAACTACCCAGACAAGATGACCAGTAATGCTAAAAAGAACTTCAAGCACAGTACTCTAAAACAACACCCGGAAACACTCATAGTAGATAACTACCACACAGCGACCAACGGAAACACGAAAACTAACTTCATCTTTTACACTAATCGCCCGACTAAATGGAAAAACACCTTCTTTCTTCACCTTCAAGTCGCCAAGTCAGTAATCATTCCCTATGGTGAAAAAATCTCCACAACCATCTCCCCTACCTTCAAAGGGGAACTCACCATTTCCATCTACAGAACTGGAATCATTCTCATACAGGCCACCGACCTGCACCTCACCACTTTTGACCGCCACTTCCCCACACTACTCTCCTCGTTAACTCAACTGAGCCATCAAACCCTATCTCCCCTATCCCCCTCCACCCTCACTAATAACGTGGAACCGATCCAATCTCCCTGCCCTGAAGACCCACTCTTCAACTCATGGACATCCACCATCACTCACTACAATTACACTACCCCTATCATTACTCTCCGTCGCCAAACACCCACCATTATTACATCTACTGATCACACCAGGAACAGCAAACTCACAACTAACAAACACCACAAGGCTGATCTCGATCTAGACAGCTCGGACACTAACCACAGCCCTCCCGCGACTGAAATCACCACAGGCACTCCCTCTCGACCCCCGATAATCTGAACCCTCCCTCACAAACTACCCCTTCCTCCAACACTGACCCTTTTCCCCCGGCCCTTACTACCCCCATGTCCAACGTCATCTCCAATCCAGCGGACACTCACCCCCTACTACCACTGCCCACTCCCCTTCCACTGTCCCACATCCACATGCACAACCTGTCTCCACAGCTAATCTCACTGACAATCCCCGTGACATCCCCATGTCCAACGTCATCACCAATCCAGCGGACACTTTCCTCCCTATTATCACTGCCCACTCCCCTTCCGCCGTCCCACATACACAACCTGTCTCCACCGCTAATCTCACTGACATTCCCCGGAACTCTGACTTCCTACCTAAAATTTCTCTCCCTCCTCCCTTGGACATTAGACCCACTACTCCTCCTCCGAACACCTTGAATGGTAGCATTACTAACCCGGCTCCCCGCATCCAACCTCTCCCCTCTCCTAATCCTACTGATTCCGTCCAATCCCTGACCCCTGTTCTCTCTCCTTCCAAAGACCCCTGCCAAAAACATTAAGCTTTTTCAGCTCAATAACACAGCAACTGAACAGAATGGAGCGGAAAATTAACACCCTTGCTGCCGATTTCCTATACTTACAACAAGACCTTCTCAACAGGATCAAGCCACCATGCTCCCACTCCCCGGGTAGATTTGCTCCTACCCCCCTCAATACCTCTCCCATGGCCCCTCAGAGCACCCCTCGGCCCTCCATTCCGTCGGCGAGTCAGGCACTTCGACCCAACCGGGATCGCCACCCCTTTTCGGTACCAAAACCTGATGAGATCAACAACTCTTACCTCGCTTTGAGCCAGAATACTGCCCCTTTCACCATCCCTGTTATTGTTGGCACTAACAGAATCCCTAAAACTGTCCACTCGCCTAGACCTCCTGCTCAATACACCTCTATCCACTCGGCTCCCCCCATCATCGAGGATCCCCGCCCTCTCTCTTGCATGCTCCTCAACTGCAGATCAGCAGTACAACACGCCACAGACATTGCTGAAGCTCTACTCGCTGAAGAAATAGACATCGCTTTCCTCACAGAATCCTGGCTCAATGTCCACTCCACCCCCATTCTTGACATTCTCACCCCTCCAGGGTACAACATCATCAGACAAGACAGGCCGATCAAAACTGGTGGGGGACTAGCCATCATTCACAAAGCTGGAATACAGATTACCAAACTTAAACCTGCAGAATACCTATCGTTTGAATACCTGGGTGTCGAACTCACTGCCAAGGGCACCTCACCCACCAAATTTCACACCATCTACCATCCTCCTGGAGAGCGTGCCCTCTTCACCGAAGAACTAACAGACCTAATAACACGTTTCTCCCTGACAGAAAAGACGTGTTCCTGGGTGACCTCAATATCCACTGGAATGACCCAGAAGACTCCACTGTCTAGAACCTATCCAACCTACTGGAAATACAGAACCTCAAACAACTCTGCAATGAACCAACTCACATCAAAGGTGCAACGCTGGATGCGATCATTACCAAAAATGAACTGGTCTCTCTGAGAGCGATTTCTCCCATTGACTGGTCCGACCACCACCTCATTCTGTTCAAGTCTGACGCACTTGTCAGCCACCAACCTATTCGTGATGACAAACCTAAGCACTGGACCAGAAACATCAAAGAAGTCCCTATAACCGAACTTGAATCCAGGATTCATGCCCATCTACAACTCCAACCCTCCACCTGGACGGCCGATGACCTCACTACACACTTTAATTCAACAATGACAGAGGTTTTAGGCCAAGTAGCTCCACTCAAACTCAAACAAATGAGGCGAATCAAATCTAAACCCTGGTTCAACGTGGATCTTAATAACAAAAGGCGTCAACTCAGACAAACGGAAAGGTCTTGGAGACTAAACCCTTCGACCTTGCACCTAGCGCAACTTAGATCTGCTCGGCTGGCATACAAAAAACACTTTTTTAGAGAAAAGGCGTCTTTCTTCCGCAGCCAACTAGATCTGGCGAAAAACAGACAGAGAGAACTCTTCAACATTGTCAAAAGCCAAACAAACTGCACTCCCTCTCACGAAATCAAAGCCACCAAAGAGCGATGTGAAGAAATTGCCACCTTCTTCTCTAATAAAGTCTCAAAAATTGATCAATCCTTCATCCAAACCTCAAATCCTCCTTCCCTGGTAACCTGCCCCCCTTTAATCACCCTTGACCACTCAGAAAGGTTTGCCTCCAGCTAAAAAACAATGCGCACTGGTCCGACTTCGAGCTAATGTCGGAAAACGAGGTCTTCAGTATAATTGCAAGCCTAAAACCTTCTTCCCACACTATGGACCCCCTCCCATCCACAATTATAAAAGAACTCAACTACACCATTACCCCTTTCTGGACAAAAATCATCAACTCCTCTCTCATTTCAGGCTGTGTCCCAGACTCCCTTCAACTAGGACAAATCACACCCATACTCAAGAAACCAGGGGCCGACCCTAACGATCTCAACAGCCTCAGACCTATCTCCAACCTCCCGTTCCTTGCAAAAGCATGTATGTGGAAGGCATATGCGTTGTAAAGGCTTTCCCTGACCCCAGCCCTGAGCCCCAAAACTGGACCTCGGTGTGACCACTCCCTGGCCCCCAGCCCTTTTAAAAAACACCCAGCCCATGCCATGTGCCCTAAAACTGGACCCCTGGCACACCCTCCCTTGGTCCACAGCCCTTTTAAAAACGTACCCGGCCCCTGCCTTGAGCCCTAAAACTGGACCCTGGCATTCATGCTTTTACAATAATCCCCCCACTCCCCAGCGCGCAGTCCATGAAAAATAAAACGCACCCACCCTGCGTAGGAAGTTGGTTGGCATGGGAGGGCTGCTGGGTTTTCATCTTTGTCCTAGCGCGGGGACACTCCGTTCGGAGTAACCATAGCGCTTTACAAGCTTCCTAATAATAAAGCCCTAAAGCCGTACCCCCCTGCCCCAGGCCCAATTCCCCATACCTTACCCCGACAAGGCAGTTCTTCAAGGCTGAGGCACAGCGCAGGTCGTGAAGAGGAAGAATTTCTTTGTTTCCTCTAACGACGCTGATTGCCACACATATGCCTTCACCACCATTATCACACATATACCCTTACCACCAGTACCACGCATATACCTTTACCATTCATACTTTAACAAAATAATTTGTTGTAAAAAAATGCGTATTAAAGGCTATGCGTGGTAACTGTACATGCGTTGTAATGCACGTGTGGTAAAGGTTATGCGTGTTAACAGCTGCGTTGTAATGGCTGTTTCCCATACCAACACACATCAGCTGAAGAATTTTGTGTGTCTTGGAAGCTGAAGCAGCCTGGGCTAAGACAGGCGACAAGGGTGCAGGGGGGGGGGCTGATGTCCTTTTAGCCCAGTGGGTGTTGCATGCCTATGGTAAACCTCATCTACATGACCAGACATGGTTACTTTGTCATGTTAGAAAATACATGAAGTGATATTTTTTTAAAATATCTAAATATACTGTTGTACCTGCACTATAGTCATATTGACATAATCTGACATATATGTATTATCATCCAAAAAGCATAAAATCCATATACAGACTCATGTACATTTGTCATCTACAAACTATGACATACATATATATATACTGCATAAACATACATTTATGTCATATACATAACAGAAGCTTATTTAATTTTTTTCAATATATATAATGCTTATATCTTTATACAATGATTAATCTCAAGTACGTAGATACATCTGCATGCACATAGCCATATTTACATACCAAAACATGCATGTCAATTTCAATCAATCAAACAAATGTATTCGGCTTTTGAAATAAAAACCATAAAAGTACAACAAATCAATACATGTTCAACGTATAAAAAAGCCATCCTCAGGATAAGTACAGTAAAATTGTTTGTCCATTTAAAGCATAAAAATGTGTGTAGTCTTCTAATCATAAATGCAGTTTTGGTGGTTTTTTTTACTATTGTTGTATATTGTTGTGTTGTGAGTACCGCAATTGTGTAGGGAAGGGCCAGCTCTTGACTAATCTTGTGAAGCTGAGATGGTTCTCAATGGATCTTATTTGTGGCGTTAATGAATTCCGTGGTTTAGCCGCTTACACAGAGAAAGATGTTCCACCCGTATTTTTTTCTGGTATGCTGGGACTTTTGAGACATGATGCTAGGCTAGAGTGTAGGTTCTGTGGTTTGATGTATTTGTGATTTTCATCTTTATGAAAATTGTTCTTTTGCCATATATTGCTTTGGAGTGATGCAAAGCAGTTTGTTATTCTCTGCTCAAAGGTTTCATACATTTGAAACTGTGATTGCACTACTCTGACCACAGCAAATATGTACCATAGCTCAGTGGAATTAGTACTCTCTTCAGAAATGTGTGACCCTGTTAATACAATGGATACTACTGAATTGTCTACAAATAACTGCTATCATTAAGAGCCGAGAGACTATTCACATTGTGTTGTGACTATAAAATTACTTGTATACATACAGCTCTCTGTCAGTGAATTACAGGGGAAACCAATGATAGCGTCTCGGAAACCTCCCCTCTATCTGCATGACTGACTACCAACAGTGTGGCAGAATATCTCTACAGGTTGAAGGCATAGTGCTGATCACATCTGACCATGAGATTCCTCCCATGTGCTATAATCCTCATCCAATGTGCAGACAGGACATCAAGCCTCATCCATGTGAAAAAGTGAGACGCTTTCTATTGCACCCTTTTTCACAAACAATATATAAAGATGCAATTACAAATGGGAGCCTTTTTTAGATGGTACTAATTACCATAGACCAGGGGTCACGTGTTACTGTAAAAAAGGTGTTTATATTACCTAATACAATCGTTCTTGTTGGACTTGGCCCTCTATGAACAGTCTCCCCTAGATTTTTTGGTCTCGCCTAAGCAGCGCGCAAGCGCTGCTTCTTAGGTCTCGCCTACGCAGCGCGCAAGCGCTGCATAGAGGGACCTTTTGGAATCGCTCAGCACTTTTGTTAAAACTCGTGCATGTTTTGCACTGCTCTCTATGGGCACTCGTGCACGTTTGGCGTTTCCCTTGCCGGAGCGAGCAGCGGCGCCATCTGTTTGTAATTATCGCGCCTGGCGCTGCTCGCTCCCGCAAGGTAAAGGCTGTCCATGGACTTCCTGCCGCGCTCCACTGAAATTCCTTTGAGTGGTGCCCTCAGGATACATCCAGTATCCTGTTTGGCGTGGCCCTGTTTGCTTGTGCTGTCTCGGACCTTCTCTCTCTTCCCTGTCTCACCCTCTTCTGTCCTCCTGACCTCCTTTCACGGCCTCGACCCTGCTCTCTCCTCCACCCTCCTCACCGCCCTCCGTGCTCAGCCTCAGCCATCCCCTCCCCCACAGCTCTTCTCTAATTGCAGCGCTGTGTGCCTGCCCCAGAGCCACCGATCAATGTGTCGCTGTTCATATGTTAATGCTAATTGTACAAGGACTCCGGTGGCGAACCCTTCAGTGGCAGCGCCAATTAATCTCCGCCAATTGCACCCCCTCCTGTTTCTATCGAGCCACCCAACATGCCGTGCTCTGCCCTACTCTCTCTGGAAAAGAAGCTAGGTTCTCTCATCACCTCCATCACCCAGCTTGAAGCCACCATTTCACTCTTAAGCTCCAAGATTTCCACCTTTCCATACACCTCAATTCCTTTGGAAAACACTCACCTTCCCACGAGATGCACCTCGCCCCCACACCCCAAAATAGCCAATCATAACCTGTTGCCTGCAAACATCGCAAACTCACTTAAGTCCTCGAAAGCCACCCTTCTTCCACTTTTCTCTCCAAGTAAACCTACTATCTACACTATTCCAACCATCTCCTCTGTCAGAACCAATCATCCACCTAAATCCTCCCGAGCACCCTCATATAAGTACAATATCCCTATCCCCCCTCATAGCCCAAGTGCCCCTGTCACCAAAACAGTCTTGGCAGAGTTGCGCTGTCTGCTCCACAACTGCAGATCTGCAATAAAACACAAACTTGAAATCTCCGATACCATCACCCTTCACAATATCGACATGCTCTTCCTCACAGAGACCTGGTTCAACGACACCTCTCACTCTATGTTTGATCTCCTATTACCCACAGGCTATTCTATATTGAGAAATGACAGAATAGACAAAGTTGGGGGAGGTGTTGCAGTCATCTTTAGAAACTCCTTCAACTCAAGGCTTTTCCTAACAGCTCCTTCCGCACTTTTGAATGCCTATCTCTAGAGCTCCAATTGCACCAACGCTCACCCCTCAGATTCCATGCCATTTACCGCCCGCCTGGCAGCGGCCCTTCGTTTATGGAGGAACTCACTGACTTCATCAGCGACCAATACTCGCAAAGTGACAATCAGATCTTCGTGGGTGACTTCAATCTCCACTGGGGCTCGCCGGAATACTCTTCTGCGAATATGCTGGCCACCTTTCTCTCCGCAAACGATCTTATCCAACACTGCACAGAAACAACACACTCCAAGGGCTCAATCCTGGAACTTGTTATTTCTAAAGCAGACATGCTTACTATTGCTATCCCTATTCATGTTGACTGATCTGACCACCTCCTCATCCCACTCTCTCTTCACCTATCACACTCTATAACTCTCGGCCAACCTAAGAGGACTACTTCATGGTTCCGTAACACGAAAAATATTGACCTCGGCACCCTCTGTGATTCGGCTTTGCTATCACTTCCAAGGCTAGACCCGAACCTGGATGTGAATGAACTCACCTCCCAATGCCTCCCAGTCCTTGCAGTCGAAATCAACAACGTCGCTCCTCTTCAAAGCAAAATGAAAAGGCCTACTCCCTCAGCACCTTGGTTCAACAAATCCCTTTATGAAGAAAAGAAGTACCTAAGAATCCTGGAGAAACAATGGAGACAAGCGCCCTCCACCAATAATTTGGCCACGCTTCGTTCAGCAAGATCCAAGTATCACAAGCACATCTTCCTTGAAAAAGCATCGCACTTCAGAACCCTCCTCGACTCAGCCAAAAATAGACCCAAAAAACTATTCGACCTCATCAAGAATCCAAACTGCCCTCCCCCAACCTCCAAGTTGGAGGATTCTACAAAGAAAGCAGCGGACTTCGCTTTATTCTTTAACGAAAAAGTGAAATCACTTGTGGATCAGGTCATTCATCCTACCCCTCCACAGGAGCGCAAATCCTTAGCCATTTGGCAGAACTTTGACTCCATCTCTGAAGATGCCCTCCTCAAATGCATCCTCGAAACAAAGCCCTCCAACCATTCTCTTGACCCCATCCCTAGTGACATTGCAATCGACTTCTACACCCATTCTCTTTCCTATTGGACCACCCTGGTTAACCTCTCCCTCTGTCAAGGCTCCCTTCCTGTTCCCTTCAAAACTGGGCAGGTTACCCCTCTTCTTAAAAAACCCACTGCGGATGCGAACGACCTCAACAACTTCCGCCCCATTACTAACCTACCTTTTCTTGCGAAAATCACTGAAAGATGTGTAGCGAAACAACTTTCCCGTCATATCAAGGACAATGATCTTCTTGACAACTTCCAGTCTGGCTTCATTCAAAACTGCAGCACTGAAACAGCCCTGCTGCAAGTGATTGATGACGCACTGCGGATACTCGATTCAGGGGAGTCTTGTCTTCTAATTCTCCTTGACCTTTCTGCAGCCTTTGACACTGTCAATCACAACACTCTCCTCAACACTCTTCAACAGAGAATGGGCATGGAAGGCACAGTGCTTAAATGGTTTGCTTCCTTCCTCTCTGATAGATCCCAAATGATCCAAATAGCGAACAGTCTTTCATCTCCTTTGGCGGTTGGTCAAGGTGTTCCTCAAGGCTCAATACCTGCACCCACTTTGTTCAAACTCTATTTGGAACCATTGGGAAATCTCCTAAGTAAATCTGGGATCCTATATCATCTCTATGCGGACGACACTCAAATCTACCTCAAGGTGTCCTCCACACACGATCTCTCCATCCTAAACTCTACTCTCGACTCCATTCAAAACTGGATGCTAACTCATCAATTGATTCTGAATCCCTCCAAAACTGAATTCCTCCTCCTCTCCTCCTCACTCTCTCCTCCTCCGGTTCAATCATGGATGGATCAGATGAATCTACTTAACAACAAACCTATCATTGTCGACAGCGCAAAATCCCTTGGTGTCATACTCGACAGAAAACTCAATCTACTCTCCCACATCAATTCCATTGCAAAGTCTGCTCGATACCAACTGCGCTTTCTCTGGGGGATTCGACGCTTCTTCCCAGAGCAAGACCGAAAAACCCTGGTCCAATCGCTGGTTCTCTCCAGACTGGACTACTGCAATTCTCTTCTTACTGGCCTCCCCAAATCCCACCTGTCCCCCTCAAATCTGTGCTCCATTCAGCAGCTCGTTTCATATATGGGACCAAAAGAAGCGACCACATCACACCCATTTTATCCTCCCTCCGTTGGCTTCCCATCGAGGCAAGATCTATCTACAAGACTGCCTGTATCACCCACAAAGCCTTGCATTCCTCCTCTCCTCGCTACTTGGCGAATAAACTGAAACTCTCTGGAGGCTCTAGACCATCACGTAATGTGGAAAACTTATTGCTTGAACCTCCCACTTTCAAAAAGAAAGATCGATGGCCCAATCCTTTTCAGGCAACGCAGTGAGAATCTGGAACTCACTTCCGCCTCAGCTCCGGACCACCACCTCTTCCCGGTCCTTCAAAACTGACCTCAAATTTCTCCTTCTCCAAAGACACTTCCAAACGTAATTCACGCCCTCTCTACTCCCTCAAGGAAGTTCTTCCACTATAGGAAATTCTGTACTCCATGCCTATAGAAGTGCCTTCCCAGTGTGTTCTGAGTGACTGCCACTTTTGCAGTATTATACCTCTATTTGTATTTTGTCTCTTATGTATCATGCACACTTGTCACTGTTTCCTCTTGTAACGTATACCTCTTTTTGTATCTTGCTTGTTTTTGTTATTTGCACAGTTGTCACTTTTTCCTCATGTAATGTAACGGTTGCTTTTGTATTATGCTCACTTGTAATTTTCTCCTCATGTAATGTTACTGTTCCTATTGTGAAGCGCTCTGACACCTTCGGGTAAAGTCCGCGCTATATAAAAACGCATAAAATAAATAAAAAATAAATAAAATCTCAGGTAAGGCCGGCTCTGACATTGTTCAAACTTGCGTTTTAATACACATTGCAAATAAAAGGCATCCTAAAGTATTATCTCGCCATCTACCGGTCATTGCTGACACAAACAGCCGCCCTCCATTGCACTATCCAAACATGCTCGCTATCTTCGATGCACTGTGCCAACACTGTCCTTTTCAACCAACATTGCGACCCCATTTCCTGTCTTGTGCAGCGCGGAGTTCGTTCCTGGACGTCTTTGCCTTCTTACTATGCACATATTTTGATGGTTCTGGATTAGACACAGACTGTTATTCTGCTATTCCATGTCCCACTACATTGTCCTTCACATTCAATTTGTAACTTGACTGGGTGTCAATGTATTCCCTGTCTTGGTGTCAGTGTATCTGCTGTCCCAGTGTCAATGTATTCCCTGGGTCAGTTTATTCCCTGTCTCCGCGTATTGCCTGACTCAGTGTCAGTTTCTTCCGTATGTCAATGTATTCTGGACTCCAGTGCCAGTGTTTTCCTATTTCCTGCGTCACTGTATTTACTGCCCCAGTGTCACTGCACTCCCTGTTTTAGTATCAGTGATCTCCGTGCGCCTTTGTGTTCTCTGTCTCAGTGCCAGTGTATTTCTATTCCATGTGTCACTGAATTCGGTGACCCAGTCTCACTGTCCCCCATGTCCCAGTGTCAAGGTGGTCCCTGTGTGTTTTCCATGTCTCAGTATCAGTGTTTCAGTGGCGGTATATTCCCTGTCTTTGTTTTCCCTGTCTTACTTTCAGTGTATTCTCTGTGTCTGTGTTCTTCCTGTCTCAGTTTAAGTGTATTTGCTGTGTCTGTGCTTTTCCTGTCTCTGTGGCTGAGTTTTCTCTGACCGGTGGGGCCTCTACAGTCACTCACTTAACATGCTCCTGAAAGGTCAGTAAGTCTTGGGCAGTCAGTCACATGTGATGCCTATATCTCAGAGATACCAAAGCCTACTTTCCTCAGTGTTATGAGAGTGAGTACAGATGCCCAGGGTGGATATTGAAGTGAGATAGACGGCGAATGAGGACAAAAAAAAAAAAAAAGCATCCTAGGACCGGTTTCGGGCGTTCAGCCCTCATCAGCCAGGATAGCTTGACTCCAGTGGCATGGTATGCCCAGACGTGGGTCCCTTGCTCACTTTGCCACTGGATTCAAGCTAGCCTGGCTGATGACGGCTGAATAGCCAGAAACCGGTCCCAGGATGCTTGTTTCCGGTCCAGGGAAGACATGGCTTGGCAGTTCGGGCTGGACTGTTCCCATGAGGCACAGGGTCAGACTGATTTGCATATGGCCATGTCTGAACTGGGGTGGTGGAGTGAGCTAAAGAATGATGATGGATTAAACCCAGATCAGTTGACTGGGGGTGAGTGTTTGATTTGCTCAAGCGCTCCGTCCATCATCTCCTTTGGTATCGCTTTGTTCAGCCCTAAGTTGGCAGGGTATGCCCAGACGTGGGTCCCTTGCTCACTTTGCCACTGGATTCAAGCTAGCCTGGCTGATGACGGCTGAATAGCCAGAAACCGGTCCCAGGATGCTTGTTTCCGGTCCAGGGAAGACATGGCTTGGCAGTTCGGGCTGGACTGTTCCCATTAGGCACAGGGTCAGACTGATTTGCATATGGCCATGTCTGAACTGGGGTGGTGGAGTGAGCTAAAGAATGATGATGGATTAAACCCAGATCAGTTGACTGGGGGTGAGTGTTTGATTTGCTCAAGCGCTCCGTCCATCATCTCCTTTGGTATCGCTTTGTTCGCCCTAAGTTGGCAGGGTATGCCCAGACGTGGGTCCCTTGCTCACTTTGCCACTGGATTCAAGCTAGCCTGGCTGATGACGGCTGAATAGCCAGAAACCGGTCCCAGGATGCTTGTTTCCGGTCCAGGGAAGACATGGCTTGGCAGTTCGGGCTGGACTGTTCCCATGAGGCACAGGGTCAGACTGATTTGCATATGGCCATGTCTGAACTGGGGTGGTGGAGTGAGCTAAAGAATGATGATGGATTAAACCCAGATCAGTTGACTGGGGGTGAGTGTTTGATTTGCTCAAGCGCTCCGTCCATCATCTCCTTTGGTATCGCTTTGTTCGCCCTAAGTTGGCAGGGTATGCCCAGACGTGGGTCCCTGGCTCACTTTGCCACTGGATTCAAGCTAGCCTGGCTGATGACGGCTGAATAGCCAGAAACCGGTCCTAGGATGCTTGTTTCCGGTCCAGGGAAGACATGGCTTGGCAGTTCGGGCTGGACTGTTCCCATGAGGCACAGGGTCAGACTGATTTGCATATGGCCATGTCTGAACTGGGGTGGTGGAGTGAGCTAAAGAATGATGATGGATTAAACCCAGATCAGTTGACTGGGGGTGAGTGTTTGATTTGCTCAAGCGCTCCGTCCATCATCTCCTTTGGTATCGCTTTGTTCGCCCTAAGTTGGCAGGGTATGCCCAGACGTGGGTCCCTTGCTCACGTTGCCACTGGATTCAAGCTAGCCTGGCTGATGACGGCTGAATAGCCAGAAACCGGTCCCAGGATGCTTGTTTCCGGTCCAGGGAAGACATGGCTTGGCAGTTCGGGCTGGACTGTTCCCATGAGGCACAGGGTCAGACTGATTTGCATTTGGCCATGTCTGAACTGTGGTGGTGGAGTGAGCTAAAGAATGATGATGGATTAAACCCAGATCAGTTGACTGGGGATGAGTGTTTGATTTGCTCAAGCGCTCCGTCCATCATCTCCTTTGAGTATCGCTTTGTTCGCCCTAAGTTGGCAGGGTATGCCCAGACGTGGGTCCCTTGCTCACTTTGCCACTGGATTCAAGCTAGCCTGGCTGATGACGGCTGAATAGCCAGAAACCGGTCCCAGGATGCTTGTTTCCGGTCCAGGGAAGACATGGCTTGGCAGTTCGGGCTGGACTGTTCCCATGAGGCACAGGGTCAGACTGATTTGCATATGGCCATGTCTGAACTGGGGTGGTGGAGTGAGCTAAAGAATGATGATGGATTAAACCCAGATCAGTTGACTGGGGGTGAGTGTTTGATTTGCTCAAGCGCTCCGTCCATCATCTCCTTTGGTATCGCTTTATATCTCAGAGAGGCTACCAGATTTAACCTCTGTCTAAACACTTATAAGGTCCCAAAGGCGAGACCTATTGGCTATGCCAATGCTTGTTTGCCTACTGTTGCTGAACCTGTTTTTGTTGGCATTAAGAGTTTGTGCACTTTTTCCTTGCCAGCCAGTGGTAAAATGCTTGTGCTCTCTCCCTAAAACATGATACAATTGACATCCACCTGATTAGTACATTTAATTTACTTATAAGTCTCTAGTATATGGTACCACGTGTACCCAGGACTTGTAAAGTAAATGCTACTAGTGAATCTGCAGCATTCATTGTGCCACACACTTGAGTATCCTTTTAAAACATGCAGCCTGTGGTTCAGTTTTAAACTGTCATTTCGACCTGATAAAATAAACATTTTGCGAGGCATAAATCTTCCTTTTTAATACTTATAAATCACCATTAAGGTATGTCCTTAAAGCTCATGGCGTTGGTTGCACTGAATTTAAAAAGTAGGACATGTGTACATATGTTTTTATATGTCCTAACAGTGAAAAACTCTTAAAGTCTTTTTTCACAGCTGTAAGGCCCATCTCTGCCATTGGCTAACACTGGGTTACTTTATTACATTTAATAAGTACTAACTTTAGACTGGGAGCAGGTAGACATATACTGCTTGCACTCAAATGAATTGTTACGTAAAATCCTCTTTAATGGTAAAATCGGATTTTAAATCACAATTCTGAAAATAGCACTGTTAGAAAGTTAAGAAAGGCCCCTTGTGTTCTGGTTCAGGGAGTACCTGGCCTGGCGGTTCTGCCTGTGCTGTTCCTGTGAGGTGCAGGGTCAAGGCTGATTTGCATTTGACTGGGTCCAAACTAAAGTGGCATGATGGGCAAAAGCAATGGATTGAGATGTGGCCTAGGGTGATTGCCCGTGGCTGAGATTAATTCAAGCATTGATCATCACCTTCATTTTGCATTGACGCCCTAAGTGCACAGGGTATGCCCCAACGTGGGTACCATGCTCACTGTGGCACAGGAACCATGCTATACCTGGCTGAAGAGCCCTAGCTAGGGTGAATCCGGTCCTTGGTTGCTTGTGTTCTGGTTCAGGGAGGACCTGGCTTGGCAGTTCGGACTGGGCTATTCCCGTGAGGAGAAGGGTCAAGACTGATTTGCAGATGGCTGGGTCCAAACTGAGGTGGCATGATGGACAAAATACGATGGATTGGGATGCGGCCCAAGTGCTTGTCAGTGACAGAGATTAATTTGAGCATTCCATCCATCACCTTGTTTTTGCATTGAAGCCTTAAGTGATCACTGTATGGCCAGACCTGGGTCCCGGGCTCACTGTGCCACTGGAACCAAGCTATACCTTGCTGAAGAGCCCCTACAGTGGGCCCCCTCAAGTTTTGTTACACCACTGCTACAGCCACTCAAATTTTTAAAGGCTCTGCCTCTTGCACACACAAAGAATTCTGACATCAGGCCTGCTGTCTTTGTCACCCAAGACTTCTTGGAGCCTTGACAGGGGAAGGGAAGAACTTTCCAGAAGCACATGTTAGGGTAGGACAGGGAGCACCCCCACACAAAGCTGGCACTAGATGTAAATAGTTGACATCCAGAGCCCCTCATCAGAATATTCCTGGACCCGTGGACATTACAGAAGAAGCACTGTCCTGCTGCCAGAGGATGGCCCTGCTGCTGAGGACTGTTGTGCTGCCTGAGAAGGTAGAGTGGACCTGCTTTCTTTCGTCCCAGGCTAACCTGAGAGGCTGCATGAGTTAGTAAGCTAACCTCCTGCTTGAGCTACAGGGACATAACAAGCTCCAGAGGTCTCCCTGTTACTGCCCAGCTGGCCTGCTGCAACTATACCTGCAAGTGGACCTGCCTGAGCCCTGCTGGCCTCTGCCGGAGTGAGTTACTGATCCCCAAGAGGTGCCCCCAGGTCCTGGAACCTTGGCTAACACGAGCCTGAGCTCCTCCCAAGAACAAAAGGAGAAATCCTGAAGTTTGGACTCTTTGCGACCACAAATGGGCCCCTTAGTGCCCAGATTTTGCCACATGTGATCATTGCCAACGCGAAGCTTTGGTCAGCGACCAACATCATCGATTGGCAAAGTGAGATATGCACTTTGCACTAAAACAAGGACAGCATTCAGTGACTGCCAACGTGAAGCTACTGCAACGACGGTCTGCAATGTGAAATTGGTTCCTAATGCTACAGTGATGACAGCCCGCACTGCCAGGTCTGCTCTTCGTGCTACAGTGATGACCAGCCGCAACACTCTCCCTGCTCCTTGAAGCCTTCCCCATCATGAATGGAACTCTTTGCAGTGGGCTTTGAGAAGGTAACTCTTTCAGTGGGACTAACCTGGTCTATGTATCCAACCTGTGGTCTATCCCGGTCGGCCTCAACTTGTGACTTTCCCTGGTCTAGCACAACCACATGACTGTGAGTTGTGCTTTGTGCTTTTAGGCGCTATATTTTCTTTAAAAACTTTAAAATTGCATATCTTCCGTTCTACTGATTGGATTTCTGTAGTTATTGTATCATTTTATTTATTAAAATTTACTCCATTTTACTATGGTTTGGGATTTTTCTTGTGTTGTTTTTCCCCTTTATTATTGTTTGTGTGCTGCATAAATACTTTACACATTACCTCTAAGTTAAGCCTGACTACTTTGGGCCAAGCTACCAGAGGCTTTAGCAGAGGTTAATTTAGTAGCGGCTGCAACCGGACTTGGGTGGTGGGCGAAAAAAACAACAACAAAAAACGTACCTGTGACGGACGGACTGACGGCCACTGCCTCTCCTCGCTCCTCTTCTTCCTGCTCCGGTCCTGCATCAGGATACAGGAAGCAGCAGGAAGCACCCAGCTCCCAGGCTCCCGATAGTCAATCACAATGCTGCAATACAGCGTTATGATTGGTCTGAGCGCCGTGGATCAGCGCTCAGTCAGGGAATGGGGGCCTGGGCATGTTCTCCATGCAGGCTGTAATGCAGCCTGCATGGAGAATATGGGAAGTGCACATGACTGTTTTGGGTGGCCGGAGATGGCTGACCAAACAGTCATGTGCACTTAGGAATGGGCAAACCACTTCTGCCCTGCTCCTCTGTCCTCGGAGTAGCCCCGCCCTACCCCGCCCAGAAAGCTGCCGCAGCAGAAGGAAACATAATATGATAATAATGGGAGTTATTATCATTTTATGTTTCCTGCTGCGGAGCAGTCGGGCGACACTCCTCCGCCTTAGCGGAGGAGCCGCCACTTGGTTAATTTATTGACTTTTGTGATTCACACTCACAATGATTGTGGTTGTTGCCTGAGTGGGACTTCCACCACCCTCAACCAATAACCCAATGTCTTACAGTTCTCCTTTTATCGAAATTAAAAGGGAAGTTGACCACAATTAGATTAACTCAGTAAGATCAATTAGCCAATGTGCTCTCTCAATCAATACATTTGCTAGCTATGTGAATCTGTTCTAAAGCTAGAGAAGCAGCTTAAAACATACATTGCAAAGGCATGTGAATAATTTAAGGCCACACGTTTAAATCATAGTAAGATAACTTAGAGAGTTAAAATGTTTGTTGCAGAGCACTGAGAGTAATCCACAGGATACAGATTTGACTCCTGGTAAGATAGTTTAGTGAGATATTCATACATTGCAAAGATTTACATATAACATGCAGACCATATGTTTGAACCCATGATGAGGTTCCAACAAATGTTTCACTTTCATTACTGTGTTATACAAATTGTCATTAACTAAATTGTTGCACAGGAAGACCAATATCTACTATGAAGAGAGGAGTGGGATTTTGCAGAAATTGTGCATGTATTCCTTATGGGGAAACATTGCCGTTGTCTTTTCACAGAACTTGAGAAGTTTGAGAAAGTAGAACACTTTCACATCTTTCTTTGCCTCATTCATCTGGGGGGTCAAGTTAGAAGCATAAGGCGGCAGGGAGATTTAAGTGTCAGTGGAGTCTTAGGCCTGCCTCGCTGCAGTCATCAAAACCCAGAGACATCATGCCATCTAGAGAAATTAGAATAGATACTAGGAGGCACTACCCACTCCTGTAACACCTATGATTTTTTATATGCTCACCTATGTGAGCATATATAAAATGAATTATGGAATTATGAGTTGTGCTAGTAGATTGTCACTGCAAATTTTGTGTATAGTAGAATCATTTTAAGGTTTTTAATTAAAAATATATATTTTTATACACTTGTTTATACAGGGTTTAACAACCTAATGTACCACAAAGAAAAGTGAACATAATGACTGTCTTGATAAAGATGGAATAATCAGATACCCATCGAAACGCGTCGACGCATTCCTGTACATTATCCCGAGGACAAGTTAGACCTGTAGATACAAAATAGAGTATATGTATCCAGGCTAATCTTGCTAAAATTATTCCTAGGGAATTGTTGAGTTAAAAGACAAAGTGTACTGTCTATCATTGTTCTTTTCCCTATTTTTAGGGGTCTCTGTGGTAAAAGTGTCATAAGATGTTATGTTATGTCCTGATCTGATGAATTGTATTGTTTTTAATTATGTTGAATTGATGCATTGTGTTGTATTTTAGGTGTTTTACTATATAAATTGTGTTTTTAATAATACTCACATGTACTAAAGAAATAAATTGACCCTTTTTGTATTGCATGTTATAGTGGTATTATTGTTTGAGTGTGTTAGGGCTTTTGAGTGAGATCCCCTCAAAAAAAAATTCTATGTGCTTTATATGAATTAAGAATTCCACTAATGATAGGGTGTTCTTGTTGATTGAGTAAATCAAGGGATAATTTGTTTTTTGTACTGGTAGTACCCCACTCCCTTGGTAGCTGACAAGGGGTCTCTCTCTGTTTAAACACATTTTATGCACAACCCTTTGGTTGGAGAGGTTTTGTCTGGTTTATCCAGAATCATCTAGAGCAGTAGCCTAGAACCACTGGTGTAAATCATGGATAATTTCAAAACTTTCGGATTCACCGAAGACCAATTCAATAGATTGATTAATCAGAATCCACGCAAAGGGAATACAGATATGATGAGCAATACTAGCCATGAACAAATAATCAAGATTTTAAATTTGAAAAAGAAAGTAATTCGGACAGAATTGCATGCCGAATTTTTAATTAAATATCTTAAGGCTGGTGTAATCCCTATAGGTCTACAAGTAAAAAATGAACCAGGGTTGTTCATAGAAAATAGAAAGTTTTGGGAAATTTGGACCCACATATCCAATAGATGCAGTAGAGACTGGCTCATTTTAATTATTGAGACAGCTCAAGAGCTTATGGTGATAGAACGAAAACAGATTGAGGAATTAGAAGCCCTCTTTAGACAAAATTCAGCATTGGATGAGGCAAAGAAGAAACTTGATGAATTAGAGGTTGAATCCAATGGGTATAGGGAATAACTCACGAATAAAAAAATGAAGAAGCTGAGAAAAGATGTGGAAAGATTTAGCTCGGAGGGTGTTTATCCGTATTTGGGTAAAGATTATTACAATGGGATGAGAGACCAGAGAGATAGACCTCAGTATCAGAGACCAATGTATTCAAGAGGAGGAAATAGACGCATCACATTCTCAGAAACATCTGGTTCAAGTAGTGAGGAGGAACTAGGCATGAACCAGGCAGGTAGAACAGCACCCAGTTTTGAGCGCGAGCCTTTTTTAGGCAGACGCCAGAATCGGGGCCAGAGGCCGTTCAGAAATTACAGCAGGGAGGAACCCATGAGGAACCCTCCACCTCAAAACCAGGGAGCTCAGGAATATTTAGCAACAAGGAACAAGAGATACTGGAGGTAGAAGAACTACCAATTATAAATTTATCCCAGAAGATCTTAACCCAATACGAACAAGAGGTCCTGAAGAAGGGTTTTAGTTTTGCTCCAACAGCCCCTCTAAATAAGTTTGGAATAGAGAATGATTTAAAAAGTTTTTATAGGAAAATAAGATTAAAACATTTTTTTGAGGATAGAATATATGAACCTGCACCTAATGTAACTGGTTTTAAACCGAAATCCACATTCACACCAAGTTTATGTCAGATAGACAAAAATGTAGAACTTTTTGAAAGAATTGTGGATATTGAAATTAAAAAGATGGAAGGCAAGCACTCCAACTATAATAATAATCTCTCTATAGATCAGAGAAAAGCCCTAAAAGCACTACAAGATTGTGAACAAATTATGATAAAACCAGCCGATAAGGGCGGGGGAGTGGTGGTTTTAGACTCTATAGACTATGACAGAAGAATGAGAAAATTGTTAAATGTAAAGGAACACTACAAGAGCGTCAATTTCACTGCCATCAATGAACTTAAAATTGAGGTTGCTCAGTTATTGAGCTTAGGCAAAGAACAGGAATGGATCTGTGAAAACGAATTTAAATTTTTGTTAAATTTGCATCCCGTAATTCCAGCTATCTACGGGCTGCCTAAGATACACAAGAACGTATCAGATCCTCCGATGCGCCCCATTGTGAGCAGCTTGAATTCCATGTTAGAACCCTTAAGCAAGTATGCAGATTTTTTTTAAAACCATTGGTGCACAAACAAAGATCTTATTTGAAGGATACAGCACATGCTATATCAATCTTTGAGGGACAGGGCTTCAATAGGGTGACCCAATTTTCGGTCACCCTAGACATTGAAGCCCTATACACAAATATCCCCAAGATGACACCATTAGAGCAATCACGTCAATCTTAGAACAAGAGGAATTGAATGGTGGTAACAAGGATTTTATAATAGCATGTATCACTATGGTCCTTAAAAATAACATCTTCCTATACAAGGATGAATTATATAAACAGATCAAGGGGACCAGCATGGGGGCTACATGTGCCCCAAGTCTGGCCGGTTTGTATGCGAGTCAATTTGAGAATAGACACATATACAACGAGCTGGCACCCTACTATGAAAATGTGTCCTGCTGGCACCGTTTTATTGACAATATCATCTTTGTCTGGAATGGTGGCAGCAGTGAACTAGATTCATTCATTGAATGGCTCAATTTGGGGGACAGAAATTTGAAATTTACAGCTCATTACAGCAATTCTAGCGTTGAGTTTCTTGATATTAGGCTGAAATGTGTTGAGGATGAACTGCATGTTGAGTTATTCACCAAACCCACAGATAAGAATACTTTACTCTTATACAATAGTAATCATCCCAAAAAGATAATATTCCCTTTGGGGAATTCTTGAGATTGCGACGTAATTGCACATCCCTCAAAGACTTTTACTACCATTCTGATATCATGTGCAAAAAGTTGCAGCATAGAGGGTATCCTAGGAAACTCATCAAACAGTCCCTTAAGAGGGCACGGTTCTATGACCGGGACCATCTATTGGACATTAACAAAGAGAAAAAAGATAAAGGAGCTGAGAGGATTGTCTTTGTGACTAATTTCTCAAACAGAAGCAATATGGTTAAGAATATAATTAACAGAAATTGGAAGATTCTCAACCATGGGGCCAATGTACAAATGCAAAAACCGCTTTTTTCTTTTAGGCGGAATAAGACCATCAGGAACTCTTTAGTGAGAACATATAGGTCAGAATCTGGAGGTCAAAGGACATTAGGTGGACAGAAGGCAATAGGCAACTATAAGTGTGGAACATGCTCTATATGCCCCCACTGTATTGAAGGCAAGAGCATTACGTTTGCAGGTAAAACCATGGTGGCAACAACTCTGAATAATTGCCGTAGCAAAAATATCATCTACCTACTGACCTGTCCGTGTGGAATAGGTTATGTCAGTGAAACTAGTAGGGAACTACGTGTTCGGCTACTGGAACATAAATCGGCAATAAGAACTAAGAAAATCAATGCCCCCTAGTGGACCATTTCTCTAAATCGAATCACGATTGTGAGCAATTTAAATGGTACATTCTGGAAAAAATCATCGTAGATAGAAGGGGTGGAGATCTGGACAGCAAAAGAAAAACACAAGAACAGTGGATGATGTGTCATCTAAACACAATAGAAAATGGTTTAAACACACGAGAAGATTGGATGAAAATAGTGGCCAATCAATAAACAGAAGGCAGTTTAGATCTGTAGATATTGTATGCACAACAGATACTTACTGCAATGGGGGATCAGATATAAAGTAGGCTGTAAAATTCTATACGAAGATAGAAACGCTGGTTAGAACTAATGGGAGAGTAAAGTGTCCAGTGCAAGTGTCTCCCACTAGTGATTTGAGTGGCCCTGAGACAGCGATCAGAAATTAGACATCTATTTAAGTATAGAATTGGGTATTAATGGATCAATTCTGTGAGTATAATCCAGCAGTTTTGGCTACATTTATGAATGTATTGCAATTATATATATGGGATCCCTTGAAACCCTACTTGAATTAGATATATACATTCAAACCAACCAAGTTGTGTTTGTATAAACGAATAAGCTGGTGTTATCATTCACAAAAGGTATGGGATCTTTTGAGACCCTCTTCTGATTATTTGCATGTATACAAACCAATAAAGTTGCATTTAACAAAATAAACAAAGGTGTTACCAAAACACAGAAAAACCATGGAGTTAGCTTCCGGGTTAGGAGGGGCAGATCAGCACAAGCAGTGCATGCGGGTCATGTGGTTTGGAGGAACCAATGAGAGATCGCGAGACAGTATTTAAACGAGGACAATGCAGTGGCCTCCCATTTACACTTTCAAGAAGGACGAAGTAGGACGGGGAATCCATGAGCCAAAAAGGTGAGAAAGGAATCCTATAAAATAGTTGGGATAGACACACGAACAGCCTATCTAAATGAATTTCTCTCCCTTACAATCATGGATGTAATGCAATGGGGGTGTTTATTTATTTTAGAGCGCCACGTAAGCGCATCGGCAGGTGAGGAGGTGGATGTATTTAAGCCACTCTACCTTGAACGTGATTTGCGGGTTTTTTTGGACACAGAACTAGAAACCTGGGGTTCCGGATTGAACCGTTCAAGAATATACGGCAGTTGGGAAACAGTGATTATTCACGTCCGTTTAAGAAGGTACGATAAAATACATAGGAGGAGAGGCACTGTAGTGCGTTTAATTAGAGTATATGGCAGACACTCTCCAGTATAGTAATAGTAATATAAAAAACACTCTCTATTTATTAGGGGATCGACTAACAGACCACTCTTCGAGCCTGCAAAAGAAATATAAGAATAAGTGCACATATCAACTCCTTTTCATTCAGGTGAGAATAATGAGAATGCCCTCTGCAGTCATACAAATGAATTTCGTGATCTAGATAGGTATCTCTCAATTGAGTTTGTTGATGAAGATATGTTAACAGCAATATAGGCACATATTGCCATTAGTGGTCTCCATTCCCCTAGACAAATGGGTTATTTTTAGTAGGGAGAGTGTAAAATTGTAGGGATATTCACTCGTTACACAGCGGGTTATTGTGGTTGGTTTTTTTGGGCCCAGAAACTGTATACAAATGTGGGGTAGCTTTTGAAGCTTTTTAGTAAAAACCATTTCCTTTCCCTCTTATCTCGAAGGTTGCAAGCAGGAGTAATGTCATGCTTAGAAGTGATAAGTTTTAAACATCCTCATGAAATGTTTATATGCAGTGAAGACAATTGGAGAAATATATCTGATGTAAATGGCATGAGCATATTGTATAAGGAGATCAAATTGAGTCATAGCACATGTGAGCATATATAAAATGAATTATGGAATTATGAGTTGTGCTAGTAGATTGTCACTGCAAATTTTGTGTATAGTAGAATCATTTTAAGGTTTTTAATTAAAAATATATATTTTTATACACTTGTTTATACAGGGTATAACAACCTAATGTACCACAAAGAAAAGTGAACATAATGACTGTCTTGATAAAGATGGAATAATCAGATACCCATCGAAACGCGTCGACGCATTTCTGTACATTATCCCGAGGACAAGTTGGACCTGTAGATACAAAATAGAGTATATGTATCCAGGCTAATCTTGCTAAAATTATTCCTTGGGAATTGTTGAGTTAAAAGACAAAGTGTACTGTCTATCATTGTTCTTTTCCCTATTTTTTAGGGGTCTCTGTGGTAAAAGTGTCATAAGATGTTATGTTATGTCCTGATCTGATGAACTGTATTGTTTTTAATTATGTTGAATTGATGCATTGTGTTGTATTTTAGGTGTTTTACTATATAAATTATGTTTTTAATAATATTCACATGTACTAAAGAAATAAATTGACCCTTTTTGTATTGCATGTTATAGTGGTATTATTGTTTGAGTGTGTTAGGGTTTTTGAGTGAGATCCCCTCAAAAAAAAAATCTATGTGCTTTATATGAATTAAGAATTCCACTAATGATAGGGTGTTCTTGTTGATTGAGTAAATCAAGGGATAATTTGTTTTTTGTACTGGTAGTACCCCACTCCCTTGGTAGCTGACAAGGGGTCTCTCTCTGTTTAAACACACCTAAGAGTAGAACAAGGCTTCCTGAGATGCGGTAGGAGAGTGGAGGCACACTTCTTCCATACCACCAACTGGCCTGCCTTGGCCTAATCCCAAGAATCCCAAACCAGTATGAAGATCACACCTGACCTTTCACCAGGCTTATGATCAGCCTTATTCTAAGGTACCTCTTGATGTTGTCATCAAAGATATCATCATTGATGACCTTCATGAAGTCATTTCAGATGTCATCAACGATATAATCAATGATGTCACAACATGACATGAGTAATGCCATATATAAGGTCTAAAGCAGTGCTGGATGAAAATAGGAGTTATGGTTAGCTTACCTAACCGTAACTGCCAGATTTCAGTGGTTTTTAGGTTTGTTTTGTTACAAAAACTATATTTAACTATGTTTTTCAAGTAAATTTCTGAGTTTTTTTAAATGCATGTTATGCATGTTACGGTCTTATTACTAAAGTTAACCACAAATTTTCTTTAACTGTTGCTTTTTTCCAATGCATTTAATTTTTTATCATATACAACAGGCAACGGCTTCTTGTGCATAGTCTCCAATTTACATCCAACCTACACAGCTCAAGGCCTGGGCCTTGCGCAGAAGGGTTGGCTGCAGACCCTGGCCTATGGCTCAGCCCTGCGCTCAATCCTGCACCCAACCTGCTGCAAAGTGGCCAAACCCCAGTGTGCATGGGCTCCTCAGCTCTGCACAGTGAGATTTCTCACAGGTCTGTGCAGCCTACCCATCATGGGTGGCCATTTCCTGTCTTGGGCAGCGGTCTCCACTGCAACTGGCCTACAGCCTTCAACCATGCTCCTTCAACCTTCAGTCATACGCAGCAGGCCTGGCCATCATGCAGGCAGGCCCTGAGCCTAACCTGCCACAGGCAATCACCCACCCTGTGGATAGGGCCTTCTACCACGTGCAGTGGCATGACTAAAGGGCCTGCCTATTACCAAGCCCTGTGTCCATCACTGAGCCCAACCTGTCACAGATTGCCAAACACTTCTGTGCACTGAACCTTCAGAAGTACACAGCCAGGGTTGACTGCAGGGCCTGGTCACAGGCCCTGGAGCAAGCCACCGGATGCGGCCAATCCCTGCTGTTGGTGTTCAACCTCTAGTACGCTTAGCCTTTGACTGTGCACAGCAGGATTGGCCACAGGGTGTGGCCTGTGGCCTGGCTCCACACCTAAACCAAGATATTTGGCCAATCAGCATGTTTGGCCATTGGACAAGAGCAGCTTGAGAATTTGCGAAGCATGTGCTGGATTTCTAATCTTTAGGCCCAGGATGGTCTGTGGGACTCAGAGAGAGTCTATGATTTGTGAATCTGACACAGAGTTTGTGAATTCTACGATAAAAAACGTTTTTTTATATTTATTTTATGGCCGGTATTATCTTGTGGGCCACCCACAAGGGCATGAGAGTCGGGATAGGTTCAACCTTCACACTTATCCCCCTTTTCTTTTTCCAAATATGTTGCTCGGTGGATCATGTTGCATAATGGCACTCGAATGTTGTGCCTTTTTTGCTTTATTTGGGTTAAAAACCCTCTGTGGATTCATGAATCCACAGAAGATCTAAGAATTAACAGTCAAGGTAGTTCTGAAATGTAACCTCTACACAGTGGCGTAACGAAACTTGAGGGGGCCCCCCTGCAGGGTACGTGGAGGGGCCCCCTCCGGACTCAATCTGGAGCTCTCCGGCCGAAGTGCGGTGCTGAGGGGGCCCCCTGGAGGTTGCCCCCCCCCCGCACCGTGGGGGCTGCGGGGGCCTGTGTTACGCCCCTGCCTCTACATGTCCAGATCGGAACGCTTTTTAAATGTAAATTTCTTGAAAACTACTGAATGGATTTACACAAATCTAAGCAAAAGCACTTACTTGAGTAACCTACTTTCAACCAAATGTAATTCTGTTTAGTCATTTTTTTCTGTCTCGTGGAGCAAAGAATCTTATGTGAGTTAAAATGGGAAATGGCAGTTTTGAGATTTTTACTTTTTTTTGGCCTCTGCTTGACGGATCTGCACAAAATTTGCTACAGAGGAATCCAAAGTTCATGATCTTTTTGGGAAAGTTTGGTGCAGATTCTTTAATCAGTCCCAAAATTGTTAAGAAAACTATGGAAACTCTGACCTAACCATAACCACATATATACATAAATATATCCCCTGCCTTGAAAGCCCTGCATTGGTTACCGGTTGCCAGAAGATCCACGTTCAGGTTGCTTTGTATCACCCACAAAGCGATACATGGAACGGGACCGCTCTTCATCAGGAATATAATCACCAAACACATTCAACAAAGGAACCTCCGCTCTAGAGTGGCACCTCGCCTCAAAATCCCAACGTACAAGAAAAAAACATGGGTGGCACATCCTTCTCTGTTCAAGCAGCCAAACTATGGAACTCTTTACTCCCCAACATAAGATCCGAGATAACCACCTTATCTTCAGAAAACTACTCAAGAATTGGCTCTTCCTCACATAACCACCATTTGCAAACAGAAAATACAGCATATACCTCAGTATATAAACATTTATTTGCACTATAGATATGTACCTATATATGTGTATTGCTTTGTATAAACATGTATAATAATTATGTTTTCAAAAATATAGATATTCATTAGTTCTGCTTAACTAATGTACATATTACTGATAGTTACATTATTCTATGTTTTTAACATGTATATAAGTGGCCGCGTAAATAAGTAATTCTTTTGTCATAACTATGTATCTACAATTGCTTCACTATTGAATTACAAAAAAAGATATATATTAATTTAAAGTACAACAACACTTGAAAGCCGGAGTTTATTAAATGCATCTTTAATCTACATATACTACTTTCCTTATGCATATATATACCTTCCATGTACTTATGAATCAATATATTTATTACTTTTCTTCTAATTCAGCATATCCAATGCACTACCCTATTTCTCACCCTATACCGCTCTCAATATATACTCTACCTCAACTCGCTGACTCATCTCAAACCTCATTCTACTACTCTTTCCAATGCACTACAATATTTCTAACCCTATACCTCTATCAATATATCCTCTAGCTCCAATCTCTCATTCATCTCAAACCCCATACCACTACTATGATCCCCAAAATAACCCTTTCTAGACTCTTCCCTACTCTACCCCTCCTTGCATCATCTCATACCTCTTTACTATTCAGATCTCCCAAACAAGTCTTTCTAAACCCTTCCTTCTAACTCTTCCCCCTCCACCTCCCTTTTATACATCCCAAGCCTCCTCCTTCTGCTATGAGCTAAAAAAAAAAAAAAATCCTTCCTTCTTCTATTCCTCCACTATCCTTTTCAATCCAAATAACAGACTAACATTCCATCCAATCAAATTAATTTCATATTTCTACTAATTCACCACTAATCATTTATCAGTTTTGGAGTAGCGTGCTACTCGCCGGAAAAGTGCTTCAACACCTCATCAGGGGTAGCAAACGCTATACAAATGCAAACCCTTTCCCTCTTCTATCCCTCAACTATCCTTCTCAATTCAAATAACTGACTGACATATCCACCACTCAAATTACTTTCATATTTTCACTATACTAATTCGCCATTAATCCTTTATCGGTTTCGAAGTAGCGTGCTATTCGCCAGAAAAGCACTTCAACACCCCATCAAGGGTATCAAGCACTATATAAATGCAAACCTTTTTCCCTCTTTTATCTCTCCACTATCCTTCTCAATCCAAATAACTGACTAACATATCCACCACTCAAATTACTTTTATATTTCACTATACTAATTCACCACTAATACTTTATGGGTTCCGGAGTAGGGTGCTACTCGCCGAAAAAGAGCTTCGATGCCTCGTCATGGGTAGTAAGCGCTATATAAATGCAATTACAATACAATACAATACAATAGAAGCGAATATATATTTTGCTTAAAGTGAAAAATAAAAAGTATTAAAATGGGCCCAACAGATGGGAAACTAAGCAGCCTGGGGTAAAATAACCTGTCTGGGAAATCAAAAACAGAACATTAATGAAATCCACAAAAAAGTGTTATGGGAAGGGGCATACTGAAAAAAGCTAAGCACCTTTTAGCTGCATTATTCAGTATTGATATGCGATGGCATATTTAACAGCTTTTGAAGAGTTTCATAAAACGAGGGGTATGTTTCTTTACAGCTTCGGGAAATTTTATAAGTCACGTCTCCAAGATGACTGGCAAAAAATACACGTTTCTCAGACACTTGTTGCAACAGCGCTGCGTGAATGTTATTTACCGAGACGGTGGAGGGGGCAGTGGGGGGGTTCTAAACAAATTCTTAGCCATGTAGGGATGTGAAGCCAGCGTTACTCAGCAGGATATGGCGCAGACAGAGGAGCCCTGGTGTCAGGCTCGCGCTGTGATAAATCTCACCTCAGGGGAAGCCCGACAGCTACGCGCCGATGGCATGAAGGGAACCGCACAAAACACAAGATAAAAGGGCAGGCCAGCGGGAGCGAGTGCAGCCAGGCGGAGATAAGTGAGTTAGCACAGGTAATAAAGTGCCTCTTTACACACCTTGCCATTTGTGAAGCGCCATTTTAACTCTCCCACGAAGCAGACAGCCACTTGGCGCCTCACCCAAGGACGATCTGTTTGCACTTAGGGACTTTCACGCTTACCACTTTATGGTGTTTTTCTCTTTAAATGTAACTGTATGACGTATGAGCTTGTTAGTCAAACAAAGTGCATCAAATTCAGGTATGTTGTATTGGTGTATTCCCTTGGCTTCAGGCCACATGCCAGTGCCTGCGACTTTCGACTGGCTAATAACACATGATAAAGCCAATGTCCTTTGGAAACAATAAACACATTGTAGGGAGCAGGTGCAAGAGATTACTCACCCGGAGCACCTGCGGTAAGGTCTGTGCAGTCAGGTACATTTCCAAGGTCGACTTTTTTAATGAGAGCGTGGGTTTGGCAGTCCCAATCAGTCATCAACCTACACCCGGTGTTTCATTTACTCATTCATTCTCTTTTCAGCACTGTCACCCTCTCATGCATTATTTATTAGTTAATTCATGCATTCATTCATTCATGCCGCCCCCGCCCCCAGCAATATGCGCTTCTCTTTCGCTGTTTGTATGTATTCAAAAACAAATGTGTAAAAACACCGAAAGAGACTCGCATATTGGTCAGTGCATCGATGAATGAATGAATCAATGAAAGAATTAATGAACTACGCGCACATTGCTGAGAAGAGCATGGATTAGTAAACTAGTGAACATATTGCTGGCCAGTACATGGTTGGATGAATGGATGAAGGAATGAATGGATGAACTGACGACATCTTGCTGACAAGTGCATTGAATGAGTGAATAAGATAGCACACACATTGCTGCCCAGTGAATGAAAGAATGAATGAACGAACATACTGATTGCTGACCAGTGTGCTACTGAACGAATGAATGAATGAACCAATGCACTGTTTTCAGACTTTAGTTCACTTGTTCATTCATTCGTGCATTGCTCAGAATCCTTCATTGGTGAGAAGCCTGTTTTTTTTACCCATGAATTGTCCAGGAAAACTCTGCACCGCTTTCAGAATTACGTTAATTCATACAGTTAATTCATCAGATCAGTCACCTATCAGCAAGCGTTGCTTATCTTCAATGCTTCATTCATTCTTCCATCAAGACCCTCTTTGCCTCATACAATATTACATTCATCTCTCTTTAATGTCGCATCATTTCCTGTTTCATTCCTTAATGCACCAATCTGCACGTCTCCGTTTAGTGTTTTAATTCATTCGTTTATGAATACATCTCTGTGCCACTCAGTGTTTTTTAATGATTTGTCTGTCAGACATCTGATCCACTCTCAGTGTTCCATCCATCCATCCACCATTCATCCATTCATCCATTCACTCATTCATTCACCCTCTCACTCATTCATGTTTCATTCATTCATCCAATAGTAGCACGCACCACTTTCAGAATTTCATCCATTCATTCCACTATCATCAATTCAGGAATCTCTTACCGTTTCATTTATTTTTCTGACATCAGGTTCTGCCATTTTTCAATGCTAAATTCATTCATAATTGTAATTTACCAACCATCTGTGCCCTCCTGTTAGTGTTTTAATTCACCCATTAATTTGTAATGAATCGCACAAATCTTCAGCATTTATCAGCTGTCACAAATCTCATAATATATATTTGTTCCATCTCATATCTATTCTTTCAATCAGCGATTGACAATCTCTATGCCTTTTTCTATGTTTCATGCATCCATTCATCAATTTGCGACACCAGGTTGTTTTCTGTGTTTCATCCATATATTTGTGAGCAATATATTTGATTTTGTGTGTTTCATTCATTCACATATATGCTCATATGTTTCTGTAAGCAATAATTTCCCCTCATAATGCTTTTCATTACAATATCTTACTTTACGTAGCATTTGATACCACACTTCTGCCATTTCTAAGCACTTAAACTACAGGTGCTACAATTTAAAAACGTAATGGCACCCAATTTACTGACCTTGAAATGATGGAAAGCTCAGTTGACCTTACCAGGTTTCCGTTTGTGTTCCGAAGATCACAAGAAATGTCAGTAGCAGATTTGTAACTTTCTGAAGACCTTGTTATAGTAACAGAAAACTGGTTGACCCGCCCACCAAACTCTAGATCAGGCCCAGAGTTATTGGCTGGCAGTGGTAAACAGACTAATGTCGGGTGTGACTGAAAGATTGGAGCAGGATGAGTGTGGAATGTGAATGAAACAAAAGTAGGGATGACAGAAGACCCCGCCCCCTCCCGAAGACAGAGGGTGAAAGGACACCATGTATTGTATAGCTGCCAAAATCATCCATACCTGGTGAAGCAGGTTAGTATGTCAACACAGCCACGTGTCAATTCAATACTCAAAACGAGTTGTGTCATTTCAGAGAAACATGGAGAAACTATCAATGCCTGTTAACCTCCAACAGGTTGCTGACTAAAGGAAAAGAGAGTGGAAGTCGTTGATAAAGGTGGGGTTCATAAGTCTGTGATCTTTATTTTTTAGTTGAAAGTTAAGGTTTAATAAAAAGCTAGAATGTTTTTCTCCCAAGAGAACAATGTGGAAAAATTATTTTCCCACCCTGTGTAGTGTATGTACAGCAGTGCCGGTCTTTTCACATCAACCACCGAATGAGAAAATGTGAAGATAAAAGTATAGTTGGAGTAATGAAAAATAAAACAATTTAAAGTTACCATCCTGGTATAATCAACACAATTGCGTAATTTTAAACTTCTGCTCTATATGGAGTTTTCAAATGTTTTTTTTAATCATCAGACATAATGGTGAAAGTGAAGCCCGTTTCCTGTTATATCATTACAGCAACAAAATGTATGGTGTTTTTTTTTTGCATAATATGTGAAGTGCTAATATAGTGCCTAATTATTGTGAGGCCAAATCGAAACAAGCATTAGCAAAGACAATAGTTCTTTCATTTGTAATGTGAGTGCCAAACTATTGCTTTGCCAACGCTTGTTTGTAAAGCAGTGCTTAAAAAAAAGGTCACTGGTGTACTACAGCGCATACACATTCACCAGAGGCCATCTTAGAATGGGTTTTGTTATAGATGTTCCAACGTGGTTGCCAGTGCGTCAGAATGAATGCACATGCCTTGTAATGCACCAGAAGCCTAATTGAAGTGGGTGTTCTGAACCAAAAATCCCTTTAAGATGGTGAGTTGGCATGTGTCGTGACATAACAAAGCACAGTCACGCATCCTAATACACCCGTGGCCATTTTGGCTTTTTGCATTTAAGTTTAATTCACAGCTCAAAGGTAGCCGATGGCCATTTGCAAACAGTAATTTATTATAACACAAATATTGCATGGAAGCACAAAAAAGAAAAGACGTCAGTGACCTGTAGCTGTCTGCAGCTGCTAGGCACTCAGAAAAAAAACATAAGAAAAAAATTAAATTAAAAATAAAATAGAGACTGGGGAGCGGCGGAGAAGCAACAAAAGAGCAGAGGTGAGAGGGAGGAGTGTGGATGTAATGAGGAAGGAGCAGACAGGGGAGAAAGCGATGAAAGAAGTACTCCTATGAAGAGCTATAAAGAAAAAGAAAAAAATGATCCTTTGTATGGTTTTGAGATATTGATAATCTCAATTTGGTATTCTAAGGATCCTCTGAGAAAGTTCCTATTGCGGAAAATGTCAGTCCATAAAAGTCCTGATTACATCCAAATTAGGTTCAGTTGAATTCATAGTAAGGTCCCGTGGGCAGAGGTGGCCATCAAAATTTGATAAAATCAAAAAGGTCCTATTATTTACTCCTGCTGCCAAATCTAGTACAGTGCAGTCTAAGAACATCTAGGACAATTCAATCCATCAAGAGCTTGAGAAGTCAGAAAGGGTGGGGTCTAGAAGGTGTTTTTTTTTTTTTATCTAAAGCATGCCATTGCTATTTGATTGCTGGTCCATAGTAGTTTCTTTTACGTGGACTGTGTGGATAGTCACTAAATTTAGTCAGAGGAGTTTATGTCACATAAATGTGTTTGCATTTAAGTAGTAACTGCACAAATAGGCCATCACTAAAGACTGGCTGTTGAAAAGAGTGAAGAGAGATGACAAATTACTGCCCCTTGATATACGTATATATATACATATATATATATATATTCACTGAAAAAACCACAGGTTTCAGGGACGTTATAGTTAGAAATTAGCATTTAAAAAACCTTTGATATTCACTGAAAAAAACACAGGTTTCAGGGATGTTATAGTTAGTTAGACATTTCACTTGTACAAAACCAGAGAAATTCGGCCGTTATAGTTAGTTGAGCTAACTATAACTCGCGCCCCTGCAATTCACTGCTGATGATGTCACATATCACATCACTCATGACATGGTCAGTGACATCACTGATGACATCACTGATGACATCTCAAATGACATCACTGGTGACATCATCCCCTTAATAACTGATGCACCTCCTCACACCCTAATATAACCTTTCATACACCCACTCTAAAATACAGACTACCATTCTCGAAACCATAGACACACCAATACCAGTTAGTACATACCCACTCACTGATTCATAGATCTATACACCCATCTACTCACTCACCCAAACAGTCACTCATACACGCTCATACATAGTAGGCCCCCAGGGACCCTCAGGATTCAAGGGGGCGCGTTTGCAGAGTGGTGCAGGGAGGGGGCGGGGCCTCCGGCAAGATGCCGGCTTTTCTTTTTTTTTTTTGTTAGAAGGAGGGCTGTGTGGCCCCCCTTCTCTTAGTATTTTTTTGGCCCTGGGGACCCCATCCCCCAGGGCCTGACCCATTTAAAAAAACAAAACGGGAGCCGCGTGGCCCCTCTTACCTGGGCCACTTTTGGCCCCAGGGACTCCATCACCCGGGGCCTAGCCTCGTTTATTTTTTTTTTAATTACGGGAGGGGGGCCGCGTGGCACCCCTTCCCCGGGCCACTTCTGGCCCCAGGGACCTCATCCACCGGGGCCTGGCCAGCCTTTCTTTTTTATTTTGGAGACGGGCCGCGTGGCCCCCCTCCTGAGGCCAATTATGGCCCGAGGACCCAAACCCCCGGGGCCTGGCCAGCCTTGATTTTAAAAAAAATCTATTTTAGAGGGGGGCCGTGTGGCCCCCCTCCTGAGGCCAATTATGACCCTGGAGACCTCATCCCCTGGGGCCTGGCGATCATTGTATTTTTTTTTTTGGGAGGGGCGCCGCGTGGCCCCCCTCCTGAGGCCAATTATAGCCCCGGGGACCCCATCCCCCGGGGCCTGGCCGTACGTTGGGGACCGCGGGGGGAGCCCCAATGCCCCCGCGGTCCCAGCCGGCTCCTCGCCTCCTGCGGGAGCTGTCATTGCTTTTGGACAAGGGGAGCTGCTGACATGCAGCTCCCCTTGTCCAAAAGCAATACTGCTTTGTTCATAGAAGCGAGAGCAGCTTTCTTGCTCTCGCTTCCATAACGCAAAGCAGAGTTTGCAATGACAGGACGGGAGCTGTGCTCCCGCCCTGCCATTGCAAACTGCAATGTCCCAGAGGTGGGCACCCCGGGACATTGCTGGAGCCGGCCCTGGGCGATGGCAGTCCCCAGGGCCATGAAGGGCTCCAGGAGGGGAGCCGCGCGGCCCCCCTCCCAACGTGCACATTGCCCCGGGGAGGTGTGGTCCCCGGGGCAGTGTGGGGGGGGGCTCGAGCCCCGCCACAATAATTATTTCTAAAAGCCCCAGGGAGGTGGCGGTCCCCGGGGCTTGGGGGGGCCCGCGAGTCCCCCACGCCCATATTTTCATGAAGCCCCAGGCAGGTGGTGGTCCCCGGGGCTGTAGGGGGACTACGTGCCCCCCGCACATTATTGATGAAGACCTGGCCCACCCAGGGGCTTAAACAAACGAAGCGCGGGAGCCCGTGCTTCGTTTTTGTTTATTTTTTCGACCGGATTCGTGCACCCAGCGCGACTCAAGTGATTTTTTTTTAAATGAAATGCTTTTTTTGGCCCTGGGGGTCCCTGTGGGCCCACTGAGCAGGCCTAGGGGGTCAGGGTGTTTCTACCCTGGCTCCTTCTATTGATTTAACTAAGGTTTTGGATGATTGCGTTTTGTTAGCTGTTTGTCTTATTTGCTTCAAGGTACTTTAATGGTCATGTGCTCAAAAAATAATAATTGTATTGTAATTGCATTTGTATAGGAGTCACTACCCCGGACGAGGCACTGAAGTGCTTTGCGGCAGGTAGCACGTCACTCTGGAACCCAAGATTAGCAGTTCATCTAATTATTTGTTTTTTTTGGTCTTTTGCTTATTGAGATCAATCTTGTGCTCTCAATGAACAATTTCATGCATTTACTTCAGTTCTTTGTGGTAGAATAAATGAATGGGAGTTAGGTTTGAACATTAACCGGGCTATGTGAGTTCATGCACAGGGTTGGTGGGATGAATAAAAAGGCTCGAGGGTTTTAGGTATTGTTTGGTTGAAGGGATATGGTTTCAAGGAAAGAGAAAGTGTGATCTATGAGGTGAAGTGTGGGCAATTTGCAGAAATACTATAATAGAGAGTAAGGCAGACAGTTATTCGACAGAGTAAGCTTCTCTAAGAGAGAGTATGCATGAACATATTTCCTTACAATTAATATCTTCTTTTTTAGCAACCATTCTTAATTGAACATTTTCATAAGCATAAAAATATATCTAGTTTGAGGACAATCACTTTAACTTTATCCAGAGCACAGCTCATTACAGATCAGCCAGAGTTCGGAAGGGAGATAAAGAGATTTTTGGAATAGGGCTCTTATTGGGCAAAATGGGGTATTCCGATCAGTTTCTGATTAGATTTTAGTGCGGTTGTCAGGAGGTTGTCGTCTTCTGCCCTTATTTTAGTGGGGGGGGGGTGGAGGGGCAGATACATGTCTTCTCATGCAAGCCAGGAAAGTGTCATGGTATATTCCTTGCATGTACCAACTTATGAATGGAGTCCCCATGTACTCCACTCCTGGTTGGGAGTATGTCCCCTGACACTGACCTCTTACTCCTGCAGACCTCCTCCTCATTCTATATTTATTCCTCTGTTCTCTACAGATGCTTTGGTTATGTACCAAGTGATGACAGCTTCCTCTATCTGCTGTACTTTCAACCCACCGGACTATCCATGCTCATACTTGGCATAAGAATTTGCCCCTTTAAGGTCAATGGCCACAAGCACTTGCCGTTTGATGTTGATTGTCTTGTATGGCTTAATCAATGGCATTTGCGGCCAAAATGTTAATTTGTGATACGCCCCTCCAGTACGACTTCCTTATGTTTTACATTCCACGTTCGATATCTTTCTTCCATACCCTTCTTTGTCTAATTATCTAATGATACTATTGTTGCCCTATTGGCAGACCACTGGAATTATGTGATTTTGCTGCTGCAGAATATTCCCCATAATTTTGGATTTGCCACGCAAGCCATCATCTATAGCATAATCTGCAGATTTAAAAAACAAACAAAAAAATTCTAGCTCAAACGCAATAAAAGTTACTGAATGTGTGGCTACACATGTTGCTGCGCAGTGGAAGGCCCTTCGCAAAGGTTGCCTTCTGACCTTTCTGTTATTTCTGTATTTCGGAGTCAAAGTGGTACTAATGAGGTGGAGCCTTAGCCAAGCTAGAGTTAACGTGTAAAAATTGTGAAATAATGAGATAATACTAACACTACGGGGAGATTTACAAAATCTTCACGCAACGCAGCACAGGCCCACGCGAGGCTGTGCTGCGTTGCGTGACAGGGAGGGAGCAGGAGAGCGCCATATTTTTAAAGATATGGCTCTCTCCTCCCCTTTCCCTTGCGCCGGCGCTGATTTCAGCTGCCGTGCTCCATGCACACACCTTAGTGCCATAGCGCCAGTGTGTGTGCATTAGTTTAGCATAGGATTTGTACAGGAGGGGTACCCTTACTGTACAAAATACTATGCTAGGCACGATGCAAGGCTTTTCCCACTTTGCATACGTGCTGCACAGTGCAGCACGTATGCAAAGTCGGAAAAGGAAGGAGAAATAAAAGCATTTCTCCTTCCTTGTGCCTAGTTTAAAAGGATGCAGTTTTCTCACGCTAAACCCAAACTACTGTTTTTAGTAAATTGGGTTTAGCGTGTCAAGCCTTGGGTGGTTGCATGGGAACGCCCATGCAGAACCCTTGGTACGCCCCCATGGCGCAAAGTAATGCGAAAATTACTTTTACGTTATTTCCAGCGCTAAACAAGTTTAGTGCTGGAAAGTTACTTAGGAAAAAAAGATTTTGCGCCATTTTGCATCACTTTTGCAAGTAAATCTCCCCCTACATGTGCCGCAGTATGCCGCATGTTTTGCCTTTTCTTGTTGCATAACTTAGTCAAACTTACCGCATCATTTGGTCCAACCCTGCCACATAATTCAAGTGGCCTGACTTAAGGCCTTGTTGTAATTGTATTTGCTTGGCTTGTCAACTCTGTATATCTGCTGACTTTATGAACCGATTTTTGATGGTACAGGTTGGAGTCTGATGTTTCTAACACAATAAACAAGCAAATAAAGAAAGAAAAGAAATAAAGAAACCCACATAAACACATTTAAAAAAAAAAAAATCAATAAAAGTGCACCCTTTGCTTGGAGTTTCGGCTGTGCCACGTGTTCCCAGGCGTATTCCTTAGCTGGCCAGTTCTAGCCATCACAAGTGGATACGGGTAATGTCTGAGAAAGCTGCCTTCCTCTTTATTTCTTTCAACACTCACACATCACCTGTGGCTGTGCTAATGCGAGGAGACGTGGCCTGACAGCCAGAGCTGCTGACTTTGCAGCGAAGGAACCAGGTTCAAGTCCAGGCATGGGCTCAACATCCTATGAATATGGTCAAATCACTTTATCTCCTGTATTTTAAAAACAAAAAAATGACCAACCTTTTTTAATATAATCTCGTGCTCAGGGAAAGCGCTCTGCCTTTTGCGCCAAATTTAACATCGCCCTGAAACCTTGGGCAGAACTTTAGCATCCCGTGGCTAATGAGCCGAAAGAAGCCATTTGCTGCTGGGCCCCAGGGACAAGTGTGAGAGTACTGGAGTGTGGGAGGTACCTGCGGTTAGCACCTGGTTGTTACACAGGTGTTTTTAAGAGACTGCATGGGGCCTGGTTAGGAACACATGGCAAAAGCATTTGCCCTAAAGTGATAACCTTTTTTTTTAATTGTAGCTCATCCAGAGGGGGCTTATTTACAAGCCCCTTGCGCCGCCGGTGCGTCACTTTTTGTCACATAAAAAGTGACGCACAGGGCTTGTAAATAAGCCCCGGGATGCGTTTTTTTCTGACAAATGTAGAGACGTTTCTGATAAATGTAGCAGGGGTGTCACACAGGTCCTTGGCTTCCAGGGGTCTGCTATTGAACCCAGCCAATGTATTTCATACTTCCAGTGCATCATGATGAAAATACTAGGGAGGGAACGAAAGGGGGTGCCCCACCAGCCCATGAGCAAGTAATCTCTGTCGTGATGGTTAAGTTACTTAAATGTAGAGATTCCTTTTATATTTACTTCCTAAGAGCTTTACAAAGACAATTATGTACAAGAACAAAGAATAGCAAATAATCTTAAAAAATTAAATGGAATATGGTGAGGAAGGGTTATTCAAGAGCACAGTTGTGCTGTCTCCACTGGTTCAAGTTAAAGCCTGAATGCTACAGGTCGACGTTTTACGCTAAAACTGACAGTAGCAGATGCCTGACGAAGGCGCTTTCAAAGTATTTCTAAAGATAATCCAGTTGTGTAACTTCCCTCCTCAACAAATTTCTAGCTACTTAAAAAGAGCATGTGGATGCTTCGTCCAACAGGACCGCACTCCGCTAGGCCAGACCTGTGAGGCCTTAGTGGCAGAAAGACACAATTGCGTGGCTGCAATTTTTCCCACAAAAAATCGGGGCAGATTTACAACTTCTGGCGCATCCCTGCAAATCAGCAGGGATGCGCCAGAATAGGTGCGACACGCAATTCTCTCCTTGTGCCACCACGGATGCGCCGCATTTACAATGCGGCGCACCGTGGCGCAAGGAAAGGCCGATGCGTGTCGCATCCTGTGGCGTAAGGGCGGCGCATTACTGGAGTCGTGTCGCAAGCGCGACGCAACTCCAGCAATGCTCGTGGGCCGCCCATACCTAACGTGGTGCGTCACTCCTTACGCACTCCTTACGCCTGCTTGAAGCAGGCGTAAGGATTTGTCGCAGCGGCGTCGGAAAAGTGACTCAGTGAAATCTTGTAGATTTCACTGCGTCACTCTTACGAGGCTTTCCTGCGACGGA
Organism: Calotriton arnoldi; assembly: GCA_963921515.1. Classification (NCBI taxonomy): domain Eukaryota; kingdom Metazoa; phylum Chordata; class Amphibia; order Caudata; family Salamandridae; genus Calotriton; species Calotriton arnoldi. Next base: position 261,799 of record CAWUFW010011099.1, read on the forward strand.
ACGCCCACCCTGCGAGGGAACGCCCACATGAAACCTGACGCAGGTTTCATGTGGCGCAGGGCTTTACAACGTGACGCATCTCCCTAGATGTGTCACGTTGTAAATAATGCGCAACGTGGCGCATGGTTTACGTTGCTTCTGCGTCACAAAAGTGACGCAACAGCGGCGCAAAAGTGGCGCAAGGGGCTTGTAAATCTGCCCCATGGTTTCTAACTTAAATGGGAGAACTTTTCTAAAATCATTGCACACTCTACAGGCCCGCATCTGACACTTTGTAAAAACCAGCTGGTTAACTTTCACATGCTGTATGTTGTAATCAAACATTTAAAGATGTGACAGTTTTGCCCAGATGTTGGTAACATCCCCAATTGATGAACTGTTATTAAATACAGCAGGAAACAGAAATTTTAGATACATAAATGTTGTACAAGGTTGACGAAATGTTCAATCCTCCTTCATTATGAACATGTGTTGTTTCGCTGTTATCACAAATTCATGAAACCTTTGGGCATATTTACAAGCCTCTATCGCCACCACAACCTCAATTTTCTCGACGTTCTGGTGGCGATAGGGGCTTTGCCTTATTTATAAGGAGGCGTGGCTTAACGCTGCCTTGTAAATAAGGCATCCTTTCACGCTATACTTAGTGTGAAAGGGGAGGGCAATGCTTGATGCGGAGGGCGGTCCGCCGCAACAAACCGTTGATTTTGACGCTACTCAATATTTACAAGAGTGGCGTAAATATGGGGCAGCGCCAAAATTAAGACCAAGAAATACCTGCTCTTAACATGGCGCAACGAGGAAAAATGCTTTTTTTCTCCTCGTTTTTGCTGTTTCTAAGTGCACAATGCAGCACACATAGAAACAGCAATACGCCATGCATGATTGTTTATGTGCAGAAAGGTCTCCCTTCCTGCACATAAACAATCATTTTATAAATGACGAGTTGCAACTTCTATGTGTGAGTTACAAATTGCCATTTAAGAATGTTTATGTGAAGGAAGGGTCACCTTCCTGCACATAAACAATCATTCCCACAACGCAGGCACCATTGCTCTATGGTGCAAGGGTGCCTGCAATGGCGCTAGGCAGCTGAAATTAGCGCCAGCGCAGGGGGAAACGCAGGGCTGCACTGTATTGTTGTAAATACAGTGCAGCCCTGCGTTTCCAAAGTGGCGGAGCACAGCGTTAAGCCAAGAAGGCTAACGGCACGCTCCCCCACTTCCCTTGTAAATATACCCCCTTGTTTTCAAAGCAGCACGATTACAATGAATAACTAAGTCACACCTTTTATTACAAGAAGTGTGTACATGAAGGCCTGTTTGATGCTGTGTGCAACACTGTATATACTTCACACACATAGGGGCATATTTACAAGAATTTCCGGTAAGCAGTTTTCACGCTGTTTAGCAGCATTTTTTTTACAGCTGCCAGTCGGCAAATCCTAATGCTATGTTTGCAACGTATTTACAATACGTCGCCACGTAGCATTAGGATCAGCTAGCGGCCGCAAAAAATGACGCTAACTCTAGCCTCAAGGCGATAAAAAAATTCACGTTAGTGTGAAAAAAGTGATGGACGGCCAAATAACGGTAAAAATGTTCACGGTAATCAGCCCAAAATCCCTTTTCAGCATCTTGCAGCAAAAAGAGCTTCCAAATACGCCGCTAAGGAAAAAAATAAAAAATTACCTGAATGCAGAATGGAGCAGCCAGGACCAAGTTCAGCACAGGACAACAACCCCCCCTAACCCCCCCCTCCAACAGCCAGGATGACCAGCCAGAGTCCCAGGGAAGAGGAAGAGAAAAAACGTGGAGGTGATGGAGCATCAACACCATCCCTTCGTCACCTCCAAGGTGTCATTGGGTACTAAAAACGCTATATGGCAGTCCATGGTCAACAAGGTGAACTCCATTGCAGAAGTCAAGAGGACAGTGACGGACTGCAAGAAGCGCTGGCATGATGCCAAGCGCAAAACTAAGCAGAAATTGGCGAGCAATCGACAGGCAGCATTTCAGACCGGAGGTGGCAGTCCAGTGTAGTTTGCTTGAATGTTTGTGCCGCAAACAGTTAAGAGTTGAATTTCCATTGACAACTCATGTACTTTGCGAGTTTTTTTATTTCGGCTATGAAAACTTCACGCTAACGTGTAATGCGGTTCATAAATTAATGCTAAGTAGTATTTGACCTGTATTTGTATCATTTTTGTTAGCTGTTGCATGCCTGCCAACAGTCTATGGCAATGGCATGTGACATGTGTTGTGTATGTGGCTTTCATTGGTCAGATGTCAATGGTTCAAAATGTGTCTGGGCTCTCAACATGCAAACCTTCACAGATGCATGCTGCGCCATACTTCATAATGTTTGATTGGCAATGCATTCAATGTTAGAAGTTACACTGTTTTCCATATGTTGTATGTGTGACTTCATATGTGGCAAGTACTTACCCCATTCCAGTAAGGTGTCTACCACTGTCACAGGGTTGAACCACACATATGTGTCATCCAAGCATGTACTACTTGTGTCAAAGATTTGGGGGCATGCATACAAGGCACAAACGCCAATGGGACATCACTTTTGTTTATGTTCTTGTGGTGTTAAAAACATCCCCATATTTACAGGGTTGAGCAAAGCCAATTAACCTTGATTTATGCCACCTTGTTCATATTTGCCTTACCACTGCAGTCTGCCACAGCAAAGGGCTAGGCAATTGGTGTTGGGTTGGATGTTCCACTACAAAATCTATAGCTTTTGATGCAGCTCCAGATTCACATATCTGGGGCTGTGTCAAATTTGACAGCTCTGAAAATGCGGCGCTAGACAGGCAAGACTAAGAGAAATGTATTTAGTTCTCGTGCGTTTCAGCTCATTCCATGTGTGCTGCATGCTGCAGCACACATGGATGGGACAAATCCCCTTTCTAGATTATTTTTGTGCTGTAAGGTGTCCCTTCATGCACCGAATGAATAACCATGCAGCACAGTCACCCTTGCTCAAGGCACAAGTGTGCCGACACTGGTACTGCCCAGATTTGTTGGCACCAGTGCAAGGGCACGCACAGGGATACATCATAAATATGGTATATATGCCTCATCCCTGTGTGTTGAGACAAGACAAAATGCTGTGCTACTACTTTTTGCACAACACCAGCCTCAGACCTTTCATCATAGATTATCCCTAACAATTCTGATTGGGAATTTGCTGTTTCAATGTGTGAGGCATGGATATGAAAGTGGATGTATGTGACCCTGTGAAATGTTTTACGACACATGGTGGTGCACAGTGCCCACTTTAGGGACACTATACAGAAGTCAGTAGATGTGTTGTGAGGTTGCACAGAACCATTGAACAAGTATCCTGCATACACTGCAATGCATGACACCTTGGGGCCAGTGTAGGCCATAGCTTTGACAGTATTTGGTATCCATTCATGGTGTGTCTGCACTGGCATTAGCAGTGAAGATTTCCTCTATGACACTTATGATATGCCCTTGGAGACGCCGTTGTTAGCTGTCAGGCTTATTTTGGCATCCAGGACAGTGGGGAGGAACCTGGAAAAGGATGCCTGTGATACTCCTGCCACTCTGGCGGGGGTATGTTGATAAGTTCCTGACACCAGCATGTGGAGGACAGCGAGTAGCTTGGTCTATGGAGGGATGTTGGTGCAGGGCTGGGATGTGGACTGCAGGTCAGGTGCTATCTATTTCAGGAGGTGGACAATGGACCCCTTGTTAAGCATGTAATGGGCTATGACCGCCTTTGCCAGAGGTGGATGAGGGTGATGCTCTGGCAGTAGATCCACTCCCTTCTACGGCACTGCCGTGGTGGTTGTCATGATCCTGCTTCCCCCTGTCTTTGCACATTGTGCGCACTCACGTTTGTCCAACCTGGAGTGTTAATTTATTTTTATTTATTTATAGAGTTTTATATAGCGCGAACATGACCCAAGGGTATCAGAGCGCTTCACAGTTACATGAGGTAAATATTTTATAATACAGCGGGTATAGCACAAGTAATATATATATGGTTCCGGTACATGCCTTTCTTATCAGTTTCAACAATAACAAGATTAGGATCGGTTTGGTGTACAAAAGGTATAACATTAGTATTATACATATGGTTCCGATGTATACCTTTCGTATCTTTTACATCAATACTACGAAGATCCATTAATTGCAGTAATGTACAGTCTAAGAAGTCTTCGCAGCTAACTGGTGAGTTTATCTTTACATTCGTTGTTGACCTGTTGAGGTAACACCTACATCAGATCTAGTTGGCATCAGTCTTAGGTTAGTTTTGGTGTCTTTGTGGTCTTTTTGTGCAGGATGTATTCATATCTGACAGGACTATGCGACGTCCAGCTATTAACCAAGATGCAGATGATGATAAGTCATTGTCTAGGGTAGGAACTTGCTCATTAGGAAGATCTTCGCTTCCCTCTTGAATGATGCCGTATTTGGAATTTTTCTAATGTTTGGAGGGAGTGAATTCCAGATTCTGGGGGCCGCTCCGGAGAATGCTCTGTCATACGTTTTCTTCTTCTGAAAGATGGGAGGTTTCAGCAACAGGTCTCTGGCATTCCGGGATGGTCTGCTTCCCCCTGATAGCTCAATTTTCTGGGCTAAGTACCTTGGTGTTTTGTAGTGGAGCGCTTTGTGGGTAATACATGCCAGTTTAAGGTGGATTCTGGCTTCATATGGTAGCCAGTTTAATGCCTTCAGGTGTGGGGAAATGTGGTCGTATTTTCTAGAACCTGTAATGAGTCTTGCGGCCGCATTGAGACAAGCTTTTAGTGGTGCTGTGGAGATTTTAGGTAGACCTGTTAGTGTTGTACAGCCATATTCAATCCTTGATATAACTAAGGACTGAACTGCCAATTTGAGGTCCGACGTAGTAAAGAGTGGTTTCACTTTTCTAATATAGTTCAGGTGAAACCGGGCACTTTTTGCCATTGATTTGATGTGGGCTTTCATATCTAGGTTCTTATCAAGCGTGATTCCTAGTGATTTGGTCGAGTCAACTAGGGTAGGGGTGCAGTTTAGCGCTGTGATCAGTTTGGTCCATTCCTTCACATTTGCGGGGCTCTTTGGAGGTGATATTAATAGGAATTCCGTTTTTTGTGCATTTAATTTCAGATGATTGCTAGTTAACCATTGTAATGACACTTTTAAGGCCTCATTCATTGTCTTGATCTCTTCCAACGACGAGATCTTGATGTAGATCTGAGTGTCATCTGCGTACATGTGATAGGATATGTTTGCGTGCCGGAGAATTTCTGTAAGGGGTTCAACATATAGGTTGAATAGTGATGGTGATAATGTTGATCCTTGTGGAACTCCAATCGAATTAGGGCATGATGGGGATAGCGTGTGGTTGACCAGTAATCTTTGTGTTCTGTTCTGTAGGAAGGATTTAAACCATTTCAGAACATTTCCAGATAATCCCATCCTGTCTTCAAGCCAGGCTAGTAATTTTTCATGATTTACCGTGTCAAATGCAGAAGACAGGTCAAGAAGAACTAGTAGACATGTTTGATTGTGATCCAGGGCCTGTAGCGCATCATCCACTATATGTAAGATTGCTGTTTCCGTACTGTGGCCTGGTCTGAAACCAGATTGGCAGTCGTCCAGCAGATTGAAATTAGTGATGTGGTTGCTCAGTTGATTTTGCACACATTTTTCAATTAGTTTGGCAAGTAATGGAATATTGGTCACTGGACGAAAGTTATTTGGGTCTGCTGGGTCCGCTGTAGGTTTTTTGATGATGGGGAGGACTTGACCTGTTTTTAGGCACTCTGGTAAGACCCCTTGAGATAGTGAGGCATTGATTATTTTTGTCCATATTGGGACGACGATATGGTTGATTCTTTTTAGGCATTTAGAGGGGAGGGGGTCATTGTAGTGACTATTTGGTTTGATATCCGAGAGAGTTTTGGCAATGGTATTCTGGTCATATAACTTGAAGGTCGACCATTGTGCTTTATTTTTCGTCATATCTTGAGCGTTTTTCATGATAGAATCGTTCTGTCATGATAATTGGCTAGGAGGTTGTCGGCTGCCATCATAAGTTCTCTTTCTAGCGAGTTGGCCTTGTCTGTGAAGAATGTTGAGAATTCCTTGCAGCTCAGTTGAGCTTTTGTTGCTTCTTGAGCAGATTTGGCCAATTTATTGGATTGTTGTTTTAACATCTCGAAAAGTTTCCGTGGTCTGTTTTTGGCATTATCCAATTTCGATCTAAAGAATTCCTTTTTGGATTTGAGAACACTTTTGTTGTATTCGTTTCTAATTTTCCTGAGTGTTTTTAGCTGGGGGGATGATGGGTGCTATCTCCATTTTCTTTCTGCTTGTCTCAGCCTCCGCCTGTCTTCATTCAGCGTCCCATTAAACCATGGATTTTTATCTTTCTCTGAAATTCTTTTCAGTTTTAGCGGCATGGTGGAGTTGACTATATTCGTCATTGATGTGGTGTAGTGATCAGTGAGTTCGCTAACGTTCATCAAGTTGTTAGGCGGATTTAGATCCTTCTCACATCGTGCTACTAATTGCTCAATATTAGGGTCTTTGGTGTCCCGTGTCCACTTTTTAAGTTTGACAGGTTGCGTGTTCTTACTCTTTTTTATGGTGGATATATGAAAGGTTATGGCATGGTGATCCGTCCAATCGCAAGGAACAATTGAATGAATTGTAATATCTTTGACTCTAGAGATTACCCAGTCTAAGGTTGCCCCTTTCGAGTGTGTTGGCAGTGTGCAGGCTTGAGTAAGGTTTAGGTCTGCTAAGAAGTCTTTGAGTACGTTGACCTGTTTGTCATTATTATCGTCCCAGTGTAAATTAAAGTCGCCTAGGAATATATCATTGGTGTGAGTGTTAGAGTTAGCCGTGATGATCTCCATTAACTGGTCTATGAAAGGGGCATTATTGCCTGGTGGATGGTAGAGCGCATTCAAGTTGCACCTTTGATTATCTGCAGTTCTTATAGCGAGACCGAGGTATTCACAGGATTCAAGAGGGTCGGATTGTAGTTGACTGACCTCGATATCAGATCGGTGTATGCAGGCTATACCACCTCCTGTCTTTTTTTGTCTGTCTAGTCTCACAATGTTATAATGAGGAGGCACCAGTAGATCCATGAACGGGGAACAAGATTCTGTGAGCATTGTTTCTTTTAAGATTGTCACGTCCACTTCCTGATTAATGATGAGAGCAGCAATGTCTGAGGCATGTTTTGCTGCGGAATGACAGTTGAGCAGTAGGCATAGCAGTGGTTTCCCTGAGATACCAGAGTTCATCTCTTGAATATTGGCGGTTAACTGGACTTGTTTTTGGTTCTTAAGGATTGGTTTTCTGTTATTAGGCCAGGACGTTCTATTTGCATCGATCGGGACTGATCTAATTTCCTCACCTCTGCTGATGGCTGTAGACTCATATGAGAGGAGTAGGGCTTGGGTTTCATCATCCGATAAATATTTAAGATTTTTGTATGGTCGATTATGCCTATTTGATAATGGCAAGGATATCCCTTTACTCTTTCCTTGAAGGTCATGCACTGATTTTTGAATGAGCTCGACTTTGGAGTGAGTGCTTACAGTGATTTCTAGTATTTTTTCCATAACTTGTAGTGCATTTAGCATATCCTGCGACATATTGTCCGCTTGTATCTGAAGAGTTTTGATATCGCTCTGAGTATGAGGTGATATACTAGAAGTGCGCATCTGCCTATTTCGTGTTTTGTTTGTGTCCTGGTGATTTAGATCCGTGACTTTTTCAGTGTTCCTTTTTTTGTCATTAGTTCGGGTGTTTGCGCCTCCCCTGTGTATGATGTGAGATGCGCTCCCTTTGTCCTGTGAAATTAACAACGAGCTAGGGGGATACGAGTTTTGTCTGGACGCAGATGCTATTTGTACTGTCGTAGATGGGGGTATGGAAGGGGTGTTAGCTTCCCTACTCTTTATTGCTGGATGGGGGTTCCCACTAAATGGCCTATGTGTGGGAGTAATCATATCCTGGGGGAGAGGTACTGATTTTTCCCGATTTGATGGCGTAGGGGCGATATTAGCGTATAGTAGAGATTCTTCTCCTAGATCTGTACAGTTCCTGTCAAGTGTGTCTCTTGGCAAAGTAGAGTCTCTTGGCAAAGTTGTAGGTTGTGGCTGTTGGGGATCTCTAGGTATTATGACATCTATGGTGGTTGGGTTGGTGGTGGATAGGGTGACTGCTTGTGTGGTCAGTTGTTGTTGGGAACTTGTGTTATCTACACACTCTTTTAAGGTTGCAAACAGGTTGTCAAACTTTTTTAACTCGTTGTTGGCTGCTTGTATAAGCACAATACCGTTCTTGTAGATAGTTATGCATAGTTCCGCTCTTAATCTTGGTGATGGGATGATCAATAGTTTAGTGCCATGTGGGATATTGCTTATATTTTTTATGTTGAGCATCTTCGTCATGACAGTGCGCCATTTAGCAGTTTTTCTGGTGAAAAATATCAAGTCATTTACAATAATGCCTTTTTTTAGATTAAAGGAGGGGTCAGAGATCAGCGTGTCTGGGTTTTTTCTAATTAAATTGTGTTTGAATTTTTTGGCTGCATTCTTAGATAGGTTAGTTGGGTACTTTATGACGTAAGAATTACTGCCTGCTGATTTTAAATTGGTTCCGGCCATAATTACTGATGGCGATATATAATACTCCAGGGTGGTCCTGCAGTGGTGACCTCACTTTGATGTATCCTCTAGTCCATTTCCTGTCTCAAAACATCTACAAGTCTACTGTGGCTCCTGTTGGTGTCTCTGCTCTCCTTTATTACCTTATGTCCCACTCTGATGTTTCCTTTTGACCACTGCCTTTCTCAAAAACGACTGTGAGTCTTGTTGTGGTTCCTGCTAATGACTTTGCTATCCTCTAATTCCTTATGTCCGTGATCAATTCGGTAGTATCCTCATCGGAAATAGATATTATTTAATTAGATAAGTCTTGATTATGACGTATGGAAAAAGTATTTTCCTATGCTATTTCAAATCCAACACTTCCTTCATTGGAGGCTATAGAAGGTCATAGCCATTCCAAGATGGCCGCCATCTTGGCGATCTTGGCTCATCGTGTAGCTGTAGACCCTTGTTTATTTTTATTGTACAGTCCTCTTTCTATTGCCATTTCCCGATTGCTACCATTTTGGAGGAAGTAGAGTTGAGGCAATATGTAGGAGCATCCCTGTGCTCAAAATGGCTGGGGCAATAAAGCACAACACGTGGGAACATGAAAAGAAAAGAAAGGAAAAATTGCTGCACAACTGTTTGCATTGCATCGCTACACAGTTAACAATCCCTGGCATATGCGGTGAGAAACGAAGAAAACGCCAGCGATCTGGGCTGATCACACGCCCCTCGCACCCCTAGGAGAGGCACAGATGCGGCTTCAAGCTTCGCCGATCCGGGAGTACTCTCGATCCTCATTAGGACCGTGAGCCCCCCGTAGGTCCACTGGCCATGGTAGGGGACATATCCAGGCTCTATGTGCCCCGGGGCCGAATTTGCTCCGGAGCTGACGTGCGCGACTTGGAGCGCGCGCTGCAACCACGGACAGTCACGAGCGGCTGATCGGGACTGGTGGCCCGCCCCAGAGCTTTTGTGCAAGGTCCGAGCAGGGGTTGAGGGCCGAGGGAAAGGACACGGTGGTCGGTCTCCACCCACTGCCAAGGGACCACAATTGCAGTGGACAGTCCCAGACGTACCTTCACAATGCACCTCTCCCCGCCGATGCTGGTCTCCGCAGTTCAGGAAATGCTGTGATGTCTTCAGCCGGGCGCACAGGGCGTCCTCGGGCCAGGTTCAGCTTCCTGGGGCAAACGGCGTATCCTGGGCCTGATCCTCTAACAGGGGCTCATTGCCATGGAAGGCAGCCTATCGGCTGGGCGAGCGATGGACCTCTGATGGTTCCAGCCGGCTGATGAGTGAGGAGATGTACGGGTCGATGTCAGAGGGTACCGGGCGAGGGGGGGGTGCCGCCGGTGTGTCCGTTCGACTCCTTGTTGTCGTTGTAGGGGCGACAGCTCCTACTTGCCAAGGAGAGTGTAGCCCCGGTGGACCCTGCAGATGCATCCTGCAGTGCCGGTCCGGGATCGTCTGAGAGAGACCGCAGATGGTGATTGTCGTCGTATCCTGAGTTCTTCTTGCTGAGGGTCCAGAAAAGCCAGGTTGCAGGTACAGAACGATTGATTTCCTCCTTTAAATCATTTATTCGTTGCTTGGTTCGTTCGTTGGGCAAGATGGCCTAGGTTTACCAGGGATTAACGCCGATGGCTATCCCTTACCTCAGGAGCTCGCAGGAAGAGCTCCTTCTCCGTCGGCCATCTTCGCCTTTACTAGTGCTAATACCATAATACCATAATACCATAGTGCTAGTATTATGGAACTGTCCCGCATGTTGGTAGTTTAACTGTCCCAATGTATCATGTGTGCTACTGATATGAGTAATCCTTGGTGTCAGTTGGTCCATCAATTACATGTTTGTGCACTCTAGATATGTCAAACAATGATTGTATACATGAGGAACATTAGTTACGCGAAAGACATTAAGCACGTTGCATTCGCATCCATGGCACGTATCCTCACAACCGTAGACATGTGCACATGGCCTAATTGATGGTGACACGTTGTCAGCACACCTCCACATGTGGCAGCTCAAGCGCTAAGCTATAAATGACGCTCAAATTATCTGCACCCGTTAGTTGTGGCATTAGGGAGGCACAACGAGGAGAAATGTTTTCATTTCTCTTTGTTTTTTCCTTTTTCTATGTGTGCTGCATTCTGCATCACACATAGAAAGAGGAAATCGCCTCTTGTGATTGATTTTGTGCAGGAAGGTGTCCCTTCCTGCACGAAATCAATCAGCCCTGCAACGCAGGCCCCCATGAACCATAGTGCAAGGGTGCCTGTGTTGGTGCATGGCCGCCCATTGTGCGCCAGCACTGGGGAAAAGGGCAGAAATGCACTATATCTTATAGATACGGTGCATTCCTGCCCTTTTCTTTTGATGCAGGGCAGGGCAGCAAGATTCCTTGGGGCGCTGCCCTGAGCCAAAACCTCATCAATGAGGCCCCTATCATACAATTGTGTTAGCGTAATTTTTAAGACCAGGTAATTCCTAGCGGTAATAAACTGCCGCCAATGTGACTTAGCAGCAGTTTTTCATTTTTAGCGACGTACAATGAAATCTTTGTAAATATCACTTTGTGTGATTTGCAGGAGTTTTTACGCATAAACACCTACCTAGCATCTAATTTCCGGTAAGTCACGTAACTGAATTGGCACTGTGAGAAATTGCCCCTAAATCTGTAGAACTGTTGGTATCGGGGCTTTGCAGAAACTTGTAAATATAGTGATAAAAAAAAGCTGCTCTAGCGTACAAAAATTGATGCTATGGTGGCGTTAAATCCTTGTAAGTATGCCCCAAAATATTTTACTCTTTTTGGTGGAAAAGCTAGAGTTAAACGTACTTCCGTACAAGACATAATTGTTAATTATTGGTGAATAAATGTTTTAATACTATTTTGCTTTAGAAAAGTGTATTTTTTATAATGTAAGATTTTTTTAGATCTGTTTTTTAAAATGCCAACATCTCTGTATGATGCCACGGAATGTATTGTCTTATTAAAAATCATAACGTTCCATCCAATGTGCCATCCCCTGCTAAATAATGTAGTTTAACTTTCCACATAATTTGGTCCCCAACTACAACGTAATTTCTGTGGCCCTGCCTAGGGAAAATCCACCACTGAGGCCTTCATTATGAATGGTCTTTGACCCATAGTATTGCAGCACCGTGTTTTACCAATACGAGGGGTTCAGTAACAATCCTGCCCGTAACGCAAGCACCCTTGCAGCATGGTGCAATGGTATCTGTGCAGACACTAGGCAGCACACAGTACGCCAGTGCTAGGAGGCCATAGGCACTGGAAGTAGGGGAGCTGGGGCTGGGGGTGCTGCAGCAACCCCTCAATACCACACCAGACTTCAGAAGGTGAATGAGCAATAAAGATACCTTTAAATTTCCTTTCTATCTGATAACATTTGCTGTGTTTCAAAAAGTAAGGCCAAATGTCAAGTAATATCTTCTGGCAAATGGCAGTTTATTCTTTTAACGTGGAGACTAGTGTTTACTTTATCTGACTGCAAAGTGAGATGGTTTTGTAAAGTCAACAATGTGGCAATCTTGCAAGATAAAGATAGTGTCAAAGGAACGATTGTAGGTTGTGGCTTTTTTCTAGCAGGCAATGACAGTTAAGGGTCAGTAAATTAACTGGACAAATGTTTGAGAATATATCTGCAGTTTGTAAAACACACAAGAAGCACATTTTTTGCAGTTCTGAAGTCTGATGGAAACAAAGATTGAAAACAATGAAGACATACTTAGTTCCTTAAACCCGCTTTCCACACATTATCGGTTGCACACCTTTTTTAACAGTAAAACTGTATGTTTGAGCACATGTAGTGTCCATTTCAATGGAGAATGTGCTGTCAGGTATATACTACACCCTTACACTCTCCTGCTGAATATATTTGCTCAGGGTCGGATTGGCTTATAGGGCAATCAGGCAGTGCCCGATGGGCTGGTCTGACAGATCAGTGTGAGACTGTTTTTAAGTCGAGCCTAGAGCCAGCACGCATGCGCTGCTCTGCGAGACTTATTGTAGAGGAGTAGGGAATAGAAGCCCCGCCCACTCTCCATCCATATTTGCCATTGGCCTGTGTCACTGTCCGTCCTAAATGCTGGCTTCTGATTCGTCAATAGGCTTGTTAGTCCCTCCTTTTTACCGCCTCCTGTTCATTTGTCACCTCCCATCGCGACTGGCCCCTTTACTTCGGTGGTCACACGGTACGTGTTATTTAGACTGTGAGCACTATTTTCTTTAATGAGGTTCTACTACTGCAAGCACAACATATTTTGGGGCCTTCTTTACTCCCCCCCTCCTTCCCTCCCATTGTCGTGCCTTCTTTTCCCCTCCCCGCCCTCCCTCCCATTGTCCGTGCCTTCTCCTCTCCCCCGCCCGCCCTCCCGTTGTCCGTGCCTTCTCGCCCCCCGCCCGCCCTCCCGTTGTCTGTGCCTTCTCCCCCCCGCATGCCCTCCTTCCTGTTGTCCCTGATGCCTACCATTTGCAATGCAATAGGTCTCGCGTAAATGTGAGACCTATTGTATTGCAAATGCTTGTTTAGCCTTTGTGGGCCAATTTCATGGCCAGGTGGGCAGGTTTTTGCTGTTGACTTACCAGATATTACCAATTTTTAGCTATCTGCTTCGATAATGGGGACCACTTTTATTTTGGTGCTCGGGCCTATTTTTTGTTCCAGTCCAACCCTGCATTTGCTACACTTATCTGCAAAACACTTGGATGTTTCACAATCCCTATGACTTCAGTGATGTAACTTTGAGGTCAGCACCCCCACTCTGAAAATTGTTACAGCACCACTGTAGGAGGGTGCAGAAGTGTACCATAGATTAGCAGATATGGTGCATTTTTGCTCCCTCTGTTTCACACAGCGCAGCACAGCAACTATGCTTGCTGCCCTATGTTGTGGGAAATGTTATTAAATATGCCCCTAAAAGTCTCTTTACAACTCCTGTATCGGAATTGCCAAAGAAGAACAGTCTCCCAGTGAAATATATGTAAGAAATAAGGAATGGCTATGGTAATTGGGACTGGAATTGCCAACTCACCTAGTAATTTCTAATTTCTATGAGAACCTTCATGGTACAACTTGTGACGGGCTGGTAACTCTACCCATCAGAGTTACCAGTACCATCGGTATCTGTAATTCCAGGGCACAGGAGTTACTTGCTCATTTTCCAGGCACTCAGAGTCATAATGAGGCAAATTTGGTACACATAGATTTGCATCAATCGTATGCTGTATTCAAGTCCGGACTAGAAACCAAAATCAACCCTGGCAAAAATCTTCAAACAAGCCCCACAAGGCAAGAGGGCATAACACGAATGGCGCAGTGGTGGCATTGTTGGGTCATGGCTGCTGATTCTGTTCTGAAAGTATCTCCCTTGCCTGAAGTCCACGGAAAAATTGCTAGAGTGGGAAAATCGCCATTCTGGCCGCGGCTACATGAAGATGAGAATCATGTCGGGTGGAGAGGTACACAGAATATAACTTATAGATTTTCAGTAGCGGCCGGCATGGCTCGTGGGTGGGGGGGCGGGCGCGGGCGAGGGTCGTATGGGGGGGTCACGTGGTGAAGGGGGATCATAATTAAAAAATACAAAATGTAACCTACCTTTACGCCGGGTCCCATGTCTTCACTGCTCCTGCTCTCCTGCTTTTCTGTCTCATAAAGGAAGCAGGCAGCCAGGCTCCCTCCCCTAAGCCAATCACAACACTGCAAGCAGAGTTGTGATTGGTCGGGACCGCGCCCAGCCAGGGGCTAATGGGGTGGGCATGTTCTCCATACAGGCTGCAATGCAGCCTGTATGGAGAAGGGCAGAGTGCGCATTACTGGTTTGGGCGGCCCGAGAGGGCTGAGCAAAGTATTGCGCACTCAGAAGTGCTGCAAACCACTCCCTCCCTGCCCTGCTCAAAGAGCAGAGCAGCCCCACCCACTCGCCCGCCCGCAATGCGCAAAGCAAACATAAAATGGTAATAACTAAAAGTTATTACCATTTTATGTTTTGGCTTTCTCTCAATGCGAGAAAGCAGTGGGGCGACGCTCATCCGCCCTAGTGGAGGAGCCGCTCCTGTAATTTTCCAAATTGTGGTTGGCATCGGTAGGTGAAAAGTAGCTTTGTTTTAATAGGTGATGGACATTTGCTGATTTTGATGTTGCTGGATAATATTGTTCGGGTCTTGGACACGCACACACCTGATTTACACTTTCCTAATAATAATAATAATAATAAAAAACAAGGCATATATCTCAACATGACTGTAACAGAACAGGGAGATCACTAGTTTCATTTCCACATTTTTATTTGGTCTTTTCTCGAGTACGTTTTTAAGTAATAACTTTTGCAAAGAAGGCTTTTTTTTTTATATAGGCAGCTTCATACACCTACACTTCTAATCTACATTTAACGAGTTCGAATCCTGGCAAGGGGATAAACTTGGTAATATTAACACCTGTTATTTGGCGCTCTTAAAATACAAGTTACTCTGTTTCCCTCATTAAATGAGCTCCCGCATACAATCCAAGCTTCAGAACTCACTTTATGTGAGTAATCCCGGCGGATGCAGCAGTAATAAATATATTTTGGCTCGGGACGTGTTATTAAATGTGTGTCATCTGCGCGAAATTTGCACCTGTGCACTTGTCGGGGCTTCCGATTCCGTTTCCACTTCTCATGTGTGATGTACTCGCGTTTCCGCCATTCAAATGAATCATTATGGTGTTACTGCGTTTTCATCACAATGAAAGGGCCCTGAGCTGGGGACTTTTTACATGAGGCACCTGTTGTGTGCGCACGGCCTTTTGTGATCCCTCATCCCTGTCTCTCAACACCTATTCACTTCCTGTCCTAGGTTGAAAGTGTCAGGTCTGCGCGGCCTTGAAGCGTCATCATTGGTAGGGGTGAAAGAAGTGCCAGAGAGGTATAGATGCGTCACAACCACCCGGGATTCCAAGTCACGTCACAGACAATGGGAGTAAAGCTAGGACCCTAACGTGGAAAACTCCTTAACACTTGCTGTCCTAACTCCATAACCCACTTCCTTAACATGCCGACAATGGTACTGACTGAACCGCTGCCAGTACAGAGACAAATAATGGGTTTGCATGCTGGTAAGTCACCTATACCTGTCTACTCGTTCGGATCTGATGAAACTTGAAAGTGGCGGGCAAGATGGCTGATCATCCGTCATTCCACCGCCTTCATTAGGGCTCTAAAGGCCTGAGGAAGACTGTGGATTGGTGCCTTGCTAAGCAATGAATTCAAAATCCTTTTTTAATTTCTTAAATGGAGGTTGAAATTCGTGTTTTGAGCCTGAGGGACTTATGGCCAATTACGCAATCTTTGCATTGTCATTGTTCTTAGAATCACAGGAGACAGGTAATACTGCAGGCTCACTGAATTGCCAATTAAGTCACCTATGGGATATGACTTTTAGGGCTTAGTAAGGTTGCCAGTCGAGGCTTGCTTAGAGAATGATGTGGAACACTTAGTTCAGATAGCACATGTGTCTCTCATACGAAATATCATTTCTAATGTTATATCTTCAGTAGTTAAGTGAAGTTAAGCGATATTTTGTGAGGTTGTATGACAGAACCACGCATGCAATTACCACACATGCCTTTATAATGCCGTCTATACAACGCATGCGTCATTTCCGCGTGTGCATTTGCAACGAACAATCTTACAATGCGTATACCTTTACCATTAAAATTTTGTTGTAAAGGCATGGATGGTAAAGGCATATGCGTGGTAAAAATGTAATAGGTAAGTATAATCCATATATATATATATATATATATATATATATATATATATATATATATATATATATATATATATATCTGCATCACAAATGAGTTCGCTGGGTGCAGTCTTAAAGGGTCTCTATGTTGATTGAGATTCCTATGCTAATTAAAGGACTATCGGGACGCTCTCCCATACCCCGACGCATCACATTCACGCAGCACATCTGAGAAAAACTTTTTTTATAATGT
Source organism: Calotriton arnoldi (assembly GCA_963921515.1). Classification (NCBI taxonomy): domain Eukaryota; kingdom Metazoa; phylum Chordata; class Amphibia; order Caudata; family Salamandridae; genus Calotriton; species Calotriton arnoldi. The sequence goes on from CAWUFW010011099.1 coordinate 278,456, forward strand.
CACATGTAAGTTGTTTGAGCGAATTGGAAATTATGATGAGAGAATTTGCATTAGTGGTTCCAAACTACGTGGAAAAGATACAGTTGGGTACGAGTATTAAGTGCACATATTGCAGGTTCATAGTTATGGTACGATGATGCAGTTACAGAGAGTTTACAATTTTATCATGCATTATGCATTTCGATTTATCATTAGTTATTTTAATGTGCAGATACATTTGTGACCATTTTCGTTATTCAATGCATTTTATGAGAAAGCACCTGCGTGTACGCTTTTAAAGTTAGTATCTTTTCATATTGGAAACCAGCAAATGTTTTTTCTATGTCTATAATCATGACAGGTATAAATGTTTTAAGTAAAATGGCGCTCAGTAGATTGAGGAAGGCTGCCACGTCAGCCGAAACGCGTCTCTCTTTGTTGTTGGGTCGGAGGAGGTCCAATGAAATAAAAAGTGCCTTGAAACTCAGCATTCCTTGTGTGCGTGCTCTCTTCATGTGGAGTAGAGTTTGGTTGGATATATATATATATATGTACACACATATATTTATATAGCGCTTACTACCCCTGATGAGGCATCAAATCGCTTTTTCAGCGAGTATCACGCTACTCCGGAACCCAAAAAGGATTAGTGGTGAATTAGTATAGGGAAATATGAAATTAATTTGAGCGGTGGACATGTTAGTCTGTAATTTGGATTAAAAAAAGGATAGCAGAGGGATAGAAGAGGGAATGGTTTGCATTTATATAGTGCTTGCTACCCCTGATGAGATTTTGGAGCGCTTTTCAGGCAGGTAGCACGCTACTCCGGAACCCAAACAGGATTAGTGGGGAATTAGTATAAGGAAATATTAAATTAATTTGAGCAGTGGACAGGTTAGTCTGTTATTTGCATTGAAAAGGAATAGTGGAGGGATAGAAGAGGGAAGGGTCTAGAACATTTTTATTCGTTTGGAGTTCATAGCAGTAGGAGGAGGTTTGGGATGAGTAAAGGGGAGGTGAAGGGGGAAGAGTCAGCGGGAAGGGTTTAGAAAGGCTTGTTTGAGAGATCTGAATAGTAAAAGAGATATGAGATGATGCAAGGAGGGGTAGAGGAGGGAAGAGTTTAGAAAGGGTTATTTTGGGGATCATAGAAGTGGAATGGGGTTTGGGGTGAGTGCAGGCGCGGTCGGTGGTAGGAGTGCCGGTCGGGCGGTGACGTGGGGCGGGGGAGGGGCAGGGTGGGGGGTAGTAAACTACGGATTAAGGCCTAATATAGGTAAGTAAACATTTAAATAAATAAAACGAATTTCGTTGCGCGCACTGCATCGCATTTGGCGATGCAGCGCTAAACTTCCCTGGATTAAATGGGTGTTCTGGTCCAGCGGTCCAGCGGTGAGAGCAGCAAATGAGACTGCAAAGGGGAGTGAAGGGCAGCAATTGAGCAAGAAGGAGGTACAGCAGGGGTTGATGGAAAACGATCTCTCCATACGGGTACCGCTTTCTCTTATGAATACGGTGAATGATAAATTGGGGGTAGAGACTGCTGGAGGAAACCCTGCCGGGCCACTAGGGGGGGGCTAAATTCAGTAATACCCCTTCAGATAGAGAGTCACAAGTCCCTCATTTAAGGAGCAGGTACCATCTGCGCCCAGTTCTGGAGAGAAAAGGATTGAGTGGGAGAGTAAAAGACCCGGCGGTGCGTGAGTTAGTAGCAGTATCTCCGGTAAAAAAGGAGTCTAAAGGGGCAGGGAAAACAAAGAGGTGTGGGCCCAAGGAAGTGCGCTTACCCCCTAAACCCCCCCTTCCCTCAGGTCGTATTTTAGAATTATGGAGCAAGTTGCTGCATCTACACAGGGGAAGGGGAGTAATGCAACTCAGATTCTGCCCCAGACAGAGCTGTTTCCGCTTGAAAACCGTTTCTCCCTGCTGGCAAACGCTGTAGGTGATGCCCAAGACGCTCAAGTTGCTCCAAACACCCATGACGGGGGGGCTCTGGATCAGAGCCCGAGACAGCTTCAGGATAATAGTGGGGCATCCGGGACTGACCAAGTGGAGTCCTGCCCGGGGAATCAGGTCGAAAAATTGCTATTCAATTTGAGGCAAGATATCCTCTCGAAGTTTGAGATTTCCGAGGGTAATCAAAAGGGTATCCAAGAAAAGTGTGGGATACTTGAAGAAAAATTAGATGGAATTGCCCAGCGTACCACAGTCTTGCAAAGTGAGGTTAAGGCTCTGTCAGTAGCTGTGTCTGAAAACGTAAGAGATATTGCAGTTTTAAAATTACAGAATAAGCAGTTACAGGACGACATGGAGAGGCTGGAAACACAGACCAGGCGCAATAATCTGAGACTTCTCAATATCCCGGAAGGTTCTGAAAAGAGTGATATTAAATGTAAACTTCTTGGCGAAGGTTTACTCCAGGACAGGCCGGATACAGATCTTGAAAAAGAGATCCAAAGAGTTCATAGGGATCCTTTCAAGCTAAATCCCGCTAGGAAAACGCCCAGGAAACTTTTGATACATTTTCTCTCGTATGCGGTTAAAGAGTTAGTGCTGGGGCGCGCCTTGAAGGAACGTTTTTTGAAATCTGGGGACTTCAGCTACCAAGTAAGATCAGATATTGGTAAGAGAACCGCGCAGAGGCAATGGGTGCTGGGCTCAAAGATGAACGATCTACGAAGCAAAGGTGCCCAGGTCCAGATGAAGTTCCCTGCAATGCTGAAAATAATGTGGCGTAATAAAATGCACAATATCAGTAACCCGGAAGAGGTGGACACTTTCTTGTCCCAGATGGAGGGATCAGATCAGTAGAGGCCTGGAGATTCTTTGTCTGTGTCCATCCAAGATGAAATCGCATGAGTATAGCAACATAAGCTCATTATATAGCTATGTTTTCTTTTGCTTTCTTTTGTTCTTTTCTTTAAAAGGTGTTTGTTTTTGATTTCCTCTCTTCACCCGGGGGGTCGCGAAGGGCGGACAATATCGCCCAGGGATAGGCAAGGGGGTTTCCCGAGGTGGGTGGGGGGTGGGGAGCACAGGGTGGTGGGAGCTTGGGGAAAAAAAAGAAAAATGTGTCCTAGTTTTGCCATACGTTTGTACGGTTATAGTCTCAGTTGTTTTAGGGTTGTATCAGGCAAGGAGTCTCCAATATGATAGGATTCTGAAGGAGGTACGTGGGAGTGTAGGGTGGAAATTTTAAGATGAGTAAATCGAATCTTGTCCATCTTATATCTTGGAATGTTAATGGTTTGAGGTCTAGGAAGAAGCTGGCTCGGGTGACTGAATTTCTTAAGAATAGTGAGGCGAATATTATTTTGCTTCAGGAGACTCATCTGGAACGGTAGGAGTGTAGGTCATCTTTTAGTAAAGTGGGTTGGGTCCAGGAGGTTGTCTGCTCAGACCAGAGAGGCTGTACTAGAGGTGTGGCCTTAATTATCAGAAACAACTCAGGTATAAAGCTGGTAAAATATGAATCGGACCTCTCCGGCAGATGGTTAGTGGCCAATCTGACGATTCAGGGGATGCCTGTAGCGTGTGTTACCTATTATGGCCCAAATAACGATTCCCCAGAAGCCTTAAAGAAGTTGGAATCCTGTCTTCTGGAAGCCACCGCCCCAGTAATACTTGGGGGGGGATTTTAATATAGTCCAAAATAAGGATCTAGATAGAACCTCAAAAGGTAAATACGTTAGCCCCCCCAAGAACTTCTGCAATCTAGAAAAATATGATGCTCGAGTTCAACTTGGTTGATGTTTGGCGTAGCAAGATGGGGGGGGTAAGGGATTTCACTATTTATAGCAAAAAGTATGGGCATCATTCCCATATCGACTACTTTTTGGTAGACTAGGATTTATTAGCTGAGGTGGAAGGGGTTAAACATGTTCCTGCCATTCTCTCAGATCATTCAGCAGTTTTTCTGTCCCTAAGACATCATCAAAAATCTGGTGTGAAAAGGTGGATCTTAGATAGGACCATCTTGTTAGATGAGAGGGTGGTACTAGATATAGTGGTCAAGACAGAGGTCTTTTTTCATGTTAATAGCAGTTCAGCTAAAATACAAATTGTGTGGGATGCTTTTAAAGCATATTTAAGGGCAATAGTTAGTTCCATAATGGTGGGTAAGAGGCGTGTGCTGAAGCAGGAAGATGAGGATCGAATTAAAGAGATTAAGGCTAAGGAATGCGAGCTTCAGAAGGCATCATTGGAGGGTTCCTGTAGAGGTCCTGCCCTTAGCAAAGAACTAGAGCATTGACAGGTAGAATATCAAGGGCAACTGGATAAAAGACTATTAGACAGGTGGAAAGTAAGTAAGCTGCAGCATTTCTCATATGGAGAGAGGTGCAGCTCACTTTTGGCCTGGAAAGCAAAAACAGATAAGGCGAGAAATTTAATTTGAAACCTGATAGATGCAGAATCGGGGAGCTTTGTTGAATACTAATTTGGAAATATGTGGTGAGGCCCGGAGATATATGAGTAGTTTATATAGAGAGGATATATCTCCCAGGAAAGAGAGTATAGAGGCCTGGTTAGATAAGACGGAGCTTCCGCGAACAATCAAGCAAAAGAGAGGTTTAGAGGCGGAGATCACGGAGGAAGAGGTCAGGGCACAAATTAGGAAGATGGCAGGGGGGAAGGCAGCTGGGCCTGATGGCCTTCCAGTTGAGATTTATTTTCAACTCCTTGATAAAATAGCCCCGATCCTGAAAGTGCTATTTAACGTAATATATATAGAAGGCGAAATAGTCCCGCGGTCTTGGGCAGAGGCCACTGTAACGTTAATCTTGAAATCAAATAAAGATCCGTTGAAAGTAGACTCATAAAGGCCAATATCGTTCTTGAATTCTGACTACAAGATCTTTTCAGGGATAGTAGCTGCTAGGGTTGGCCAGGTCATCAAGGGAGCTATCCATCAGGACCAAAGAGGTTTTATCCCTGGGAGGCAGCTTAATGAGCTTACTTTTTTGATGCTGGGGGGTCATAGATTTGGCGGAAGCACAGAATCTACCTGTGACTACAGTAGCCGTAGATGCTGCTAAGGCTTTCGACCAAGTACACTGGGCCTACCTTTGGGAAGCCTTAAAAAACTTTGGGTTTCCGCAGAATATGGTGAAGGCTGTCCAAAATCTATATAATCTGCCTAGAGCCAGGGTGTTGGTGTTGGGAGCTGTCTGATTGGTTTGACATCACTAGAGGCACGAGACAGGGGTGTCCCCTGTCTCCGCTCCTGTTCAATCTGTATATAGAGCCGTTTGCAAGCCTGATTACAGCGGACACTACCATCTTTCCTTTCAAATTTGCTGGTCTGGTGGAAAAAGTGGCTCTGTATGCGGACGATTTGATCCTCTATACCATTAATCCGGAGGTGGCAATTCCTAACTTGATGGCCAAGGCGCAAAGCTTTGGTATGATTTCGGGCTATAAGGTGAATAGTGGAAAAACCTAAATTATGGAATGGAATCAGGCAAAGCATAGTTTGGGGGCGAAGGTCCAAATGCGGTATTTGGGTATCTTAATAACACAGAAGCTGGAAGACGTCCCCAGAACAAACTGGAAAAAAGTCAGTCAAGAGATAGGGAGACTATTGGTCAGGTGGGCTAATCTACCTTTAAACATTTACGGTCGTGTCAATCTCATTAAGATGATTGTTCTCCCAAAAATTGCTTTTCTCTTTAATTCAATTCTTTTAACTTTCTATAAAGAAGATATAGCTAAGCTCCAGGGGAAGATAGGTAGTTTTATATGGGCTTCGAAGGGGCCCAGGATATCCTGGTAAAAGCTGAGGAGGAGGCTGGAGCTGGGGGGGCTGGCCCTTCCGGATCTCCTTGCATACTGTCATGCATTTCATTTTAAGAATTTTCGTATGTTCGCTAACAAAGTTGATCGGTCTCCCCTGGGACTACTTTTTGGGGCAATGTTAAGGGATGTGAGTCAAGGGCAGAGCCATTTTTTGTTTAAATATGGAGACCCGAAATACTTTAAAAAGGTGAGACTGAAGATTTTGAAGGGGGCCTTAAGAACTTGGATGTACTTTCGGAAACAACTAGGAGTTCCTTACTACTCGTCCCGGGCTCCGATCTGGGATTCCCCGGGAACCCCCGAATGCTTGAGGGACCAGCTTAGTCAGCCATTAAAATCTGCTGGGTTACTGTATTGGGGAGATCTCAAAACAGCTTCAAGTCTAGTGCGTTGGGAAGTGCTGAGTAATTGTACCAGGGGACAATTAACAAGGTTCAAATACTACCAACTTTGTTCTTGGTGGGCCACACAAGCTTGGGTAGAGGAGGAAGAGAACTCATGGACCGACCAGGTGATGAGAACAGGCTCCCTGAAAAAGGAAGTTTCCTTGTGGTATTGGGCCTTTGTGGAGGCTGATGATGACTCTATCTCTGATATTTCTAAGCTCTGGGCAGAAGAACTCGAGGGTGGAAATCCTAAGCAGGTCTGGTATGATTCTTTTTCTATTTTACAAGCTGTGGTGAAACCTGCTTCACTTAAGCGTAACCATCTTTTCACTACTCATAGAGTTTATTGGTCTCCAGCCAAGCTGTCAAGAGTCACAGGAAACCCGTACGTATGCCCAAGATGTATGCTTTCATCGGCAGATGATATCCATCTATTTATGACGTGTCCGAAGATTGCTGGTTATTGGACTGAGATATGTAATTTCCTTGCGGAGGTAACGGGTCAACAAATAAAGGTAAGCCCTAAACTTATATTTTTTGGGCTTTATCAAGGTGGTCCAGCTCGAATAAACACTGTCAACTCCAAATTTATTTTCTATGCAATTCTCCTGGCGAGACGGGAGATTTGTAGGCTTTGGAAATCTGGAAGCCCACCATGCTTCTCCGACTGTCTCAAAAACATAATCTGCACAAGTCAGTCGGATATGGCCTGCGATCCTAGGAGTAGGGAGAAAGTATGGTTATTGTTGGTGGAGTGAAGCCAGGGTTTCAGTAGGTCCGATGATTAAGCCACAAATGCTGTTGGTCCTGGCTCTCCCTGTCTCAGGTTCACCTGGGAAGGAGATGGAATTGGAAACAGCAGTATTCTTGTGTGGAAATGCTCTTCCCCCGCCTTGGTAACTGAGACAAGAGTAATACCAGCAAGAGAGATGGCAGAATGAGGACAAAAAAAACAAAAAAAACAAAAAACAATGCGAACTTTAGTTAGGAGGCTGTGCTATGTGAAAACTCCTGCTTTATGGTTAGCAGAAATTAATACAGCGCTTTTGCATGGTACTGGGGCAGACGTAGAAAGGGTTTGTGATGATGTGTAGTTTCGTTTTTTGGTCCTCAGCAGTATTCTAGGGAAAATGAAGAGATGTTAAGAGGAGGAGTTGCAGAACGGGTGACAGATATTACAGTTGATAGTTTTGAAGAAGAGATTACAAAATTCAACACAGTGTGGTCTAAAAAAACAGAGTATATTTGTATATATTGTCGATGCACTCACTAGAAGATTTAAACACAGACTCTTGACTTGTATTTAAAAAGTGAAAAAGTAAATAATAATAACTGGCAAAAGTTAGCTGTGTATTTATTTGTAGAGGAACGCTTTCACTTGTCCACACGGCAAGTTATATGTAAGTAGTGTTACAATAAATTAGAAGATAATAAAATGAACAGCACATAGATATTAGATACCCTTTTTGTAAGATAATAAAATGGCTGCTAATGTAGAAAAACTTTGAACGGCCAAAAATTTTAAAAAATCAACATTTCTGATTCTTTGCAGTTTGCAAAGGGCTCTCATGGACTGTTCTCCAGCACTCACTAGAACTCCACAATCCATGCAGTATGATGCCATCCGGGAAAAATGTGGAGCCAAATCTTGAAGTTGAGATTGGACCTCTGAAGATACTCTCTGCCCCGGTGTTGTTGTGGCTGCTATTGAAGTTCAGGGTCCTTCAGTCTTGCATTACCTTCTTGCTGCCTTTACACGATTGCTTTGGTATGTTTTTAGATGGTAAAGCATGGGCGTAGTGCTGGAAAAATATTTTTTATTTGTACGCCTTGACAATGTCTTGTGACATATTGTGCATTGCACAAATCTGCTCACTATGAACTCCTCTTAAAGAATGTTCAAGATAGATAAATAGGCGTGTTTTTATTTTTTTAGTTGAAAAGTGTATTATAAAATGATATTCCTTTATTTCTTGGTGACATGATTTTCTGTTTTGTTTTTGAATTTTTATTTTTTAGTGGTTTTGTACATGACCATTCTTGAAAACTCTGGAGCCATATCTGTTGCAGTAGTCTGCACCTTTGAAAGGACTTTCTGGTTGAGAATTGTTGCTGGTGCCACTGATGTAGATGGTCCTATAGCTTCCCTCTGCACTTGATTTGCAGTTAGAGATGTTTTCTATGTTAGGTTTTAAGATGATAGACCATGGAGGTCATCCCACATGAATATTCTTTGTCCGTCCCTCTACAGAGGGTCTTTTCACAGATTGTGCATTGCACTAGTCTTGCACCAGTTTTTGATTCCTCATGAGTTTGGGTAACAATGGGTAGTTTGATGGGTGTTTTGTAGTTATGTTTTATTTGTGAGTTCAGATGTTGAAAGTAATTTTTTTAAATTGCTGTTATTGTCAAATGTGTTGTTAAAATAAAGCTCAACCATTATGTTACTAAACAGCTAGACTCAAACTTTGTGTAAAATATGTTTATATATCTGTTGTACACTTTGTCATTTGTATTCATGAATACTGATGTCAGTGCGAGCTCCGGTTTTGCTGTGAAGAAGGTAAATGCATTTTTGATGTAGTTATTTCGACAAGTGAATACAAAGGGGAAAGTTAAATTAGTATCTTACTAAATAGCTACACTGAAACTTTATGTAAAATATGTCTATATATGTGTTTTACACTTTGTCCCAAAAAAACAGTATTCGCAGTGTGTCTTTGGCAATTGCACTCATAGAATCACACAGGCATTATCTGTGCAATCACCAAGGACGTTCTTTCTCCACCACCCTGCAAACGTGCCTCCTGGCACACTAGTAGTTGGAGGATGAAGTCCCCTTGGCTATTGAGGGTCATTGGGGGCCAACTACCCCTCCTGTAACCTCCATCAAGTCACACACAGTGAGTTTGCTAAGAGGTCTTTGGAAGTCACGCCCCCTTTCTCCACCACTCTGCAAACATGACTACTACTTTAAAAACTATAGAAAGTCACTGAAAAAACCAAAGGTTACGGGGACGTTATAGGTAGGAATTAGCATTTAAAAAATCTTAGAAATTCACTAAAAAAAACAAAAGGTTACAGGGAAGTTATGGTTAGGAAATATAGGGGCATATTTACAAGCCCCTATCACCACCACAACTTTTTGGGACGTTGTGATGGCGATAGGGGCTTCACCTTATTTAGAAGGTAGTGTTAAGCCACTTAACGTGGCTTAACGCTGCCTTGTAAATAAGGCACCCTTTCACTCTATACTTAGCGTGAAAAGGGAGGGCAATGGGTGTTGATGTGGGCGTTCCACCGAAACACCCATTGATTTTGACGCTGCCCCTATTTACAAGGGTAGTGTAAATATGGGGCAGCACCAAAATTTAGACCAGGGAAAACCTGGTCTTACACTGGTGCAACAAGGAGAAATGTTTAATTTCTCCTTGTTTTTGCTGTTTCCATGTGTGCTGCGTTGTGCAACACACATGGAAACAGCAAAACGCCATTGATTGTTGAAAGTGTCCCTTCCTGCACATAAACAATCATTAAAAAAATGACGTTTTGCAACTTCTATTTGTGCTGCATTAAGCAGCACACATACAAGTTACAAAACTCCATTAAAGATTGTTTATGTGCAGGAAGAGGCACCTTCTTGCACATAAACAATCTTCCTCTGCAACGCAGACACCCTTGCACTATGGTGCAAGGGTGCCTGCGTTGGCGCTAGGCAGCCTAATTTAGCGCAGGGGGAAACGCAGGGCTGCACCATATTGTTGTAAATATGGTGCATCCCTGCGTTTCAGAAGTGGCGGAGCCCGGCGTTAAGTCAAGGAGGCTAACGCCACGCTCCGTCACTTCCATGTAAATATGCCCCATAATTTTTAAAAACCATAGAAATTCACTGAAAAAAACAAAGGTTAAATGGACTTAATAATTAGGAATTAGCATTTAAAAAACCTTAGAAATTCACTGAAAAAATCAAAGGTTACAGGGACGTTATAGTTAGGAAATAGAATTTAAAAAACCTTAGAAATTCACTCAAAAAAATAGCTTACAGGGACGTTATAGTAAGGCTGACATTTCACTCGTACAAAGCCAGAGAAATTCAGCAGTTATAGTTAGCTGAGCTAACTATAACTTGCGCCCCCGCAACGCACTGCTTATGACCTCACATATTACATCACTCATGACATGGTCAGTGACATCACTGATCACATCTCAAATGACATCACTGATGACATCATCCACAGAACCACTCACACACCTACTCACACCCCCATACAACCTCTAGTACGCCCACTCACACACCCGTACAACCACTGACATACCCATTCATAGACCTATACCAGTACTCAGACACCCACTCACTCTTCCATAGATCCACTCACACACCCACTCACTCACTCATACAGCCACTCACACAACCATTCACTCACCCAAACAGCCCCTCATAAACCAGTTACTCACCCATACAGCCAGTCATATAACCACACACTCACCCATACAGCTACTCACAAACCCACCTATTTACCTACAATGTCACACACCCACTCACTCACCCAATCAGCCTCTCAACACAGCCACTCACTCACCCATACAAGCTACTGATATAAACACTCATACACCCATACAGCCACTCACACATAGTCAGTCACTCATAGAGCCCCTCACACACCTACTCACTCACCTATAGAGTCCATCACACAGCCATTTACTCACCTATACAGTTATACACACACCCACTCATTTATTCATATAGATACTAACACATACTCACTCACCGATACAGCCACTATCACAATCCCTCATACAGTCACTCATATATTCCAACACTCACCTAGACTTCCTTTCACATATCCAGTTACTCACCCATATACCACTGGCACATCCATTCATTCACCGACACAGTGATACACACACTCAGTCATTTATTCAGCACTTCAGTTACATACTCACTAACCCATACAGCCACTGACTCACCCACTCACTCATCCATGCAGGCAGTAACACATCCACCCATCCACCCACACAGACACTCATAAACCCATACAGGTACTCAGACAACCAATCAACCACCCAGACAGCCACTCACGTACCCACTCACCAACCCATACAGCCTTTATCATTCATGCCTTTACAAACTTTTAACCACGCATATGCCTTTATCATTCATGCCTTCAGAACGAAAATCATTGTAAAGGCATGCGTGGTAAAGGCATATTTGTGGTAAAGGCATGCGTGCTAAAGGCAAGCATGGTAAATGCATATGCGTGGTAATGGCTTCGTGGTAACGGTCATGCATGGTTATGACCGCAATGTAATGGCTGTTTCCCATTTTGTGGCCTGCTTTTCAGAACATCTTTGAATTTACTATGCATTTTTTAGGTAAATCAGGTCCTTATGATGACAAACAATCTTGAATTATATATTTAAAAAACGAGGGGACACAAAACGCTCAAAAGCTCAAGCTGGCAAGCATCCGCCAGCTAAATAGTACTAAAAGACAGCTTGAACAAGCATTGATAAATCCATTTCTTTTTGCACTTTGAGCGAGTATTTTTTGTCTTTCCAAAACGATATTTTCATTTTGTTGGTGTCTAACCAGCCTGTATTTTCTATGATAAGAAAGACAGGGGAAGGGTGGCTTGGTGACTGTTTACTGGATTAGTGTATAATATTAAAATAAGACATATACACATAGGGCCTGATTTTGATGTCGGGCGGTCGAGTAACCAGGCTGTCGGTGGTGGTCCGACCGCCAACATCTCTTCAGTCCAACTGCCGCATTACTATACTGGCGGTCGGACCCACTTCTGTACGATGCAAGACTGCCACCGCCGCCAAGATCAGAGATCCCGATGGGGCGGCGGTCGGAGCTGCGTCCCAGAATGGTGGCGGTGGCGGTGCTGAGTTGGCACCTCTGTTGGCACCTCTGTTGGGATTACCATATCCCTTTCCGAAAGCCTTGTCATGGTGGGAACACCACCATGAAAAGGTTGTCTGAAACGGATATAGGGGTCCCAGACAGGGCCCCTGTCCATCGTGGGCCACTGAAAAGTGGCCCTGGGGGCACATGGATTTCTCCACACATTTCTGTGCACCGTATACCATGTGCATGGCACACGGTGCACGGTCATGCAGGAGGTATTGCCCGGTGGTGGCATGTGCTGCAGCTATTTTACATGGCCACAGCATGCCCCCGCAGTGTTTCCGACCGCCAACCTGGCAGTCGCATCGTAATGCAGCGGTCGGACCGCCCACATGCATGTTGTCGTTCTCCTGACCGCCACAATAGCAATCAGTGGTCCGACCGTCCGACATTATAATGATGCCCATAGTGTCTTTATTGTTAACTAAATTGGTGGCTACTTGTAATCACAAACAACCCCCACTTCACAGCTGCCATTTTTGTTGCAACAATAAAAATAAAAGCACTACATCAAGTACTTTCACCAGAGAAATCTTATAATTTTCTTCTTAGGATCTTGTGCCTCCTCTTCTCTTTCTGTGTGCACTCTTCTCAGGCTAGACCATGAGCTCTGATTCTGCTGAGTAACAGACATTAGAGGGGACATGAAACTGAAAAAGGACTGAGATGTAAAGAGAATAATATTGCAAGAGAGGTGAAATAGAGGTAGTAGATAGAGATAGGTAATGGTGGAGCGATAGGTAGCAAGAGTAAGACATAAGTAAATGAGAGAAAGGTTACGTAGCCTGTTTGAAACATAAAGATAGGTACAAAGAGGAAGAGGTAGGGAAAGAGAGGCAAAGAAGAGATAAGGTTTCAGAGTGTGGTGGCAAGATAGATAGAACAATAGATACGGAGAATAAAATGAAGAGCGAGGGAGAAGGGTGGAGTTCGTCAAGAGTAAAGGTAAAGAGAGAGGTAGAAGTAAGCTAGAAAGAGACAAGTTCAAGAGAGGTAAAATAATGAGGCAGAGTGAAAGGGGCCGATTGGTAGAAAGAGATATAATATATTTACAGAAAAAGGTAAATAGAGAAGGTGCAGCAGAGAGAGTTTTGAGGTAGAGAGACAGAGAGGAGAGGTAGAGAGATGTATGCAGAGAGAGAGGTAGAGAGTGGTAAGATAAAGAGTGCAAGTTGATATGGAGAAGATCCTTAGAGAGATGAGAGAGGAGAAAATGATAGAGAAAAAGAGGTAGGGGTAGTGAAACAGAGGTAGTAAGAAAGGAGCAAGGCCATAAGAGAGGTGATGTAGAGCAAACAAAGGTTGAAAGGGAGTGATGGTGTGGTGGACAGCTGAGCTAAAGAATGAATGGTGAGGTAAATTTAGAGAGATTAGGTAGTGAGAGAGAAAGAGGTGGAACAGAGATACATTTGGAAGGCAGAGATAAGAGGTATAAAGGTAGTAGGGTAGAGAAAAAACAGGGAGACATCGAGGGGGAGGTATAGAAAGATGGGGAGACAGAGAGAGGTGGGGTAAAGAGAGAGATGTGGTGAAGGGAGAGGCGAAGTAGTGAAGGGGGAGAGATACTAGGAAATGAGAACAGCAGTGAGGGTCAGAGAAAAGGGTGAGGTAGAAAGAGGGTGGTAAAGAGGATAAGATGTAGATAGAGCCACAGCACGGTAAAGAGAAAGGTGAGGTTGTGAAAGAGAGGTAGAGAGAGGTGGAGTAGTGAGAGGTATACTGAGAAAGAAGTGAGGGAGACATAGGTAAAGTAGAGAGAGTTAAAAGAGAGTGGAGTAGGTAGACAGAGATGTAGAAAGAGGCTTAGAAGAGGTGAGGTGAATTATGGCATAGGACGTGACACAGATTCTTATTTTAGGTCTCGCCTACCCGAAACATTTAGCTGTCTGGTTGTGAAAGACCTCTTGTGGACCATACCAAAAACTTACAGTGTACTTATAGACTGCAAATTGCTTCCCATTGGTTGGTTTTATAGTCACTCTCATTTGCTTACTTCTTTTTCAATGGCTTGTCTTCCTCTTCTTGTGTTTGACCCTCCACTGGTGCATAGCCTTTTTAACATCCCTTTGACTGGCTGACTTGTATCCTTACAATACTCACATTTATCGAACTACTTTTTTCTGTTTAATTAAGCACACCAAGAGAGTGCATGTATTTTCTTGCTGACTCTTATGTGCTGCTTAACTTTTTTGGAGGGGGCAGCAGTTGCTTCAGGCTTTCCTGCATTTTACAAAGCACTTTCAGGCGCCTTTGTTGCTACCTCAGTCCTCTTTGCTTCCTTCCCCACCTACCACCACCCACTCCAACCCTCTCCCCACTGCTTCCACCCACTCCTCCATTGCTCCTCCACACCTCACAGTCAAAGTTTTCTTTTTAAATTTGCTTTTTTGGAGGGCCTGGCTGTCCCATGAACTGACATTTTCTGCAGGGCCACTCTGCTAGCCGCAGGCACGTTTGTGATAATAAAAGTTCATTTTTCAATTTATCAATTGAAGTGACGTTCACCATCTTAAATCCATAAATAGAAAAAATGGAGCTAGCGTCATTCCCTAGGCACATGAATGCGTGATGATACATGTTCAAGCGTACATAATCATGTTTGCACCCGCCTACCAGCAGTAGCAGTCACATCATCATGAATTTTTACTATTTATTTTTTTAGCCGATGCTGCTGCACAGCATTAGCAAAAAGCATAGACAAAGCAAATAGGTCAATAGGGTGAGATTTATTGCCTTTGCCAATCCTTGTTTAAATTGCCAACAATAGCCTGAGACTGTGAGGGTTAAGGTTGGGCAGGCTGATTAGGCACATGAAGCTATTATGGGGCACATGCCAAGCTGTCAAATTAAAAAAAGGATCTGTCTTTTACCCACACTGCAAGTACTGCTGGACTTCATTTTGTGCCTGTCATGGGAAGGTCCCTGGGCAATTGACCAGTTTGCCCACGTCTGAAAATGCCTTTGGCCCCTTTGCATAACACTTAGGGCCAGATGTACGACCTGTTTTTGCAAGCGCAAACGGGTTTGCGAACCCGTTTGCGCATGCAAAACATATTGGGCCATGTACATAGTCCATTTAGCGAGGTGCAATTCTTTTGCGACTCGCTATTAGGAAGGGGCGTTCCCTTCCAAATTGCGAGTCTCAAAACAATGTACTAATGTTTTGCGACTGCAATTGCGGTCGCAAAACACTCGCAATTACCACCTACTTCAAGTAGGTGGTAATGCACTTGCAAAGGGGAAGGGAAATGCATGCGAAATAATTTTTTAAGGGCAGGAAGTGGTCCCAGGGACCACTGCCTGCCCTTAAAAAATTAAACAAAAACGTTTCATTTTTTTTTTTTTAAATGCACCCCGTTTTTAAAGGAAAACGGGCTGCATTTAAAAAAAAAAAGCTGCTTTATTAAAAAGCAGTCCCAGACATGGTGGTCTGCTGAGCCCAGCAGGCCACCATCCCTGGGAGGGCTGGCATTCACAATGGGCTCGCAAATTGCGAGAGGCTCATTAATATTAATGAGCCTCGCAATTTGCGACCCCAGTGGAAATCGCAAAACAGTGTAAACACACTGTTGTACATTTCATTTAGCGCCTCGCAATTTGCGACTCGCAATGTGTTGCAAATTGCGAGGCGCTAAATGAAAGGGTTGTACATCTGGCCCCTACTCTCTACAGTGCTTGCAGTAAATAACACCACCACCACGGGGTCTCTCTCTACATAGTACCCTCTCTATTAAAACCAACTCTGCAGCCCTTGAAAAAGAATTTGAGTGGCAGCAACACTACTAAATCCTAGATAATAATAATATACTATAATATATTCCTGGAAATCAGAAATAGTGGTCAGTTGCTGAAATTTATAGGCACAGTCTATTGTTATTTATGGTACTTTTCTTTAGCTACCGGTCAAATTTGCTGTATCAAAAATATTGCGCGCCACGGGCAAAGTTTCAACTTGGCACACAAAATGAAAAGGCGGTGCCAAGATAAACTGCTGCTGGAAAGAAATGTTATGTAAAGCTACAGCTCTGCAATTCCTGACTGTTTACAAAGGTAAGGAAAGTAGCACAACATCCAAATATATACTCTTCTGGCATTCCTAGTCTGTAAACATACCCGGTGCTATTTATAGCTTGCTAAATTGGCAAGAAAGAGATGTGTCTTCTGCACTGAGCAGTTTGTCAGCATCCTGGTCTCTGAGTTTTAAGGTGGTCTCCTCTGGCCTCAGCTCACCCCTTGAGGGGAAGTTTGGGAGAGGGTCATGGGACACCTGTCTGTTTTCCTTGCTCCAAAATGGTAAGTTAGTATACCAGCACTACAAGGTTTAACCAAGCTTAGCAAGGGGGCACGTCAGGCACTGCCCAATTGGAAAGGTGTGCTTTTACGACTAGTGTGTATGGACCATGTTCCGTATCCCCATCAAATGTATCCAGACAAAAAAGTAGATCCACTACCTCTAGCACAGGGCTTTGAAAATGCACAACTGAGAAAACTGTAGATCAAAATAGATCTAAAAATCTGAAAAAGCTTTGTCAGTTGAGAGTTCAGTGTAAATTCCTTACTTCCTGGTATCAACTGTGACTACCCAAAGAAGGTTAGAGGTTAAGTGCAAGTGTTGCTAGGTTGGTGGTAATTGGTTGAAAGCAAGGCACCTTCTTCACAGGGTGACATAGAGGGAGTTGCTTTATGAGCAGTGGTTATGGGTTGGAAGGCTGCAAGAGTCTGAGACAAGAGACCATGCCTACAGCCTTCCAAAGTAGAGCCACTCCAACTCCATTGAGCAAGCTGCAGAACCACATTTTGCGGATTTTGAGGAGGCAAGGATTTGCTGAGAACGGGGCTCTTGAGTATGGAACCCGATAGTAAAGACCTTACATGGGGATGTGTGTGCGGGGGCTAAGATGTCGGCAATTTCTCAGCCCTTAGCCCTCACCCATGCAGTGCTTCAATAGTATAATTTACGGCCTGTGTATTATTCTCGGGTCACATCTCGACTGCTATTTTTGCGTAGTATCTACAACGAGACCTAAGAATTTTTCTCTGTTCCAACAGATGCATTAGCCAATCACAATGCTTAGTCATGGGTAGCGAGCGCTATATAAATGCAATTTCAAAACAGCGCAAACTGCCCGTTCTGTGGGATTCACAGAAATTCTGTCTCATGCATATTTAATGAGGCGGTATTCCTTGTGCAAATCATACTGAGGGCTTATTTATGAAAACTGTTGCATCGCTGCATAAAATAGCGATGCAAAAGTTTTCACTGCGCCCTCCTTGCGACACGTATTTAATGTACGGCTCTCCATGTCACATGGAGTTACAGATACATCAGTATTTCTGACGTTTCTGTAGGCGCAGTAATGACGCATTGCTAAAGTGTGTTGCAAAAGTGAAGCAGCCTCAGCAATGGCTCATTACACCTAGGCAGGTCCTATGTTAAATGTGCCTGCGTCAGTCTTTTTGACGCAGTGGCGTCCTAGAAGTGGCGCAGTGAAATCTGAAAGATTTCACTGTGCCACTTCTATGAGGCTTTTTGTGGGGGAATGCCCACCCTGCATACACTATACCTGATGCAGGGATAATGTAGCGCAGAGCTTTACAAAGTGACGCATCTGCTTAGATGCATCACTTTGTAAATAGGGTGCAACATGGCCACCATCGTAATGAGCCCCATACTGTTTTATTGAAAATATTAACAACACAGATATTCTTAAAAATTATATTCCTTACCTAAAAAATCGATATGCTTATCAACTATATTTCTGCATCACAATATTTATGTCTAACGATATTTAAAACTCGATATTTCTGTAGTTCGATATTTCTGCTAGGGACCCTCAAAGGCACTTTCTGACAGCAGTTCCATATCGGAAAGGCCGACATCGAACTGCTGTCGGAAAGTGCCATCATAATCCTGATGGTGGAAACGGCATTCATTAGGGATTATAAAACCGTCGGAACCGAGTCAGATTAACCGGCCAGTTTAAACTGCGACCGCCGGTTTGAACCTTAGATGTCGGTTGGAAAGCTTCCGACCAGCGGTCAGAGGCTTTCCGACCAACATCCAAATCAGGACCGCAGGCAAGACCCACTAGGGGGTACAAATTGTGTCCACCTTTTTTTTCTGCTTTGCACAAATAGGAATTTGCTTTCAAATCAGGATTTGCGGTGCCTGAGTTGTAATGCATAAACATCTTCTGTTGTGAAAATATGTGGCATCTTTAATGTGCATGCAAATACCTGTGCCCTTTTCAGATATTGTTTTATTGAGATACATCAGGGTATTCAGTTGCCTCAAGAGGCTCTTCGGTAGGGTCCATTGAAATAATTGAGCTGAATACTGCCAGAGGTAAAATAATTCTGGGGAACAAGGATGCCATACCAGCATTCAAGTTTTCAGATATTTACAAATACTCCCAATATGCTGTGTCCTGCCACTAAATATTCAAATATTTCTTGAACAGAAATGATTTGAGTCGACTGTATGATGAGACACCATGAGATTTGTTGGCAATATTAAGAAGGAAAGTAAGATATTGGTGTGCTTGCAATATATCAGATATCAGAAAGGCATATATATTCAGGGGCAGATTTACAAGCCCCATGCGCCACTTTTGCGTCGCCGCTGCGTCACTTTTGTGACGCAGTGGCGGCGTAAACAATGCGACCAATGTACAACGTGACGCATCTAGAGAGGTGCGTCACGTTGTAAAGCCCAGCGTCACATTATACCTGCGTCAGGTATAATGTATGCAGGGTGGGCGTTCCCACGCAGGAAAGCCTCGTAAAACTGACGCAGGGAAATCTACAAGATTTCGTTGCGCCACTTCTATGACACCGCTGCGTCAAAACCTTATGCCTACTTGAAGCACAATACAGTACAGTACAATAAGTATAGGCCTCAACATGCATTGCTGGAGTTGCGTCGTGCTTGCGACATGACTCCAGCAATGCATGACTTTTGGGCCAACAGATGCATCAGAATTGTAAATACGGCACATCCATGGTGGCGCAAGGGTATCGCAGGCTGGCACAGGGAAACTGACGCATCTCTACAGATGCCAGTTTCTTGTCTGCCCCTCAATATCCAACATGGTCTTGTAAGAGAAAGGTAGCCATGTTTTAGACCTACCATGGGTGCAGTGCTGCCTGATGTCTGGGATGATCAGCAATGCAACAGGCAAGCACATTCCACAGGGCCTATTGTTTGACTATGTTCAGTAATCTCCTCAATATTGACTTCTTCACTCAAAGCCGGTGGTAGATGATGCTGCAGCATTCTTTTTTCCTTTTTTAATAGACAAAAGGTTCAGGCTGGGCATTTAGCTTTCATTAGTGATGCTGCCGGCCCTGCATTATGTAACTTGGTCCTTCCAAACATCTAATCATCCCTGTGGAATTATAGCCATTTGGCCCATTTTTCCATTACCATAAGATTGAAGATGTGTTTGATCATTTTAGAAAGATCTCTGAAAGAAAGGAAAACACTACCATTAAGTAGGTGCTCATTTTCACATACATGAAAAACTCTCAGGTGCTCACTGTGGACAGAAGCGTCAATATATGGCGAGGAGCACACCTAAAGAGAAGCATGCCACCATGTGTGGTTGAAGGTCTGTCATCCTTTCAAATCAGTGTTTTAAGTTACTGTGCTGTGGTTGTGGAGAGGGCAGCTGACTTCGGAGCACAGGGTTCACGGTTCAATCCCCGGCTCCGGCGGCAGCTCAGCATCATGTGACTCTGGGCAATAGCTCACTTAATTTCCACTACGGCCCCCAGCGCCTTGAGACCCGTAAGGGTGAGTAGCTGCGCTATATAAAAACGGACTTACATTTGCTGAGAGCATATGACTCAATTGAGACACGGATGGGTTCATCTCCAATGAACTGCATCATGGTTGACAAGCACCCCTTAGTTCACACAGAAGTTTCTTGAATATGTTAACAAGCAGCTCAGGGGGTTACAAAATGACACTGGAAAATTGCGTAAGTTACCAGGATCGGTATTTCAGGATGAAGTGACTACATAAGTAACTTTTGAGAGCATTTACGTGTAGCAGGCAGCTCTCATACAGATGTCAGCATAGGAAATACATTACAATGTTTATTTCTTCCTCCTTCCTTGTTCTGAGAGTCTGAAAGAAAGATGTAAAAGAAAAAACAAGTGTTGAAAACTATTTTTATGTGATTGGCATACAATCAATGCAGTCTGAACCATGAAAGACAATATCACCGATGGAGAATCACCGATGGAGAAAAGTGCCTAATAAGCAGGTTAATGTGCTTATATATATGTAATGTGTTTTTATCTGACGACGTGGATTCAATTTCTTGTCAGTAAGTTTTGTTAATAGTGACGGCAATCCAGCCATATAGGCTCCATTTTGGTCACTGAAAATAGGTTTCAAAGCTAGCTTTTTGTAGCAGAGCCATTTTACTGCAAAACAAAGTGACCTAAAATTGCTTAAAATTTATATTAATGCTGGGGACAGAGTCATGCTTGTCATTCGATCCAGGGTTAGGATTAGGTTAAGAGCAGAGTATGGGTTGACTTCAAAGTTAGTGTCAGGGTTCGAGGCTATGATTCTGTCAAGGTTAAGCGTAATGAGGGTCGGGGTAAGGGTTAGCGTCAAAGTAGTTATGTTAAACCAGAGAAAGCGCTAACGACAAGGGAAGGGCTAGGATGAGGTCTACATTAATGCCTGTGGTAGAGGTTAGGAGCAGGCATAGATTAGGTTTCAAGGTATTTTTTTTCTACAAAATAAATGGTTTAGAAAAATAATTGAAAATACAGCATAGCAAAAGGAGGATTATCCATAAAAAATAATTTTTTTCAATTAAAGCATTTTCAAGCAATTATTTGTCTATGAAAGGGCCAATTGAAGGAAACGTTTATCAAAATCTGACATTTGCACTGAAATGTTTTGAGATGAGAAGGAGCATCACTAAAATGAAGTACAATGTAATGATAAGGCCATTAGCATGGGATGAGCAATTAACATGTCCAAAATTATGTTTTGGAGCAGGTCAGTTAAATGCACCCGGATTTAGTTTGTATGGAAACGTCTAGCCTGACATCACATTGTCATGTGGTGCTTGACTGCTGGTCTGAGCTTTCAGTTTGGACTGAAGACACTTGCAGTCAGCACAAATTTGAGGCTTATTTCGGAAAGGTTTTCTAGGTCCTACATTTGGTCTAAGGGAGAAGGAGACAAGTGGGTGGAGTGGAAGTGGAACCAGAGGCATCTGTTTGGACTCAGGGTGGCGGAGCAGGAGGGAAGGCGCCCAGAAGTCACTTATGGCGCAGAATCATGGTGGCTCCTCCCCATGAACTGCATCTATTTTATTCTTCTCAACTGCCCTTCTCCAGCCCTTTTTTGTGTTTTCAAGGAAGAGTGTCAGAATCAGGCAGGGGAAACAGAGGAGGGTCTGCACAGTCATGTGGGTGGCTGGCGACCTAGAAGTTAAACCAGGATTTGTACTGCAGTTAACTTTCCTTGCCCCTGCTCGAGTTGATTTTTTTGAGGTTGTATTTATTAAAGATTCGCCTCCCGAACCATGCTGCTCATGCCCCACTTTATTTTTAAAGAGGAGGAAGAGTGCCTTCTTACCTACACTTCACTTCGTATACTGCGCTTTGAAGTCAATGTGCCATGGTCGGCAGCAGTGATGTGTTGCTAAGAGCAGTTTCACCCGAAGTAAGTATGCATGGTAGACAGAAGCCTGGTTCGCTCTTCTAGAATCTTGCTTTCCCCCAGGCCACAGGGCAGTCAAAGAATACTTTGCCACAACTGTTCTGTGTCCTGCCATTTAAAATGTCTGCCCAATTGTTTTGGGTACATTAGCACTTCAGCTGTTCTGCCTAAGTTCATCTCTGGTACTCTTAATAGGGGTGATCAATCAACAGTTACTCGAGGAGATGGTGGTAGGTTTGAACCTCACCGTCAGCGTGATGCTTTGATCACAATCACATTGCAATGAATGCCCAGTCAGAGCTATATGTCGAAAAAAAACACACTGAGATATTAATAGTTATTTTTATACAGAAGGAATAAACAGGGCAGTTGAAGTAATATACTCTGAAGAAATCTATAACCTCTCAGCTCCTTTTGGGGCTGAGATCGGACCACAAATGTAATTTTAAGCATTACATAGAAAGATAGTGTCCATTTAACAATAAGGTGTATTGCAATATTAGTGAGCTTGGTGGCATTGCACTGATTTGGCCTCTTTGAAACCTCCCTTCCTCACCCTGGGTCACTTTATTTGTATTACTGTTTTCAGTTCTGATACTGTGGAGACAATGTTGCCCAAATAGAGTAACTATTCCTGTTTGATGGGCTGGGGAAAGGGCATTTGTCTGCAGCCGGAAACACATACATTAAGGGCCTTATTACGATGTCGGCCGGAGTTGCCTCCGACCTACACCGTCGTGGTCTTGGGACCGACAGACCTTCGGTCGGCGGTCCCAAAACTGCAATTACAATGCGACCGCACATGGTGCGGTCGCTTACTCCCATTTCTCAATGGGAGCATGTGCTACAGCCGTAAACCGGCCGTAGCGCAAGCTCCCATAGAGAAATGGGAGATTGTGTTCATCACTGCACCGCCTGGCAGGCACCTCAATGTGTCTGCCACACGGTGAAGGGATCAACAGGGGGGCACCAACCGGAGGCTGCAAGGGGCCCCCAAACTCACTTTCCGACAGGCTTTCCATGTCGGAAAGCCCAGCATGGAAAGCCTGTGGGAAACCGAGCATCATAATCCGAACGGCGGAAACGCCATCCATTGGGATTACGAACTGGTCTCCCACTGGCCCGAAGTAAGTATGCAAAAGCATGGTAGACAGAAGCCTGGTTCGCTCTTCTAGAATCTTGCTTTTCCCCAGGCCACAGGGCAGTCAAAGAATACTTTGCCACAACTGTTCTGTGTCCTGCCATTTAAAATTTCTGCCCAATTGTTTTGGGTACATTAGCACTTCAGCTGTTCTGCCTAAGTTCATCTCTGGTACTCTTAATAGGGGTGATCAATCAACAGTTACTCGAGGAGATGGTGGTAGGTTTGAACCTCACCGTCAGCGTGATGCATTGATCACAATCACATTGCAATGAATGCCCAGTCAGAGCTATATGTCGAAAAAAAAACACACTGAGATATTAATAGTTATTTGTATACAGAAGGAATAAACAGGGCAGTTGAAGTAATATACTCTGAAGAAATCTATAACCTCTCAGCTCCTTTTGGGGCTGAGATCGGACCACAAATGTAATTTTAAGCATTACATAGAAAGATAGAGTCCATTTAACAATAAGGTGTATTGCAATATTAGTGAGCTTGGTGGCATTGCACTGATTTGGCCTCTTTGAAACCTCCCTTCCTCACCCTGGGTCACTTTATTTGTATTACTGTTTTCAGTTCTGATACTCTGGAGACAATGTTGCCCAAATAGAGTAACTATTCCTGTTTGATGGGCTGGGGAAAGGGCATTTGTCTGCAGCCGGAAACACATACTTTAAGGGCCTTATTACGATGGCGGCCGGAGTTGCCTCCGACCTACACCGTCGTGGTCTTGGGACCGACAGACCTTCGGTCGGCGGTCCCAAAACTGCAATTACAATGCGACCGCACATGGTGCGGTCGCTTACTCCCATTTCTCAATGGGAGCATGTGCTACAGCCGTAAACCGGCCGTAGCGCAAGCTCCCATAGAGAAATGGGAGATTGTGTTCATCACTGCACCGCCTGGCAGGCACCTCAATGTGTCTGCCACAAGGTGCAGGGATCAACAGGGGGGCACCAACCGGAGGCTGCAAGGGGCCCCCAAACTCACTTTCCGACAGGCTTTCCATGTCGGAAAGCCCAGCATGGAAAGCCTGTGGGAAACCGAGCATCATAATCCGAACGGCGGAAACGCCATCCATTGGGATTACGAACTGGTCTCCCACTGGCCAACGGGCTCCTTGAGCCCGTCGGATTCCAGCCGGAATGACCGGCTGGTTTCAATTATGACCGCCTAGATTGTAATTACGCGGTCGGAAGTGAAACCGACAATGAGTGTCGGAAAGCCTCCGACCTGGGGTCGGATGCTTTCCGACACTCAGCGTAATCGGACCCCTAAATACTCAAATGTAATTCTAACAGTGGGGAAAGAAGGAGTCCTTCTTTTATTATTTTTCCATTTTTCTATTCACAGAAATCTTGTTCATTTCACCAACACTCTTCTTGAAACAGGTAATTCCGCAGGGCATCGGGGGGGCTTGTTTACAATCCCCTCAAGCTGCCGGTGCGTCACTTTTAATATGGGAAAAAAGTGATGCTCTGGTGGCTCAAGTGGTTGTAAATAAGCCCCTAAGTGTTTAACAGAATCCACAAGAAGTTGCATTTCTTTCTAAGGTCTCATGACTTGAATCTTTAAGTACCTCATAGTACCCCCTACAAAGAAAATGTACTGTACTGTTCTCTGGAGAAGTGTTTATTGGAAAGATGCCTTATAGTTTGAACACAAGCTTTAGTACATAAGACGTTGCTCTGAATAAATGAAGCACATCTTTTACTACAAAATTTGTTCATATGTAGGGTTGTGTTTTTTGCTGAATACAACATTCTATATGTTTTACAAAATCTATTGTACTGTCACAGGTAGAAAGGTCAGTGGGCCAGATGTACTAAGACTGGATTCACATAAAGCAGATAGAAATTGCACACTGACTTTTTGGAAATCTAATCTGATTTTGTGAACTGAAGTATGTACTAACAGGTCAGTTCGCAAAACAGGGAAGTGTAGAGAGTCGTAGATTGACCTGGCTAATGAATCTTAATTATGCAGGTTGCAATTTGTGATTAACTACGATTGGCTACAATCAGATGGATGGTGACCTGCAAGGGTCAGCATATCACCATTCCTGTGATTGCTTTTCAAAAATGAAAACTTTTTTAACACAACCTGAGTTTTTTAAAGGAAGGAGGACTGCTTTTAGAAAAAAAAGTTTTAATTTTTCAAGTTTCAATGGGAGTTGTCAGTGGGTTCCTTGAACCACTACCTACACCCCCTGAAGCAGCCATCCACATTCGCAAAGGGGAAAGGGTCCGACAGTGACCTCTTCCTCTTAGCGAATGATCTACCACGCCAGCTTGTGAGTCTGCAGCTTTTCAATGGTGTGCAACCGGAATTACTGTCACAAACCATTTATACATTAGGGTCTGAATCACTATTTGAAGGGACGCCCAAAACACACATTTTCAAGATAGTGGATCAGAATCCATTTCTAAACCCATTTAGTGATGTGAAAAAACTTGAATACATGATTTGTAGTCTCTAAGTCACATACTCAACACTCATCTCACTGCTCTCTTCACCCTTATGCACCCGCCACTGCCAGTTAACCTCTGCCCAATTTCACTGTTCAGCCCCTATTTCTCCTGCAGAGAGTATTCCCACTCTTTAATCCGCAAATTTATATTATGATCCACATGACCCTTTTACAAGCCACCTAATTAAACCTCTAGCCATACTGTCTAGAATCCTGTTCTGGTTCTCCTCCATACCTCCAAACATGCTTTTACCATTTCTACTTCAGAAAATGGCTGTTCTACACCTTTGACTTTTTCTGAAAGTATTGGTACAGAATGGACCTAGTCATGGGGCATTGGTGGACTTTACAAGGAACAATAATACATTCTAATTTAATATAACAGTAACAATGAGTACTGTTAGAATTGGGGGTCTCTAGTTGGCACAGGTAGGTACTTGTGACAAATAGGGACCCTCGCCTCTAGTCAGGGTAAAGGGGTACACTCCTAAAATAACCCCTGCTCACCCCCTTGGTAGCTTGGCACGAGCAGACAGGCTTATCTCAGAGGCAGTGTGTAAAGCATTTGTGAACACATACAGTAATCTAGTGACACACTACAGACGGACACCACACAAGGTTTATATCAAAAATAAGTATTCTTTATATAGTTTTAACACAAGACCATAAACGACAAAAATCCACAATACTGTACTTAAAAGGGTAGGTTTAGCTTAGTTCAGTTCAGTTCTTAAGATGCGACACTTTAAGTCAATGTACCTTACGATGCGGGACGCTTCCACAACAAGCAATGTTGCAGCGATGGAAATGCGACAAAGTTCTGGTGCAAAGAAATAAAGACGTCAAGTTCTTCTTGAGGCGGCACGCTTCTCCGGGGTTGCGAGAAGTCTCGACTCGATGCGTCAGCTACAGCGGCGACACCCTTGTTCAGCGATGCGACGACAGCGGCTTTGGCGGCGACCCTCTTCTCCGACGTTGCGAGACGCTTCCGCTCGATGCGACAACTGCAGCGGCGACACCCTTGTTTCGTGATGCGACGGCAGCAGCTCCGACGGCGGCACGCTTCTCCGTGGATGCGAGGCGCTTCTCTTGATGCGGTGCAATGCGACAGCTACAGCGGCGACACCCTCCTTCGGAGTTGCGACGGCAGCAGCAGCGACGGCGACACGCTTCCTCTTCGTTGCGGGACGCTTCTCTCGATGCGGTGCAATACGACAGCTACAGCGGCGACACCCTCCTTCGGAGTTGCGACGGCAGCAGCAGCGACGGCGACACGCTTCTTCCTCTTGAGTCGCGCTTCCAGCTCCTTGCGACACGCAGTCCCTTCAGAAGGCCCAAAACAGCAGCAGGCACTTCCAAAGGATTCTTGGGGAGCTGGTGGTTGAAGTCTGTTGTCCCTGAGACTTCAGCAGGAGGCAAGCTCTTTTCTCAAGCCCTTGGAGATACTTTACAAGTTGAATAAAAGTGCACACAAAGTCCTTTCTCCTCCCTTTGGCAGTCAGGCAACCACTGCAGGCAGATCCCTCTAGCTTAGGGATAGTCTTCTCCTCAGTTCCTTCTTGGTTCCGCTCCTCAGCAAAGGTTTCTTCTTGTTTTCCCAAAGTGATCTAATTTCCTAGGGGTCTGGGTCCCCTTTTTATACCCAGTTTTCCTTTGTTCTCTGAAGGCAGAGAGGCCTCTGCCCAGCCCAAAACCAGTTCTGGTCAGTCCTGGAGCACTTTGTTTTTCTGTCTCCTTCTTTCCTTTCAGAATGTGGGGCAGGGTGCTCAGCCGCCCGGCAGGAGGTGGAGCCAGCATTGTGGAAGGCAGGCACAGCCCTATTCAGACCCAGGTGCAACTCCTCCCTCCACTCTGGATGCAGATCTTCCTATTCAGCCCTGTGCTGACTCACCCTGTCTCCTGTAGCCACCCCCAGCCCCTGTCACTCAATCTCCAGACAAGGAATACACAACCTAGCAGAGGCAGGCTTGGAAGTTTAGGCAAGAAAATACCCACTTTCTAAAAGGGGTATTTTCAAACACAGAATGTTAAAACCAACTTCACTAAAAGATGTATTTTATCATTCTGAGTTCAGGCATACTAAATTCGTTTTTCTACCATGTTCCCTGGGTCAGTTCTGACTATAAGGTGTAATAGTCAGTCTGCCCATTCTGGCCTATGGGGAGCAGGTAGCCTTGCAATAGTGAAAAACGAAAATGGCTGTAATTCACTATTAGGACATGCCACACACACCAGGGCATGTCCTACCTTATACTTACAATGCACCCTGCCCTAGGGCCTACTTTAGGGGTGACCAACATGCAGTAAAGGGAAGGTTTAGGGACTGGTAAGTGGGTGTACTCACCAAGTCGACATGGCAGCCCTAGGCTGCACACAGGCTCTGCAATGGCAGGCCTGAGGCACATTTTACAAGCCGCTTCTGTGGGTGGCACAACCAGTGCTGCGAGCCCACCAGCGGTATTGGATTTACAAGCCCTGGGCACACTCAGTGCACTGTACTAGGGACTGACAAGTAAACCAATCATCCAATCATGGAGTCACTAATACATAACGCAATTTATCATAGGGAGCACTTGCACTGTGGCACTGAATAGCAGTGGCACAGTGCCCAAAGCATCTAACGCCAGCAAAAATGGATCGGTAACATAGGAGGCATCATAAAAAATGGAAGGGAGACCCACGCCAAGGATGCCAGGTCTAACACGTGTCCCCTCCAGCTGAAATGTGGGGAGAACTACCCTACCTCAGGGGAGCTCTCTTCACTAAGGCGGAAAAATCTGGACAGACCATCAGCATTGGCGTGTTCTGTACCAGGGCGGTGTTCCACCGTGAAATCCATCCCCTGTAGGGAAATGGACCACCTCAACAGCTTTGGATTCTCACCCCTCATCTGCATCAACCATCTGAGGGGCCTGTGGTCTGTCTGAACCCGGAAGTGAGTCCCAAACAGGTATGGTCTCAGCTTCTTCAGTGCCCAGACCACAGCAAATGCCTCACGCTCAATAGCACTCCACCTCTGTTCCCGTGGTAGTAACCTCCTACTGATGAAGGCTACGGGTTGATCTAGGCCCTCCTCATTCATCTGCGACAGAACAGCCCCCACACCATGCTCTGAAGCGTCTGTTTGTACTACGAACTCTTTGGAGAAGTTGGGTGCCAGGAGCACGGGCGCCGTGCACATGGCAGTTTTCAGGGCCTCAAACGCTTTCTGACAGGTGTCAGTCCAAATCACTTTCCTGGGCTGCTTCTTGGAAGTCAGCTCTGTCAGGGGTGCAACGATGCTGCCATACCCCTTGACAAACCTCCTGTAGTAACCCGTGAGTCCTAAGAAGGCTCTCACCTCTGTCTGGGTTTTGGGGGTTCCCAATTCAGGATGGTTTCAATTTTGGGTTGTAGGGGCGCCACCTGGCCGCTCCCCACTTGGTGTCCCAAGTACACCACAGAACCCTGCCCGATCTGGCACTTACTCGCCTTGATCGTGAGGCCTGCCCTCCGCAGCGCCATCAACACTTCCCAGAGGTGGCGCAGGTGTTCTTCCCAACTGGCGCTGAACACCGCGATGTCATCCAGGTAGGCGGCACTGAACGAGTCCAGTCCAGCCAACACCTGGTTGACCAACCTCTGGAAGGTGGCAGGGGCATTCTTCATCCCAAAGGGCATCACCCGGAACTGGTAGTGCCCATCTGGTGTGGAGAATGCGGACCTCTCTCTTGCCCCATCAGTCAAGGCGATCTGCCAGTACCCAGACGTTAAGTCAAACGTGCTGAGGTACCGTGCAGCCCCTAGCCGATCTATGAGCTCATCAGCTCTGGGGATGGGGTGCGCGTCAGTCCTGGTGACTGAATTGAGTCCTCGGTAGTCCACACAGAACCGGAGTTCTGGTGTGGCACCCGGTGCGGCAGCCTTTGGGACCAAGACCACTGGGCTGGCCCAAGGACTGTTAGAGGACTCAATCACCCCTAACGCAAGCATTTTGGAGACCTCCTCCTTGATGCAAGCTCTCACCCTGTCAGTCACCCTGTAAGATTTGTGCTTCACAGGCATACTGTCCCCAGTGTCCACATCATGGATGCACCAATCTGTGACACCGGGAACCAGGGAGAACAGATCAGAAAACTGTCCCAGCAACTGGCGGCAGTCATTCTGTTGCTCAGGGGTCAGGGTGGAAGAGAGGTTGACACCATCCACTGACCCATCTTGCTCTGTTGCTGACAGGAGGTCAGGAAGAGGCTCAGTCTCCTCCTCCATCCCAGCATCTGTCGCTAAGAGCATGCCCACTTGGGACCTCTCCAAGTGGGGCTTCAGGCGGTTGACATGCAGGACCCTCAAGGGGTTCCTGGGAGACCGCAAGTCCACCAAGTAGGTAACCGGACTTTTGCGCTCTACAACCTCAAAGGGTCCGGTCCACTTATCCTGGAGCGCGCAGGGCTCCACTGGGGCCATGACCCATACTTTCTGGCCAGGCTGAAGCTCTACCAGAGTGGCATTCTGGTCGTACCACCGCTTCATCTCCTCCTGGCTGGCTTCCAGATTCGCCTCAGCGAGTTGCCTGAAACGCCTAGTTTGGTTCCTAAAGGCCAGCATGTAACTGTATACATCCTGGGGAGGTTTCCTGGGAGATTGCTCCCAGCCTTCTTTGACCAAACTTAGAGGTCCTCTTACTGGGTGCCCATAGAGAAGCTCAAAGGGACTGAACCCTAGAGATTTCTGTGGCACCTCACGGTAAGCAAAGAGCAGGCATGGTAAGAGGACGTCCCACTTACGCCTCATAGGTTCCTCAAGACCCATAATCATGCCTTTGAGGGTTCGGTTGAACCTTTCAACCAATCCATTTCCTTGGGGGTGGTAAGGAGTGGTAAACTTGTAGGTTACCCCACACTCCTGCCACAGGGACTTCATATACTTGGAAATGAAGTTGGTCCCCCGGTCAGACACCACCTCGCTAGGGAATCCCACTCGGGAGAAAATTCCCATCAGTGCTCGTCCCACCACGGGGGCCGTCACTGTCCTCAGAGGTATGGCTTCCGGGTACCGGGTGGCATGGTCCACCAAGACCAGGATGAACCTGTTGCCCATGGCTGTCTTGGGGTCCAGTGGCCCCACAATGTCAATACCCACCCGTTCAAAGGGGGTGCTGACTACAGGGAATGGCTGGAGAGGAGCCTTGCGCTTCCTCCCACTCTTTCCACTTGCCTGGCAAGTCTGACATGTCCTGCAGTGAGTGTCTGAACTCCTGCGCATTTGGGGCCAATAAAAGTGGGTGACAAGCCTCTCAAAGGTCTTGTCCTGCCCCAAATGTCCTGCCAATGGAACATCATGAGCCAGCCCCAGTAGGAAGGCTCTGAGACACTGGGGTACCACCAGCACACGGGCTGACCCAGGCTCAGCAACCTTAGGCTCAGTATACAGGAGATCATTCTCCCAATAGACCCAATGTGACCCAGACTGATCACCTGTTGCCTGGTCTGCAGCCTGTTGCCGCAGACCCACCAGAGAAGGGCATTCTTTCTGCTCCTTGCAGAATTCTTCCCTGGAGGGTCCTCCTTCTTGCTGCCAATGGGTCAGCTCAGGCAGGTCCCCCAGTTCAGCTACCTGTTCCCCTGTAGGCTCCAGGGCATCCCCCTCAAGGTCTGCCTCCTCCTGGACCGTGGGAACTTCGGGGGCCGGTTTCCCGCGCCCCTGCCTCTTCTCGTGACGGCAGGTACCTGGGCCTCCCTCTCAGGCTCCAGGTCCTCTTGAGCACCTTTACTTGCTGCCATGGACCGGGTGGTCACACACGCCCAGTCAGGCAAACCCAACATCTCTAAATGAGCACTTCGCTCCACCTTCGCCCAGGGGGAGCTCTCCAAGTCGTTCCCTAACAAACAGTCAACAGGCATGGCGGGCCTCACAGCTACCTGAAGAGTACCAGAGACCCCCCACTCAAAGGGAACCTGAGCCACTTTGCAGTGACTCTCTGTGTTGTCAGCGGCAACAACTGGATAGAACGCATGGGGGACAACCTGCTCTTGAGACACCAGGTGACACTTGACAGCTGTCACACTGGCTCCTGTATCTCTAAGAGCCTCCACCCTATGGCCATTGATGGTCACCCACTGCCTGTATTTCTTAGTGTTATCAGGCAGCTGGGTCTGGGGGACCATCTCACAGTCTCCTAATGAGACAAGGGACATCTGTGCGGGACCCCACCCCTCTGGGGCATCCATCTCCTCCCCCAGGGCTACACTAGCCATCTGCCGGGGGCTGCACCAGGGGGTGCGGTCTTTCCAAACTGGCGGCACCTGGGATCACTCGCTATATGACCCAGGTCCCCACATTTGTAGCATCTCAGGGGTCCCCTTTGAACAGGTGGACCTGTCGGGGCCCCTGCGGGTTTCTGGGGGGAGGCTGGGAACCTTTCCCTTGGTTCCCTTGGGGACTACTTTGGGGCCTTCTTTGGAACTCCCTCTGTTTACCCTTGTCCCCCCACTCTTCTGCTGGGGACCCTGCCCACCCTTGGCTGAGTCTCCCACGTGACCCTTGTGGACCCTGGTACTGACCCAGCGGTCCGCTCTCCTCAGCAAGCTTCCTAGGGATAGTCAGCTTGCTATCTATCAGGTGCTGGCGTAGCTCTGGAAAACAGTTACTTGACAAGTGCTCCCATGCAATCAAATCAAGGAGCCCCTGAAAATCATCAACTTGGCTACCCTTCACCCAACCATCCAATGCTCTGCAGAAAAAAGTGACATATTCAACCCAGGTACTGTTCTCTATCTTTGTGCAACCCCTGAACCTCTGCCTATACAATTCAGGAGTTAAACCATACCTAGACATTAAAGCATCCTTCATGTGGCGATATGAATTATGGACATCAGAAGGCAAATCTAGCAGTGTGTCCCGCCCCTCACTAAGGAACCGTCCCCACAACCCCGCTCCCCAATCCTTCTCAGGGACCCGGTGGGAAGACATGGCTACCTCATAGGCCTTGAACCACTGCCCAATGTCATCATTTTTAAAAACTCTCTGACCACATCTTTAGGAATATATACTCTAGCTTCCACAGGCATTGACGGTGTGCTGCCACCAGAGGGAGTAATGTCTAAGCTCCTAGCTTTCAAATCCAACTCCCTCAAACTTCTATCATGCTCAAGCTGCATCTTCTTTTCTTCCAGGGCCAGTTTCCTAATTTCCAATTGCCCATTCATTTTGGCCAGCTCCAACTCATGCATCCTATTTCTCTCCCTGTCCTCCAGCTCTTCTGTGGACAGACCTTTGGCAGAAACACTGCTACCTGCTGGGGAAGGTGCCTTCCTTTCCCCTGGACCCAATGGCCCTTCCAGCTGCACATCTGCATTATTATCCCCTTCCTCAATCTCAGGGGTTTTCCTAGCTTCTACCCAGGCCCTCAGCGCCTTATAGAACTCCTCCCTCCTGGTGAGCCCGGTAATTGCAACATTAAATCTTTTGCAGAAGTGCTTCAGCTGCTTTGCATTGTAGCATTCTAGTTTCTCTTCTTCCCAATCAAAATCAACAGATGCTATGGATGCTGGTTTCATGATGGCTGAACTTGGCAAAAATGGAACGTCCTAGAAAAAAAATCTACCAACAGTATGTGGTCGCGTTTTGGTCTGCACTCACTAGTAGTGTTCACCAATCACTGTACATGAGTCACAAAGGCAAGTCCAGAATCCCCACCGCTGACCACCAATGTTAGAATTGGGGGTCTCTAGTTGGCACAGGTAGGTACTTGTGACAAATAGGGACCCTCGCCTCTAGTCAGGGTAAAGGGGTACACTCCTAAAATAACCCCTGCTCACCCCCTTGGTAGCTTGGCACGAGCAGACAGGCTTATCTCAGAGGCAGTGTGTAAAGCATTTGTGAACACATACAGTAATCTAGTGACACACTACAGACGGACACCACACAAGGTTTATATCAAAAATAAGTATTCTTTATATAGTTTTAACACAAGACCATAAACGACAAAAATCCACAATACTGTACTTAAAAGGGTAGGTTTAGCTTAGTTCAGTTCAGTTCTTAAGATGCGACACTTTAAGTCAATGTACCTTACGATGCGGGACGCTTCCACAACAAGCAATGTTGCAGCGATGGAAATGCGACAAAGTTCTGGTGCAAAGAAATAAAGACGTCAAGTTCTTCTTGAGGCGGCACGCTTCTCCGGGGTTGCGAGAAGTCTCGACTCGATGCGTCAGCTACAGCGGCGACACCCTTGTTCAGCGATGCGACGACAGCGGCTTTGGCGGCGACCCTCTTCTCCGACGTTGCGAGACGCTTCCGCTCGATGCGACAACTGCAGCGGCGACACCCTTGTTTCGTGATGCGACGGCAGCAGCTCCGACGGCGGCACGCTTCTCCGTGGATGCGAGGCGCTTCTCTTGATGCGGTGCAATGCGACAGCTACAGCGGCGACACCCTCCTTCGGAGTTGCGACGGCAGCAGCAGCGACGGCGACACGCTTCCTCTTCGTTGCGGGACGCTTCTCTCGATGCGGTGCAATACGACAGCTACAGCGGCGACACCCTCCTTCGGAGTTGCGACGGCAGCAGCAGCGACGGCGACACGCTTCTTCCTCTTGAGTCGCGCTTCCAGCTCCTTGCGACACGCAGTCCCTTCAGAAGGCCCAAAACAGCAGCAGGCACTTCCAAAGGATTCTTGGGGAGCTGGTGGTTGAAGTCTGTTGTCCCTGAGACTTCAGCAGGAGGCAAGCTCTTTTCTCAAGCCCTTGGAGATACTTTACAAGTTGAATAAAAGTGCACACAAAGTCCTTTCTCCTCCCTTTGGCAGTCAGGCAACCACTGCAGGCAGATCCCTCTAGCTTAGGGATAGTCTTCTCCTCAGTTCCTTCTTGGTTCCGCTCCTCAGCAAAGGTTTCTTCTTGTTTTCCCAAAGTGATCTAATTTCCTAGGGGTCTGGGTCCCCTTTTTATACCCAGTTTTCCTTTGTTCTCTGAAGGCAGAGAGGCCTCTGCCCAGCCCAAAACCAGTTCTGGTCAGTCCTGGAGCACTTTGTTTTTCTGTCTCCTTCTTTCCTTTCAGAATGTGGGGCAGGGTGCTCAGCCGCCCGGCAGGAGGTGGAGCCAGCATTGTGGAAGGCAGGCACAGCCCTATTCAGACCCAGGTGCAACTCCTCCCTCCACTCTGGATGCAGATCTTCCTATTCAGCCCTGTGCTGACTCACCCTGTCTCCTGTAGCCACCCCCAGCCCCTGTCACTCAATCTCCAGACAAGGAATACACAACCTAGCAGAGGCAGGCTTGGAAGTTTAGGCAAGAAAATACCCACTTTCTAAAAGGGTATTTTCAAACACAGAATGTTAAAACCAACTTCACTAAAAGATGTGTTTTATCATTCTGAGTTCAGGCATACTAAATTCGTTTTTCTACCATGTTCCCTGGGTCAGTTCTGACTATAAGGTGTAATAGTCAGTCTGCCCATTCTGGCCTATGGGGAGCAGGTAGCCTTGCAATAGTGAAAAACGAAAATGGCTGTAATTCACTATTAGGACATGCCACACACACCAGGGCATGTCCTACCTTATACTTACAATGCACCCTGCCCTAGGGCCTACTTTAGGGGTGACCAACATGCAGTAAAGGGAAGGTTTAGGGACTGGTAAGTGGGTGTACTCACCAAGTCGACATGGCAGCCCTAGGCTGCACACAGGCTCTGCAATGGCAGGCCTGAGGCACATTTTACAAGCCGCTTCTGTGGGTGGCACAACCAGTGCTGCGAGCCCACCAGCGGTATTGGATTTACAAGCCCTGGGCACACTCAGTGCACTGTACTAGGGACTGACAAGTAAACCAATCATCCAATCATGGAGTCACTAATACATAACGCAATTTATCATAGGGAGCACTTGCACTGTGGCACTGAATAGCAGTGGCACAGTGCCCAAAGCATCTAACGCCAGCAAAAATGGATCGGTAACATAGGAGGCATCATAAAAAAATGGAAGGGAGACCCACGCCAAGGATGCCAGGTCTAACAAGTACAGAACAGGAGAACTTACTGGGTAAACATATATCTTCTCAAAAGCTGAGGCTTCATGTTCTTAGGAAATGACATAAGCAGGAGGACGAGTCTAAGTACTGTAAGAAGAGAAGTCCACTGTTTGAAGTAATGTCTCTAGTAAGTGTGATTTTTATTTTATTTCAATAATCATGATGGCTTTGCTTGTGAAATGAGTGCCTATGGCTAGGATGTGTTTAGTGTTAGTAGGAAGGTTGGTTAAAATACAGCAGTAGGCAGTGTATATTCACATGCATTAATGAGATAGTTCATCATTTTGCCACCCATGTCTTGCCTAGGTGAGGCTTGAAACCCTGCTCTGAACAGTCTTTGGTGAGGTAAGCTAAAAGGACTTTGCCCCAGTTGATGTAACTAGGACCATTGATTGCACCACCTGACTGGGATGTTTGGTTTAGTTTTCATAATTCTAGCTATATGGCCTTCTATGTTGTATAGGGATTTGGCTTAAGTTACTAATAATAGTGTGATGCTTATATATTTACTTGGTTCCAGCCACCACTGGATTTGTGATTGTATCTTACCTGTGTGGAGGAAGAAAAATTCAATATTGCTGGAAATTAGTTTGAGTGAAAAAACAGAAATACAGTTTTTATATTTGAAAAGGAAGGTTTATAGCCCTCCAATATCTTAGAGATGCCAATTTGAAATGTATTTGAGTGTTACCAGCATATCAATGAATGGCCCCACCAAGTTCTCCGAATACCAAAGACCCCAAGGGGACAACATTAAAGTAGAAAGCAATTAGTGAGAGTGTGAGCCCTGACAGACTCAAAATTGCATAATAAATGGAGGTGGGGGGGTGATGAGAGAGGGGCCTTTGATCTTTCTATCATTGCTTCACTCGCATTTTAATTCATAGCTCTGTAGAATTTGACACAGTTTACCCCCCCCAATCCACCCCCCAATCATGCTTGACCCCAGTGACTCTCTAGAGGATTGAGAGTTAGTGATAGGATTGAATCTTTACAATCTCTTTTAACTGTTCACTCATGTTATCATACAGCTCATTAAACTCACTATCCACCAGCCTTCCAATAAGCATGCCTCAATATTTGGTTCGGTACATCGTTTTCTTCTGCACAGCTTCCAATGGGGAAAACATCTCCTCCTTTGGGTACTCTTCCCACTTAACTGAGGATGTGTCTTAAATCTTTTTCACTTCATCACCCCCCTCCCCCTGCCCGAAACGATCTCTACTTGTCTCCCTAGTGTAAGACTGTGAATGGAGGCGTGCTGCAGGATTATAAACTAAGACTGAAAAGATATATGTTCTAGCTTCAGTTGATTCACCCCCAGACATCTTTTCTTAAGATAAGAACTAGGACTGCCAGTCATATTGGATGACAATCTGCCAAACGCAGAGCCCAGTGCAAATGTGTTGTTCTAATGTTTGAAGCAATACATGGCACTACGCTCTCGGTATCACAGAGGCCCCCGCCTCAAAATGCATCTCCTTAACCTTGACATCCTAGCCTTATGACAGAGTCTAGTTATAAGCCCTGCCATTGACCACACCATCCTCTTATCAAAACCTGAGGAGACCAGGGTAAAAATCACTACCTAGCCTATTATAAGTTATTTTTAGTAACAGGAAAAAACCTGTTGCTTTACCACCATTCTGATCAGAGCCCAGCAATATCACCTGCAGTGTCCCTGATGGATTCTTATTGTCGCCTCTTCTTTTGAAGTCATATATGAGACCCCTTCTTAATTTACAAACAGCAGCAGGGGCCAAGTTTTACCTGTACATGGACATCTGGGAAATGATCTTTGGTCTATCACAGACAGCCTGGGACAACATATCCATCATCCCCAGTGTGGTGTCTTTCACTAATAGTCTGGTGGATGGCTGAGAGTTTCCTTCAGCTCAGTCACTTGCAAAAGGAGCTCCCGGGGGCATATTTACAAGCATCTCACGTCACCAGACTGTACTTTTTCTGATGCTCTGGTTGCCTTGCGCCATTCTCCATATTTACAAGGTGGCGCTAAGCCACTTAACGTGGCTTAACAACACCTTGTAAATATGCCCCTTTCCGCAACAGTCTGCTGCGGCAAAGGAGCGAGCAATGGGTGTTGCTGTGGGTGTTCCACTGCAATGCTCATTGCTTTTTGATGCTGCCCCAGATCTACAAGGCTGGGGCTGCGCCAAAAACTAAGGCCAGGTAATACCTGGTCTTAAAATGACGATACAATGAGAAATGTTTCATTTCTCCTTGTTTTTTGCTCTTTCTATGTGTGCTGCATTCTCCAGCACACATAGAATCAGCAAATCGCCATTATTGATTGTTTATGCGCAGGAAGGTGTCCATTCCTGCACATAAACAATCACCCCTGCAGTGCAGGCACCCTTGCAACATGGCGCAAGGGTGCCTGCGCTGGCGCTAGGAAGCTTTTTTAGCACTAGGGGAAACGCAGGGGTGTGCCATATTTTTGTAAATACGGCGCATCCCTGCGTTTTGAAAATGTCGGAACGTGGCGTTGCCAAATTTGGCGTAACACCCCGCTCCGGCATTTCCTTGTAATTATCCCCCCTGGTGACTAAACTCACACCACTAGCTGAAACCCAGCCTTGTGGTCAGAGGTAATGGGCCCTTCACCACAGACCATCAAAGCAAGAATGCAATCTTGGCATTTTTATTTACACCAAATGAAAGCACTATTTATTTTCCATTCATCCAATTTTTCAAACGTCAGCTAATACAATTTCAGCTAGATTATAGCAACACCATTTAGATAGCAGTACCTGAAAAATCCCTTCACAAACTTGAGTTACTGTAGAACTTTGTGGCACTCTGAATCTCTACCCTCTCCTGCCGTGATCATATTTCACCTATGATGCACTCCCTACATTTGTCTCCTTGTTCATACAGAATTCTCTCCAAGACCATGGTGATCACCAACAAAGCAATCTACTCCATACCCCGTGATATTCTGGCAACAAAGTTCAGATGGCATCAACCAGGGAAAGAGCTATGCTTCCTCAAACTTGCCTTAATCCATGTATCCAGAAGACGTAATGCTGATTTCAGTGACCAGACCTTTCAGTGCAGCCGAAAAAACATGTAATCATCTCGCAGTTCATCAGATCTGTTGAGCTGTGGTAACAAGAGCAATATGCAATTCCATGTTCACCAAGCAATCTTCATGCGTCTACAGTTCGCCAAAGTGTTGCTTTTCAATTTGCAAGGTGCTGGAGCAAATTTGTATCTATTTCTGGGAGCTAGGCAAATAACATATCTGTGCTAGACAAAGGACATATCTGTGACCATTTTGGGGCAAACTGGGGGAAGGCTGTACGTGGCTCAATAATTTTCAGACTGGATTTAAAGGGAAGAGAGGGTCTTGATCACAGTTTGACCCTCTAGTAGGGATCTGTTGCACGGTCAAAAAGCATACCTCAGACGAGAATCTCAAGCACATCTTACAGCATTCTTATAGTACACCCGGGAATAAAATGTAGTCCCGGATAGACAGCCAATAAATGGGCTTTACTCATGTGAGCTTGATATATCTCAGCTCAAACGTACAGTAAGCGGTGCTGTTCCTCCAATACTTGATAGGCTTCCGTCAACTTCTTTATAATGAAGACTGAGAAATTATTCTCTTTGGAACAAATCATGGGGACATTTGTGCGTCCTTCTACCAGTGACATTCTAGGGCCCTGCACTTCAGTATCCTTCCCTCCTGTCTTGGACTTCTTTTGCTCCCGAGGCCCTAGTGAATAGACATGTACCGTAACATTGATGGCAAAAACAAATGGTTCCTTAGGATCATATGTGCCTCTCATGCACTCCTCGTCCATTGTGGCATCACTTGGGATAAAATAAGAAGGCAGGTGCCACACAGTGAAGATGTAGCATGACCAGAATGTGAATGTGCTTTCAAGAGGAAATTGCCTCTCCCAATTCAGGCCCCTCCTACCTCTCATGGAACTGGGAGGCTTTCTCTGTCCACAAAGTTTTGAGACAAAACATGGTAGGATCACCGATAGGCGAACACTGCGTCGGGTAGCACCTATTATCTAACACAACCTAATCGGTCAGAATCTCCTCTCCAGTGCTCAGGTACTTATCTAACAGTTCCTGTGGTGCACGCTTTAGGTGAAAGAAGCAAGCGGAATAGCTATTCTGCTTTAACACTATTCAGATTTAGACTCAGACCAGTGTATGACCTAACAAATGTGTTGACAATGAATCACTGCTATTGCGCTTGTCCAGACAGATGCAAATGGGTGGTGAACATCTTGACTCTGGTTCTTCTCAGTGTGTGCGCTGGCACCTAGTCACAACACAGAGTCAACATGCTGACGCCACTGAAAACTCACAAGGGGAAACACCAGGGATTGGGATCACGAGGAGCGAATCTTTCCTTAGGAGCCAGACAGCTGCCAGAGACCTGGTTTAGACAATGTCAAATGTTAATGAGCTTAGAGGAAAAGAGATCTTGCATCAGTGTTTATGGAAGGATTTACAGGCCTGGTTGGCAAGGCCAGGATGAGCTCCTCTGAATAACTAAGCCTTTAGTAGCCGACTTCTGGCAGGTACCCCCCACCTGCAGCTCCTAGGGCGAAGAACGTAAACCAAAATGGGGATTTTAAAAGCAGACTGTCGCTTCATCTGGGGCTCTTCTGCGGGAAGTGTTTATTCCAATGTTAACATTCCTCTTCTGACAGGCCAAGAGTAGTTCAGAGCTATCATTTTTCACTCTTTCCCAGGGATTTGGGTCCCACTGCTCTCAAACGGTTAATCACAGCAGTCTATCTCTTTCCTGGTATCCCGAACTGTACAAATAATGTGTTTTTTTGCTTCTCCCAAACCGGCTGAAATAAAGATGACCTTGTCCTTTGCTCTCATCCGAACATATTACAGAACACAATTTATTTTAACTTCAACAAAGTTCCCCCCACCCCCGGGTCTGAAATTGGAAGATAGATTTACAGTTCTTCGGTCCCTGCGCATATTATTCATAGCAAAGGGAGAAAGAAGCAGTCAGCGAGGAGACCGCTTGGGCAGGGAAACAACCAGCTCTTTGGTTTCGCGAGGCTTTTTATGTTAAATCTCAGGCAGGGACAGGAAGTCCCCATGCAGACAGAAAGTCTGCTCCGCATGATATTTGGCATGCTCGCTCCCGGGCGCCGCTCGTTGCCACTAAGGAGGCAGCGAAGAAATTCCACCACAAAGGCAGAGAGGAAAAGCACATGACTCCGGAAAAAAGAGCGGGAGGAGGGAAAAGCCCCCCATACTTCACTCCCACTCAAGCTAAACTATTTAGCGAGTCAGCAATAAGGCGGCGCGTCAATCCGAGTGCAGTGAGGCCTGTCTCCATGGGATTTCTTTCTTAATCAGCGGAGAGAATTGCCTCGAAGTTAAAACGTTGACGACATTTCCTTAACTAAACCTCTCTGGGGTTAAATACAGCAACTAAATTGGCATTTCCGTTCGTATTTCTGCATTGCATTTAATTTTTTGCATTCCAGCTCGCGACAAGTGCGTTGTGGTTTTGGAAAGGCTTCCCACAGAGCTGTTCTTCAGTTAGCCAAGAAAATGTCTTCTACTTTCAGGGCCTGGGCTTACAATGCTAAGGACTTTATGGGGAGGTCTGAGGGTGTTGGCCTGGCTGTTGCCATCTAAGATGTACACAGCTGGGTCGGCTTGGCAAAAATGCTATCAGTGGCAGTAGGTTGTACTTTGTGTCTTCTGTTAGCACGTGACCCTACGTCTGTGATTCGTGTTGCATTGCCCTTAGAAACATTTCTATATCGACTTCCATTTGGATTCGCAACAGCACAACTGTGTCTCTACCCCATCCTGCATCACTCATTAGTGGTGTACGGAGGTAAGGGTCTGGCCAGACCACGGTCCACCTTCCTCCTCAGAGAAGCAGCATGGACCATCGCCAGGTCAATAAATGTAAATGCAATATCAATAATAAAGTTATAGGAAGTAGAGTCGCTGTTGCACCATAAAATCTAAGGCTGCAGGTGAGTGGAGGATTGCAGTTGGAGCGGGAGTCTGATGTTCATCAGGCATGCTTTGCACTCAAAATGGAGTCATGACGCAAACACAAACAGGATGCATGATTATTGAAGCCTGGTTCCTCTCCTTGTTCCAAATGACAGGAATCCTGCACCAGGATGAGATGTTACAACACAATATCACTACTGCAGACCTCTCAGGGGTTCCTTTAGAGCAGAAGAAAGTAGTACGGTGCCAGGCAGGGCCTAAACGGAATGTAATGCTGTTTTAACCAAGCATGCACAGGCCTTGTTACCTGGTTGGTAGGTGGGATCTATGGCACCATGCATTGAAACTTGCTGCCTCCCAATCACCCGTCCATTTCACTACTGCAATATCATTCTGGAAGAGGGTTTTGCATTCATAGCATTGAGAAGAAGACATTTTTTCCTCTTTGGGGACATCAGGAGGGTTAGTCCTTCATGATCCAAGGTCTTTTCTCCGAACTAAAAAGACTTAAACCGAGATAAAGAAATACCCCAAGGTTATGCTATGATCAACACATTTCTTTGGAGTATTGAAGGCAAGCATGCACTGTTCTTCCTTCTGTGTCATCGTACTCAAGGGGGAATAGGACAGCTACCAGCAAAATTAGGACACTTCTGACCGTAAGTTTGGTGCACTCCTTTGTTGGATCAAAATCATTCAACAGGAGT
This sequence comes from Calotriton arnoldi, assembly GCA_963921515.1. Lineage (NCBI taxonomy): Eukaryota > Metazoa > Chordata > Amphibia > Caudata > Salamandridae > Calotriton > Calotriton arnoldi. The sequence goes on from CAWUFW010011099.1 coordinate 320,543, forward strand.
GTTATGTGTGCAGACTGCTGAAGGGAGCACAGGCATTTTCAAATCAATCACTCTCTGCATATGTTTGTTAGACTCTGATCCAGCGCTAATAATAAAATGTCTTCTCCTATATGCTTTGGACGTCCAGGTACAAATATCTCCCTTTTCCACAACTATATCCATATGACGGTGGGGCCCATAACACCGCATAAACATTCACTCTCTCATATATTCCCTGGATTTCATCCACTTTTACCTAGGAGAAAAACAGTTAATGATTCGCTGGAAGGAGACGGGATACCTTTTTAAAACGACATAATACTTCTCAAGCCTTTAAGGTATTCCGCTCATTGGTCGATGGACCAACTAGTAGGAATCAGTAGATGGTGATTAAGACCAGCTCAATCACTATAAACCTTTTTCAACATTTACATTTATCATTGAGCTAAAGAACCACTGACTCATTGATTTAAGATAATAAAGTTTATATAATTTTTTAGAAGCGTGAATAAGTTTCAAATTTATTATTCAGATTATTACATTTAGCATTATTATAAGAATAAATTGAAATTGCAATGCATACCTATTAGATGGAAAAACAAAAGTTCTTCACAGCAATGATTTCAGATCACAGCATAGAACTCCCGGAAAACTGTCTATCTGTCCTGGAAAACAGGCCTTCTCGACGGATCACTTATAAGAAGAGTCCCGCCACAATCCCGTTCTTTCCCCTTTAGTATTTAAGAAATAAAGGTCTAATAGTATTAAAATGGAAAATCTATTAAAGGCAAAAAGTTTCTTCAGCAGCAGCGTCTCGTGCTCAATCAAAAATATAAAAGCAGCAACTTTGACGACCTCCTTCAGCACTTCAGTATCTTCAGTCTCATACCCCCTCCCAGAGTAGGTCTTCTTATACCCTAATACTAGCTTACTAAGTGAAAATGTTACATCTTTGTGGGCAGGATTCTCTCTAATTGGTCCATTTGAGTCAGTATACATCTCATTATGAATATCCTTGTCCCAACCAGTTCTTTGTGGAATGTTCATACTTTTTGTCGTTTCTCACGGGTTCATGACATTACCCATTCGTAGATTGGTTTCATTTTGTATCCTTTTCTGATACTTTTAAGTTGGACAGTTCCTTGTTTATTCATATATTCACTGCAACTTCTCACGCTTTTCGCTATTGTCCTTCTTTGGCATACGCTTGTATCATAAGGTCACTGCAGCCTTGACCACGCTTCCATCCTAGGCTTTGGGACGGTCACATGATCCCTTTTGCTCGCAGCCTTTCTCGCTTTCAGAACTCTCTTCGCGCCTGCGTACTCTAGCTTGCTTGCCATGGCAGCCATTTTAACATCGCGGCACAACAGGCCTAAGCGAACTATTATAAAGATAAACAGAACATAGTTAAGAATAAAGAATATAAGCCTTTTCGTTTCCCTCCCGTCATTCTACGTACCCCAATTAAGTATTACCTAGCAAAAGCGACATATAAAGCCATTTCTTACTTACCAATCGCTTTACTTTGCCACTACACAGTTTATTTCCAAGCACAAATCATGCCTTTATTATTTAAGTTAGTACGCAAATTATTAGGCTTATGTTATCCACGTTAACAATTGTAAGTAAATTAGTTTGCACAGATATAGCGTGTTACCCGTAACCTTTTTCATGTAACATACATGGTTGGTTATTTACTGAGACGAACCTGTGTGTTAATTATTTAACATAAATATTAGGAGGTTAAAAAAATTTCGTTTACCCTGCTCCATCAACTCCCCCCTTTGGTGATTTTTAATATCACCACAAAAACCCATGTTACACAATTCTATCAGGTAGCATATTTCTTTGTCCAGTTTGTTTTGTTAGTTTACACAGCTGTATCCCTTTCATCTTGTTTCTTTGTTTTCTTATACATGTTTTCTTTTAATTCCTCTAACTCTATTTCACCCATTTCTCTTTCTCTTTCTTTATTTATCTTATTTTCTTTTTCTATCTTATTCTGTCTTTTTCTTCTTTTTATACATATAATACTTAGCTTCAGTACTAAAACTATTATGATTATTATGGTTGCTACTATTATAACTTTCCCTATTATTAATCCACTCATTCTAGTAAACCAATTTATTACTGAGGAAAAACTCTTACCAAGTTTTCCAAATGCATTTTCAACCTCCAGTGGAACAAGTTCTTTGTGCAAATTTGTAATATTCTTTATATACTTTTGTATATTTTCACTTTTATCTGGAATGTAAGTGCAACAATGTTGGACTTTCAGCATTCCACAGACTCCACCTTCTTTTGCCAAAAGAATGTCAAGGGCAAGTCGATTTTGCATCACCATAGCTCTCATGGCAACCATTTCGGTATTTACCATCAAGAACCCTCCAGCAGTATCTGTAGATAAACGATCTACTACTGTGGATAACTTCCGAATTTTAAAGGCATTCAAAGATATTCCCACTGCTGGTATCAATGCTCCAAAAATATCACCTACTACTTCTGAGAAACTTTCCCTTTTTCTACGTGTAAATGTCTTTATTATTTCGTGTGTTCCCTTTTCTGCTCTATCTACATGAAAAATCTTTGGAAAGACCAGGCCTAAATAACATGATCCATACCAATGGTCCGGCAACCTGTAATAAGCTCTGTTACCGCAAATGTAATAGATCCCAGGAAATATTGGATCTTTTCCCCCTTTAAATCCCCAACCTCCTAAAATTTCATAATTGTCATGGCAATCACTGGAACCCACGAAATAATTGTCATATCTTGTTTTATTTCTTCTAATGCACAACCTTCCCTGTTGGGGCCAATCCAGAGTCATAGCTGCTTTTGTCTTTTTCTTGTCATGATTTTCTTCCTCAAGCGCCCAAAGGGGTGTTTTTGTCTCTTCTATCACTTTTCTTTGAAATTTCACTCTTCTATCCTCAACCATTTCTAAAAATACCTTTTCTTCATTTCTTAACTCACAGGTAAGGTTGTTTTTAACTATATCATCTAATGTTAGAATTTTATTTTCTATGAAAAATTCACCAAATGTTCTTGCCTCCTTTACCTTGTTTAGTTCAGAAACTACAGGAATCTTTGCAAAAATCTTATCTATATCAGTGTAATAATATTCTAATCTTCCTGTCTTGTAAAATAGACTTGCTAAAACACTACATGTTATTCCATACGTCAAAGGAAGGTGATGATAGGTCACACCTTCTGCAACAGACGCAGGCAATTGCATACAAACATAGCAATCTCTTACATCCATTGTTTCTACATACTCATACAATATTTTAGTGAAAACATTTTTTGAAAAATCTGTTATTGATTTGTCTTTATGTAATTCTGCACTATTTTCTAATATAGCTGTTTCTTGTATGTTAGCTCCTTTTCCTTTCTCTGTGTTATTCTCTAATATTGACGTTTCTTCTACAGCTAATTTAATTGGAATGGTGATTGCTAAAATAACCCATATTGTCATTAATAATTCTGTACAAAAGAAGCACATCTTACACCATCTACTTAAGAACTCACATCTACACTTTCTATTTTTAGTATCTACCATTTTGTTCGTTAAACCTATTCTATAATATGCACAGAAAAATATGTGTCACCACACCTCAGGAATGACCTCTTAGCCACCCTACACTCTCACTTTGTCTTGTTTGATACTTTCTTTTAGTTCTTTTCAGAACTCCTTCTTTGTCAAATCCAATGTTTTTGTCCAATCTAGTAGAAATTTGTTCAAATTTCTTCAAATTTGTTGCACTTCACCTTCACCCATTTAGGTTGCAGCTTTGTTCTGGGTTCTCGTGAGTGATCTCTTCTTCTTTGATCTCTTCTCCTGTGATTTCTTCTTCTTTGATATCAGTCAATGCTATGTATAGCCATTCAGGCGATTTATACTTCAGATTTACTTTCTTTACTCTTTTTGTTTTCTGTAAGTGTTTTCCTCCTTGTTTTTCTTGTTCCTTTTGACTTGTTATTTCATTTACTTGTTCTGCACTTTTTCCATCTACTCTTATGATCTTGTATCTCAATCTTCTAACTTCGTGGGGCCAATTGTCTCCTTTTCTTGGCCTTTTCGGTTCACTTTCTTTTTCCTCTCTTTCTGTTCTCCAAGTTCTTTTTCTTGACTCTAGTTTCTGGTTTCTTTCTTCTCCACTTTCTTCTGACTCTGTTTCAGTCCTTTCTGTATTGTCTCTTATCTTAAATTTTATAATTTCACTTCCTTCATCTACTCTTGGTTTTTCTCTTCTTTTCCTTTGATCACCTACTTCTGTCCCTCCTCGATGTTCTTCCGAATTTGTGTCAATCTTTCTCTCTGTCTCTGAGTTTCCCTGTTCTTTTGTTCAACGATCTGTCCCTATTGCTCCTCGGGGTTCTTCCGAATTGTCTACCTTTCTATGTGAAACTATCCCTTCTTCGTCTATTAATGTAATCTCTGAAGGATCTTTCCCATAACTTGTACTTGGTTGCTCACTGTTACTGTCTTTTTGCTCAGTTTCTTCTTTAATGCTATCAAATTTCAAATTTCTTTTCAGATTTTCCTCACAATCCGAATGCTCTGTATCAGATGCTGAACTAGTGTCTGATATTTCCAGATGTCGACTCACATGTCGATCTTCAGATTCTGGAACTTTTGCTATTCCTTCCACTCCTCCTGTCGTTGCACTTGTAATTGGGTTTTCCAGATGTCGACTCACATGTCGATCTTCAGATTCTGGAACTCTGTTCGCCTCTTCCTCTGCATCGGATGCTGAACTGGTATCCGATATTTCCAGATGTCGACTTACAGGTCGATCTTCAGGTTCTGGAACTCTGATGGTGTGACTGGCATGTACCCAGTGTTTTACTCCTGCACACTTGACTGCAGTTGTTGTCACCAGGATCACTTGTCGTGGTTGGTCCCAGCGAGGAACCAAGCAATTTCTTCTTCGGTGGACTTTTATGTGGACCCAATCTCCTGGATTTAAGTCATGTGCTGGTTTTCTTTCAAGAGTGGTCGCATCCGGTCCAACCTGATGAAACACAGAACGTACCACATCAGCCAATCCTTTGCAATAATCCAACACGAGATCATCAGTTATAGTCAGTAGTTTGTTGACAGGTACATGTGCTTGTCTCATTGCTCGTCCCATAATTATTTCGTGGGGACTGAGTCCTGTCTTTCTTTCCGGTATGCTTCTGATAGTCATTAAGACCAATGGCAAGGCATCTGGCCATTTGAGTCCTGTGGCTTGACACATTTTTCCTAGCCTGTTCTTAATTGTTCCATTCACTTGCTCTACTATTCCAGAAGCCTCTGGTCTGTATGCACAGTGCAGTTTCTGTTTAATACTAAGTGCTTCACAAATCAGTTGAATCAATTCATTTTGAAAATGTGTTCCTCTATCTGTTTCAATCGTTACTGGAAAACCATACCTTGGAATGAATTCTCGCAGCATAAGTTTTGCTACTGTAATTCCATCATTCCTTCTGGTCGGGTATGCTTCCACCCAACGGGAAAACAAACAGACGACTACAAGTACATACCTTAGTCTATTGCTCGGGGGCATTTCTATAAAATCCATTTGCATTCTCGTGAAAGGACCTCCCTCTCGTCCTATTGTTCCTAGACTCACTACTGTCTTCCTTCCTGAATTTAGCTGTTGACAAATAAGACATCTTTGACAAAGACTCTCAGCTATGGCTCTGAATTTTGGATTATACCATGTTTGCCTAAAAAGTCTGATCATTGCATCTCTCCCAATATGAGCTTGTCCATGGTACATCCGTGCCATGTCAGCGATCATGCTATCAGGCATAACTGGTCTTTCATCCCTGTAAACCCAGACATCATTTTCCTCTCTTTTTCTGCATCCTGCTTTTATCCAGCTATCCTTTTCCTCATCATCTGCTGCTTCCTGTAATTGTCTCACCTCATCCCATGTCTCAACTTGGTTAGTAAAAAGCAAAGGACATGAAATATGCTCTCTTTCTCTGTTTTTGTTTAATGAGACGACATTTTTGGCACAGTATTGTGCGATTTCATCAGCAAACTTATTGCCAACAGTTATGTAGTCTTCCCCATTTTTATGTGCATTGCACTTCACTACTGCAATCTGTTTAGGCAGCTGTATCGCCTCAAGCAACTTTTTCACAAACTCACCATTTCTTATTGGGGTTCCTGCAGACGTCAAGAAACCTCTCTGAGACGAGATCTGCCCAAAATCATGAACCACTCCAAAGCCATATTGGCTATCCGTGATTACTGTGATTCGGACATTCTTTCCCAGTTTGCATGCTTGAATTAGAGCAATCAGCTCCGCTACTTGGGCAGAACGTATCCCTCTCAAACAAGATGCTTCCATTACAGCAGCTACTGTGCAAACTGCATATGCTGCACTCAGAACTCGATCATCCGTTCTCAAACATGAGCCATACACGAACAGAATATAATCTGATTCCTTTAAAGGCTCATCCCGTATATCGGGTCTCGGTTTTGTACAATATTCAAGTACATTCAGACAATCATGATCAACTTCATCCATTTCAATCACACTCTCTTCATCTGGCAATGATGTTGAAGGATTCACATTTAGGCATCTGTCAATAGTGACATTGTCTGCACTCAAAATCACTTTTTCATACCTAGTCAGCCGACTATGTGTCATATATTGGGTTTTGGTTCTTGTCAAAAGAATTTCCACAGAATGAGGGACATATACTCTTAGTGGATATCCCATCACTATGCCTTCACTCTGCTCCAAACTTACACAAGTAGCAGCTACTGCTTTCAAACATCCAGGCAACGCTTTTGCTACTGGGTCTAAGACAGCTGAAAAATATGCAATGGGTCTTTTCATGTTTCCATGTCTCTGCACTAGGACTGAAAACGCACACCCATCTCTTTCACTACAATACAACTCAAAGTCTTTCTCATAGTCAGGCATTCCCAATGCCGGGGCTTCACACAGTTTCTTTTTCAGTTCTCTGAATGCTTTCATTTCCTCATCATTCATTTCAAAAGGATCTTTAACATCCTTCTTTGTCAATCTCTGTAATGGTTTTGCAATTAATGAAAATCCACTTATCCATTGTCGACAATATCCAACCATTCCTAGGAACATTCTTACTTCTCTTTGTGTCATTGGAGCTCTCATTCCTTGAATTATCTTTATTCTTTCAGTCGTTACCTTTCGCACTCCTTTTTCAATCTTATGTCCTAAATATTGGACCTCTTGTTGACAAAACTGCAATTTTGATGGGGACACCTTATGTCCTCCTTTTGCCAAATGATTTAACAAAGCAATTGTGTCATTAACACATGCTTCCTTCGTTTTTGATGCCACCAGTAGGTCATCAATATACTGAACCATCACTGATTTTTCTGGCATTTTTAAATCTTCCAATGATTTCTTTAAAATCTGATTAAAGATCGAGGGGCTTTCTGTATACCCCTGAGGAATTCGGCACCATGCCAAAATACGCTCTCCGAACCTGAACGCAAATAATGGCTGGCTATCTGGATGTAATGGAATAGAGAAAAATGCATGGCACAAATCAATAACTGTGTACCATTCTGCTTCGTGTGGAATCTGGTATAGAATCACAGCAGGGTTTGGTACTATTGGGCAGCAAGGCACAACAATTTTGTTTACCTTTCTCAAATCCTATACAATTCTATATGTTCCATTCGGCTTTTTCAGTCCCATTATCGGTGAATTACATGGACTGCTCATTATTTCTCTCAGAATCCCTTGTTCAATCATTTTATTTATTACTGGAGTTATTCCTTCAATTATTTCTGGTGTCAATTTATACTGTGGTGTATTTGGGTAACTCGTTCCTTCTTTAACAGATATTTTAACAGGGTCTACTCCTTTCATTAACCCTATATCTTCTCCCGTAAAATCCCACACTTCCGGTTTCACTGTTTCTTTCAGTTCAATTGGGATTTTTTCTACATCAAATATTGGAAATAAATCATTCACTTCTGATTCTAAATTTACCATTGTCATTTTATACAATACATCTTCATCTGGGGTCTGAAATGCAATCCCATCTGGAGTACAATAGATGGTGCAGTTCATTTTGCAAAGTAGATCGCGTCCTAATAGGTTCACAGGACTGCAATCACACACTACAAATCGGTGCATTTCACTAAATGGTCCGATTTTTACCTCCACTAATTTAGTAAGAGGCGCCTTAATTTGCTGATTCGATACACCTACGACTTGGATATGTTCACCTGAGAGAGGAAGGTTTGGAATTTCCACTGACCTAACAGTAGAACGGGTAGCTCCAGTGTCCACAAGGAATGTTACATTTGCACCATTCACTTCTCCATCCACAAATGGACCTGCTTGATCTACCTCTAGAGTTGCGCCAAGCACACACTCTTCTTCCTCTCCTAGACACCGTCATAAACATTCATCCGACTCATTACCATCCTGTCGTAACCAGTATTGAGATATGGCAGCTGCGCGCAGCAATTGAGTTACCTGCTCTCCTCCGTAGAATCCTGTTTCTGCACTGTATTTCTGTGGATTAACACTCTTGGGAAGTGGTGGTTGAGGCACCTGACTTTGTTGGGTAACTACCTCACTCTGCACCTGTGGAGTTAATGATTGATTTTCCATATTAAGTTTTGGAGGAAATTTACACTCGTTTCTCCAATGTCCTAATTTTCCGCAGTTGTGGCATGGCCACTTTTTCTTTGCCTCTTCTATGCTCATTTGACCTTTTCCTTTACCTAGATTTGGTCTAGATCTAGTCTGTCCTGTCTCATTTATTTGATTATTCAATTGAACTTCTTGCTTTTCTGCAACTTTCACTTGTGCCCACATTGCTTTTTCTTTTAATTTTCGTTGTCTACTCTCAATGTCATCACTGCAGTATTTAGCATACCTCAAAACCTCATCTACTGTACTATTCTGCCAACAAATCATATGCTGTTTAATCATTTCACTTATCTCTGGTTTTAACCCATAAACAAACCTATATACAAAATGACTCATATCCTTCTCATTTAATGTCTCATAGCCACTATATTGTTTAAAAACTAACAATAGTCTCTCATAGTATGCGTGTACAGATTCTTTACTCTCCTGTGTAGTTCTGTCAATTTTTACCCAATCCGTTTCTTTGGGTGGGATTTTATTTTTCAAAAAAGTAATAACTTGGTCATATTTCCTCATCACTTCTGGTCCTGGCGCTCCTGTTTTAGCATCTCTTGGATATTCTACAGTTGGCCAATCAATAGTAATCTTACATTCTGTCCATAAATCAGCTGGTACTACTATATCAAATAATCCATCCAGATCTATCCATAACACTTTCGAAACTTTAACAAACCTCTCCACTTGTCTGTACCATTCTACTGGTTTCTCTCTCAATTTTGGGAAGTCATTTGTAAATGACAATATATCCTGTCTAGACCATGGGACATGCACATAACTACCTCCTGGAGTTTCTCTCATCGGGTACTCCCTTACAATTGATTCCTTGTCTGTCACCGCAAAAGCCAAAGACGCTTTATCTGTCGTTTTCTCATTCTTTTTAGTCCATCTGCTTCTCCATCTATCCACATCACCCCATTTTCTCAGCAAAACAATTAATTCTTTTATTTGGGTTAACCGTCCTGATGTGTTCAAATTTTCTATATCTTTTTCGCAAAAATCTACTCTATAGGGTTTCTGCAAGGTTCTCACTTTTACAAATTCTACTCCTAGCTCATTTGCTGTTTCTTCTAATTTGTCATGTACATTTCTAGCTCTCCATGTAATGCTTTTACATAGGAACATTATCTCGTCATTCTGATAATTTTTCAGTTTTTCTGTGCCAATTGTCCCTAAAATCAATTCCTCCATGTCTATTTTTAACCTAATTACATCTAATGGTTTTGATTCTGTCTCTTTCGTTTTTAGAGTTTTCATCCATTCATTCAATTCATCCGGAGTCGGACCTACAGGGGTACTATTTAATTCTATCCAATTTTTACTTCTTTCTGGTGTCTCTGATGCAGACTCAGTTCCCATAGGTATTCTCCTAAACTCATTCTCATTTACCGTCAAATTAGTAGGTGGGCTTGGTCTATATGAACTAATCAAATTTCTTGCACCTTCATTGTCCAAATCCATCCCTTCTTTCCTTCTTTGCAAGTTTGAATTCATAGGAATGACTAAAGAATGCTCTTCTATTTTCTGATTCTCAAAAACCGGTATTACTGGACCTATCGTTACTGGTACAGTTACAGCTTCCATATTCATTGTTAATTCTCTTATCTTTTCAGTCAATTCTCTTGTGGTTTTCGCTAATTCAGTTGTATTGTCACTTTCACTCTTCTTGTTTTGTGGGGTTTTCAATTGATCTTGTGACCTATTTATCTCACATCCCCGTTCGGGATTTTTATTCCTCCCAGTTTCCATTGGCGGTGCATTAGGTGTCACCACCGCAGAATTCTGCTGGTATGGAGGTGGGTTTCTGTTTAAAATATCTTCCAGCAATTCATCTTCCGTCTCACTACTACCATACCCATACTTTTCAGTAATCAAATGTTTCTTTTTCTCTATACACTTTCTCTTTGCTTCTTCCTCAACTGTAAAAGCTGGAAACAAACCTCCTGTCATGTTAGCATATCTCCAACGCTTTATTTTGTCCTCATGATTCACTCCCCACAATCTTCCGGGCACAAATTCATGATTCTTTAATCCTCTGAATCTTTCTCGTTCATACATCTCATCTTCCCATTCACTTAAAGCTTCAAACTGTGTTGGTCTAGGTTTAGGTTCAAGCATCAACATCTTCTCCCTCAAATTCCGAAGTACAGCTACACTAAATGAACCATTCTCAGGAAATGCTAGTACTCCATCATTTTGAGTATATTTAGTCCAATTTTCTAACCATATGCAGGTATGATATCCGTACTTCAGCATCATATGCGAAGCTGGTGATTTTGGCGGAGGAATTACTTGTCCCTCTCTAGTCACTACCTTTTTGTCTTTCTTAAACAAGTTCTTTATTTTCGCCATCCATGACGTTTTCTCTCTACCGTACTCATAATAAGCCATTATTCACAATCTCTTTCCCTTCTCACACAGTCCGCAATTCCACACTGTTCTCTATGCGTTATTCGGACCTATCCCAGCGCGACTCACACCAACGCTCCAATCCTAAGCTTCCACGTCACTGCTTATCCAACCACTCCTGGCGCGTCTCACACCAACGCACCAATCAGAGCGTCTTCTGTATAACTAGTGCACTGTCCAATCCCAGCGCGGCTTTTGTCTACGTCAGTTCTGCTCCTGACCCCTCCTTTACAAAATTTATCAGCAATTTATTTTTCAACAGTTCTTTGTTAGTTACAACATTAAAAACACATTTCCATTGTCTGATTTCGCTAACAAAAGTGACAGTTTTATTCTAGCTCGCAAGAATACAGTTTCGTTCGATAAGTGTAGCACTTCCCTCTACTTTACCCTTCTTTCAAGCAAGGAGTAAACCCGTTTCTCTGGGGATAAAACACATGTGGAGACTACACTGCTCCTGAGAATTAAGGCCAGAGTTTCACAAGAAAACCGGTTGCTATTTCACTCACACACCTTTTACACAGAAAATGTCCCTATCATAACACAACCTGTGTTATCACCAATATGAACTCAGACAATGCACTATTCCATGTGACTTCTCTTGCCACACGTGTTCCACTTCCTACTTCCCGGAAGCTTCAAAAACTTTGACTTACATATAACATAACGCGACTCAACATAAAGTGTTAGACATGAAATAATCAATAATGAAATAATCAATAATCAATAATCACCAAACTAATCTATAGTAACCATAACTCTGCTACCAAGAAATCTGATCCAGCGCTAACAATAAAATTTCTTCTCCTATATGCTTTGGACGTCCAGGTACAAATATCTCTCTTTTCCACAACTATATCCATATGACGGTGGGGCCCATAACACCGCATAAACATTCACTCTCTCATATATTCCCTGGATTTCATCCACTTTTACCTAGGAGAAAAACAGTTAATGATTCGCTGGAAGGAGACGGGATACCTTTTTAAAACGACATAATACTTCTCAAGCCTTTATGGTATTCCGCTCATTGGTCGATGGACCAACTAGTAGGAATCAGTTGATGGTGATTAAGACCAGCTCAATCACTATAAACCTTTTTCAACATTTACATTTATCATTGAGCTAAAGAACCACTGACTCATTGATTTAAGATAATAAAGTTTATATAATTTTTTAGAAGCGTGAATAAGTTTCAAATTTATTATTCAGATTATTACATTTAGCATTATTATAAGAATAAATTGAAATTGCAATGCATACCTATTAGATGGAAAAACAAAAGTTCTTCACAGCAATGATTTCAGATCACAGCATAGAACTCCCGGAAAACTGTCTATCTGTCCTGGAAAACAGGCCTTCTCGACGGATCACCTATAAGAAGAGTCCCGCCACAATCCCGTTCTTTTCCCTTTAGTATTTAAGAAATAAAGGTCTAATAGTATTAAAATGGAAAATCTATTATAAGGCAAAAAGTTTCTTCAGCAGCAGCGTCTCGTGCTCAATCAAAAATATAAAAGCAGCAACTTTGACGACCTCCTTCAGCACTTCAGTATCTTCAGTCTCATACCCCTCCCAGAGTAGGTCTTCTTATACCCTAATACTAGCTTTCTAAGTGAAAATGTTACATCTTTGTGGGCAGGATTCTCTCTAATTGGTCCATTTGAGTCAGTATACATCTCATTATGAATATCCTTGTCCCAACCAGTTCTTTGTGGAATGTTCATACTTTTTGTCGTTTCTCACGGGTTCATGACATTACCCATTCGTAGATTGGTTTCATTTTGTATCCTTCTCTGATACTTTTAAGTTGGACAGTTCCTTGTTTATTCATATATTCACTGCAACTTCTCACGCTTTTCGCTATTGTCCTTCTTTGGCATACGCTTGTATCATAAGGTCACTGCAGCCTTGACCACGCTTCCATCCTAGGCTTTGGGACGGTCACATGATCCCTTTGCTCGCAGCCTTTCTCGCTTTCGGAACTCTCTTCGCGCCTGCGTACTCTAGCTTGCTTGCCATGGCAGCCATTTTAACATCGCGGCACAACAGGCCTAAGCGAACTATTATAAAGATAAACAGAACATAGTTAAGAATAAAGAATATAAGCCTTTTCGTTTCCCTCCCGTCATTCTACGTACCCCAATTAAGTATTACCTAGCAAAAGCAACATATAAAGCCATTTCTTACTTACCAATCGCTTTACTTTGCCACTACACAGTTTATTTCCAAGCACAAATCATGCATTTATTATTTTAGTTAGTACGCAAATTATTAGGCTTATGTTATCCACGTTAACAATTGTAAGTAAATTAGTTTGCACAGATATAGCGTGTTACCCGTAACTCTTTTCATGTAACATACATGGTTGGTTATTTACTGAGACGAACCTGTGTGTTAATTATTTAACATAAATATTAGGAGGTTAAAAAATGTTCGTTTACCCTGCTCCATCAACTCTTTCAGGTGCAATTCCAGCTCTCTGCAGTACGTAATTTATTGATGGAAGTAAAATCCTTCATTACACCCACCATCTCCTCTACATCAAGGAGGCAAACCTTATTTATTTTATAAACATCTGCATCACTGCTATCTTCGGCCACACAAACTGTTTGCTTAAGCCAAAGGGGTATCTTTAGCTTCTTGTAGCAAGTATATCTGCCTTTTTAGTAAAGTGTAACATAAAGGAGTGAGCTAAAGGACTTAATGGCCTTATTCATTGTCAGAGAAGTCCACCAGCACTGCAGGATTGAACTGGTAAAGAAGTGGATGATACAGCAACACTGTGCCATAACATGTTCAACAGGAAATAGCATATAAACTGGGCAGTAGGACACTGAACCCTGCACAAAGAATGTGCCCTGGACAATGAACACTTCCTGTAAGGGAAGACAAGTAATGAGAAGGGGCAGGAACTGGATGGCACTCTAGGTATAGCAAACATAGAAGAGCAGGCATGGGCTAAGTGCCATCGTTAATGGAACAAATATACTGACCCAGGGAAATAAACAATAAAGAATAGCATAAAAGGCTTCCTGCAGTCATAGCCCTTCTGGCTGGGCCTTGCAGCTGCGTAGATGCAACAATGTATGTGGAATAATGAGATGTAGGCAAATCTTTAGCTGAAACCTCTTGGTCAACCCCAACCATGCAGCCAATGATTTCTACATAAGAGGTGTGTCATAGTTGTACCTTCGTACCTGAGGAAATTTCACAAGTCTTTCTTATGGAAAACAGCAGGAACTCAACTAACAAAATAAATTAGGAGAATATGGCACACACCTCGCTGATCTCAATGACCAAAGCTTAAAATATCCGAAACAGCACAACATGAAACCAGAATACCACTTGTCTTGGCTATCACATCGACCTGATGGCAAACGGAATTGCTAACTGACACACCTTCTTAGGCAAACACAACAGTGGTCTTCCTGGTCCTAATATGTAGAGAGTTCTGTATCTCCTGAGATGATAGTGGGGCTTGGGTAGGTGTCATTAAAAATGTGGCTTCGGTGTGTAGATGTAGGCCCCACTGATGATCTGTATTCAGGCATTCACCTATATAGCATTGTGAACTCTAATAATTTCATGGTAGCTTCCCATACTGGTTCCTCGCCAGTGAATCCCAATGCTGCAGTATCCAGGTAACATTGAGTCATGCTTACTACCAGGATACTTGGCAAGTACACATGCTGTGAGTAGATTGGTTTGATAGGCAGCTCAGATGACAGAGAAGCACATTGTTCTATTGTGATACATTAGAATTGGTTTTTTTAGGGATGTGTCATGGGCACAATCCACTAGAGCAAAAATATGTGGGAAGACTGATATCTCAGTGATGTTCCCCAGCCCCAGAGTGAAGATTAAATGGGAAGTTGATACCTAAGTTTATCTCTGACAAAATACAATATACAATCCATGGCCTGTTCAGGATTTAAAATGCTAGCCATTATGATCCCATCCTATGACCATGCTTTCTCATTTGAAGAAGTTACACAACGCTGATTGTACACAGCACCTTGCCTAGAGATGCAAAGCTACAAGCATAGAAGCTAATTTGACATATTTGTTTATGGTTTGTGGTCTGCTTTTCTACTGTAAGGGCTGTGTGGTGCTCTAATATGAGGTTTCATTAGTGCCTACATGTTTAGTTATTTTCTTCAAAAGGTCATAGGGTGTACTTGGGTATCTATACATTGTTGTGGAAGCTTTTCTGAATGGCATGCCAATAAACTGTTGATGCTCTGCTGTTGTTTTGCCCTTGACTTTAGAAGTCTTTGTGATTGTCACCACCTACATCTCCTTAGCCTTATTCAGTATTTCCTTATATACAAGGTATCACATAGTTACATGTGTTTCAGAGAATCCTGATCTTGTTAAAAAAAAATTTTTGGGTGGAGTTTTATATACCACAAACTGGACCCACAGGTATCAGAGCGTTTTACATGAGCACCAGTTACGTTACAGACGGACACATTCATTTTAGTTAGGCATGGGGAGATTAAGTGATTTGCCCAGAATCACAGAATGTTGAGCGTCCCTGCCGAGACTCGAACCCGGTTCCCCGGCTCCGAGGTCGACCTCCTTAGCCGTTAGTCCAAGTTCTCCTGTCTGCATCAGTTTTAAGCAATTATGGGCCTCATCTACAAGAAAATGATGCAGCACGGTGCCGCAAGCCATTTAGCTCCGCCGTGCTGAGTCATTTTCAAAGCACAGGGATGAGTCGTATTAACAACAATACGACGCATTCCTGTGCTTTCCCCTGCGCTGGTGCACAATTGGCTGCCATGCGGCAGTGCAGGCACCCTTGCGTCATTTTGCAAGGGTGCCTGTGCTGCGAGGATGATTGGTTTTGTGCAGGAAGGGACACTTTCCTGCATAAAAACAATCATTAATGGCATTTTCCTCTTTCTATGTTTGCTGCAGAACGCATAGAAAGAGGAAAAAACAAGCAGAAATAAAAGTATTTCTCCTCATTGCGCCATTCGTACACGTCCCCTGGGGAGGTGTAAGATTCTGACGCATTCCCAGCTTTACAACATGTTGTAAAGCTGGGAATGCGTCACGTTCCATGGATGTTGTGTGTGAACACCCTCAGCAACACCCATGGAAGTCCCCATTCATGCTGGAATGCCCCTTTCACGCAGAGTAATGTGTGAAAGGGGCCCATATTTACAAGGCCATGAAAAGTCACGCAGGGTTGCTTTACGTGGCCTTGTAAATATGGACAAGCCCATTGCGCCGCCGGTGCGTCAAAAAAAGTGATGCACCGGCGGCGCAATGAGCTTGTAAATAAGCCTCTATGTATCTATTGCAACTACTTAGCTCCGTGTCAGAATATGGCTCCGGTGCATTAGCTAAGGCATCACCACATAATGAATGTGACCTTGTGTAATGTAACTAGTGCTCATGTAAAGCACTCCAATACTTTCGGGTCGAGTTTGCACTTCATAAAACTGCAACCCAAAAAAAGTCACAGGTTAATTTACTGTTAACAATTGACTTACCCCTCTTTGAAGAGAGGGGAATGTTGTAGGGAATAAGTTTATTCATTTATGCATTTATTTGTCCACCATTTTTGTTCTGTCCTGACCACAGTAGACTACTGCATAGCTCAAATATCCTTGAACTGGTTATTATTCCATTCACAAAAACAAAAAGCAGAGCCTGACTAGTAAATGGTGAGCTCAACATGGACAATTCGTCCTTGGGGTAGGAACAATAACTGTATGTTCTGTGTATCAGTGTTCACTCTGTTCATGATGACCCATCTGACGTCATCTGCTGTGAGATGTCTCTCATTGTAGTGTAGGAGTTCCTACCACATCTGATGGTGAAACTTTCATGGATACTGAAGAGAAGGCAACTGTCTGTTTGGCAAGCAGGTTCTGCAATACAGTTTAGACATTTAAGCCTCTGGTGTAATACAGGTGTTATTCCTTCGATAGTTGAAATAAATCAAACAAAGACCATATTAAAAATTATGCACTTTAACATTATCAGTGTAACCTGGGTGGACTGGAAAATGGTCAACTCTGTCCTCTTTCCAACCTGTCCATGTACAATGGGATTACTTTGAGTTATACTTTTATACCCAGGCATTCCACCCCGGTGGAGATAAACTTCTGTCTTCCCACACAAACAGCATGGGAGATAATCATTTATATACATTTTGTTGAAGAGCATCCCACGAGTTCTTCAGTGTTGCACCAGTCTACAGGGCTTTGTTTGTTAGAGTGGGAGGTTTGTGTATTGCTGCTATTTAGTCTATAGGTCAAATCAGTCCACTCAATTACCCCGTAACTTATGTACTATATATATGTGAGTTATGTGTTTATATGGCTGATTAAAAGTATTATGTGTGGGCAAAATATGGCCCTTATGCAGCTCATCTACAGTATGTCTCCAGGTTATTAGTTAGGATCTAGAGCATGGGTGGGAGCATTGATAGACAGTAACGAGGTAAAGGGGGAGCAAATCTCATAGCACATCAATAGTACAGGGCACACCAGAAGCACACCTACTGCCCAGTTTTCCTGTATCACTGAGTATTTGTTCTTTGATAGTGTTGCAGTGCTCACTGCGTCTTTTATTCTCTGACCGAGTTGCAGTGCTTTGACTCAGCCAGAGACTGAGGTTGTTATTTTCTTCAACTCGCTTTATTGACGGAAACCCCCCCCCGGCCTCGCAAGGTGTAAGGGAGTGTTTACAGATGCAGTAGTGTCATGGTGTGGTTTGTTGTTAACAAGACAGGGGGTATATTCACAAGAACGTGTGATAACTACCGCAAGAGTAGCGTAACGCAACTTTCAATATCGCAGCCTATCACGGGAAAATAACCCTGTGTCAATGTGGAATTCACAACAAGGCGGTAGCATGCGATAGTCACCAGATAACGCGTCAAATGTCAGCGTGAAAATCAACGGCACGCCGAAAAAATGCGAAACGCGAGAAATCATGCGATGAGGCCAATCGCGGTACAAAAAGTAGCGAGGAGCAGCCTCAGGCCTGCAAATCCCACGCGTCTGGTGGGAAATTGCACCATAAAAACCACAGACACAACACACCAGAAACAAGCCAAAGCACGTAGCAACATGGATGCACCCTGACCCAGCGCAGAGGGCAATGCGAACCCCACAACCCCCACAGACCACCAGCAAGGAACAACTGGGTCGGGGAAGGCCAAGGAGAAAAGGGAGAGGAAGACGGGGTGCAGACCGCAGGAAAACAAGACCAAGGCCACGGAGGCGACAGAACACTACCAGCAACTGACCCACAAGCAGACCACCTGGAATGCAGTCGGAGTGCTCAGGAGGCCAATCCAGGAGGCCAAAAGGCGCCGGCAGGACAAGACAACCCAAACCAGGTACAAACCCGCTACCAACAGGAAGGCAGCAACGGCGACAGGAGGTGGCAGTCCAGCGCCACAGGAGGAGCTGGAGGAAACCCAGGCCACAGTCATCAGTGTGGAGAGGGTGCAAGGAGTAGGGAGTACGGACACAGCTCGAGAGGACCTGACACAACAACAACAGGGTGAGGATCCAACAGGGACTGGGGGGACGGGGGGTGATGGGCACAATGCCACACATGCACAATGAGGTGTAACACACTGCACACCCACAATTACCCAGGGACATGTCCCCCATCCCCGTGGCACACTGCAGCACACACACATAGCAATCACAGCACATACCATGACAATGTGGCACAAAGTGCAACACCCACACTGCAGAACAGGGGACACAACTGGGTCCGCCCAGGCGCAGAAACAGAACAATCACATTGGACAGAGCAGGGAACTGTGAGATGCACATCTACCCCTACAACCCCACATCAGCCATGTAGGCCAAATGGACACTGTCCCAACTCAAATAGCCACCACCGCCCAAACAGTCACAATGTACATTGTCACACAGTCTGCATGTCGACAAGAACACGGCGCCAACACAATGCCAACATGCACCTCCCCTTCACAATGCAGAGGGACAAACAACCCCTCCAGCAGGTCAGAACAGACAACCCATCAGTGATGCCCGAGACGAACACCACACCCCCGACACCGACGCCCTACAACAGCCCATGGACATCCCACACAACCCACCACCAGGGCAGACAAGCTACTCAGAGGAGAACCCAGCCCCTGCAACAGACCACACTGCATGAAGCACCCGCAATCACGGCTGCCTCACAACACTTCACCCACCCACACATGGCACCCCAATGCCAGGTGGCAGAACGCCAAAAGGAGGTGGCCCAACAGGTGAGGGTGTTGCCGAACCCATGGAATGCGAACTAGAACACATACGTGGGTGTCCAATACCCTTCAGGGACCACCTACACCCCATAAAGGAGACCCACACCTCCACAGAGACACATGCACATATCATGTTGAACTGGCTACAGGCACATGCGCCCGGCCCCTTTATTGGCAGTGCCACATGTACAGTGATGCCTGTGCTGGATGTGTGTGGGGTGAGTATAAGCCAGCCCGCACGGAGTGCTTGGTGCTGCTAACAACCTGAACAGTGGACACCAGTGTAATGGAAACAAAAAACACCAGCATAACAGAGTCAAATGCAGAGCAACATGGAGGGATCCGGAGTAAGGACAGAGGTCACCCAATATTCAGTCAGGAGGTTCCGTGAGTTGCAGTGCACTGAGGTAGGGGCACTAGAGAAGAGCGCGCTCATGTGAAGAAATTGCTAGGATTGTGTCCCTTCGGGTTAGTCCTGATGCAGATGCAGTGGGGTGTGTTACACCTGCATCAACTTCCTCATCAACGTCCCAGGTCTCCCACACTGCCTGAGGTGACAGTTGCGTCCGCAGTCCACAGCACAATACCCAGTATAAGATCCGGGTGTGTAGCTTGACTACCACCACCAGTCTGCATTCCTGCCTTGGGGCTGTTGCCACCTGCCCTCCCATTGTCTGTGCCTTCTCCCGTCCGCACACTTGACACATCCTCCTCATCATGGTCCCAGGTCTTCCCCACTGCATGGGGTGACATTGCTGCGCAACCTCACAACAGCACAAAACTCAATCAGGAACGGACAATGGCTTGCGGTGCACTGAGTCACTGGCACCTGGAGTGCTGAGCAGGGTATCAGGCCAATGATGGCATCCACGACAGGTCTGAGCAACTCCGTAGGTCTGTCAGGACCACCGTTTCGACTCTGGCAGATGGCGGTTGGAGGTGGTCCTTGCGGTGGTGGCGTGTGCCTCCTGCGGTGATGCGACGTCCGGGCCGGTCAAGACTCGATGCTTTGTGTGGGCCCTGGTGGCCGGCAGTTGAGGCCAGAGGATGCGGACAGCGCAGGGCCACAGACACATGGCGTTGATGACCCCAAGACCATCGCTACAGAGGCCATTCAATGTCCCAGAAGGAGGGGTACCAGGCCTGAGCAGCACAGAGTTAGTGGCCCCGGATGCACTGCGGCCGGCACAGGCACCCAGCCACGGGACGGTGACTTGAGGTGCAGTCAGATGGGCCATGCGACCTGAGCGGGTCCCCATCAATGTCCGAGGTGTATGTTGCGGAGGGTTTCGGGGGACAGTGGAAGGTGTCCTCCAGGGCATGATGCGGAAGGTCTGATGTTATCTGGAAGCAGCAAATGGAGGAGTGGAAAACGCAACCCTCGTTTCCACCAACAATTCGGTATCAGCTACATGAGGATGAAAACTAGCCCCTAGTCCATAGACTCAAACGCCACCAATGTGCGACCAGTGAGTGTCCATGAATATCGGGGAACACACTTAGTGGCACAGGTGCTGAGAGGGGATGCAGTCTGCGATGATGCCGGTACACAGATGTGAACTCCAACATTGCCTAATCAAGACTCTGTGACCTACTGGACCGCAGTGTAGGCCGGAGGCAGCGGTCAGCATGGGCCCACAGACACGTGTCATGTGCCTGTGATGCATTCGTTTGCTTCACTGAAAGCAGGGAGTTCAGTGATATCACCCCTGCAGTAGACATCCGGTCACTGCCATGGTGTAATCAAGACTCAGTTCCAAATGTGTGACCTACCTGACCGTGGTGTAGGCCTGAGGCAGCGGTCAGCACGGCCCATTCGCCGAGTGTCGTCGGCATAGGTTGGATGGCCCCACCAGCCTGTGTAGTTCAGGTTCAGTGGCACCACGTGTAGCCGGCTGGCATTGAACAGGGTTAGTGGCACCACGTGTAGCTGGCTGGCGTTGAACAGGGTTAGTGGCACCATGTGTTGCAAGAAGCCCATATGGAACTATGCCTCACTGATCGGGGGGGTCTGGTGCTGTGGCCGCTGTCCCGGATTTGGGGTCACTGCCATTCATGACTCAGGACACAGTTTCACATATGGGACCTACTGGTCCGAAGAGTAGGCCGAAGGCGGCAGTGGAGTACGTCAACGAGAAAGGAATAAAGCGGGCCTGTGTCGTGGAGGCCGTGGTGGTCTCAGGTGGCTGCCAAGGTCACGGGCCTCGGGCTTGGAGCTTGCGCTGACACGTGGTGGGCCCTCCTTGACACACTCCGGTGTCGGCAGGTGATCAGTGTGGCGTGGCTGCGCTGGGGCGGGCCTGACGGGTTGGTGGTCTAGCGTGCCGGGGTCCGGCAGGCGCACGGCATCGCAGGCAACTCCGCTCACGAGGATGGCGTCGGCCTCGTGGCGAGTTGGGAGGCACCGCCCTGGCAGAGACGTGTGTCTTTCCGGAAGAGGACCATGCCCAGGCCTACGTGCTTTTTATTCACACCCCTACGCTGGTGTGGCGTACGCCGGGCCATCCCACTCCGCTGACGCTTAGGGGGGGCGTAACAGGCAACATTTCCACGAGGTCCCCCACTGGCTGGGGTGACATGGTGGCGTCCACTGTCCACTACACTCCATACACAAGCGGTGTATGTCGCCATGGATATGGGTGTGTTCTGCATACTGCAAGGTGTCCAGCACATCTCCGGCACTCTTGGCAATGTGTACTTTCCCAATCATGGTTCTACTGCATCCTTCACACATGCCTGGTTGCCACCTCTCCCCACATTCGGCTATTATGTGGCTGAGGTGCCATGCCGTTGCTGGCTCATGTTCAGGGCTTGCCCATGTGGACATTGTAAGTTGTTCTGTCGTGTCTGGTGGGTGGGCATATTGTTGTGCCTGTTGTATGTGATTTTGTGACGTGTGCATTGCCAGCGTTGAGAGTTGCATGGTTGTGGAGTTGAGGTGTGTGGGGTATTCATTTGTATATTGCCAAGGGGCTGTGCATTTCCCTTGTTGCCATCCTGGGAACGCTGGTTGATGATGGACTGTTGGAGGATGAAGGTATCATGCACACTGGCTGTGTATTTGAAGGCGACATTGTTGGGTGTTCCACGGTGTTCTGTTGTTGCCTGCACATTGGTGTGAGACGTGTGCTTCCTGTTGCGGTGATTGTGTGCTGTGTCACCAGGGGGCACAGGTAGTACATGTGTCCTGTGTATTGCCCCCAACATGTGCGTGCATCCTGCTTGGGCACATGGTCCTTGCTTGGTCTCCAGCAGATCCTGCGCATTGTGTTGTACGTATGGGGACTGGGGTACCAGGGTGATGGTGATGTCCAGGACAGGTGTGGGGGACTTGGATGTGGCTGGCTGTGAGACTCCTCTGACTCTGGCGGGTGTTGGTTGGGGGGTCCTAGGGGCCAACAGGTGCAGCCACGCCATCAGCTTTGTGTGGGGTGGGATGTTGGTTGTCCGCTGTGTTGGTGCCGTAGGCCTGTTAGGCGATGATGGCCAGGATGCGTAGGTTGGTTGTCCCTTTCAGCCTGTAGTGGACGATGACATTGTCAGATGTTGGGTCTGTGCGGCTGGTACGTTTCCTGGGGTTCAGCTATCTTTGTCTGCGCTGCGTCTGTGGTGGTCCGGGGGGGTGGGGGGGGGTGTTCCGGGTGTGGGTTGGGGTCCTGGGGTGGTGGAGGTGGGTGTTGTGGCCCTCTTGGGTGTCCGGGCCGCATGATGGGTGGCTCCATGGCATCTGTTGCCCTTCGGATGTGGCCCTGGCCTGTGCTCCCTTTTGTGGTGCTGGCTGCCGTCCGACTTTACACCAGGTCAGAGCAGGTGTAGATTTCCTAGTGCTAACGCGCCTTATCGCCTGTTTTGTGTTTTTATCGCGGATGTGGCTTGTCGTTGTGAATGTTGAGGTGTGCTGTTGTCTCGACTTTTGTCATGGGAACGCCTACTCTGCATCTCATTAGCGATATTTGCGGTGGTCCTCTGTGGCGATGTTTTTTGCGGCTGCTATCGCGGGTAAACTGGTGCTGTGGGCTGTTAACCCCGGCTTGTGAATGGGGAGGTAAATGTATCACGACTTTGGCTGCGATGAAGTGCCGTTAATTCGGCGATAGCTCCTTGTGAATATGCCCCTAGGAGTATTCCAGTTCGGTGTTAGGTTGGGGGTAGAAAACTCTCTAATTATCATCATTTACAACGTCCTAAGACATGTCATTGAAATCAAAGACTTAAATGCATAATTAAGACTTTGAATGTGCATGTTTCTGAAGCAAATGTTGTCAGGGTCATCTATCAGGTTAGTTTGAGAGCACATCAGAGCCTTGGGCCTTGAATATGGGGGAATCCAGCCCTTGCTTTTGCTGCCTACATTTTGTTTTGTGTGTCTTGTGTCATTATGTTTAAAACGCCTTTAAAAATACATTGTTCATTTTGGTTTCATTCTACTTTCTTTTTTAACTTATTTTTATTTATATTGGTTTGGGAAAAGAAAGAAGTCTGTATGAGTACAGATATCACACCACTAATACAGATTTCTTTTAAGTGACTGTAACAAAACGGCCAGCAAATAGAATTATGTGGAGGTAGGGGAGGAATAGAGAAGTAGTGGGAAGGTAAAAGTTAAGATTAGGGAAAGTTTTTTTTTAGTCTAGAGTGTGACCCAACAGTGATGTTAGATAAGGCATTTGCTTATAAGAAGAGGTGAAGATGAAGGCCAAAATTTGGCCAAAATATTGGAATCTCATGTGGCCAAATGCCTCTGTGCTTTCATTGAGCAGTCTGACTACCTTGATC
Source organism: Calotriton arnoldi (assembly GCA_963921515.1). Lineage (NCBI taxonomy): Eukaryota > Metazoa > Chordata > Amphibia > Caudata > Salamandridae > Calotriton > Calotriton arnoldi. The sequence goes on from CAWUFW010011099.1 coordinate 344,621, forward strand.
CAAACCAAGCGGGGTTTCGCCCAGCCCATTCAACCGAGGCAGTAATACTTACTGTATTGGACACGCTTCGAGAGGAAGCCGATAAGGGCTCCCCCCAGGCCTTGGTGCTGTTGGACCTGTCCGCGGCATTTGACACGGTCGATCATGGCATCCTGATCGACCGTGTCAAGGCTGCTGGCCTTAAGAGAGCGGCGTCCAGCTGGATTGAGTCATTTCTTGAGGAGCGTACCCAGTCAGTTCGTCTTTCCCAGTTTTTTGCACCAAAAATGGCAACGACATGTGGAGTACCTCAGGGCTCCTCATTGTCCCCTCACTTTTTTAATCTTTACCTTCTTCCCCTACTTCGGTCCCTGAAAAACAGGAAGGTGTGCACGTATAACTATGCAGATGATCTGCAACTGGTGTTCTCGATCGATAATTCACCAGACTCGATATCTGAATTCCAGGCAACGATGCTGCACATCCGTGACTGGATGAATAATAACCAGTTAAAATTAAATCCAGATAAAACTGTAGTGATTCTGATAGGTGGTCCCCTGAACCCTTGGAACGCACAGTTTTGGCCAAGTGAATTAGGCTCCCCCCCCTATTCCTTCTTCCTCGGCCAAAAGTCTGGGAGTGATCATCAATAGTGATCTCACTATGAAATCTCAGATAGGAGCAGTAACTTCCACCTGTTTCTTTCAGCTGAGGAAGATAAGGAAGATCAGGCGATTACTTACTCGGGAAGCTTTAATCCAGGTGGTCCTAGCCATGGTGATATCACACCTGGATTATGCCAATTCTCTATACTTTGGCATCCCGCTATATCTCACTAAAAGACTGCAGATGGTGCAGAACCAGGCAGCCAGGCTGATATCTCAGCAACCCAGATGGGAACATACCTCCCCCACTATGAGAAAGTTACACTGGCTTCCTATACCACAAAGATGTGCATTTAAAGTTGGTTGCCTTATTTTCAAGGCCTTGTATGGTGCTAGCCCAAAATTCATATCCAGACTCGTTCAAAAATATATACCTTCACGGAGCTTGCGCTCCACCCACAAGAACTTCCTAACCATTCCTTCCTATAAACGGAAACGAATAGGTGGCTGCAGGTTTGCAGTATTGGCACCCAGCTTCTGGAACACTCTTCCCTTGGACATCAGAACCTGCACTGAATTCTCTAGATTCAGAAGGCTTCTTAAGACTTGGCTATTCACCCAAGCTTATATCTAGATTCTGCAGACAACTAAATACATGGGGCTCCAGCAATATCTTAAGTCAGCGCCAAGAAACCAATTGGTGTATGTGCGCTTTACAAGAAATTTTAACATAACATGAAGGGATTTCATTGTGTTATGCTATGGATAACGCTTGTGGCTCACTAGTCAAGCCAGTAATTTTGATATATTCAAGTGGGTCTCTTACTGCTCTGACGATGATGTGGAAGTAGATGGGTTTTGATTCCAAGATTAAGTATGGAGTAGATGAAATAGCTAAGATTGTATTCATTTCATTCAACCTTGACCGAATAAAATAGCTGATAATAGCATTCATAGAGTCCCTGTGAAAAATGTGTTGCAACATAGGTGTCAGAACGGTGCATTTTGTGCCCTAAAAAAGTGCCCAAATAATCCACTAATTCAATTCCATACTTGCCTATTGATCCATTGACCAGTTTACATCTGACCTAGTCCTCGAAGCGCTTAAATGGCATCTTATGACCATTGTCTCGATTGGTGAGAGATTAACATCTCTTAATTTGATAAATTAATCTTTGGGTATTCAAGGCATTGAGTTCCCAGTCTCAAGCACGTTTTTACTGGCTAAGTCAACTGATCAGTAAGTGACAGAACTTGGATCCTATAAGTGATGGCAGATCCTTTGTAGGGCAGTGGCTGCTACTTTTCAACGATCAGGGCAAGAATATGAAATTTTGTATCATTTGGACAACATTGAGCTACTAAGTCACAAAACCAGAATTTTCAATTAAAAACGGCTTTTCTGGGATAGCAAGCAATGCAACATACAGAAAAGTGGCCTTATATTTTAAATTATTAACATTTTCACTGTTTTGGCAATACAGACCAAGATTAGAGAGAACAAGTACAGTTGTCCTACAATGTGTGCTATGTTTCAAAACTCTTAACTAAATGTGTCCGTAGTGATGAAAACTAGTTTACTGTTAGCCGGAGGCCATGTTTAATGAGTCATCTTGTGCCTACTACTTTTTTCCCTATTTTATCTAAAATGGACTGGAGGAAGCAGTCTGACTCACTGTTTCCCTTTTCTTTTCATTGTATTACATCTAGTAACTCAACAAGATTCTTTCCTGTTTGATTCTTCTCAAACTCCCCATACTTTCAAGTGTGGGTGGAGCCCATTCCAATCTAGTCAGTCCCTTGTTGATTTCCATTTTTTTACGTACCACTGCTTGTACTTGCTCAGCATTTTTTTTTTGTTTAAATTTCTTTATTGATTTTAGAAAAACCGGAACACTAACGAGCCAGTGTGCTCCACAGTCATCGGGATGCAACCCGGAATTTGTATAGCTAAATTCGGCTGTCATAAACAATATAAACGAAAAAAGGAACACCCCCCACCCACCCACCCACCTCCTCCTCCCTGAAAATAATTACTCCCATTTACAAAGGGGACAAACAAGGATCTGAAAAGGGACCTTCTAAGGCCTACTATGCGGCGGACATACTAGGGGTTGTCTGCATAGGGGGGTCTGCTAGTCTCAGGAGTCGTAGATATTTGGGGCAGGTAAGCTCCGTAAATTCCGAAGTCAGTAGTGTGAGAAAAGGCGCCCATAAATCGTGGAAGGAAGCCCCGGGGTTGGTCAAGGAGAGGGAGATCTTTTCCATCCCCAGGATGGCCCACAGACGATGGAGCCATCCCAGTCGAGTGGGGACGATCTTGGTACCCCAATGTGTCAGGACGTTTTGGACCGCCGCCCCCAAGGCCATCTGTCGACCCCTCTTGGATGTAAGAGGAAAGGTAAGTATTTTTACTTTCGCCACCACCCATCTTCCTTTCTTGTCTACTACTGTGTCTTCAATACTTGCCCTCAAGGATTTCTTGAAGAGTATCGCCACCCCCTTAACACAGCATACCTGGTTTGTACATGCACAGGTTTCTACCCATTTTTGCGTTTTCAGGATTTCCTCCCATTCTTTTTTTAATAAGTGAGTTTCTTGTAGTATCAGTATTTCGGAGTTCACTATTCTTAAATATTCCAGAATTTTTGCTCTTCTTTTCCTTATTCTTAGGCCATTAACATTCCATGTCATTATATTAACCGCCATTTAGCCTTGCTCCATTTGAGCTTGCCCAATTTGATACTAGTTTCCTGTTTCTTCTAGCAATTGCACGGGCCCTTTCTCCCTTTCTTTGTAAAGCTAGGACTTTTTATATTTTTTCCCCTATTTTGCTCCCCACCTTGTGTAATTTTTTTTTTTTTGTATATAAATTTTTACATGTGCTATCCCAACCCTCTTCTCCCTCCCAGGAGAAGCCTCCCTTTCCTTCATTTGGGCTATTCCTTAGCCCTATTTGAGCTCCTCACTCTTTCCATACTCTTCTTTGGTTATGTTCGTCAAACTTGATCCTTTGTTTGCGCCTTAATTTGTTCTATGAGGCACTCCACCTCCTTTGGATCTCTGATATTGTGCATCTTGTTCTGCCACATTATTCTTAGTGATGCTGGAAACCGCATTTGGACTGTTGCTCCTAAAGATTTTAGTTCTTGCATGAATTGACCTAGCTGCCACTGCCTGTCCTGTGTTGTCTTAGAAATGTCTGATCTAATTTTACATGACCAATTACTTTGGGAGTATGAACCTGCCTTCAGGCCTTCACTTAAAATCCTCTCCTTGAGTGTATATGTTTTAAAATTTATGAGAATTTTCCTCGGATTTTTCCTAGTTTTGTTCCTCCCAAAGGGGTCGCGATGGATTCTTTGAATGTCCTCTGCAAGATTAGCAGCCTTCGTCCAGGGGATTAACTCTTCTAGTAGCTTTATCGTGAAATTTTTGATGTCTTCCCCTTCCAAGCCTTCTGGAACATTAGTAATTCTAAGGTTGTTCCTCCTTGCCTGATTTTCCATTGTTTCCATTCTGTCGCTTATTTGTCTATCTGCTATTTTAAGTAGGTCTATTTCTTTTTTGTTTTCTCCTACTTTTTTCTTGAGCGACCCTATTTCCGACTCCACAGAGGTAACTCTCTCCATGAGCGTATTAATTTTCTGGTCCATTACCTCACACGCTTCTTGAATTTTTGTCTGGTTTCTCTCTGATATCGCAAAGTTAGATCTCATTTCCTGCATCATTGTGCACATCATTTTTCCATACCTTCTTTATTTTCTTGTAAGGGCAGGCCATCATCGGCCATTTGAGCACTAGCCACATCTGGCTCTGCAGCGCTTACCACTTGCTCTTGTTGGTCTAATAATGTTAAAGCACTGAACCTACTACCATTGCTTCCTGTTGTAGACATTGCAATTTCTGAGCTATCTTTGGGGGTCTCCCTGTTCCCTTGACTTGCGTTTTGTTACTGCTTCTTTCCACTTTCTGTGCTTCTTGTACTTTAAAGAAAGACTTTAAGGAAGGTGTTATCTTTTGTTTTGCGGAACCTAGTGCTTTTAATTTAGCCTGACTTGCTCTGGACAGAGGAGGTTGTGATTTTCCTGCTGCGGTTTGCTTTTTCTTTTTCTTTGTGCTTCTAGGAGCCACGGGAGGAGATATGTCAGAAGTAGATGAGGAGGTTTTAATTTTTGCGTAAATATTTACTGTATCAGCGGAATACCCTGCCCCCTCTTCTAATGGTAAAACCTTGCTTCTTAGACAGTAGCTCCCCTTGAGTTGCCCTTGTTTTGCTAGTTTTGGTAGTTTCAGCGGGGTACTCACCAAAGCGGGGACAGGAGTGGGAGTGGGAGTGGGAGTGGGAGAGGGAGAGGAGGGGATGGAGTTGTTAAATCCACGCTTCCCGAGTTCTCTTCCTTGTCTGCCACCCTTACCCCTTCAGCCTCCAGATCTTGAACTAATACTTGTAGGTGGACTATGTGTTTTTTATGGAGGGAGACGTAGAGTTGCTGCCTTGTTCTAGCACCCCCTCTCCCCCTCCCTTCCCTTCCGCTCCACCTCCTAAGAGTTGATGCACTTCGTGCCTCTTGCCCTTGCCTCGGGTAGCTTGCACTGTTGCTCCGCTTTCAAGCCTACAAAGTGCCTCTCGAGGATCGTTCTGATCCTTTAGTAAGCTGTAGGGCCCGGGCGTCTTCCCCCTGTATGTGACCCTTGCTGCAGCCCTCCTATAGGAGCGGCACGCTATGGCTGCCTCGGACCACACTGGTATCGCGCCCCAGCGTGGCTCCTGTTCCTCCTCCACTTTCCCGTTTAACTCCAAAAAAACAACAGCAAGAAGCGAGACTTAGTCTAACAAATTACTGCTCCAATGCTCGTATCCTCGAGCGCCTAGGCTCCTGCCCCCAAACTCCGCTTATTCAAATGTCAATTATTGTACCCAGCGCTCAGCGCTCTCCCTCAGCCTACCTTTGCGCTGAAATTTCATCGTACGGAACCTCAATTGTATCTCTGCTCCTGTTTCCTTCCTTTTTCGCGTTCTGGTTCCAGGACCGTACTCCTTCCTTTTTCCTGCGCCCGCGGATGTCGCTCGGTTTTTCAGCACCACTGCCTTCGTTAACCCTGCTAACCCGGATCGGGAAATCCGGCCACGTTGTAGCTCACCCTGCACGTTTGAGTCCGTCCCTGTGCTCCGCTCTGATTACCGGGTGCTGTTTTCCTTGTGCTCTCTGTGGCAGGTCAGTAAAAGTGGTATAACATGCGTGCCTAGAAATCTGCTTCACATTGTGGTTACCAGGATCGCTGTTGTTAGTTTGACCAGCAGCGCTTCTCCATAGAGTGAGGAGCTCCCGACCGAGCTCTCTAATCGGCCGCCATCTTCTAAAAATACACAACAGTTTATTTACAGTGGTCGGTTATTACGGACCCAACCTGGATGACCCGGAACCACTCCAAAAATTGTACTCACAATTATTGTCCGCACATGCGCCTATAATAATGGGGGAGATTTCAACATTATACTTGATGTAAAGAAAGACAGATTTCCGATCAGGAATGGTCCAAACTTACCGAAAATGAGGCAGTGGGTAAACCTTTGCATTAATGACCTAGGTATTATGGATATATGGAGGAAGAAAGGAGCCAAGACTAATCAGTTTACTTTTCAGAATAAGAGACTGGGTCATGCCTCCAGAATAGATTACTTCCTTATAGACAGGGGTCTACTAAATTCGACACAAGGGGTAGAGCATCTACCCGCACACTTGTCGGATCACTCTGCAGTGATCTTACACCTTAGTTTATGTGGTCGTAAGCTGCCCCCCAGATGGACGGCAGATAGAGTTATCTTTCTAGATGAGAACTGTATTAAATCCTTATCAAAGGACACTGAGGAGTTCTTTCAAATTAATAAAGTTGGCACTACGAAACAGATTGCTTGGGAAGCCTATAAAGCCTTTATCAGGGGTAGAATAACTTGTCTCGCATCCCACAAAAATAAATCTAAAAGAAACACGATCAGGGAACTTGAAAACGAGATAATAACCTTGGAGGAAGAATTAAATAAAAGGACTAATACCACGCAAGAAATCACTAGTATTGAGGAGGATAGAAAGCAGAAAAAAAATGACCTGGGAGACATCTTGGAAAAAATAGTGAAAGACAAATGGGAGGCAAGCAAATTATCACACTATGAATACGGAGAAGGCTGTGGAAAATTACTGGCATGGAAACTAAAAATAGAGGCAACATGAAATAGGATAACAAAACTACAAAAAGAAGACCAACAGTACACTACAGAAGAGGGTGATATCAGAAAAGAATTTGTGACATTTTTCAAGAAACTATACTCAGAGGAGAAGGTGGCTACGGAAGAACAGATTCAATCAGTTTTGGGAAAAGTAACACTACCAAAAGCCTCACAGGAGCAAAATATAGAGGCTTAATCAAGGTATTACTGCGGAAGAGGTTCTGGAATCTCTGAAGAGATTAAAAAAAAGCAAGGCGGCAGGTCCAGATGCCCTCCCAAACGAGTTATATATTCATCTGAGAGAAGTGATAGCTACCCCACTGACAGAACTTCTAAATGAAGTATATATAGGAAAAGGATCTCTTCCAGCCTCCTGGAATGAAGCAACCATCACTGTCATACTTAAACCAGGGAAAGATCCAACCCTGAGTGAATCCTACAGACCAATTTCGCTTTTAAATACGGATTACAAGATCTATACACAAATTTTAGCAAAAAGATTGAGAAAGATTGCGGGTTCAGTAATAAATATAAATCAGAAAGGCTTCATCGGAGGGAGGCATATTCAAGAACTGATACATGAGCTTATTACAGCAATAGACATAGCAATACATAATACAATTCCGCTATCAATCATAACCCTAGATGCTGCCAAAGCATTTGATAGGGTGAGTTGGGACTTTTAAACGCAACCTTAGTGAAATTTAACCTAGGAGACACTTTTTTGAACGCAATCAAACAAATTTACAAAAGCCCCTCAGCAAAAGTTTTAGTAAACGGTGTGTTAACCGAAGAAATTATGATAAAAAGGGGCACTAGGCAGGGGTGCCCGCTATCCCCCTTATTGTTCGATCTCTACATTGAGCCATTAGCGGAACTGATAAGAGAAGAAAAGGAAATAATACCGTTTAGCTACCAAGGATGGGAAAAGAAGGTTGCTCTCTTTGCGGATGATATGATGGTGTTTACAAGCAACATAACTGCGTCCCTCCCTAGACTTGAAGAAATCCTGGAAAAGTATGGAGCAGTATCAGGCTACCTTGCAAATCACGCAAAAACAGAATTCCTAGAATGGAACAGCAACTCTCAAGACCCAAGGGTAAAAGACAAAATAAAATATCTAGGTATTGACCTCACAGTGGATATAAAAAAGATCCCAAATCTAAACTTTGAGAGAATCCACAAACAAGTAAGAAAATTGCTAAAAGTATGGGGGGTTTACCGTTGTCTTTTATGGGAAGATCAAACATAATAAAAATGGCCATACTTCCAAAATTTACCTATCTGTTTGGTAATATTCCATTAGAATTTAATACTGACAAAATAAAAAAACTACAAGGGGAATTGAGCGGCTTCATCTGGGCCGCAAAAGGTACAAGGATAGCTTGGAAGAAGCTGAGAAGAAATAAGACGCAAGGAGGAATCGCTAGTCCTGATATACTACAATATTGCAGAGCATTTCAATTTAAAAATGTAAGGAAACTATTGGAAAGTTTCGATCAATACCCGGATCATTTGAAGGCGGCAGTTAACAAGAAAGAAAGCTACTATCTTTATAAATTTGGCCATCCCAGGTTCTTCAAGAAAATAAAGCTAAAAACCCTGAAGGCGGCAGCTTCACTCTGGTTCCAGATGAGGAAGACACTCAAAATTCCATACTATAGTAAATATGCGCCGATCTGGAATTCCCGGGAACTCAGACTGCCTAAAAGATAGGCTAGCAAATCCCCTCAGAGAAAATAACATTACAAAATGGGGTGAGTTAATGATACAGAACTCTCTCATAGAATGGGAGGCCCTGAGAGAACAAACTAGAGGCACAATCTCGAGATTTAAGTATTACCAGTTAACCAGTTGGGTCAAGAATCTAAAGGACATTGAAAACGGCAATGGGGCAGCTGAGGAAATGATACAGAGCAATAAAATTAAAAAAAGAGAAGTCGCATACTGGTACTGGGCATTGATACAAGAAGGTGAAGACGACTACAAAATTCCTGACGAGATCTGGGGAAGCGCACTGCCGGAAGTGGATATCCAGCATATATGGCAAGTATCTACAGCTACATGTTGGAAAATTGTGAAATCTGCTCCATTAAGAAGGAACCATCTATTCACTATCCATAGAGCATATTGGACCCCAAAGAGGTTGTCGAAAATTAAAGGCCAAAGAAACAGAAGCTGTCCCAAGTGTGGAGAGGTGGGTGCAGACGATCTTCATATGTTTCGGCAGTGCCCAAGCTTGGAGGAATTTTGGATAGACACGGGTAAGACACTGTCAAAAATATTGGGACGGCAGATTGCGGTGAGTATAGACTTGGTTATCTTTGGGATAAGCCAGTTAGAGGAGGGAGCAAGAAAGTTGAGTAAAGACCAGGAGAAAATCCTCTTCATATTAATACTTCTAGCAAGAAGGGAAATATGTATTAATTGGATAAAAAGTTCACCCCCATTACATAGAGATTGGCTAGCCTCTGTACACAGAACACACTCACTAGACATGAGCCGTCATAAGGGAAGGAGAAATAAATTCTGGAATATTTGGGAAAACCAAATTTCATAAACTAAGCCATGGGTAAATAATTGTCTGGTCCTATGATTAGGCAATGCAATAGATGCTTTCAAGTGGAACTTGAAGGAGTAGTCAAAGTGACTATCTCAGCCCAGATTCAAATTGCACGAGGAATGGACAAAAGGGGCCCAAGCACAGAGGGCAAGTGGACAAGCTCCACACACAAGACTTGACTACCCAGGAGATGCCCTAAAGAGCCGGTTCCAAAAGGGTAATGGGCCCCTGACACCTCCAACCCTTAGAATATTGCTATATGAGGACTAAAAAAAAAAAAAAAAAAAAAAAAGAGGAAAGGTAAGAGCGTTAGGGAGACCTAAAAGAACATAAGCTGGGAATCTGGGAATCTGAGTATCAAAGTGGAAGTCTATGTCGTCTAGTACCTGCTGCAGTAGTTGTCCAGGAGGGGACACTCCCACAGCAAGTGGGTAAGGGTGCCCAGCACGGCACAGTCTCGCCAGCAGTGGGGGACTACGTGAGGTATTGCCCCTGTGAAGACGCACCGGGGTTAAATACCAATAGGTGGCCACTTTAGTGTCAGTCTCTGTAGAGGACACGTTACGTGCAGTACGTCGGGCTCTGTGATAAATATCCCTCCATTCTTTCTGGGTTAGTGCCCTACCCAACTCCCCCTCCCAGCGTAGTTGTCCGGGGGACTTCCCATCGTCTGAAGTGCGTCGGGTGAATCTGTAAAAAAGTCCGAAGTCAGTCGTGCATCGGTATGTCTCGTCAGCCACTTCTCGAAGGGAGTAAGAAGCCTCTCTGCGCCCACTCGTACTCCCTTTTGAAGAACCCAATGTCGGATTTGTAAGTACCGATACCGTTCCGTCTCAGGGATGCCATGGTCAGTACGAAGGGTAGAGAAAGGGCGCGGCCCCGATAGATCAAAGAAGTGGCCTATGGAGCGGCAGCCCTCCGTTGTCCAGTGGCGAGAGGCCCTGGGGTCAAGTCCTGGGGTAAAGTCAGGGTTCTGTACTATAGGCGTAATCGGGGATGGGAACGTTGCGAGCCCCCTGGATGTCGCAGTTTTATCCCATGCTAACAATGTGGGACAGGTCACCTCTGACAGGTATAGATTGCGAGGACGCCCTGCGCGGGAAAGATAAGGTACACCTCATAAAGGCTGGCCTGCCAGGGACCTATCCATGAACAGCCAATGTTTTTCGGATTCAGGACGTGACCACTCCACTAGCACCCTCATCTGGGCCGCCCGCCAGTAAGCTATAAGGTCAGGAATACCTAGTCCCCCCTCCACTGGGTCTCTATAGGCAAGCGCCCTACTCATCCGGGCCCTCTGGTCCCGCCAAATAAAGCGCTCTATGTCACGTTGCAATTCGTGTACGACTCCCATTGGCGGGGTCAAGGGGAGAGTGTGAAACAGGTAGAGAGTCTGGGGTAATATTACCATTTTCACAGCGGCGATGCGGCCTAACCATGAGAGAGAGTGAGGCCTCCATTTCTGGAGGGAGTTGCGAATATGTTTCAGAATCGCTGTGTAATTCGTTGTTCTGGTGGCCGCAGTAGTAGCGGATACCTGCAAACCCAAGTAGGGAATGGAATCACGGGCCCATTGGATCGGATATGTGCGCTGCAGGAGCTCCAGAGTGTCAGGATTTAGAGATAAAGCGAGGGCTTGTGACTTATGCACGTTAATTTTGAAACCTGAAGTAAGTGCGAACCGATCCAATTCATCCAGAAAGGCAGGGAGGGAATCCCTGGGATGCTCCAGAGTCGCCACCACATCGTCTGCGTATAAGCAGAGCTTGTGCTCCGAGCTACCAAAGCGCGCTCCTTTAATTTCGGGGTCATCCCGGATTCGTTGGGCCAATGGCTCCATGTAGAGGGCGAACAGCAGCGGGGACAGCGGGCACCCCTGCCTGGTCCCTCTACAAATAGGAAAGGCTGATGAGGCCACCCCATTTACCCGGACTGTAGCTGTAGGAGACGCGTAGCTCCCAAAGATCCAATCTATAAAGCGGTTCGGGAGTCCGAAGTGGACCAGGGTCGCCCTAAGGTACGGCCAATGAACCCTGTCGAACGCCTTTTCCGCGTCGACAGAGAGGATCGATAGAATTTGTTCTATGAGGCACTCCACCTCCTTTGGATCTCTGATATTGTGCATCTTGTTCTGCCACATTATTCTTAGTGATGCTGGAAACCGCATTTGGACTGTTGCTCCTAAAGATTTTAGTTCTTGCATGAATTGACCTAGCTGCCACTGCCTGTCCTGTGTTGTCTTAGAAATGTCTGATCTAATTTTACATGACCAATTACTTTGGGAGTATGAACCTGCCTTCAGGCCTTCACTTAAAATCCTCTCCTTGAGTGTATATGTTTTAAAATTTATGAGAATTTTCCTCGGATTTTTCCTAGTTTTGTTCCTCCCAAAGGGGTCGCGATGGATTCTTTGAATGTCCTCTGCAAGATTAGCAGCCTTCGTCCAGGGGATTAACTCTTCTAGTAGCTTTATCGTGAAATTTTTGATGTCTTCCCCTTCCAAGCCTTCTGGAACATTAGTAATTCTAAGGTTGTTCCTCCTTGCCTGATTTTCCATTGTTTCCATTCTGTCGCTTATTTGTCTATCTGCTATTTTAAGTAGGTCTATTTCTTTTTTGTTTTCTCCTACTTTTTTCTTGAGCGACCCTATTTCCGACTCCACAGAGGTAACTCTCTCCATGAGCGTATTAATTTTCTGGTCCATTACCTCACACGCTTCTTGAATTTTTGTCTGGTTTCTCTCTGATATCGCAAAGTTAGATCTCATTTCCTGCATCATTGTGCACATCATTTTTTCCATACCTTCTTTATTTTCTTGTAAGGGCAGGCCATCATCGGCCATTTGAGCACTAGCCACATCTGGCTCTGCAGCGCTTACCACTTGCTCTTGTTGGTCTAATAATGTTAAAGCACTGAACCTACTACCATTGCTTCCTGTTGTAGACATTGCAATTTCTGAGCTATCTTTGGGGGTCTCCCCTGTTCCCTTGACTTGCGTTTTGTTACTGCTTCTTTCCACTTTCTGTGCTTCTTGTACTTTAAAGAAAGACTTTAAGGAAGGTGTTATCTTTTGTTTTGCGGAACCTAGTGCTTTTAATTTAGCCTGACTTGCTCTGGACAGAGGAGGTTGTGATTTTCCTGCTGCGGTTTGCTTTTTCTTTTTCTTTGTGCTTCTAGGAGCCACGGGAGGAGATATGTCAGAAGTAGATGAGGAGGTTTTAATTTTTGCGTAAATATTTACTGTATCAGCGGAATACCCTGCCCCCTCTTCTAATGGTAAAACCTTGCTTCTTAGACAGTAGCTCCCCTTGAGTTGCCCTTGTTTTGCTAGTTTTGGTAGTTTCAGCGGGGTACTCACCAAAGCGGGGACAGGAGTGGGAGTGGGAGTGGGAGTGGGAGAGGGAGAGGGAGGGGATGGAGTTGTTAAATCCACGCTTCCCGAGTTCTCTTCCTTGTCTGCCACCCTTACCCCTTCAGCCTCCAGATCTTGAACTAATACTTGTAGGTGGACTATGTGTTTTTTATGGAGGGAGACGTAGAGTTGCTGCCTTGTTCTAGCACCCCCTCTCCCCCCTCCCTTCCCTTCCGCTCCACCTCCTAAGAGTTGATGCACTTCGTGCCTCTTGCCCTTGCCTCGGGTAGCTTGCACTGTTGCTCCGCTTTCAAGCCTACAAAGTGCCTCTCGAGGATCGTTCTGATCCTTTAGTAAGCTGTAGGGCCCGGGCGTCTTCCCCCTGTATGTGACCCTTGCTGCAGCCCTCCTATAGGAGCGGCACGCTATGGCTGCCTCGGACCCCACTGGTATCGCGCCCCAGCGTGGCTCCTGTTCCTCCTCCACTTTCCCGTTTAACTCCAAAAAACAACAGCAAGAAGCGAGACCTAGTCTAACAAATTACTGCTCCAATGCTCGTATCCTCGAGCGCCTAGGCTCCTGCCCCCAAACTCCGCTTATTCAAATGTCAATTATCGTACCCAGCGCTCAGCGCTCTCCCTCAGCCTACCTTTGCGCTGAAATTTCATCGTACGGAACCTCAATTGTATCTCTGCTCCTGTTTCCTTCCTTTTTCGCGTTCTGGTTCCAGGACCGTACTCCTTCCTTTTTCCTGCGCCCGCGGATGTCGCTCGGTTTTTTCAGCACCACTGCCTTCGTTAACCCTGCTAACCCGGATCGGGAAATCCGGCCACGTTGTAGCTCACCCTGCACGTTTGAGTCCGTCCCTGTGCTCCGCTCTGATTACCGGGTGCTGTTTTCCTTGTGCTCTCTGTGGCAGGTCAGTAAAAAGTGGTATAACATGCGTGCCTAGAAATCTGCTTCACATTGTGGTTACCAGGATCGCTGTTGTTAGTTTGACCAGCAGCGCTTCTCCATAGAGTGAGGAGCTCCCGACCGAGCTCTCTAATCGGCCGCCATCTTCTAAAAATACACAACAGTTTATTTACAGTGGTCGGTTATTACGGACCCAACCTGGATGACCCGGAACCACTCCAAAAATTGTACTCACAATTATTGTCCGCACATGCGCCTATAATAATGGGGGAGATTTCAACATTATACTTGATGTAAAGAAAGACAGATTTCCGATCAGGAATGGTCCAAACTTACCGAAAATGAGGCAGTGGGTAAACCTTTGCATTAATGACCTAGGTATTATGGATATATGGAGGAAGAAAGGAGCCAAGACTAATCAGTTTACTTTTCAGAATAAGAGACTGGGTCATGCCTCCAGAATAGATTACTTCCTTATAGACAGGGGTCTACTAAATTCGACACAAGGGGTAGAGCATCTACCCGCACACTTGTCGGATCACTCTGCAGTGATCTTACACCTTAGTTTATGTGGTCGTAAGCTGCCCCCAGATGGACGGCAGATAGAGTTATCTTTCTAGATGAGAACTGTATTAAATCCTTATCAAAGGACACTGAGGAGTTCTTTCAAATTAATAAAGTTGGCACTACGAAACAGATTGCTTGGGAAGCCTATAAAGCCTTTATCAGGGGTAGAATAACTTGTCTCGCATCCCACAAAAATAAATCTAAAAGAAACACGATCAGGGAACTTGAAAACGAGATAATAACCTTGGAGGAAGAATTAAATAAAAGGACTAATACCACGCAAGAAATCACTAGTATTGAGGAGGATAGAAAGCAGAAAAAAATGACCTGGGAGACATCTTGGAAAAAATAGTGAAAGACAAATGGGAGGCAAGCAAATTATCACACTATGAATACGGAGAAGGCTGTGGAAAATTACTGGCATGGAAACTAAAAATAGAGGCAACACGAAATAGGATAACAAAACTACAAAAGAAGACCAACAGTACACTACAGAAGAGGGTGATATCAGAAAAGAATTTGTGACATTTTTCAAGAAACTATACTCAGAGGAGAAGGTGGCTACGGAAGAACAGATTCAATCAGTTTTGGGAAAAGTAACACTACCAAAAGCCTCACAGGAGCAAAATATAGAGCTTAATCAAGGTATTACTGCGGAAGAGGTTCTGGAATCTCTGAAGAGATTAAAAAAAAGCAAGGCGGCAGGTCCAGATGCCCTCCCAAAGCGAGTTATATATTCATCTGAGAGAAGTGATAGCTACCCCACTGACAGAACTTCTAAATGAAGTATATATAGGAAAAGGATCTCTTCCAGCCTCCTGGAATGAAGCAACCATCACTGTCATACTTAAACCAGGGAAAGATCCAACCCTGAGTGAATCCTACAGACCAATTTCGCTTTTAAATACGGATTACAAGATCTATACACAAATTTTAGCAAAAGATTGAGAAAGATTGCGGGTTCAGTAATAAATATAAATCAGAAAGGCTTCATCGGAGGGAGGCATATTCAAGAACTGATACATGAGCTTATTACAGCAATAGACATAGCAATACATAATACAATTCCGCTATCAATCATAACCCTAGATGCTGCCAAAGCATTTGATAGGGTGAGTTGGGACTTTTTAAACGCAACCTTAGTGAAATTTAACCTAGGAGACACTTTTTTGAACGCAATCAAACAAATTTACAAAAGCCCCTCAGCAAAAGTTTTAGTAAACGGTGTGTTAACCGAAGAAATTATGATAAAAAGGGGCACTAGGCAGGGGTGCCCGCTATCCCCCTTATTGTTCGATCTCTACATTGAGCCATTAGCGGAACTGATAAGAGAAGAAAAGGAAATAATACCGTTTAGCTACCAAGGATGGGAAAAGAAGGTTGCTCTCTTTGCGGATGATATGATGGTGTTTACAAGCAACATAACTGCGTCCCTCCCTAGACTTGAAGAAATCCTGGAAAAGTATGGAGCAGTATCAGGCTACCTTGCAAATCACGCAAAAACAGAATTCCTAGAATGGAACAGCAACTCTCAAGACCCAAGGGTAAAAGACAAAATAAAATATCTAGGTATTGACCTCACAGTGGATATAAAAAGATCCCAAATCTAAACTTTGAGAGAATCCACAAACAAGTAAGAAAATTGCTAAAAGTATGGGGGGTTTACCGTTGTCTTTTATGGGAAGATCAAACATAATAAAAATGGCCATACTTCCAAAATTTACCTATCTGTTTGGTAATATTCCATTAGAATTTAATACTGACAAAATAAAAAAACTACAAGGGGAATTGAGCGGCTTCATCTGGGCCGCAAAAGGTACAAGGATAGCTTGGAAGAAGCTGAGAAGAAATAAGACGCAAGGAGGAATCGCTAGTCCTGATATACTACAATATTGCAGAGCATTTCAATTTAAAAATGTAAGGAAACTATTGGAAAGTTTCGATCAATACCCGGATCATTTGAAGGCGGCAGTTAACAAGAAAGAAAGCTACTATCTTTATAAATTTGGCCATCCCAGGTTCTTCAAGAAAATAAAGCTAAAAACCCTGAAGGCGGCAGCTTCACTCTGGTTCCAGATGAGGAAGACACTCAAAATTCCATACTATAGTAAATATGCGCCGATCTGGAATTCCCCGGGAACTCCAGACTGCCTAAAAGATAGGCTAGCAAATCCCCTCAGAGAAAATAACATTACAAAATGGGGTGAGTTAATGATACAGAACTCTCTCATAGAATGGGAGGCCCTGAGAGAACAAACTAGAGGCACAATCTCGAGATTTAAGTATTACCAGTTAACCAGTTGGGTCAAGAATCTAAAGGACATTGAAAACGGCAATGGGGCAGCTGAGGAAATGATACAGAGCAATAAAATTAAAAAAGAGAAGTCGCATACTGGTACTGGGCATTGATACAAGAAGGTGAAGACGACTACAAAATTCCTGACGAGATCTGGGGAAGCGCACTGCCGGAAGTGGATATCCAGCATATATGGCAAGTATCTACAGCTACATGTTGGAAAATTGTGAAATCTGCTCCATTAAGAAGGAACCATCTATTCACTATCCATAGAGCATATTGGACCCCAAAGAGGTTGTCGAAAATTAAAGGCCAAAGAAACAGAAGCTGTCCCAAGTGTGGAGAGGTGGGTGCAGACGATCTTCATATGTTTTCGGCAGTGCCCAAGCTTGGAGGAATTTTGGATAGACACGGGTAAGACACTGTCAAAAATATTGGGACGGCAGATTGCGGTGAGTATAGACTTGGTTATCTTTGGGATAAGCCAGTTAGAGGAGGAGCAAGAAAGTTGAGTAAAGACCAGGAGAAAATCCTCTTCATATTAATACTTCTAGCAAGAAGGGAAATATGTATTAATTGGATAAAAAGTTCACCCCCATTACATAGAGATTGGCTAGCCTCTGTACACAGAACACACTCACTAGACATGAGCCGTCATAAGGGAAGGAGAAATAAATTCTGGAATATTTGGGAAAACCAAATTTCATAAACTAAGCCATGGGTAAATAATTGTCTGGTCCTATGATTAGGCAATGCAATAGATGCTTTCAAGTGGAACTTGAAGGAGTAGTCAAAGTGACTATCTCAGCCCAGATTCAAATTGCACGAGGAATGGACAAAAAGGGGCCCAAGCACAGAGGGCAAGTGGACAAGCTCCACACACAAGACTTGACTACCCAGGAGATGCCCTAAAGAGCCGGTTCCAAAAAGGGTAATGGGCCCCTGACACCTCCAACCCTTAGAATATTGCTATATGAGGACTAAAAAAAAAAAAAAAAAAAAAAAAGAGGAAAGGTAAGAGCGTTAGGGAGACCTAAAAGAACATAAGCTGGGAATCTGGGAATCTGAGTATCAAAGTGGAAGTCTATGTCGTCTAGTACCTGCTGCAGTAGTTGTCCAGGAGGGGACACTCCCACAGCAAGTGGGTAAGGGTGCCCAGCACGGCACAGTCTCGCCAGCAGTGGGGGACTACGTGAGGTATTGCCCCTGTGAAGACGCACCGGGGTTAAATACCAATAGGTGGCCACTTTAGTGTCAGTCTCTGTAGAGGACACGTTACGTGCAGTACGTCGGGCTCTGTGATAAATATCCCTCCATTCTTTCTGGGTTAGTGCCCTACCCAACTCCCCTCCCAGCGTAGTTGTCCGGGGGACTTCCCATCGTCTGAAGTGCGTCGGGTGAATCTGTAAAAAGTCCGAAGTCAGTCGTGCATCGGTATGTCTCGTCAGCCACTTCTCGAAGGGAGTAAGAAGCCTCTCTGCGCCCACTCGTACTCCCTTTTGAAGAACCCAATGTCGGATTTGTAAGTACCGATACCGTTCCGTCTCAGGGATGCCATGGTCAGTACGAAGGGTAGAGAAAGGGCGCGGCCCCGATAGATCAAAGAAGTGGCCTATGGAGCGGCAGCCCTCCGTTGTCCAGTGGCGAGAGGCCCTGGGGTCAAGTCCTGGGGTAAAGTCAGGGTTCTGTACTATAGGCGTAATCGGGGATGGGAACGTTGCGAGCCCCCTGGATGTCGCAGTTTTATCCCATGCTAACAATGTGGGACAGGTCACCTCTGACAGGTATAGATTGCGAGGACGCCCTGCGCGCGGAAAGATAAGGTACACCTCATAAAGGCTGGCCTGCCAGGGACCTATCCATGAACAGCCAATGTTTTTCGGATTCAGGACGTGACCACTCCACTAGCACCCTCATCTGGGCCGCCCGCCAGTAAGCTATAAGGTCAGGAATACCTAGTCCCCCTCCACTGGGTCTCTATAGGCAAGCGCCCTACTCATCCGGGCCCTCTGGTCCCGCCAAATAAAGCGCTCTATGTCACGTTGCAATTCGTGTACGACTCCCATTGGCGGGGTCAAGGGGAGAGTGTGAAACAGGTAGAGAGTCTGGGGTAATATTACCATTTTCACAGCGGCGATGCGGCCTAACCATGAGAGAGAGTGAGGCCTCCATTTCTGGAGGAGTTGCGAATATGTTTCAGAATCGCTGTGTAATTCGTTGTTCTGGTGGCCGCAGTAGTAGCGGATACCTGCAAACCCAAGTAGGGAATGGAATCACGGGCCCATTGGATCGGATATGTGCGCTGCAGGAGCTCCAGAGTGTCAGGATTTAGAGATAAAGCGAGGGCTTGTGACTTATGCACGTTAATTTTGAAACCTGAAGTAAGTGCGAACCGATCCAATTCATCCAGAAAGGCAGGGAGGGAATCCCTGGGATGCTCCAGAGTCGCCACCACATCGTCTGCGTATAAGCAGAGCTTGTGCTCCGAGCTACCAAAGCGCGCTCCTTTAATTTCGGGGTCATCCCGGATTCGTTGGGCCAATGGCTCCATGTAGAGGGCGAACAGCAGCGGGGACAGCGGGCACCCCTGCCTGGTCCCTCTACAAATAGGAAAGGCTGATGAGGCCACCCCATTTACCCGGACTGTAGCTGTAGGAGACGCGTAGCTCCCAAAGATCCAATCTATAAAGCGGTTCGGGAGTCCGAAGTGGACCAGGGTCGCCCTAAGGTACGGCCAATGAACCCTGTCGAACGCCTTTTCCGCGTCGACAGAGAGGATCAGGCGCTCTGCAGGAAAGCGCTCGGAGCGATCTATTAGATGGAGGAGCCTTTTGGTATTATCGGAGCACTGTCGTCCGGGGACGAACCCGGACTGGTCGGGGTCAATCAGCCCGGGTAAGTGCCGAGAAAGTCTAGCGGCCAGAATGCCCGTGAAGATCTTCAAGTCCACATTGAGGAGGGATATAGGGCGGTAGGAACCACAAAGGCATTTGTCTTTGCCGGGTTTAGGGATTACTGTTATTAGATCCTCCAACATCGAGGGTGGGAGGGAGGAAGCCGGGGCAGGTCCAATTGAATTAAAAACACATACCAGGATTGGGGCCAGTAGCGCACAAAACGTCTTGGGCCCGGTGACTTATTAAGTTTCAGGCGAGAGATTACCGAGATTACCTCCTCTAGCCGGATGGGGGCCTCCAATTCTGCCGCTTGGCTTGGTAATAGTTTAGCCGTGGCTACGTCCCGTAGATAAGAAGTTGGCTCATTCTCAGGTAGGGGCTGAACCGCATATAGGGTCTCATAGAACTGCCGAAAAGCCTCTACAACCTCAGGGTCATCCTCACAGGTCCCCCCCTGCGAATCGCAGTGACCTTATAGGATTGATGTTGCGCCCTGAGCCGATTGGCAAGGAGGCGTCCACAGCGGTGTCCCCCCACATAAAAGGCATGTTTCAGGCGTAGGGCTGCGTATTCGGCCCGATCAACATCTAGCCCGGCCAATTGTGCTCTAGCCGCTTTGAGGAGTTTCAAAACCCTGGGTGCCCCTGTCCTCTGATGTACGCGCTCCAATTCAGCCACCTCCCCAAGCAAGCGCTCTCTTTTCTCTCGTCTATCTTTATTGTCAGCCGCGGCAATGCCAATAAATTCCCCCCGTACCACTGCTTTCATGGCCCCCCAAAGGGTCGTCGTAGGGATGGTGGGGGAGTCATTAAGGTCCAAATAGTCTGTCATACAGCGTTGGATTTGTTGTACCACTGAGGGGCGTTGTAACATGGTCTCTCGCAGACGCCAGAAGTGACGAGTAGGATGTCGATAATGCAATGATAGGGATATTTTTATCGCCGAGTGGTCGGATAAAGGGCAAGGAAGGATCTCCACGTCCCGGGTCTGTCGCTTCAAAGAGTCAGATGTGAGGACATAATCAATTCTGGCGTAGGT
This sequence comes from Calotriton arnoldi, assembly GCA_963921515.1. NCBI lineage: Eukaryota > Metazoa > Chordata > Amphibia > Caudata > Salamandridae > Calotriton > Calotriton arnoldi. The sequence continues at coordinate 365,062 of CAWUFW010011099.1, forward strand.
CTTATGTGGGTGAGAATAAAAGGAGTATGTCCGAGTGTTGGGATTACGTAGTCTCCAGATATCAGTCAGTCCGGCCTCTGTTAGTAGTCGTTTCCCTTCGTTAGAAAGAGCCCCCAACTGTCCCCATCTTTGTCCCGAGCGGTCCAAGTCCTTATCAAATGCTAGGTTAAAGTCCCCCCCAGGAGCAATGTTCTATCCGGTAGGCTCGTGAGTTCATGTATGGTGTCCGTGATGAAGCCCTCTTGCCCACTATTAGGGACATACACCGAGGCGACTGTGAACGTGAGTGCCGCTAAAGTGAAAGTGTGTGCTAGGAGTCTCCCCCTGATCTCGGCCTGCTTACCGCCAACTTGGCCCGGGAACTGAGCGGAGACCAGGATGGCTACCCCTGCTGTCTTGGAAGTGGCAGAAGAAAACATCTGGTGAGGGAATATTCTGGATCTCAATCTGTGTGTGTCTTTAGACAGCATGTGCGTTTCCTGAAGTAAACAGATATGGGCGCCTGATTGTTCGAGATAGGACAAGATGGCCTGTTGTTTAGTGGGGTTATTTAGCCCCTTAACATTAAGGGACACAATGTTGATGTCAGGAGACATGGGGAGAAGTCCCTATATGAGCCATGAATAGTTGCCCCAGATCCAGCAAAGGTGAAAAATGGAAGGGGAGTTGGAATATGAGGCGGGATGCCGCCGTCAGAATGCGGAGGAGGAGGAGGAAACCCAAAAACCCACAACAAAAACAAAGAGGAAGGAAAACCATTTTCGTATGGAGTCTACGATTGTCCGGGCCTCCGCCCAGTAGTGAGGCGTGAGATGGATAGCAGGAACGCCCGCCACCCCCTCCCAGAACCAGGCCCTGCCAATGGAAGCAGGTAGAGTCCAACCATATTGAAGGTCAGAGCATCTCAATCAGGTCACATCAGTCCACAGTGTTCGAGTCTTCCGACAGGGATCAAAGGATTGCCGAGCGCTCTTTGGCCATAGCGTCTGGATCCGGTCGCAGACTCCGCGGTGAGCCTCCCACCCGCTGCCATCGTGTAGCATCATCTCGGCGTCCAGAAGTGGCAGGTTCTTCAGGTGTAGTATGGTCATGTTCTGGCAGCCGGAGGAGCTGTGCGGCCTCAGCATATGAGCGAATTTGGCGTAACTTGCCCTCCCACTTAAAGATAAATCTGAACGGGTGCCCCGAGGAATATGCCACATCCTTAGAGCGTAGAAAGGCTGTAATAGGCCGGAAGTCATGACGTTTCTGCAGAGTGGAGAGAGAAGGTCCTGAAAGAGAAGGGGCTTGCAGGAACGGAATTCGATAGGATGCTTGGCCCGTGCCTCCTTGAGAATGCGCTCTTTGAGTTTAAAGTCATGGACGCATGTTAAAATGTCAGACGGGGGAGCTGTCGGTGACCTTCTAAGCCCCACACGGTGTGTCCGGTCAAGTCTGATCTCCATATCAGGGGGGCTTCCCAAGATATGGCAGAACATGTCCGCGATGAAGGATTCAATGTCCTGTTCCTCCGCTCCCTGAGGCACAGCCCGGATCCGTATGTTGTTGCGGCGGGATCGATTCTCGAGGTCTTCCGCGTGTGCCTGGAGATCTAGGTGCTGGTCCCGGAGGCACAGGACTTCTTGTTGAAGTTGGGACACCTCTTCGTCGCGGACGGCCGTCTGGTTCTCCAGGTCATCCACTCGCTCCCCTACCGAGTCGATGTCCTTCCGCATCTCCCTCAGTTCTGTAGTGAGGTCCCTCCTCATGTTGTGGAATTCCTGCGTGAGGCCAGCGAATAGGGACTCTAGAACGCTGCGGGTGACCGGTCCCTCCATATCTTCCGACCCACGTCCAATCGCTGTGTCACTCTGCTGTGGTGCTGCCTCGGCGCCCCCGGCCCCAGCCTTGAGAAGCAGGTCCCGAACCGACCTGTCTTTTCGGGATTTATTGGTAGCCATCTGGAATGATGTACGGATCCCGGCCAATGGGGGGGGGAAGCTCCGTGCGCGTGGTGATCGCGCTGTCCAAACGAGGGCTCTACTGTCACCGGGTTCCTATGGCAGGAACAGCTCAGGAATGGGTTTACAAACTGCTGTCTGGGCCGCTCCCCAGCAAAGCGTCACCGCCGGTAAGGTCCAGCCCGGCGCCGGCCACCCACCTCTGGCTCTGTTATTCCGTGCTCTGTGTGCAGAAAGGTCTGTTTCGGTGCCTCCTCCCCTCTATCTCCGCTTGTTGGCTGCTAGGTTTGGGGCGAGGCGGCCTGTCCAAGTGCGGCCTGCCACCGCTGCTTCGCTCAGATGGAGAAGGGCGAGGCCCGATCGATGGAGGATCGCGGGCCAAGGGACGGGCAGGTATGCGGGGCGTCCCGCCGTGGGCTTCACAGGCAGTTCAAGGATCAGATGTGAGCCTAGGATGCCCCGGTGTACACAATCACTCAGGAGGGGGGCGGGCTCCGCAGGTCAACACGCCCAGCCGCCGTCTCTCTTCACGGTAGGGCCTGTCTCGTGTGGGCAGAGCCCGGAACCACGCTGCTGCCGTAGCTCTAAAGCAGGCCTGCACAGTCACTGGGATCGCTCGGGTCCCTTGGGTCTGAGGCTGCGAGCATTATCGGGCTACCCCCGGGGATCAGTTCTGGGCCTCCGCCCTTCCCAAGCCAGAACACCAGGTAGGCTGCAAGGCCTCGCTTCTTCGCCCGCTCCGGTCGTCAGGTAGGCCGCGGTGCACTTACTGCTCTGGGGGGGGGCCCCGGCCCCCGACGCCCGGGTCCTGGATGCTGCACCTGCGCCAGTTGCAGGTCAGGGAGGTCCCCGATCGATGATCACGCAGAGGCAGGCGGCTCTTCCAACCTGCCGCCGCCGGCAGGCCACGCTGCAGGCAGGCCCACCGCTGCAGACGGAGGGGCGCAGTCCCAGGGGTCTCCAGGCCGGCGGCTCCGATCTGCCGCTGGGCCGACGGCACACCGCCACCTCCAGGGACTCCGGCGGGGGGACCACCACAATTCTCCGCACTCCGCTCCAGCGCAAATCGGGAGCCCAGCAGCTGGTCTCAGATGCCGCGCGTCTGCTCTGCACTCTCCCGCTGTGGCCCACGAGGTGATCTACGGGTACTCCCGGCTCAGCTCACTGCGGTCATTAGGGCTCGGCAGCTGCAGTCACGCCACTCCGGAGGCAGGATAGGTCGCCCAGGTATGCGCGGGACCGAGACAGGTCCAAATCTGAGTTTAGGGCAGTGCTATACGCCGCTATGCTAGCAGGGCCTGGGCCGTTGGACGGAGCGACGAGCAGGCATGTCCTACTCGGCCGCCAGCTTGGCCACCTTGCTCATCATTTTTAAAGAAAAGGGAAGAAAAGTATATGGTGAAAACGTTTTTTTTCTTTTAACCTGGGATAACAATATGCAGACAGAATAGAAAGAAAACCCATTTCTCACACTGACTTTGCATGGCAGAGCAAATGAAGTCCATCAATTCAAAGAACAATGTAATACATAGGCACTACTTAATTGCATAACGTATTGTTTGTAAACAAACATGCTAATTTAGAAGTGGGTGATATGGGCAGATTCATTTTCCTCACCTATATTGGCCTCTTCTTCGTGCATAGAGTTCAACCACAATGTCAAAAAATATCTGCCCACCTACCTGCTCCACCAGTGTCCATAGCAAAATGCTAGTGGTTCAAGCATCCAATCTAGAATAACGGATCCACCACTATTTCTGCGATGTTAGCACTGTGAAAGACCCCATTTAAAGGGTGGTGGATTTTCGTATAGAGTGGATTAGAAAACACCCCAGTATGTGAGGGGAACAAGTTAGGTAGGCAATAAAAATGTACTTCCACTGTAGTGGTACATTCCCAGTACCCTCTTTTTCTACAGAGATTTCACCATTCGTCAAAGGCATGAGTAGGCACTTCTGCTGGAGTGCTTCCTCACTTCCAAGTGGCTTCACCACTGGCAGATGAGGCCACTTTGGTGGAGAATCCTTCACCGCCCAGGTGGAGGATTCTGTATGCGTCAATGTTTTCTTTCCAGCCTGCTGGAGGTGGTAAGATCAGTACAATGACAATTGGTGTTTACACCAAGCACATTCGAAATGTTGCTCATTTGACTTAATAAAAAACATTTTGTTCTTCAATGGTATAGTTCTTACAGCTCACTTGATTTCTTTTTTCACCCCACGCCCGAGAGAGCACGTGTAAAAACACTAATTCTATTGTGGATTTAACACGAATTCACTTTGTATTAATTTTTTTTTTGATTTAAAATTGTGCCATGGCTTACTACGCTCATATGGTACGAAATGAAGTATATTTCTATTGAACAATTTGATTTCTATTTATCATTTTTTAGCGCTTAAATGATGTCACTACGCTTTATTGATACAGAAATGAGGGAAAGGCAATGTGTTAAAAACTTAACATTGGATAATTTTGTGTGTGCGCTGGGCAGTTTATTGTGGCAAGGTTTCAGGTCAGATTTCGTTGAATGCATAAGTGGTGGTCATGTACGGGAAGGTTTGACAAAATGCCTATCTCTCAGAAGGGCCAGCATCTGTTGTGGGCCATAATCAATGCCCTATAATTACGAAGCAATGCAGGAACAAACATGTGACTGGGACGTGTAAGGCAATTTTCACAGCATATTAAGTAAGCAAAGGGAAAGTATAAGGGAGTACTTTCTGTTGGATTATTGTCTAACACTGATATTTTAAGACACAGTGATGTATTGATACAAAACAGATTCTATTGTTTTAGAAAGTTTGGATGTTTCTTAAGAACAAAAATTCATCAGAAAGTAATCCAAATGTAATTGACCAGAAATCAGTGATCATATCTCTTAAGGAAGCAAGGGCGTCGTTTTATTTTCACTGTCATAACAGTTTTTCAGAAAAAAATACTTTGTGTAAAACACAACACTGTTGCTCTCATCAGAACAAAAGGCTACATGTGCTGATTGATGCATGGCTCTTTAATTGTGCTTATGCTAGCCAGTTGTAAAAAACAATGGGCCAGATGCATCAAGCTATTTAGCGATCGCAAACAGTGCGAATCACAAAAAATTAGCGTTTGCGATCGCAAAATAGCAATATGCAATGCACCAAACCGCAGAATATCACAAGTATTCGCTAAATCTGCGAATCCTTATTAGCGAATACCATTTGCGAAGTCGCAAAGCAATGCATGAAAAGTCGCAAATTGCAAAAAAATAAGGATTCGCAATTTTGCATTCGCAAAATACCACCAAATCAAACTAGGTGGTAACCAGGTGAAAACACTCAGAACAGGTGGGAAATATCAGGAAAGTATTTAAACAGGCCCAGAAGGCCTCAGAATGTTTCACTATGGCAGCGCTCTACGTCATGACGAGGAGGATGAGGCTAAGAGCAGCAGCACAGAGGAGAAGGAGGATACAGGAGCGCATTTTCAGAGTGCGCATTACTATGTTGGGGCAGACAGAGGAGGAAATCTATGAGAAGTATAGATTGAATGCAGCAATGATATATGATCTAATTGCTGATTTAGACCCACTACTGCAGCCTCAATCTCGCAGGACACATGCCATCCCCACCCATGTGCAGGTCCTGTGTTCCCTGCACCTCCTAGCATCTGGTAGCTTCCAGGGGGTAATAGCTACAGCTGGCGGAGTGTCACAAAGTTCACTTTCGCGTTTCTTCAACGCGTTCCTGGACGCTATGTTGCTGCGGATGCGCCAACACATTCAGATTCCCAACCACCCCACAGGAATTGTTTGAAACTAAAATGGACTTTTATCAGATAGCCAACATCCCCCATGTAATAGGTTGCATAGATGGGACACATGTAGCCATATGTCCACCCTCAGTGAATGAGTATATCTTCAGGAATAGAAAGTCATATCATTCACTGAACATCCAAGTGATATGCAATGCGAAGTACATCATCACGGACATAGTGGCAAGATACCCAGGTAGTAAGCATGATTCCTATATCTTTAGGCACAGCGGCATACATACACGTCTACTTGGGGGTGAATTTGGACCATCCTGCGATGTGGAACTCTCGCCTGCGCCAGATCTCACCAGTGCTGCTGCCCTGCTTCTCCGAGATCGCATGTTCCCACGTCGCAGCTGTTCGCGTGGTCTGGATGTGGGTGTATCCACTGGTTGTGCTATTGTGGGCTCAGGTTGTCCCTCATCCTCTGTTTCCAATGCTGGCAATGGGGCCACAGTGGTCCTGCGTTTTTTTGGAGCTGGTGTTGTGGGTGCTGGTGAGACTGCTATGTCCTCTTCTGACTGGGACTCACTCTCTGGTGGTGCATGTCCATCACTGTCCTCAGACTCTTGGTCACGTTCATCTGTGATGTGGAACAGTGCATGGTTAGTTGGCATTTAGGACATGTTTCCTGTTTTTGTACAAAGTTTTGTTCAATAAAGTTATTCTGAATTACAGTGTGTGTCTGTAGACTGACTTCCCTGGCACAATGGAGTTGAACTTATCTTTTTGCTAGACACCAGACTTCCCTTGTGGTTTTGCTGACTACAATTCCCATAATGCATTGGTGTGTCATGAGTAAAACATGGACCGGAATACTATTTCCAGCACAAGCCAGATCTGATTTACACTGTCTGTTAGCTAACACTGAAATGTGGAGATGAAGTTGCATGCATCTTACCTTGGGAGGTACTGGGTGGTGCAGAGGAATCTATTGTTGTGACTCCAACTACTGCCTCCGGCTGCAGGGTGGACTCCGGTCCTCCATGGCTGTGGGGCTGGCTTGGGTTGATGGGCCACCTCCAGTTTTTTTGCTTCTGCAAGCCGATCCGCAACCCTTTCTTTGGCACGACTACGCAGGTCGTACCACCTTTTGCGCAAATCTCCAATGCTGCGGTGAGCAACTCCCACTGCATTAATTTTCCTTTGCATTGCCAGCCACAATTTCCTTTTTTCAGATTCTGCGACTTGCAGTGAGAGTTTCCCAAACAATTTGTCATGGCTCCTCACCACTTCTTCAATTAGTAACTCCAATTCCTTCTCACTGAACTTCTTCTGCCTTTTTCTCTCCTTCAGGGGTGTTTCCTTAGCCATGCTGCTGTCTGCACCAGTTTAAATATGCACAGACTCTTCTGAATAGCAGTCCTCCAGTAGTCTGCCTCCTCCTCCTCACTCTCAGCACACAGCTAACTGCATGGGTGTGGCCACTTCCTGGTTCTGACATCATCCTGGTGAATAGTATTCTGGGACTCGCTATTTGCGAGTCGCAAATAGCGAGTCGGTATTTCACAATCGCTAATTGCGATAGCGAATTTTAGCGATTCACTAAATTATTGCTAATATTTTCATGCATCGCATTTTGCGACTCGCAATTTGCGAACCGGTAAAAATCGCAAATTGCGAGTAGCAAATGAGACGTTTGATGCATATGCCCCAATGTCTCCTGGCGCAAATCTTCAAAATTTTGAATATCTTCTTGAGGTAACTCCTGTTTTAAAACTCTGCGATGACTGCAACTGTAACCAAAATAATTACATGAAAAATAAAACATTATTTTAGCACTGTATTTAAAATATATTTATGGGGAGTAGCCAGCAGGGGCATGGAGTAGGATGTGTGCTCCTTTGTCTTCTCTCCGACCCTGTTTTTTTAAGCCTCTTACAACGGACTACTGCCAAAAATAGGGATCTGGTACACCTGATCGATCCCTGGACTCCCTGGGGTGGAAGAGAGGGCTGTTCCAGCACGACTCTTGGTAATCCTGGCAGTGAAGCTACAACTGGGCCCCATAACGGAGAAACACCCACCATCTTGAACCTCGCTCTTTGAAGACGACGGACTGCATTGACCCCGGACGAGCAGTACACCATTGTGGAAAGCGGCAGGGTTGCTGGCAGCAGGCGCCCTGGAGGCATGAGTCGTTGTCCAGCACACCCATCAATGAGGCTGCAGCCAGAGGGAGCTGCCTCGTGCTTGGCAGGTGAGCTGCAACCTCTACCCAAGGCTGAGTGCATGAATAGAACGGAGGCTAGGGACCTTTGCGAGAGCGCGGTGGGGTGCGGTGGCTTGGTGAGCGATCCTGGATGCCTGCAGGTGGTGGTGGGACGCGCAACTTCGGGGAGCTGTACTTCAGGTCACACCTCCCTCCGCCTAAATGCCGACATCCAGGGCCAAGAGTAGGCCTTGCTTCCTGTTGACACAAGAAGTGGTCTCCCAAGCAATAATAAGTGCCTGCATCCAGTGGAGCCTCAGCTGCAGGGCTGCTGGGTGCCTATCCCTCTGCAGCTAGTGGTTCCAACAGAGGTGAGGTTCTTCCTCTCATAGAACATGCACTCTTGTAGCGGAATAGTAGTCTTAGGCATGGGTGAGTTCTCTCTACTATTGTCACCTCCGCTCCAAGAGCAGTTCCTTGGACTATGCCTGGTTTTGTTTGGGAAGGTAATATGGGTAAAGGTAGCCTATAACCCAGATTCTCCAAATGTGAACAGCGCCCTATATTGCATTCAACCAGAGGACCTGAAGGCGGAGCCAGGGACTGCATCTGGAGGTTTCCGCTCCCCTACTTCTGCCTCTGCCAAGGGTGCAGGCGACAATTTACAGGGTGGTGTGGGATAGTCGAGGCTGCACTTCTAGTCAGCTTGAGAGTTGCTTAATGTCATAAAGCAGACCACCACGTCTTCATCCTTCATCCCGGAGCGGCTTCTACGTGGAAACATTACTTCATACAGACACAAAAGGGATGCCATGATCAAAGATATGTTATGCCTGAAGGGCTCTAAAGCTGACAAGACAGAAAAAAACGCATGAGCCCCACTCGATCTTTCAGCGAGGACACAGCGACGGACTCAGGTGTACACATCTCGGAAGCCTTTCTACAACTCTTCCTGAAAGAAATCAAAGAGGAGGTAGGTACACTACGCACAGATCTGAAAGACGTTTAAAAAGAAATACAGCTGGAACTGGCGACACTGGGGTCCAGGGTTGATGACCTGGAACACACAGTGGATAAACACGTAGAAGAACTTCACAATAATGGCCATAGACGATATAAAGATATCGTCCCTAAGCAAGAGGACTTAGGAAACAAATCCTGTAGTAATAACATTAGGATCCAAGGACTTCCATGGGGTGTGGAGGGGCCAGAAATGTAGGCCTTTATCAAATGTCTTCTCCACCATGTACGCAATCATCCAGACAACCTGCCAATACAATTAGAGCGCACGCCCAGGACCAGCCTTGGCGACTCACGCTGAGAGGCCCCTCCAGACATTCTAACATGTGTTCACTTTTTTGATGAAAAGGAGAACATCATGGCCTCTGTGAGAGCTATACCACATGTCGCATTTGAAGGACAATGCACCTGCCACATTGCAATGAAGCAGGGCTATGAAGATTGTCACAGATTACCATCAAGCTTATGATGTTGCCTACCAATGAGGCCACCCTTTCTGCATACACTTTGTCAGGAAGGGTCAAAAACATATGGTTAAAACAACAGCTGAAGCACTCTGGATCCTAAAACTCCCCATAGATGACCTGCCTGCACTGGACAGGCCCTGATGTAAACCTCCAAGAGGAACAGGCTGCACCCGGCAATCTGACAAAAGACACTGCAAACATACTCCACATCCACCGACAGAAATAGCCCACACAAAACAAGCTGCCATAAGAGAGGTGGAGAAAATGGGAAAAATGGTTAAAACGATCTGTGTTCTGCTGCACCACAACAGCTCAGAGGAATTTCCTTCACCCAGTACCATAGGCAGATTACCTCCAACCAGGGTCCAGGTTGACATTGCAATGAAAAAGCAGTAGTACGACTGAAGTACGGGTGTCAGTGGGGAATGAGGATCCAGATTCCTGGTTGAAGATGACCACCCACAACAGAGGTGAGAAGTTATCAAGTTTTATTGTTTTATATTATTGTTCATATATGTTGCAATGTTCTTGGGGTAAGGGTAAAGTGGGAGTAGCTGTGGCCAATACCACCTTGGTTGATGAGGGAAATGGGAGGCCTCATGGGAGACACATCACCTATGGATGCCTCAGCTGACATCTACAGAAATGGGAACAATCTGTATTCATGATCAAATCACAAGCTTACATTTTAGAGGTTTTAAGAGATTAGCCATTTTTAACCTACTGAAACACTCAGGGGAAGACATCGGTCTCCCCCATGAAACTCACTTACTATCAACTGATGCATACAGGCTCTGTTCTCGCTTTTGTCCCCAACAATTTGTCGCTTCTGCCAGCACAAAGCGAGTAGGAGTGGTGATCCTTTGCAGCAGAGCTTTCCTGGGGGAGATGCAAGAGGTGAAACCAGACAAAATCAGATCGATAGGCCTCATGGTCCGCTTGGGAACTCACTTATGCACAATCCTAAATGTCTATGCCCCTAACAAACCAGCAGGAATTCCTCCTCAAAACAACCATCGCATCTGCTTTACAATACTCAGAGTGACCAAGTGTTGGGTGGCAACTTTAACATAGTTATGAATAACTCAATTGATAGAACTCCTATACGGTAGGACACCATGGGCATGGGCACAGTCACTACTCCCTTTAAAGACTGGCTATAAGATATGGGCTTAAGAGATGTGTGGAGAGTTACACACAAGAGTTGCAAAGAATAAACCTTTTACTCAGCTGCCCATAAATCTTAGGCTCGTCTAGACTACTTTCTGCTAGGTGACTGATTGATGGGTCCCTTGTAGACAGGGAAATAGGACAAATAGCCCTGTCCAACCATGCACCTATTATGCTAGCCCTTGACTTTACAGAACATAACCCCAGGCCCTCCAGCTGGAGACTGAATGAATATTTCTTTTAGGGTCCGGCCAATGGAGCTGAGATAAGTGAGGTAATCGATTCATATCTGCGACACAATGATCTGCCTGATGTGGCCACTACAGTGCTGTGGGGCTCACTAAAGGCTTACCTCAGGGGGGTATTTATCTCTTCAGTGGCTAGATATAAAAGATTAAGAGCGAACAAGAGGACAGAATTTGAAACAACGCTTCAGTAGGTGGTAAAACACCATCAATTCCCCTCTAACAAAAACTGCCGTAAATTAACCAAAGCTAGAGCTCAATTTCGGGCATTAGAATAGGACAAGGCAGAATATGCTTTGCTTCTCACTAAACAAAAATATTACTCTACCTCTAACAAGGCGGGGGAACTACTGGCGGCCCAGTTATGCGCTTGCACTCAAAATGATATGGGATGACACAACAATTGCAGACTCCTTTAGGATCTTCTCCCAGCATTTAATACCAAACAATCAACGTGCCCAGAATGAATTGAACGCTAACTAGAGACTCACTCTAGAGACACCATTCCTCACTCATGAAAGCAATCCTTAGAGGAACCAATAGTGGTAGAAGTTGTCTCGGCCATCAAAAAATGAAAGCCAGGTAAGGTACCAGGCCCAGATAGCTACACAGCTGTTATAACTAAGATATTTTGACCTGAACCTGCCCCGCTCATCACAAATCTGTTTAATATGATTGGTGATGCTGGTCGCTTAACTGACACAATGTGCAACGCTACGATCTTGGTTATCACCAAACTGGTGAAAGACCCCACATATTCCTCTTCGTACAGGCCCATCTCACTACTGAATTTAGACATGTCTTGTTTACTTTACTGTTTCCTCGCCGGCCAGTTGGATGTGGGTGATGGTATGTGTTTCTTATTCAAAATAAAAACACAGTTAAACCTAAATTATCTTTGAATATGTAAGGTGAGTGTTACATGCTGCTGGAAAAACAGCTCTTCCTAGTCATTAACTTGATATAGTAACATAAACTGGGCAACATTCACACCTCTTTGGTTTCTGCAATCAGCAATGAAGAGGTGAAGGATCAATTAATCAATCAATCATGTCACTTATAAAGCGCACTACATACCCGCGAGGGTCTCAAGGCGCTGGGGGAAGAGGGGGGTGGTGCTGCTACTGATCGAAGAGCCAGGTCTTGAGGAGTCTTCTGGAGGCCAGTAGGTCTTGGGTCTGCCGAAGGTTGGTGGGGAGGGTGTTCCAGGTCTTGGCGGCGAGGTGGGAGAAGGATCTGCCGACGGCGGTCGTTTTCCGGATGCGGGGGACTGTGGCGAGGGCGAGGCTGGTGGAGCGGAGCTGGCGGGTGGGGGTGTAGAAGCTGAGTCGTCTGTTGAGGTAGGCTGGTCCGGAGTTGTGGAGTGCTTTGTGTGCGTGGGTGAGGAGCTTGAAGGTTATCCTCTTGTTGACAGGGAGCCAGTGCAGGTCTCTCAGGTGGGGTGTGATGTGGCTGCGTCGGGGGATGTCGAGGATAAGACGTGCAGAGGCGTTCTGGATGCGTTGCAGCCGTCTCAGGAGCTTAGCCGTCGTTCCTGCGTAGAGGGCGTTTCCGTAGACCAGCCTGCTGGTGACGAGGGCCTGGGTGACTGTTTTTCTTGTTTCGGTGGGGATCCACTTGAAGATCCTGCGGAGCATTCGGAGGGTGTTGAAGTAGGATGAGGAAACGGCGTTGACCTGCTTAGTCATGGAGAGGGTGGGGTCGAGGATGACCCCTAGGTTGCGTGCGTGGTCGGTGGGTGTCGGGGCTGTTCCCAGTGATGTCGGCCGCCAGGAGTCGTCCCAGGCTGAAGGGTTGGAGCCAAGGATGAGGACCTCCGTCTTGTCCGAGTTCAGCTTTAGGCGGCTGGTCCTCATCCATTCGGCGACGGCCTTCATTCCTTCGTGGAGGTGGGCTTTGGCGGTGTGAGGGTCTTTGGTGAGGGAGAGGATCAGCTGGGTGTCGTCGGCGTAGGAGATGATGTTGAGGTTGTGCTGTCGGGCGACGTGGGCGAGGGGTGCCATGTAGATGTTGAACAGCGTTGGGCTGAGGGAGGAGCCTTGGGGTACGCCACAGATGATCTTGGTGGCCTTGGATCGGAAGGGGGCGAGGCGGACGCTTTGTGTTCTGCCGGAAAGGAAGGATGTTTTCCAGTCCAGGGCCTTCTCTTGGATCCCGGCGTCGTGAAGGCGTGTTCGTAGTGTGTGGTGGCAGACCGTGTCGAAAGCGGCTGATAGGTCCAGGAGGATGAGGGCTGCTGTTTCTCCGTTGTCTAGCAGGGTCCTGATGTCATCGGTGGCGGCAATGAGGGCGGTTTCGGTGCTGTGGTTGCTGCGGAAGCCGGACTGGGAAGGGTCCAGGATGTTGTTCTCCTCGAGGTAGCGGGTCAGTTGTTTGTTGACGATTTTCTCGGTGACCTTCGCGGGGAACGGGAGCAGAGAGATGGGTCGGAAGTTCTTGAGGTCCTTGGGGTCTGTTTGGGTTTCTTGAGTAAGGCGGTGATCTCGGCGTGCTTCCAGCTTTCCGGGAAGGTTACTGTCTTGAAGGAGATGTTGATTCTTTTCTGGAGATGGGGCGCGATGGCTGTACTGGCTTTGTTGAAGACGTGGTGAGGGCACGGGTCTAGCGGTGAACCGGAGTGGATGGTGTTCATGATTTCGCTGGTGTCCTCGTCGTTGATGTTGGTCCAGGAGAGCAGGCGGTTGGTGGTTGTGGGGGCAGTGGTCTCGGTGGTTGCCGGGGCGGTCGTGGAGTTGAAGCTGTCGTGGATGTCGGCGATTTTGCGGTGGAAGAAGGTGGCCAGTGAGTCGCACAGGTCTCGCGACGGCGGGATGTTGTTGGTGTTGGAGCTGGGGTTGGAGAGTTCCTTCACGATGTTGAAGAGCTCTTTGCTGTTGTGTGCGTTGTTGTCTAGGCGGTCTTTGAGTGAGGCCCTTTTGGCGGATCTGATGAGGTGATGGTGACTGCGGGTGGCGCTCTTGTGGGCGGCGTAGCTGTCCGCTGTCCGTTCGTGGAGCCAGATCTTCTCCAGTCTTCGGCATGTTCGTTTGGAGGCCTGGAGGTCTTCGGTGAACTAGGTGGCTTTCTTGCTGGTGTGGCTGTTGGGCGGATTCTTGAGCGGGGCGAGGGTGTTGGTGCAGTCGTCGATCCACTGTCTGAGGTTGCGGGCGGCGGTGTTGGGGTCGGAGGGTTCGGCGGGTGGGCTCAGGGCGAGGGTTGTGGTTAGCTGGTCTTCGGTGACTCTGCTCCAGCAGCGGCGAGGCATTTGTTCGGTGCGGTGGTGCGTGGTGGGCTTCCTGTAGGTGAAGTGGATGCAGTGGTGGTCAATCCAGTGGGGTTCAGAGGTGTGGTTGAAGGAGACGTGTGGGCTTGCGGAAAAGATGGTGTCTAGCTTGTGGCCGGCGGCGTGGGTGGGTGTAGTCACGAGCTGTCTGAGTCCGAGGGTGGCGAGGTTGTCGATCAGGGTGGTGGAGTTGGTGTCCTTGTTGTTCTCGAGGTGGAAGTTCAGGTCCCCGAGGAGGATGTAGTCCGTGGAGGCGATGGCGTGTGTGCTGACGAAGTCAGCGATGGAATCGCTGAACTGTGGTCGGGGTCCGGGGGGTCTGTAGATGAGGGTTCCTCTGAGGGTGGTGTTGGGATCGGTGTGGATCTGGAAGTGCATGTGTTCGGCGGTGCTGAGGGTGTCGTCGGTGTTGGTTGAGACTCTGAGGGTGTTCCTGTGGACGATGGCGATGCCTCCTCCGACTCCGTTGGTGCGGTCCCTGCGGGTGATCTTGTAGCCGTCCGGGATGGCAATGGCGATGTCGAGGGCTGAAGCGGGATTCAGCCAGGTCTCCGTCAGGAATGCGACGTCTGGGGAGGTTGAGTCGAGAAGGTCCCAGAGTTCGATGGCGTATTTGCGGGCGGAGCGGGTGTTGAGGAGGATGCATCTGAGGTAGTTGGGTTCTTTCCTGGGCGGTGGTTTGGCGGGGCGGGTGCTGGCGAAGCTGCAGTTCCGGCAGGTGAAGGGCCCTTGGGTGCGCTTCGGGGTGGCCCGGTAGCAGGCGTGATCTTTTCCGGGGTTGAGTGCGTGGAGGGTGCTGGCGTCGTATCGGCGTCTGTTGATGTGGCGGGCGCGGGGGATGCCCGGGCCAGGGGTTCTGGCGCTGGGCGCGGTCCCGGCGTGGACGGGCGCAGACGGGCTTGCCTTAGGCGCGCCTTCGGCGCGCCAGCGGCAGGCCGCGCAGCGGCCGCCATAAATGGGGAGGTGGGAGGGAGGAGCAGGGAATGGGGCAGCGAATGGGCAGTGAGGGGGCAGGGCCGAAGGGGCGCAGCGGCGGGAAACAGGCACAGAAAGGAAAAAAAAACGAGCACAATCAGGGCAGCAAGGGGGCACAGAAAGGAAAAAACGAGCACAATCAGGGCAGCAAGGGGGCACAGAAGGAAAAAACGAGCACAATCAGGGCAGCAAGGGGGCACAGAAAGGAAAACAACTAGCACAATCAGGGCAGCAAGGGGGCACAGAAAGGAAAAAAACGAGCACAATCAGGGCAGCAAGGGGGCACAGAAAGGAAAAAAACCTAGCACAATCAGCGCAGCAAGGGGGCACAGAAAGGAAAAAACGAGCACAATCAGGGCAGCAAGGGGGCACAGAAAGGAAAAAAACCAGCACAATCAGGGCAGCAAGGGGGCACAGAAAGGAAAAAAACGAGCACAATCAGGGCAGCAAGGGTGCACAGAAAGGAAATAAACGAGCACAATCAGGGCAGCAAGGGGGCACAGAAAGGAAAAAACGAGCACAATCAGGGCAGCAAGGGGGCCCAGAAAGGAAAAAGGAAACGAACACAATCAGGGGCAGCAGCAGGGCACACAGACGGAGCTGTGTGGTGGGGGAGCGACCTACCAGTAAAGGTCAGGGGTCGCTCTCTTCACCACGCAGCGGCCGCCATAAATGGGGAGGTGGGAGGGAGGAGCAGGGAATGGGGCAGCGAATGGGCAGTGAGGGGGCGGGGCCGAAGGGGCGCAGCGGCGGGAAACAGGCACGGAAAGGAAAAAAAAAACGAGCACAATCAGGGCAGCAAGGGGGGACAGAAAGGAAAAAACGAGCACAATCAGGGCAGCAAGGGGGCACAGAAGGAAAAAACGAGCACAATCAGGGCAGCAAGGGGGCACAGAAAGGAAAAAAACGAGCACAATCAGGGCAGCAAGGGGGCACAGAAAGGAAAAAAACGAGCACAATCAGGGCAGCAAGGGGGCACAGAAAGGAAAAAAACGAGCACAATCAGGGCAGCAAGGGGGCACAGAAAGGAAAAAAACGAGCACAATCAGGGCAGCAAGGGGGCACAGAAAGGAAAAAAACGAGCACAATCAGGGCAGCAAGGGGGCACAGAAAGGAAAAAACGAGCACAATCAGGGCAGCAAGGGGGCACAGAAAGGAAAAAGGAAACAAACACAATCAGGGGCAGCAGCAGAGCACACAGACGGAACTGTGTGGTGGGGGAGCGACCTACCAGTCAAGGTCAGGGGTCGCTCTCTTCACCACGCAGCGGCCGCCATAAATGGGGAGGTGGGAGGGAGGAGCAGGGAATGGGGCAGCGAATGGGCAGTGAGGGGGCGGGGCCGCAGGGGCGCAGCGGCGGGAAACAGGCACGGAAAGGGAAAAAAAACGAGCACAATCAGGGCAGCAAGGGGGCACAGAAAGGAAAAAACTAGCACAATCAGGGCAGCAAGGGGCACAGAAAGGAAAAAACGAGCACAATCAGGGCAGCAAGGGGGCACAGAAAGGAAAAAAAAACGAGCACAATCAGGGCAGCAAGGGGGCACAGAAAGGAAAAAAAACGAGCACAATCAGGGCAGCAAGGGGGCACAGAAAGGAAAACAAGCATTGGCATAGCCAATTGGTCTCGCCTTTGGGACCTTATAAGTGTTTAGTTATCAAGCACAATATCCTTGGTGCAACAACATCAACTGTTGCATGGTTAAACACTTATAAGGTCCCAAAGGCGAGACCTATTGGCTATGCCAATGCTTGTTGCAGATGGCAACAGAAGTGACAGGGCCACATCTGGTAACCAGCACTTTGCCCATTCCTGGTCCTCACGTGCCACCGAATCTGAGGACTGTCCGCACGTCAAGGACATTAGGTTGCGCAGGCCTAAGGTGGCAACACATTTAATAAGATTCAATGCACAGGGGATCGTTTACCCAACTACTATCTTGTCACATTTTTAACAACTGTTTCTCAATGTAAATTCAGCATGACTTTGGGGAGTCAAACATGTAGCCAGTCAACTCTTCCAGTGGAGTGCCTTAAGAGGTCACGATGGAAGAGTTCCGAAATCGTGCCCGAATGGTTCACTTAGATATTAAAAAAAATAAAAATTGTATAAATAAAAACAAAAGTTCTCCCTGAAATGTTTTGAACTGCTGCTTGCATTCCATATTGTAGCTTTGCGCTCAAAAATTACCCAAGCAGTTGACAAAAACATTCTACCTGAAATGCAGCTCGCATTCAAAAATTACCCAAAAGTTACATTGTTTATTTAAATTTCTCCCTGAAATGACACTTTGTGGCAAAATCGCTATAATTTCACAAATTTCGTTATATGAAATTGCATAATTTTGGCAATTACACTAGGCTAATTAAAATTTCGCCCACACCTGGTCCGCATGTCAGTGTGAGAGCCACCAGTCATTTCAACTGGGAGGTCTGGTCTCGAGCTCCATTAACCATGCTGTTAAATAATCTCAAAACCAAAAACCATGGGGATGGGCGCCCAGAACATATCTGCACAGGACAGTGGAGGTCTTGAATCTAACAAAAGGAAAATATGAAAAAGACTTGACTTGCAAAGGTCCTCATGCCACAGGCCACACCCAATGATCCTCAAAGCAGTTTTAATAGCAGAGCGTAAACCTCTCTGAATGGCTTCTGTTCAGAAATATCACACTGCAATAAAGTAGATGTGTGAGAAATGGACGATCAACGCAGACTGAAGAGATGAGAACTTCACACACCGAGCAGGTAGGTGTCTGGCGAAAGGCCTCATCATCATGTCAAAGTCTACACGCCATTGGCATCCTTTCAGTCGACGGTTACTAGAAACTAATCAAGACTAAATGTAAATGGCAAGACATGAATATGTATATTCAGTCTCCCGCCAACAGATTAGTTCCTTCCTTAGGAGAAGTCTCGCACACAAATATAGGTAAACTCGAGTCAACTGCAGTAAAATCAAACACGCGTGGCCAGAGCCAGCCCTGGTAAAGCACAGGATGCAGGCAGTAGCTGCTGAGTGGGTCTGGCCCCAAGTTGCACACTCATTTCCATCCTCTGGCAAACTAAAAAGGTGAATTGGAGCCTTCGGGTACAGGGGGAGCCAAGTAATAAGACCTCGGTGGATTTTTGCAGTCATTCGTGGAGTAAACTGGCATGACCCCTTTTCCGGATATCTTAAATACCATGGAAATGGCGGGGCGGACCCCCCCACACCCTCCCTCAAATACGAAGGCACGATGGTCCAAGTAGACAGGGTGGGAAACGAGGAAACGAACAGCAAAATGTAGATGAAGGTGTGTACTTAAAGTGCTTCTCTGGAAGTAAGGAAAGCAAGCTCTTTCTCTGCCCCTGCACCCTTAGCAATTGCGCAGCATACACTTGAACCTATTCATGCGGAGCTAAGACACCCCAGACGGGGATGTGGGTAAAACGAGGGGTATCTGTGCTGTCTGCTGCCCGTGTCCAATCACCACAGGCAGATTGCAAAGGGCACAACCCCTCGTGGTTTAGGGGCTCACTGTGGAACCAGCTGGCACAAATGCAATCCCGGGGTGCCTACCTTGGGTACAAGGCTGTTCGAATCACTAGGCCCATGCGCCTCTATTCCTCGAACTGGCAACCTGTCAGTGCGAAGCACTACAAACACCAGCTTCCAACAGCGGTCCTCTCCGGCTTGGTGCTAGATCGGGCACATTATGTTGGGCTTCCACTCAGCCGAAGAGAAATCACGCGGATGCTTGCAGGGTCGTAGAACCCGGGAGAGGTATTTATATCCTCACCTCATGTTCACGAGAAGACTGTTCAACACTTCCATCAAATTCGACAGTTTATCATATGCAAACATAAGAGGGCGGTTAAACGACACTACCACAAATTTGACGAGTTACTTATGCAGCTGGTTTTTAGGCCCTCCCTCCCAATACATTGTATAAGTAATGAATTGCCATTTTTTAAACACCCTACGCCCCCTCCAGAGTCCTTATAGCACGTTGGTGTGTGCATATACCAATAATAAAGTCAAAGACACTTGAGAGGATATTTGGGAGTCCGGTACAAAAGCCGATCGGGTTAAACTGACATGAAATTCCATTGTATAGCATATGTTACAGCGTGCTCGGGCAGGTTGTACCTCGCTTCACGGTGCTTTGCTAAATTAAAGGCTTACACATTTAGTTGGACAGGCACTTATTTGAATATGGGGGGGTATATCAAAAATGGTTCAAACGGACAAGCCACGTGGGCAAATAACCTAATGTTAAAGGGTTGTGCACCCGCTAATTTAACTTCTGAAATAGGACGGAACAAGGAGCTGCACCAGATCTCCCGAGAGGCCGATCCCCTCTGTACCCGGGAAGGTTAGCGCTTCCCACGCAGACAATGTTTTAAGAAGCCCTGGAGGAGCCTTGGGGGGGGGGAGGGATGGGGTACAGCCCTCGAGGCTCATATCCCTCTATGGAGACAGGGTCAGTGAAGTGCAAAGGTTCCTCTGGAATACTTGTCGAGCATAAAAATAGACAAATCCATCTGCTAGAGGGTGGAGACCGCATCAGCCAATAAGCATAGGGGGAGGTTGCCAGGTGACAGACTTTTTTTTTAATCTCGGCGATTCAAGGTGATTTTACCAAGGATCCCAATCCCGTGGGCACAGAAGGTGGTTGTGGAACAATATGGACGGGTATATTAATCCTAAACTCATTAAAGGGGGAGCGTCGAGAAGCGAAAAGTGTCACTGGAGATTGTGAAACATCGCCACCCATCATTTTACGAAGGCCAATTCACACTCCCTGCCATAAATATGGACAAGTAAATATGCAGAGTTCTAATACAAAAATGACACCAGTTTCTCGACACTTGCAATACGGGACCGAGGGTGCAATGTGCACATGAAAACGTCGAGAAGACGAGACTAGAACCCAGAGCGGACACTCACCGGCGGTCCGAGCCCCACATAGACTCATTCCGTGAATAGGTACAAGGCTTAACTGGCAGCACCCATGCAGCGACGGGCCTTTGAAGTCCTACCCTGATACAAGCTGACATTGCAAACTTGACGGAACAAACAAGCACGCAAGTGGTGCGCGCGCCACAGCGAGACATCTGTTTTGCATTATCGGGCACGCTAATGCAATACAGATGTCTGCCGCGCGCGTAACCGCAGGGAAAAGGCCATAACGCACGAGCGTCTGGTCAGCTTTGAAAACCCCCTACATAAAGTCTTGCCAGAAGCAGCGCTTGCGCGCTACTCTAGGCTCGACCTAAAAACGAGCACAATCAGGGCAGCAAGGGGGCACAGAAAGGAAAAAACGAGCACATTCAGGGCAGCAAGGGGGCACAGAAAGGAAAAAGGAAACAAACACAATCAGGGGCAGCAGCAGGGCACACAGACGGAGCTGTGTGGTGGGGGAGCGACCTACCAGTCAAGGTCAGGGGTCGCTCCCCTGACCAGTTCAATCTTGCAGTGTGAGGACCTGCGTTGAATGAATATGCTGCTCTATATAAATAACTTTTGATCCAGAAATAGATTGTTTGTTGAATTCTAAAAATAGCGAACCAGATGTTGCAAGTGTGTTAAATACATTATTGCACATTAAATATTTGAATGACCAAATTGCATATTTCCATTGTCTCAGATCTTAAGTTCTTCTAAAAGCCCATTCCAATGTTTCCATCAAGTTGTTTTTGAAAGATCCACAGATTTGCGATCCATGTGGAGAAGGGTTGCTGGTACAAGGTTTGTCATTAGGTTTTGGTAAACAAAAGGCTGTCAAAGAACGTGATGCAGATCACCATATGCTGCACACTTAGATACACTGGTACAATCTTTCCCCTTTCCTCATCCATTGAGTTATGCTAGAGTGCTGTTTCAAAAAGCATCCACTATGGGGAGGAGACTTTAATCATGAAGATAAGTATACACTTCTACCTCCGTTTAGCTCCTGCATGTATAATGACTACTGCCATTACTAGACAGATAATCCTTCATAGATCTGATATGTGGGTTCCTATGCCTAGCTAAAATAGAAGTGTCTTAGGATAATACCCTACTTTCAGCTCACTTGGAACAGATTAGCATTTAGAATGAATTCCAATCTGGTCTCCCACCTTGTCGAAGGACTGAGGCCATCATCATAAGCAACATAAAAAATCTGCCAGTCGCCTAAAATCAAAGGAGGCATGACCTCTGAATTTCTTCAACCAATCTGTGGTGTTTAACGTGGATGACAACAAAATATTTCTGGATTGGATAGAAACCAATTGTGGCACTAGGGTAAAGGCCTTATTGTAGCTCACATCTTCTCTCTGCAATAGCCTTCATCAGATCAAGCTCACCTCCTATCTGTTCATTTCCAGTAATAGCATGTTGTGTGTCTCACAAGGTTCATCACTGTCCTGTACCCTCTTCAATGTCTACATAGTACTGCTCATAAACATCTTTGAAGGCTTTACAGCGAGACACTAATGTGTATGTTGTTGAAATAAAAATTCACATCAGAGTCTCTAATGAACTGGGCAGTTATCGGCAAGTCATGGAATGTCTGGCAACTTCCAAAACTGTATGCACCACAACTATCTGTTGAGGATTAAGGTATTACTTGCAGGACCAATTAAACATGGCACTTTTCCATTTGACTCGCCTCATTACGTGAGGCAACCCCCACTGCTTTCTCAAACTGTTTGTTCAGGAAACAACCTTTACAACGCATCGCTTACAATGCATGCGTTAACAACGCAAGTCGTTACAATGACTTGCGGTAGGGGGGCGGAAGGTGTTGGATTTATTGGATTTTCAATCCAACACCTTCCCTACTGTTGCACACACTGGAGTTGGAATAGTAAACTATTCCAAACTCCAGTGCCCCCCCTACAGCAAGTCGTTGTAATGGCATGCGATGTAACAACGCGTCGTAACGACTTGCGTTGTAAACGCATGCGTTGTAAAGAGTGCTATTCCCCTTAGGGTGATGTTCTTCTTGCTTACCTGGCCATAATTACACAGATGCATGATATCACAAAAGACTATGGGCCTGATTCACAAAGGTAAACTTACATTTTTGTGTAAGTTTACAATTTTTTTATTATGTACAAACTACAATTTAATAGTGACTTTACAACTGCAGAAACTCCGCAGTCAGGGCGGAGAACTCTGCACATAAAAAGATAGCATAGGCCTATCCTTAGGCCATGTATTAAGTGAGAATAAATCAAAGACTTGTCAGAATGTCTGAACATATTTCATTGCAAGACTCAAATCTGGAGATCAACACAACAGGCATCGGGATGATCTTTTGGGTCAGAGCAACATTATAGGACAGGCCTATCTTTTAAAGTGCGTAGTTCTGCACCCCAACTGCGGAGTATCTGGAGTCATAAAGTTACTATTAAATCGTAGTTTGTGAATACCGAAAAAATAGTAAACTTGCACAAAAGTGTACATTTACCTTTGTGAATCATTAACTTTGTTTACAATCTGGTGTTGTCAAGCCATTCTCTCAATGTTGCTTCTGACCCAAAAGATCATCCTGATGCTTGTGTTGAACTCCAGATTTGACTCTTGCAATGAAATATGTTCAGCTATTCTGACAAGTCTTTGATCGCACTCAAAAAAGTTGAAAACTATGATTCTCACTTAATACATGGCCTACATTTGAGATCTTATCATTCCCTTAGGTATGTTTGTGGATTGATACTTGACTAAAGAAAGGCCGGATTGAAACACTCTGCCTTATTCACAAGGCCCTTCACAAACAGGCTCCATAATGCCTCACCAATTTTGTTTAACATGATATACAAATTAACCAGACTTCTTTCTTTGGCAGTCCAAAACTAAATCTTATTACACCCCAAGAGGTCCAAATATTTTGATAGTAGATACTTTTTGGCTCATTGCTACTGGCTTCTTTCACTCTTGCATACTGAAGACACATTTCCAAAATGTCCAGCAGGCTTTTGGATTACACCTCAGATGACAACATTGGTTTCGAAGCCCTCTTATATTATTCCAATCAGTATGTCAACAATCCTGATACTCTGCCCATTACCCCGCCAACTGAAAACACTCTAAAGTATCCTCCAAACTGCACTGTTATACAAAAACAATATTGAAAATAAAGAAAAAAGTATTTGACAGAAAAGAGAATATCTTCAATTATTATTGCTGAAAATATTTTCTAGCTTTGACTATGAAGGTGGCGATAGTAGAAGCTGTTGAAAACAACTAAGATGAAATGTTATGGTCTTTTGTCACAGATGGTTTATCAATATTGAACTACACCAAAAATCCTTTCTGTTCAACATTTTAAGATAACTGTCAATTCACAGAAATGTAAACACCTGTTGCTCCTCTGGTTAGCCAGAGGATTACATTTTTCTCCTCCAAGGCATTTGTGAAGGCCAGGAAAGAATTTTAACTTAGTCGTATAAATAAGTGTTGTTTGGGACTAAACTGAATTGTCTTTTTTTGCAATGTATGAGATAGGACGTATTTCCTCTTCATAGACCAATAGAATAACTTTTCATGTGCGGAAAAAAGCTTGTCCATTTGCTGACATCTTACAGTCTATTAAAAAACTTTTCTAAGCCTCTATTAACCAATTTAGTATTATGGTCAAAAGAAATTCTTTGAATCTCATCCATGAAGGTAGTTTTATGAAGAACTGCTCTACATTAGGTCAGGATTTTTTTCTGATGTACAATAAATACATACCTGCCTAAACAGCAACTCTACACCTGCTTTGTAGATAGTGTTGCAGCTTTCAACTGGTTAGACTGGAGCAGACAATGGTTTAAGCTTGAACAGAGTGCAACTGTCCTTGGTTGCTTTAAACAATTTATGATATTACATAGTAATACTTAGTCACAGGTACAGATCCATCATAACAAAACTTGACTTGTTATTCACCACTCTGGGGAAGTTAAATTTTAATCTCCGTCTTTTATTGTGGGGATCAGTGATTGTGGCCCTGTATCCCTTCCTCAAAATAGGGGGAACTCATAATATGGGCCATGTAGTTCCAGACTTTGCTAACTCAATCTGTGAGGAAAAGGACTTCTGGTAAACATATGAAGATTAAATGGAAAAAAGGCACCTAGTGCTATCCTGCGATAAAAAATTAAAGCAAGGGATTACCACTCTTAGGGGTCGATTACGATGGCGGTCGGAAAAACATACCGACCGCCATGGTAGCGGCAAAAAAACGCCCGCATGGCCACCGGGAAAACGCCGCACACATTACGATGAACCGCCACAACAATCCGTCCGCGGCGGCGGGAGACAACGAAAACCGCCCGCACACGCCGGACCAGCTCAAAATCCGACCGCAACGGCCGGATACTCAGCGGAAAAGCCAAGAACCGCCGCCATGCACACGGAGTAACCGCCCGTGACATTATGACATCCCCGCTACCACCATGGTACCCACCTATGAATCCGACCGCATCGTGCGCGAACAGTGACGAATCCGATAGGCGGCGGAAGGGCCGCAGCATAGCCACCGCTGCCGAGGAACCGCTGCGGAGGAACCGCAAAAAAAATGGCGGACGTTGAAAAAAAAGAAAAAAAAGAAACCAATGCACACACTGTCCCAACACAAACCAAAAGTGCCCAATGACAACAGCCCCAGAAATTCAAAATAACCAATCACAGGACAACACACACAACACACCTGACAGCAACATACCAGCTTGCCACACCCCCATAGCCGAGCATAAAACCAGCCCCTCCCTGACCACAATCCTTTGCTACACTCCACAACTGAAGGTCCCAACCCCAGAGAACAAAGGAGAGGCAAACCTGCACACAGCACCACCACAACACACACACCACCTACACCACCCACAACACCCACAACACCCACACAACTGCACCACAGAACATCTGCACAGCACACACCATGGCACCACACAAAATGCCAAAATTCACTGATGCAGAGCTTGCAGTCATGGTAGATGAGATAATAAGAGTTGAACCACAACTCTATGGCAACATGGTCCAACACACCCCATTAGCCACAAGAACCCAAATGTGGGTGAGGATAGTCAATAAGGTCAATGCAGTAGGGACCACCCCCGCAACAAGCAGGAAATACAGAAGCGGTGGCATGACCTGAAGACCGTGGTGAAGAGGAAGAGGGCCAAGAACCGTCAGCTGGCTGACGGGACTGGTGGAGGCACTCCCATCCCACCCAAACCATACAGTCCGTGGGAGGAGAAGGTCCTTGGAATCCTACATCCAGAGAGTCTTGAAGGAATCCGCGGGGGACTGGAAGCTGGTAAGTACAAACCAATGAATAACATCACATTGCCATGTACCGTCTTGCACAAATTCAAACCTACAACCCCTAGGCCAAAGGACATTCGTCTGACCCACAATACCCAAAACAGGTCACACAGATGTAAGCACCACTCAACCTGAAAAAGCACAAAGCTAAACAAAACCAACTGGGATGCATGTGTACAGACAAAAAGCACTACAACACACACCAGGCCCCCATCTCCCACCCCTCAGCAGGATGGAGCACCACACCCAGAAGCATGTGTCAGCCATTGAACGCTCCCCACCACCTAACAGGTAGGTAGCCATCTTCACAGGGTTGGGGAATGTGTATCTGGAGGCAGCACTACAACTCCCAACAGGCCCCCTCTCCCACCCCTCAGCAGGATGGAGCACCCCACCCAGAAGCATGTGTCAGCCATTGAACGCTCCCCCACCACCTAACAGGTAGGTAGCCATCTTCACAGGGTTGGGGAATGTGTATCTGGAGGCAGCACTACAACTCCCAACAGGCCCCCTCTCCCACCCCTCAGCAGGATGGAGCACCGCACCCAGAAGCATGTGTCAGCCATTGAACGCTCCCCACCACCTAACATGTAGGTAGCCATCTTCACAGGGATGGGGAATGTGTATCTGGAGGCAGCACTACAACACACAACAGGCCCCCTCTCCCACCCCTCAGCAGGATGGAGCACCCCACCCAGAAGCATGTGTCAGCCATTGAACGCTCCCCCACCACCTAACAGGTAGGTAGCCATCTTCACAGGGTTGGGGAATGTGTATCTGGAGGCAGCACTACAACTCCCAACAGGCCCCCTCTCCCACCCCTCAGCAGGATGGAGCACCCCACCCAGAAGCATGTGTCAGCCATTGAACGCTCCCCCACCACCTAACAGGTAGGTAGCCATCTTCACAGGGATGGGGAATGTGTATCTGGAGGCAGCACTACAACACACAACAGGCCCCCTCTCCCACCCCTCAGCAGGATGGGGCACCCCACCCAGAAGCATGTGTCAGCCATTGAACGCTCCCCACCACCTAACAGGTAGGTAGCCATCTTCACAGGGTTGGGGAATGTGTATCTGGAGGCAGCACTACAACTCCCAACAGGCCCCCTCTCCCACCCCTCAGCAGGATGGAGCACCGCACCCAGAAGCATGTGTCAGCCATTGAACGCTCCCCCACCACCTAACATGTAGGTAGCCATCTTCACAGGGATGGGGAATGTGTATCTGGAGGCAGCACTACAACACACAACAGGCCCCCCTCTCCCACCCCTCAGCAGGATGGGGCACCCCACCCAGAAGCATGTGTCAGCCATTGAACGCTCCCCCACCACCTAACAGGTAGGTAGCCATCTTCACAGGGTTGGGGAATGTGTATCTGGAGGCAGCACTACAACTCCCAACAGGCCCCCTCTCCCACCCTCAGCAGGATGGAGCACCGCACCCAGAAGCATGTGTCAGCCATTGAACGCTCCCCCACCACCTAACATGTAGGTAGCCATCTTCACAGGGATGGGGAATGTGTATCTGGAGGCAGCACTACAACACACAACAGGCCCCCTCTCCCACCCCTCAGCAGGATGGAGCACCCCACCCAGAAGCATGTGTCAGCCATTGAACGCTCCCCCACCACCTAACAGGTAGGTAGCCATCTTCACAGGGTTGGGGAATGTGTATCTGGAGGCAGCACTACAACTCCCAACAGGCCCCTCTCCCACCCCTCAGCAGGATGGAGCACCCCACCCAGAAGCATGTGTCAGCCATTGAACGCTCCCCCACCACCTAACAGGTAGGTAGCCATCTTCACAGGGATGGGGAATGTGTATCTGGAGGCAGCACTACAACACACAACAGGCCCCCTCTCCCCACCCTCAGCAGGATGGGGCACCCCACCCAGAAGCATGTGTCAGTAAGTAAAAACCAAAGTGACACTGCACAGGTAATCAGACAGTGCATGCACACCACCATCACTCAACAAAAGCATTGGGAGACATGACAACATGAGGCTCTACTTCACCCAAAAATAGAAAAGTAAAGCACAGCCATTGACAGGATGCAGACAGCTCAGGGTACATAACTGTGACAGAAACAGAACTGTGACTCTCAACAAATATGTCCAAGAAAACGGGCCTCTGACATGCATCACCCAGACTTCCCTCTGTAGCGTACATGGGTGCTGATCATGAAGGACCATGGGAAAACCAAACTAGCATGGTCTGCTGTATAAAGAAATACAAGCACAGGACATGTCAACGGTATGCATGTGATGACAATGGCTAGTCCATGCACACAGGTAATGTCTGCCAGGCAGAGTGATCAGCAAAGATGCTGAACATCAACTTGTAGTCATGCCAGTTGTCAGATGACAACCTCACATTGAAATCACCAATACTAGACGTGTGGCATGCTAACCAATCACAGGTCACACCATTGTGAAATGATGAATGTAACTCCACTTCATGGCATGAGGCACATCACTGTGCAGACATACAATGTGTGAAAAAGGCAACTGTGTGTAGCATAACATGTAAATAAGAGACATCAAACACAGCAACCCTGAGGTGTGTAAGGCAATTACCATCTACTTCCTGTCCCACAGGTGACCAACAACTGACTGCAGAGGACGACAACCTCAACCAGCACAGCCAGTCACCAGCTCCCGAACATCTCCCCTCGGATGCAGACTCCCTGGATAATGAAGAGGAGGAGGACCAACCCGGACCATCTGGTGTGGCAGGGCGGAATGTGTCCCAGGACCCCACAGCCCCACCACCCTCAGCAACAACAACAACGCAGAGCCCTGCTGCAACGACCTGTGCCACCACCACCACCTCCACCACCACTACCACTACCACTGCTGCCTGCAACACTCGCCCTGCTCCACAGGCCAACCAGATCACAACAACTGCGGAGGCACGGGAGAGTAGGCCGGTGCCCACAGGAGGGAGGCAACAGGGCCGTGACAGCAGGCCAGGTGTGAGGACAAGGCTGACCCAAAGGGAAGAAGACCCTGCCACAGAATCACTGGCACACATTCACAGAGTTGTGGGGGCCTATGAACACGCCCAGGGACAGTTGAGGCAGGCTCAGCAGGATGCCCGTGAGCAACAACAGATGCTGCGCTCAATTGACAACCGCATGGGCCAACTCGTGGCCTGCATGGGCCAAATCAGGAACCTCCTGGACCAGCTAGTGGAGGTCCTCAGGGACAGGCATGCGGCACCGCCAACACCGACAGCTCCCTCCGTTGTGCCGCAGGATGACAGACCCCCACCCTCCCCTGCATCCAGCGAGCATGGGGACTCATCAGACACCACTGGCCATGCACCTGTGTCCCCCCTGCCAAAAGAGCAAGGGGCCGCCCGAAAAATCATTGGGAGCATCCCGTGGCAAAGCACCTGGCAAAAGCCAGTCAAGTAGCCAGCCATGATGGCACCCCTCTTCACCCTGCTGTGTACCCTGCAGACTGTCCCCACACACAATGGCGTGGGAATGGCAAATGACTGTTGGACTGTGTTGCCATACTGATCTAGTGTATACTCTATTGTCTCATCTACCATCACTGACAAATCTGTTATTCACCATTCACAAATCTGTCAATATCCACATCTACATCACATGTATCCACTGTAAATAAACACTAATAACGCACCAATTTAGTTGTCACTGTTCCATGTTCATCACAGTATGTTAACTCACACCCATGATTACAATGTCACAGGAGCAGGGATACTCCGCAGGCAAGTAGAGGCTGAAGGGACCTAGGAAAACACAACAGAACATCAGTTGCTACTCAGGTGGTGGACTAACAACCATCACACAACACAGCACATCAAGGTACGACAATCTGCACATGTCACAAGGAGCAACTGTACCAACATAGACATCAAGTAGCTGTGTCAAAAGATCCCTTGCCATACACACCTGCAGCCAGCACTGACTCAGCAACATGCTGTAGTCACAAAACTCACATACACATATTCACCAAGCACAACATCATCAGACAACAGCCAGTATTGACATTGCCACTGACCATCAAGTGAAGTAGTTGTTGATGAGCTGCTGATGCTGTCCAACACCTTCCTCCTCTCCACTATCCTCGTCACTAGACGTTTGGGTGTTTGCAGGTGGGGGCTGTGGCTGGTCATCATCATCCTGGATTAAGGGGATCTCCTTCCGCACGGCCAGGTTGTGTATCATGCAGCATGCTACCACTATCTGACACACCTTGACGGGTGAGTACTGCAGAGCCCCTCCGGTCTTGTCGAGGCATCGAAAACGCGATTTCAGGAGTCCAAATGTTCGCTCAATGACCCGACGTGTCCTCCCATGGGCATTGTTGTAGCGCACTTCAGCTGGTGTCCTGGGATTGCGAAGTGGACTCAGCAACCAAGGTCCGTTGGGATATGCAGAGTCACCTAAGTGTGAAAGACACATACAGATTGAGTGTTTGACATGTGTCCGAGGACAGCATGGCACACAAACAGCACACGACTCGACCCTTTGTACTCACCCACAATCCATGCCCGCTCCGGCACCAGATTGGCCATCAGCTGTGGTAAAATGCTGTTGCGCATTATGTGTGAATCGTGGGCTGAACCTGGAAACTTTGCACAGACGTGTGAGATGACCATATCTGCCTGGCACACCACCTGCACATTGATGGAATGATAATGTTTCCTATTTCGGTAAATATGCTCCCGTGCTTGGGGTGGAATCAGGGAAACATGTGTGCCATCTATTGCACCAACTACATTAGGAACGTGTCCAAGTGCATAAAATTCGCCCTTCACATCCGCCAACTCATGCCGCCTGGGAAATGTATGAATTGGTCCCTGTGTTGCATCATAGCCAACAGGACATCACGTAGCACCATGCTGAATGTTGGCTGGGACATCCCCCTGCAATGCCCCCAGTTTGCTGGAAGGATCCCGTAGCCACGAAATGTAGGAATGCCATCACCTTTGCCGTTGGCGTGAGTGCTGTTGGGTATGTCCTGCGTGGAAGCAGGTGTGGCTCCAATAGTGCACAAAGTTCCAGGAGGTTTGTCCGATCCAGACGGAATCGCCTTATGATGTCGGTATCCTCCATGTTAGCCAGCAGGGTGAAGGTACGAAACACATTAGGTCGCCTCCTAGGTGAGATGAAAGGGGACACGTCATAGCAACATAAATTAGGATGTGCACAAATTCATAAAGTCTGTCCTGTCACGGCACTAACATTGACTGTCATCCCTGAAAGCACACAGTGCAATTCAGTGTTGTCCCAACATGAGACAGAATAATTGTACAACTGTCATGGATGTGCACAGTCAGTAGACACAATACGAACACTGTCTATGTGAATGCCAAGAGTCACATATCGAGCTGAGGTGGACTCAGCCTTGGGTGTACATGACACAGGACATGTGTGAAGCAGAGACAATGCTGGCTTCCACGTTGCTGCTGTACCTGCCACACCTCCTTGGCCAATAATTGCAGGGGACACATCAACAACACAATGTGGATTGATCATTGGGATTGTCTTTGTACTCAGTGCCACTTCGAACACACTCAAATTCAATGACATTCACATCCCAAACCCATACATGTGCCAATGTCACCAGTACACAGGCCATATCTGCTGCTGACTTGAATACAAAGTCGGACAGTGACAGATGATGTCACGCCTGTGCAGAGTATGTGTACCACTGTAACAGGCCACCATTACCCCACTGCCCAATACTCTCTACAAGCACACAGATAGCCAATGTGGCACACATTAACAATAGATGAGGGACGTGATCAGCAGGGCCTGTATGCACCCTTAATCTTCCCCCATTTTGGACATTTACATGCAGCATCAAGGAGGGACTGCCCAAGGACACATGTGCACCACAACACATACCATGGTGATACACATCCAGCTGTTTCAAGACACAACAGTGCCACAACACAAACATACAACACTACATGGACAATGCCAAGCCAGTATGCCAACAAGTCTACGCATGAACAGACTGTATGCATTACATATGGACAACTGGCTCAGACACCTGACAACAGTGGATGTAATTTTACACCACATGTCCCAAGGGACATGCATCCTGACCCTCATTCCACACAGGCTGTCAGGCCCAACACAGCATACAATCAATATCACACATCTAACAAACATGCTGGCTGTGCATGAGTAGTGGGACACTGGTACCTCACATTGACCAAATGTCGGAGTTGGATGAGTGTCACAGGCACAACAGTCAAGGTACATCTCACCTGTCTTGGGTGCCCACACCATCCTGATACACCAGCAGATGTGATCCACCCACACAGTGCTGGAATAGATGGTGAGCAAGGATGGCTAGCACCCCATAGCATGCACATACACTAGTGTTGGTGGCAACACACTGCACACGTGTGCCACTTGTGCTGACCATCCAACATTGCAGACAATTCCCGCTAATCAGTGCACACACATTGCACGGGCAAAACTGGACACCCATAGCCTGTGGACAAATGTCGCATACTATATTCCATACAGTTAGCACAATCCACAACCGTGCATGCAGTCCATCTGCCAACGCAACATTCCTGATGTGAACAATGGACATGCACTGGTGGCAGGTGAGTAGCACCGGAACACAGCACAACACTCAAAAACATAGTGTAGCTAAGCACCATTGTTGAAATGTACATGTCACTGATTCACATACAACAGTCCAAACAACATGAGCACAGACCTGACACTACCACATAGGTCCCTGTGGTTACAGGTGGCAGACATGTAGCAAAGACATCTGCTCTGGCCGTCAACCCAAGTGACAAACAATAATAATGCAACGGATGCCAGGTGTGGTGCTGAAGTACTCGTCATCCTTTAGCAGGTCGAGCCCCCCTGTACATGTGGACATACACTGCAGGAGTTGCCAGTGTGTACAAAGACATAACATGCGGCATGTAATTGGTCTTAGCAATAACACAACAGGGTGACATCTGTTTCCAATGATGACAGTCATGCTGAATGAATGAGTTCATCTGGGTTTTCAGTGTAACACATGGGCTCAGGTGTGAGATAGTGGTCAGCATGGGTGGCAGATACGACATTGTGTGTAAATATTGATCGACATAATGGAGTACAGTGTTCCATTTGGTGTGAGACGTTACACAGTGGCTGACATTTGTGACAGGAGACCATATCAATGTTATCCAGTGCCATGTGCCACTGTACGTATCCACTGTGTGTAGCACAGTAATGACCATTGATCCACACACAACAAGAACTGTCCGTAGGTGCCTTAAACGTGCCCCATAAACACAATGACGCACAGAGTGTACGATGTGGTGCTGCATATTCCCCATAGCGGACGCACATACTGTCCGTGAATTGGGTGGCGGAGCATGCCAACCACCATTTGTACCTGTGTCGATGCCCACCACTGACGCAAGTGTGTCATGTGCTGCACATGACACATTGGTGTTAGTGATGGCCCTCCACATAGCTGCAGATGGCATTTGTCATGCTCCACCAGCCACATCCCGGTCACCCATGTCACTCTATGGCAATCAAACAGCGGTAGCGCCGGCCAGGACCCCACGGTGTGTCACCGCCATGAACCATGCCCTTGCAGCCAATGGGGACCGCTATCGCGGTGGCATGATGCAGATTCAAAAATCGCGGTAGGCGTGCTCCGCCCCCGCGGAGGCGGTCATTGGATGCTTTTGAAGAAGGCTGACCTGGAACACCAATGGCAGAAGACGATGACCACTGAAATGAGTCCAGGGCCCTATATATGTGTGGAAGGGAGCACCACATTTCCACTGCTCACAGAGCCTGCTGCCTGGGACCCCTCACCTGCTGCTGCCTCCAGGGACTGCTGCCTGAGACCCCTCACCTGCTGCTGCCTCCAGGGACTGCTGCCTGAGACCCTCACCTGCTGCTGCCTCCAGGGACTGCTGCCTGAGACCCCTCACCTGCTGCTGCCTCCAGGGACTGCTGCCTGAGACCCCCCGCCTGCTGCTGCCTCCAGGGACTGCTGCCTGAGACCCCTCACCTGCTGCTGCCTCCAGGGACTGCTGCCTGGGACCCCTCACCTGCTGCTGCCTCCAAGGACTGCTGCCTGGGACCCCTCACCTGCTGCTGCCTCCAGGGACTGCTGCCTGGGACCCCTCACCTGCTGCTGCCTCCAGGGACTGCTGCCTGGGACCCCTCACCGCCCACTGCCGCCGCTGACGTCTCATATCCACAGTGATGGCTAGGACGGAGAAGATCCGTGCCAGTCCATTTACAAGCGAGGAGCTGGATGTCCTGGTGGACGAGGTGCTGACACAGTACCCACGGCTATATGGTGGCCCAAATGTTGTGGTAAGTCTCCAACAGTGGGGGTGTGAGTGCAAGGGGGGCACACATGTAGTCGATCAGATGGTGTATGTGCCTGAGAGTGTGGGGTTGTGTAATGCACTGGCTGACATGCTGTTTCCTAGTTGTTAAGGGGTGTATGCAACCCACACATTCAATGCATGGACATGAAGGGTGGATGGACATGTGTTGTGTACACATCCATATGGTGTGACAGCTATCTGGTGATGCATGTTTCTGGACAGTTATTGTTCATGTGACTGTTTGTGTGGGTCCTCGTTGTCCATCTCTGTGTGATTCTACCTGGCATGGACTGTCCACGCCCAATGTGACAAGGACACATCACTGACTGTACAGAGTGTGATACGTGTGTGGTTGGCATGAGTGTACATCAATGACCCATATCTGCTGTGTGGAGATGAGTCCGTGTCATGCCACTGTTCAGAGAGAGAGGTTTTACCATGAGAGTGTGTCACTGATGCTTTCCCCCTCTTGTCTTCCACACCTGCAGCTCAAGGTACACCAGCGTAAGGCCGTGTGGAGGTCCATTGCAAGCAAGGTGCGGGCTCTGGGAGTGTCGAACCGCCGGCGCACCCACTGCCACAAGAGGTGGGACGACATATCACGACTGGCAAAGAACGTTGCCGAGATGACACTGGGGATACTCCCCGCAGTGGCAGGTTGTCACGACGCAGCTTGACACCACTGATGTGCCGCATCTTGGCTGTGACACAGCCTGAGCTGGACACACGTTTGAAGGAGCATCAACAGCAAGCTAGGGGTGAGTATTCTGTGAAGGTTGATTTTGTCTGTGAGTGGCTGCATGTGTACCATGCCTGTACCTGCGCTGGTGTACGTGATGTGGTTACTGTGATGCAGTGGGTTGTAAGTGGCCCCTGTGCTGGGTGTGGCAGTCACGGATATTACATACATGCACTTACTGATGTTTTTCCAATCCTGGGAATTTCAATGGCATTGTGGGTGGTGTGCTGCAGGCCTGGTCCATTGGTGTTAGTGTTTGTACGCCCCAACATGCATGATGTTGTGCTGTCTGCCCATCACATGGCTCAGCTGTGCCGTGTTTAGATGTTTGTACGCACTGTTTGAGGTAGTGATGTGTGTCTGCATGGTGAGATTGCACGGGGTGGCCTGCAACATGTAGACTTTGTCATCCTCAGTGTTGCTTTGCTTGAATATGTTTGTCCTGTTGCTGTCACTTTGCTGACCCTACATGTCTCTCTGTTATGCAGCATCTCCCGTGGGCACGGAGGGACAGGGGACGGACACCAGTGGTGGTGAAACAAGCACAACAGCTGCACAGGATCCCAGTGACACAGATGTGACCAGCGCCTCGGAGGGGGATAGGAGTATGCTGGAGGAATCACAGCCCGATACGCAAAGTTCAACATCATCTGATGACGGCGGTGGCGCAGACATCTTGGAGGACACAGCGAACGGAGAGTCTGCTACATCTTCCAGCACACAGCGTGCAGTGCCCACCCTCCCAGCCACTTCCTCTGTTGCTGCCCGTGTTCACACCACAAAGAGGGGAAGGGTGTCCTTCATTCCAGGCACCGCTGCCCCTGGAGGCTGGAACGAGATGCCGCTGTAGGAGATTCTTGATGCGGTGAAATTGACAAGCAACGGCAGTGCTTTTTAAAGAAGGTATAATAGTGATGTATACACCCCTTCTTGGTCTGGTGCAGGCTGGTATGAAAGCCCCCTGCTGACACTGGCCAACCCGCATTTATTATTAAAAAGACATTGTCCTGAAAGGCGAGTGATTGGAACCCCACGCCCTGATGAATTTGCCATAATATATGTGATTGGCAATGAAACATGTTGGCCTTCTTGGAAAAGGTTAGCAACATGCAGTGCTTTTAACTTGAGCAAGCTCACTTTTTCAATTAAAGGGGGTAATACGACAGTGAGTCTTGACTTGTTTTTAATAGTATTTGAGCACATGGTTCTTTGCTCAGCACGGGTTTCTTGGTTTGGAACAGTTGATTCCCTTTCTCTGTTTTCCTTGCTCTCCTTTTTGGACACTAATTCCTTTGTTCTAGTGAGTGGGTAACCGATGATGATATACGTGGGCACACTGGCGAAAACCTGCCGGTAGCCCGTCTTGGTGTTGCATACGTGAGGTGCCCGCTCACTCTTTTCACTTACTTTGGTAGTAAGTTTTCTTCACTCACATGTTGTGACGGAGGGAATAGTTGGCGGGGTGGCTTAATCGACAGTGATTCTTCCTTTTTTTAAAGTACTGATTTCAGAGTTTGGGACTGCAGGCAATTGGACGGGGTGCCATAGTGGGAGTAAAAATGAAACTCACTTTTGATGCAGTGACTGAAGGTGACAGTAAAGAAACTCTCATGTAGCCAGGTCTTTATTGTTTTGATGAACCGCTGCCCCTGCCCCTGTGCCCCCTGCGGCCATCAGTGCAGAGTGTGTGGACCTTATGCACCAGCTGTGTGTGGGGCAGACAGGGCTCCTCAATGCATTGTCAGACCACGACCGCAAATTGGCACAGGTGTTAGCTTTCATGGAGGGCATCCATTCAGACGTGGGTGGGCTGCACCGCACTGTCCAGACAATGTCCTCCACAATGGCGGCTGCTCTTCAACTGGCTCAATCTCGTAGTCCAATTCCAGTCCCTTTGTCCACCCCCATGCCAGTGGCGACATCTGACGACGGTGACCACGCTTCACACACCTCAACTTCACGATACTGCACACGTAGCACACAGCAGCAGCAGCCCAAGCGGTCAAGGTCACAGACACCTTCCCCTACAAAGAGAAAAACAACCCCAGAGCGCAAAGGGAAGAGCCCGTCAGGCGTTGCAAAGGCACATGATTCAAGGAGGAAGTACTCAGGGTCACAAGCCTCAGAGCAATCCCCGGCCACAGACTCTGTGGTCCCAAAACGTCTCGCAAAGGCATGCAGACACTCTCCATGCCCACTGTGAAGGTGGGGCCTGGCAAGGCTACACATACTAAGGTATCCAAGGCTGTTTCACCAACTACCTCTACTCCCATTCCAAGTCCAGTGAAGCAGGGACAGGAGGGCACTGTAGGGGGCACACAGGGTAAAGAGGGGATGGAGGGGCAGAGGCAATGCCAGGCTAAGCGTCCTTCTGGATCCAGCACATCCCTAAAGGGAGGTCCAGCGTGTGCACCTGCGGCAGCCTTGGTGCTGAGTGTGCCGTTTGTGTCCACACCACTTCCCATTGATACGAAGACAGGCAAGCCATTTAGAATCCCCAAGAAGTGGAAAGGCACCCCTCCACTGTCTCCCTCCCACACTGTGTCCCACGTCGGCCTGAGTCCACCTCCACGTGCCACTACACCACCTGGTCCAAGCAGCCCTCCAGCGTCCAAGGCCACTGATAGCTCTTCCTCAGCTGGGCGTCTCACTCCCCAGTCAAGTGGTCCAACTGTGCCCGACACACAGTCAGCTCCCAGTCAGACTGACAGCCAGCTCTGAATGTTGATCAATGTCACAGACCTGTCTCTCCCACACCGGTACCTGTGCTGCCCATCGTGTCACACCAGACTGTGTTGCTGACCATGGCGGAGTTTGGTGACACACATTCCCTGTGCAGCTTCTCATTGTCTCTGTCTGCACCTTGGACTGGCCACTGGCCTTGCAGTTTGCCCCCTGCCTGTGCAGCTTCTCATTGTCTCTGTCTGCACCTTGGACTGGCCACTGGCCTTGCAGTTTGCCCCCTGCCTGTGCAGCTTCTCATTGACTCTGTCAGCACCTTGGACTGGCCACTGGCCTTGCAGTTTGCCCACTGCCTGTGCAGCTTCTCATTGTCTCTGTCTGCACCTTGGACTGGCCACTGGCCTTGCAGTTTGCCCCCTGCCTGTGCAGCTTCTCATTGTCTCTGTCTGCACCTTGGACTGGCCACTGGCCTTGCAGTTTGCCCCCTGCCTGTGCAGCTTCTCATGTTCATGCTCTGCATCTTGTGCCTTGGTCCTGTCTGATATTGTTTCCTATCAGTGCTATTTGTGAATAAAAACAGTTGCTCATGTTGTCAGTTGTGTCATTGTCCTTACTGAATAAGGCTTTTCCTGTATGTCTCACATTTACTGTGCCACATGCTCTGTGTGCCACTTCAACTGTGCCACTGGCTTGTTTGACTTATCATTTATTTTACAGGGGTGACGGGGACTTCAGTTCTTCATGACTCGGATACTTGTGGGCTCATTGATGTTGTTTTCTGTGACATACCAGACTCATGTTCCTTCCTTGTTGCTGTTGGCTATGTTTTACTGCATCCTGGTATGTGGGCACTGCAAACACATAGAGGGGTCATATACACGGGATTGCAGGCAGGCTGACCAGGCTCAACATGTATGTGCTTTCTTGCTTTCATGTATGCCTAGCAGTGTAGATGTGTAGTCATGTTGTGATGGGCAGTCATCCTAGTCACAACGGTTACTTACATGGTGTGCATTTGGGTGGTCAAGGGTTGTACGGTGTGTTGGTTGTGGCTTTGTCGTGTGTGTTGATGTGTGTGTTACTGGCGTGTGACTCATGGCTGTGTGGGACTGTTGTGTGTTTGTGTGCACACACTGCTTGTTGTGCATTCAGTGCTGTGGGTGTATGTTGCCTTGTGTTGTCCTAGTGTACATCCCCTGATGTACTGCTGTGTTTGCTATGTGTTTTGTGGTGTTGTGCATCTGTTGTGTGTTTGATGTGTCTGTGTTGTTCTGTGATGGTGCACTTCTTGTCTGTGTTGTGGTATGTAGCCCATGCATTTTTCCTGACTGATGAGGTGGTGCACTCCTGTTGTGTGTGTGCTCCCATTGCCTTCCCCTAGTTTGGCTGCACAGGTGCTGTGTGTTATTTTTGTGGTTCTGTATGTGTTTCTGTTTTGAATTGTGTTTGCCATTTTTGTTTTGGTGCAGACGTTGGTACTGAAATCCCTGTGTGTGCGTGATGTTTGTGGATGCCCCCAGGGGGTTTGATTGTTTGTCTGTATCTTGTCTGGACATTATGTAGGCCCTTCTGTGTGTCTGGCATTGGGATTGTGTGCTGCAGATATGAGGGGGGTATGTTTGGGGACTCCTACTTGTGTTTGGCAGTCATTGAGTGTGCCAATGTGCCCTGTGTGATACTCATTTGTACTTGCTGTTCACTGTTTGACTTGAGGTCCTTCCTTTCATCCCTGTCCCTATACATGGGTTACCTTGCTGTCTCCCTGAGTTGTTGCACTGAGGTGACTGTTGTTTGACTTCACTCACTGTGCCAGCCATGTGCTTGGATGGGGTGTGGATGTTGTTCTGGGTTCCTTGTCCTGCATGTGTCTGTTCACCTGGTTGTTGGTTGTCTCCTTGCCCTCCCATTTGTGTGCACATCATTTTTGCTTTCCTCTATGTTGTGCTCCATTGCTGGTGGCATGTAGTCTGTGTATGTGGCTGTGTGTCGGTGTGGGGTATGTCTGTGTGAGTTGGCAGGGTGTGTGTCCAGTAGTCTGTATGTTCCTTGTGTGTATGTTCATTTTGTGCTTGTATTCTGCTTTCTTGCCATGTATGTGGTGGTGTGGTGTGTGTGTGTGTTGCCCTGGGCCTGTGCCTCTGTGCTGTGTGTTGATCTACACCAAATGCTGCTGTGTCTGTCTCCCTAGGTGTTAGTTGTGTGCTGCTGGGTGTGGATTTAGCTCGCTTGGTGTTGGACATGGGGGTGCACAGGGGGGGATTGGCATGTTTCTTGCTGTGTGCGGCGGAGCTGTGGGTGGTGGGTGGTGGTGGTGGCCTGTGGTCTTTCTGGCCTGTCCGTTGCTGTACATGCATTCTGCTTTGTGCAATGGATTTCCCGCATGCTCACCGCTGCGGTGTCGTCAGCAACACATTACATTATGTTCGCGGTACTTTGGTGGGCTTGATGTAGGATGTGAATTGGTGCCAGCTGAGACATGTGTGGGTACACTGATGGATGTGTTCCTGTCCACACCAGTGTGTCTGGTGTGGCCAGGTGCCCTGTTTCAGCCCGTGGAATTTGTGTTCTGTTTTGTGTTGTATTGTGTTTTGTTTACGTACCTGCGGCGGCATCCGCGGCGGGCGATGTTGGCCTGGTGATGTATCACGTACAGCACCGGGAGGACGTGTAGTGCTGGATCCATGGCGTTCGGCTCCGGGTGGAGGGCTCCGGAAGTCTCGTTTCACGCTCCGCTGTCGAGATTCCGCCGTGTCTGGAAGGGCGGTTTCTCCCCTGCGGTTCGACGGGTTGTTTGGCGCATTGTAATTTGTTGAGCGGACGGGACGTCATTCCGCACGGCGGTGAGTCTCCATTGGCTCCCACCGGCGCGGTGGCGGGCGCAATTTCATGGCGGTCGGCGTTGCACCGCGGAGGTCGGGAAATGGGGCATATTTGCCCTTCATAATATGGCGGCCGTGAGGACCGCTGCTGGCGGGCGGTAAAAGGCATTTTTCCGCACCGCCGGCACCGCGGTACTAACACCGCCCGCCATCGTAATCGGCCCCTTAGTCATCAAGTTTGTGATTTAGTTGAGCAAGCAGCATTGTAGACGCTTCCATGTGAATGAATCGAGGAAATGAATCAAGGAAGTGAATACGCTACACTGCGCCAACCGCTACAGACATTTAACATTCACTGAGAAGCAGAAGTCCTTCCATGGGTCAAATTTTGCTGCAGTGCACTCATTCAGCTTGCCACTTCCCCAGCGCGATATAGATTTGGGCATCGAGCACCCCTGATTTTCATAACTTGCGTGTTTATCCATGACTTCCTGGTTAGGGCATCAGTGACCTGCTGACTCCACCATGAATGGGAGAATTTTCTAACGACTACAATTTCTGTTGAGTCCTGTTGACCTCCTCATCCTA
This sequence comes from Calotriton arnoldi, assembly GCA_963921515.1. Lineage (NCBI taxonomy): Eukaryota > Metazoa > Chordata > Amphibia > Caudata > Salamandridae > Calotriton > Calotriton arnoldi. Next base: position 405,545 of record CAWUFW010011099.1, read on the forward strand.
CCAGCAGATTATATCATGATTCTTCAAGATCTATATCCTTGGTCCCTCAAACTGACCTCTGTGTCTTTCCATTCTAACCTTAATTAATAATTAAGATTACCGGCCCTACATAATTGTGCTCAATACATTCACTCCTGTCCTGATGATGACCTCAGACTCAACAGAGGTCAACTACAGACGCAATATGAACTCTGACTGACCCACTCCTACAAAGTAATTTAGGAGTCAAGAGTCATACATCTTTGTCTTTTTATATGCACTCTTGTCACTTCACTATTCACCATGTACTTTTTGAGCATTTGAACACTTAATTTTTTTTTTATATGACGATTATCAATTTTGTAAATACATTGGATTAAGTACCCTATTAAAATGGTTGGTCTTTATAACCTTAAATAATGTTTATTCATTTCTGGATGATAAGTATTTCCATTGTGGATAGGAGCTACATGCACCAATTCAGGAAATACTATTGGTGCAAATTAGTCTACAAGGCACATTTATTGTTTGATAAAGACTATGGCCCCAGGTTCCTGCTGTAGCACTTTTAGTTTACTTTGCTGTGCAATCATTACTTGTGCCCCCTGTTCCTTGAACAGATACAACATTTTAACAAATTCTTTCCGCCTTTTGGCTGCGGAGGCGGACATATCAGGGAAAATACGACATAATGACACTTCCGGTGAGGTAAACTGACGCTGCTTAACCGCCTTGGATAGAATTTGTTTCTCACCCCGTAATCTCCAAAGTTGACCAGAATCGTCCGTGGGAATTTGGCGTTGGGAGGAAGATACGCCGGCACGCGATGGGCCCTCGTTATGTTATGTTATGTTACGGATATTTGTATAGCGCATGGCTACCCGAAGGTGTCCCAGCGCTAGCAGGAAGAAGGGGAGGTCACAGCAGCTTAATAGGTGGGGTTTTGAAAAAAACAAGTTTTCAGAAGTTTACGGAACGGAAGGAGAATTGGTTCTGAGCGTAAGTGGATGGGAAGAGTGTTCCAAAGCCTAGCAGAGGTAAAACAAAAGGATCGACCACCACTTCTCATCCTATTGATTTTAGGGACCGCGGCTAGGTGGAGACTGGAAGATCGAAGGCGGCTATTTGGGCGGTAAGGGGAGATGATGGCTTGGAGGATGGGGGGGCCTTTCTTCCAGAAGGATTTATGGGCAATGCATAAAGACTTGAATTTTATTCTGTCCGTAACCGGGAGCCAGTGCAGGGTTTTCAGGGCAGGTCTTGCGGACTGGCTGTTGGGGGTCATTAAGAGCAACCGTGCTGCACAATTCTGGATGACTTGCAGTCTCTTTGTGGTGGTCCTGGGAGCTCCTAAATACAAAGCATTTCCATAGTCGAGGCGAGAGAGAATTAAGGCCTGGACCATGAGACTTCTTGCCGAAAATGGAAGGAGCGGGAGAACTTTGCGGAGCATCCGCAGGATGCCGTAGCAGGATGCAGCCAATTTGGTTGTCTGATGATCAAAAGTCAGTGACTGATCTAGCCACATACCTAGACTTTTGATCTGGTTTTTGGGAGTGGGTGGGGAGCCAAGACAACTTGGCCATGCTGGGCCAATGCCAGAGATCGATGGGTTGCCCAGCAGCATGAGCTCCGTTTTCTCTCCATTTAGTTTAAGGGAGGAGAGTTCCATCCATTTGGCAACTCTCTCCAGGCAGGGGCCTAGACTGGTCGAGATGGACCCTGGATGGTTTAGGGCCACCACTAATTGGGTGTCATCGGCGTACGTAACGATGTCTATCCTGAAGGGGAGGACGATCTGTGCCAGCGGGCTCATATAGACATTGAACAATGTCGGACTCAAGGATGAGCCCTGAGGGACGCCGCATTCAGGTGGGATTTGGTCTGAGGAGTTATCTCCTTCAAAGACTTGAAAGCTCCTGTCTTTATAGAAAGGACTGTAGCCAGGTGATGAGTCTCGTGAGAGTCAGATCCCCATTGTATTCCGGGAGGACATTTTTTTAAATAAAAGAGTTGACCCATTGAAGGGTCTGCTGACCCTCAAGGCCTTCCAGAATACCGAGGATACGAAGATTAGAGCGTCTAGAGTGATTCTCCAATTCCTCCAATTTATATTCCATCGCAGATTTTTGGCTCTGGCAAGCAGCTACCTTATCTTTCATGATGGAAACCTGATCCTCTAGCTGCGATATTCTGGTTTCTGCCTCATTAAGTCGTGCCGGAATCTGGGCCATAGTATCTGCGATTTTTGTAATCCGGGCATGTATAGCAGCGATCTCCACAGTTTGAGAGGCTTTAAGTTCCCTAATATCCTCCAAAATTAGTTTGGGCAGGGTCTTGGCATCCCATTGCAGAGTAAAGGGTGCATCAACCTGAGAGGGGCCCTCCTGAATTGATTCAGGCCCAGATTTGATTTGTGCTGCTAACGCTTCAGCGTTTCCGAGTACTGCCTGCCCTGTGATTTCCGGCACGACTAATCCCAATGGCCCCTGTGGGGGAGACAGCAGAGATTGTGATGGGAGTTGTGATGAAACATTACTGTCGCCTCTGGAAGACATACCCTACGTTGAGCCAGGGGACTGTGCAGCTACTGGTTGAACACTCTCCAGCACATCTGCACCAGGTATTGAACCAGATTTAGCCTTAAAAAATATAGGGTATTTATTAAGTTCCTTGGATTTTCCAGCCTAGGCATCACTCATGGAATTAACCACCTCTGAATCCTCTACAGGTATTTGTGCGGCTGCCCCCCCCCCACAGAGTCACCGAGAGCAGGACTAAAACTCATATCCAAATCGGCTGAGGCACCCCCTTGACAGAGAGCTCTGAGGCTGCCATCTCCGAATTTTCTGTAGGCAATACCAGGTCTTTCCGTGAGGATGCGGCGCGATTTGCCCGGGCTGCTGCTTGCCCTACACGCTTTTTGACCCTCTGGACCAGGGCCGGGGTATCAAGATGGGTTGCGGCAGTACTTTCAGAAAAATTTCGCATGTTGAGAGTTCCTCCCCCCAAAAATTGTTCCCCTTTTTTTTCCCCTTCGCTCTCTCAATTCTTCCCCACCTCTACTCCTCCTCCCATACAATTTGAGGATTAATCATTAATCAAAGTCACTACTGAGATTATATGCTGCTTGCTGTGCTTGCGGAGATTACAAGTGTTTAAAAAACAAAAGATTAGGTCTTATTGCGCATAGGACCCCCCCAGCGACCCTCTACCAGGTAGCGCCGAAGCCCTATGCCCGAACTGGCAGCAGAGCACATGCACTTACCCCCTGGCAGGAAACCTGGTGGTCTATGAAGGCGAGGAAACACAGCTCATAAGTAGTTGACCTGCTCTGATTCTGGGAGGTTGCACTGCTAGTTCAGAATTTCAACATTCACCTTGGATCGCTGCAACAAAGTCAAATGAGGAAATTTCTCCCAGCTGCTGCTGTCCTATGGGTCTAGAGGGCGCCAAAAATACTGGTCCTGAAATTGACTTGTTGCCCGTATGACCCAGTCGCCGAGTGAAATGGAGCAGCCCAACCGGCAGGACCAAAAACCGAAAACCGGGAGCTCAGTGAGTCCTCATGGCCCCCAAACAGCACGCTTATTCTCCTTCAGCTTACAACTGGAGGACGCAGTAAGGTTTCCTCGGGTTGACAATTTTTAACCAACAACCCCAGCGTTGAAGGCGTTGCAGTCCCACAGGCTCCGGCTCCTCAAGAACTCACCCGCGGCCATTACCAGCCGCGTACGCCTTGTCCTGACGTGGAGAGGGGGAGTGGCTTACGGCACGCTCAGCTGACAGCCTGCTAGTGGCCTTAAGGAATAGTAAGATTCAGTCAGCAAAACGGGTATTCCTCTTTTGATTCACAAGATTTGTGATTGGGGGGGCGTGGCCTAGCTCATGGCCGAGTAAGTCGCATTGAGCGAGAGCTCCCGCCGGAGCCCTGAATCTGTGCATGATCCTGCAGCGTCTCGTGACCGAATCGCCTCTAACCTGCCCTCCGAGGAAGACCCTTCCCTTCCGGTGGCTCGAGGGAGCCCGCTGAGCGTCTGTGAAGAGGAGAAGTGGCGCTTCGGGCACTACGGCCCACTACAGGCGGAGACACCAAGATGAAGATGGCGGCAGCCGGTGCCTTGCCGGAAAGCCTGGAGTAGCCGCAGGTCGCTGGACGACTGCCCGCCTAAAATAGACCGGGGGAAGACATCGGAGCGGCCGAGGAGCGGCGGCCCGCATTCCCTGCCCCCCCCGCCCCCTCCGAGTGAAGCATCGGGGCATCGCCGGGATCGATGGCACAGCCCGATCTGCAGATCACGCAGCTGAGGTACAGACGGCGTCCTGGTTGGGGCTGGCATGCTACGCGGGCTACTGGGTGCCTGAGAGCGGCAGTGGAGTGTCCCGGTGTCCGTCCACCTGACCCGGTGCCGACAGGCTGTAGCGCCCCCCCCACGGGGTGCGGGGTGGAGGCCCGTCCAGACCGCGATCATCCGTCCCAGCGTCCCTTTCCCCTGAGAGACGCGCAGTGCTAGTTGAGACATTCTTGATTCTCTCCACCCACCAGTGGAGACTACTGAGTGGTGACGGGGCTGTGTGGAGGCCATTGCATCCGGTCTGCGGAGATTTTGGGCCCCCCAGAGATGGATGGGGACTTGCGGTGACGTGGCGGACGGACTGGTGACCGGGTTGAAACGGAAGACCCGGACTGTGACACGCACTGCGAGTCCCACTCCCCTGATAGCGGAGGGGGCAGAGAAAAGACCTTCCACCATGCCTACTGTAGGAGCGCAGTCTCAGCTTCACAGCGACTTCACAAAGGTCCACTGGCCCCATATAACGGGCTGAGATTCCAGCCTGAGATCGGGACAGGGGGTGAGGCCTGGAGGCAGAAGGCTTACCCTGATCACAACCGGCTATTGCACGCACACCATTGACAATCCTGCTGGTCGTGTGGCCCTGCGCAGGCCAGAGATCGCCGGCCCGGTGTGGTTGCGCAAAAAGACGGCCCTTTACTCACGCTTTGGAGACACGGCCTCTGCTATGGCGAAGGACAAAGATTCGAAACTTCTGCGACAGGGAAAAATGGACAAATTTACCAAAGTGCTCTCCACGCAGCCCAAGGCAGCGGAAGCAGCGCATCCGCCCTCTGACACGGCATTACTCTTGCAAGCTATTCAAAGCTCCAGAGAAGTCCTCGAGGGGAAAATTGGAGAAGTATGTTCCGAGGTGTCATTACTCCGACAGGATCTCCACAAAGTCTCAGAGAGGGTGACGGAAGCTGAAACTAGGGTGTCGGAGGTGGAGGATGCAGTTAAAGACCTTCAAAAAGCGACAAGGGACCTACGCAGTGCTGCCGCGGACATGCAATGGAGGATTGAAGATGCAGAAAATCGGGCCGGGAGGAACAACCTCCGCTTCGTGGGATTTCCTGAAGGGGCGGAGGGCTCCAACACCACAGCGTTCCTGACCAAGTGGCTGACTGAACTCAGCCCGGCAGAACAGTTTTCCCACTGCTTTGTCATAGAACGAGCCCTTCGGGCGCTGAGTGCCAACCTCCACCCGGGGCCCCGCCAAGGCCCATCATTGCCAAGCTGCTGAACTTTTTGGACAGGGACATGATACTGAGGGAAATGCAGCACAAGGGGGAAGTCCGATACGAAAACCTCAAGATTATGACCTTCCCGGACTACAGTCGAGAGGTCCAGAAGCAACGCTGCACTTTTGACTCAGTTAAGGTCAAGCTCTGGGCCCTTCATCTACAATACATGCTCCTGTTCCCGGCAAAACTAAAGGTCCTCTTTCAGGGGAAGGCCCTCTTTTTCCAGACCCCAGAGGAGGCGTGGGCCTGGGTGGAGGAATGGCCAGTGCCGCGCTCCCTTGGTAGCACGTCCCCGGATAACCGTGTGTCACATGCCGGTGCTGCCTGGGAGGACTCCCCCCCGAAGACGTGGTCGCTTGACCTCGGGCCGCCCGCGGAGACTGCGTAAAGGCACCCCATATGCCCACAGGAAAACTACTCAGGACAAGATGCGCCATGATGGCCGTGGGGGCGAGCATTCTCACTTGGAAACAGATGCAACACAGGGACCTGGTTCTCCCAACCGGCAGACTGACTCTGATGGCACCGACATGTCCCCAGGGCCAGAATCACGTCATCCCCTGGAGGAGGCAATTCAGGCCCTTGAGGAAGGCGAGGACGCTGGCAGACCACCAGACGGGGCTCTCTCCGGAGAGCCTGAACCAGAGGTACAGAGCATTGCAACCTGATACCGGCGGGGAAGCCCCCTGCGCCAGCAAAGACCCCCACTGGCTTCTCCTCTGCAGCGTTCCCACGCTTCGAACTGTTGATTGAGTGAACTACTGAGCAACGAACTGTATGAGTTTGGGGTTCCGGGGGGCATGATTTAAGGGGGGGGCGACAGACCGACCTACTCTCCTTAGCCAAGGGTCACTTCCAGCGATGGGGGGGCAGAAGGCTGTGGGGGGATGGAGGGAGGTGGGGTGGGGGGATCGAACAGTTGGGGTTTTATAGTTTTCTACGTTGGTTTGTTAAGCGCAAGGATCAGACTACCAGAACATCTCCACAGACCGAAAAGCACTTGGGACTCACACTCCCACTCACCCCTAGATTTTAACGCCCGGGGTCCACCACTGATAGCGACGCCATGACACGCACGCCTTCCCTAACGGTCATGACATGGAACGTAAATGGGCTGGGGGACAAGATCAAGCGCGGACTAGTGTCGCAATATCTTAAGAGGCTTCACCCTGACATTGCATTGTTGCAGGAAACACACCTCCGGGGTACACAATGTGGCTTTATTGGCCGTGGTCCATACAAAGTCCTGGCACATGCTGGGTTCACTTCTGGGGCGAGGGGGGTGGCTATCCTGATTAAAAAGAGCCTCCCCTTCCATGTCTCACGTCTTTGGCAGGACCCCCTAGGTAGATACGTGGGAGTCCTGGGGCTATGGGGTCGGACAGAAGTCGTACTGTTGTGTGTGTATGCACCACCCAGGCTACAAGCACCTACTATGACTAAGGTGATGGACATATTGATAGAGATGCCCTTAGCTCTGCACATAGTGGGAGGCGACTTCAATGACGTCATGGATCCACAGTTAGACCGCTGGGGAGGAGGAGACAGGCCTCCAACTACCACTCCCCTTAGGCGGTTCTCCACAACATTGGGTTTGACAGACGTTTGGAGAGAAACTCATCCCCTAGTCAGGCAGTTCTCCTTTCATTCCGGGGCTCATGACACATATTCTAGACTGGACTACATATTCATTCCCAAGGGTGAGCTACGCGGAATACAAGGCTCGGGGAGTTTCGGACCACTCTCCGCTTCTGATTGAGATGGGTCTGAGGGAACGGGAGGGCACTCGCACTTGGAGGCTAAGTCCATGGGACTTAAGCAATGCCAAGATAGCGCATGGACTCAGGGCAGACACTGAAATTTATTTCCAAGAAAACAAGGACTCTGTCTCCTCCGGGGTGACGGTGTGGGAAGCGTACAAGACCGTGTTACGTGACAGAGCCCAAAGCCGCATAGCATGGGAAAAAAAGGACAGGGATAAAGCCTTAACAAACTTGGAACAAGAAATCACGGAACTTGAAAGGCGGGTGAACCTGGGCAACGACCCAGACATCACACGCAGATTGGCAGCCCTGAGACGGGAATATAAGGAATTGACCACGGACAACGACAAACAGTTATATTTGGCCACCTTACATCGCCTCTATGAGGTAGGGGACAAGGCTGGGAAGCTCCTAGCCTGGATCAGCTGGCGGGAGATACAGAACAGATGGGTGAGGGAAGTGTTGGACTCCCAAGGCACCGTCCAACCCACCGACGATGGGGTTGCTGGTGCTTTCGCAGAGTACTATAGGGACCTATACCGGGCCAGGATGTCCAAGTCACGAGTCGAGGTCCAGGCCTACCTGGAGGGGATCCCCACGCCGCTGTTGGAGGAGGTGGAGGCACAGAGCATAGAAGGGGACCTGACACAAGCAGAGTACCAGGACGCAATTGCGGAACTTCGTCCAGGGAAGACGCCGGGCACCAACGGGCTCCCCGCAGAATTTTATAGACGATATACGAACATCCTGGGCCCCCATCTCCTCCGACTCTTTATTGACTCCCACGAGGAGGGCACTCTCCCACCGGACTTGTGGATGGCCACCATTGTGGTCATACCCAAGGAGGGCAAGCCCAGAGACCAATGTGGGTCCTACAGACCCATTTCCCTGTTAAATTCGGAAGTTAAAATCCTGGCCACCATATTAGCAACACGTCTCCTGGGGGTGATCAAGGGCCTGGTCCACGAGGATCAATCGGGGTTTATGCCGGGCAGATCCACTCGCTTAAACCTTAGACGAAACCACAACTGGCTCATGAAGGTATGGAACCAGACCAGCCTGCAGGTGTTCCTATCGTTAGACGCCGAGAAAGCGTTTGACGCAGTCGACTGGCTGTTCCTTGATGCCACCCTGGCCAAATTTGGGTTCAGGCCAAAATTTCGTAGCTGGGTCGCGCTTCTCTACAACCAGCCGATGGCCACGGTGCGAGTTAACGGACGGTGCTCGCCCCCCTTTCCTATTGAGAGGGGAACGCGTCAGGGATGCCCCCTTTCCCCTCTTCTATTCGTGCTCACCCTCCAACCCTTGGCATGCGCGATACGGGTACACCCCTCCATCCGTGGATTCCATATTGCACCCACAGACACTGCAGAGGAAAAGATTTCTCTTTATGCCGACGACATCCTGATGTATATCTCACGCCCGGCAATGACCATCCCGGCACTATTTGAATTGATTATTGACTTCGGCAGCTACTCGGGTTATAAAATAAATTGGAACAAGTCCACACTCTTCTGCCCGACCACCGCACAAATAGACTGCCCCCTGCCGGGAGACCTTAGAGTGGTGCAGAGTGACTTTAAATATCTGGGTATCTTCATTACTCCCAACCAAGAGGTTTGCAGAAAGGAAAACGTAGGATCAGTCCTCACTAATTTTAAAATAGACGCGGAACGGTGGAGAGACCTCCCCCTTACCCTACTAGGTCGTGCGGCCATTTTTAAAATGATCACATTGCCTCAACTTCTCTATGCCCTACAAAACTCGTACCACCCCCTTCCCCATGCCATCTTTACAGAGATCGACGGTACACTCCGAACACTACTGTGGCAAGGGGCCACCCGAAAATCGCGCTTAAAACACTGCAACGTAATCCCTACAACGGAGGTATCCCCCTCCCTGACATTGAGGCCTACTACTGGGCATCTCATTTGATACCTATAAACGAATGGATACACAAACATAGCCAACACCCCACATACCGGCTCGAGAGGGAGGTCATGCTGCCCCATACGTATCTGCACTACCTATATGGAGGGAAGGGTGGCTCTCGCCTGTTGCCCGTGACCCAGGTGACCCTGGCGGCATGGACGAGGGCGACTAGGACCATGGGATGGACAGGACGGGTGACGAAAGCCACCCCACTCTGGGAGGGGACTCGCTTCAGGGAATTAAACAAGCTCACTGGGTTCGGGCCTGGGATCTCCTTGGGATTTCCACGATAGGCAACATAATTGAGAAAGGAGATTTCATAACTTGGGCCAAACTTCAACAAGAATACAATATGAGTGACTCACAATTCCTCAAATATGCACAGCTGCGTCACGCATGGCGGGCAGAAAATGTTTCGTGTGACCAACTTCCGGAATATGCGCCCTTGGAGGGTAGACTCCTGCAAGAGGAGCTCGCCCACAAGGCGGTCTCATTCACATACAAAACCATCAACTACAACATCCCCGATGGGCTGGTGAGACTTCGGTCACAATGGGAGAGTGAGGTGGGGTTCATGGAAGACATAGTGGGAGGCGGCGTTGATGCACCCCAGGGAGGTGGCCATAAAGGCGAGACTCCGGCTCATTCAGTTGAAGATACTACATCGGTCTTACTACGATAGAGACAGACTATATAGAATGGGGAGGGCGGAGTCTCCACTTTGCCTGACCTGCGCAGCGACCAATGGCAGTTTCTTCCACACGGTCTGGACATGTCCTGAAATTCAATCATTCTGGGGACAAGTGCTTTGACTACTAGGTACTGTCCTGGGGTGACGTTACGGGCGGAACCCAGGTTCGTGATACTAGGAATACCGAGTGAGGTTGACATTACCAGAACGCAGATGATCATTGCTTCCCTGGGGTTGGTGGTCGCGAAAAGAGACATTGCCAAGAAATGGGGAGCGGCAGATAAGCCGACTACTCAGGAATGGACGCGGGGCATGGACATGTACATGATAGCCGAGCAGACCACATATCGTAGCAGAGGGTGCCCCAAGAAATTCCACAGAATCTGGGATCCCTGGAGATGACACTTTGGACTTGACATGGGGGGGGGGGGGAATACGCAACAGTCTGCGACACATACTACACAAGGATCCCCGACTCGGGGGCCCGACGATGTGATACCCTCGTGATCACTGGCGAGGCCCAGACACCACTGTTTCCGGACTCCAGGTGTATAAATATGACCGTAGTGTAATGACGTGTAGGAAATAATGGTAAATGTGAATTCCAGGGAGGGAGGGAGAGACGACCTGGTGGGGGGGGGGGGGAAATGTATGCATTGATTTGTGATCATGTTTTTGTGGAGATCTTACACAAACTTGTACTGCGCTGTTTGTCAAGTTTTAAAAATAAAAATACATTTAAAAAAATAAAGATTTGTGATTGGGGAAGATTAATTTCCCATTCACTTGTGTTCCAAGTTATGCTGCTGGCTTTAGCAATTACCTGTAGGTGGATGTGAATGAAGATGGTAATTACATGATTCATCCTCCTCTCCTTGCCATGCATGGCATCCATCTTAGTTTGGGAGGATATGCACTGGGTTGGTATAGTAATTTCCCAAGGAGGTGCACAACAGTTTTAGCATTACCACCAGGAAGTGGGCTGGTGGCAGGTGGGTTTTGCTTGTATTTGGATTTGCTGTCATTGCTACCCCTGGTAAGCCCTTCTCCTAAAAAGTGTCAGAGGCTTTCTCTGACAAGGATTCAATGGCTAAGAGTCAGGCAGGAATGGATTTTCTTTTCTGAAGCAAAATCGAAAGCCTTGATGATAGAGACTTAACAACAAAGAAGAAAACTCTGGAGCAGGATTCATTGGGGGCCCCAATTTCCTTGCTCTCATTTTGGTCTTTCCATGGCCCTGATGAGGGGCTGACATCGTTGCCTTAGCTTGGGTAGGCCCTTCTCCTCTCTTACATGAAGGAGAATTTGGGCCTTCCTAAAGAGGCAGCAAAGGCTCCTGCATTCTAATTCTGCCTTTTTTTCACAGTTCTGTTGACCTTCTCCTAAATCCCTGCTTATAATTCTTCGTAGATAAGGATGCCATTTGACAGGAAAGGGAAGAGATGGAGAAGACCACAGTCCCACCCTTGTGGGTGTATTCTCATGTTTTCCTAGTACCAAACGTTTCATGGGAACTTCCCCTTATCATGAACCCAAAGGGTGCCAATCGGTTTGTAAGGACAATTAATTTCAGTATGGACACGCTTCAGTCTGTCACATCTCTAAAACTGCCAAAGTGCCTGGAGGCATTAGACTTGGATGATGCTCATCAGAATGTTCCTATTTGGCCTTATCACAACTTTCTGCATTTTGGATTCTGCCCAATCAATCTTGGTTCAAAGTCCAGTCCTTCAGCCTTCAATTCTCTCCAAGGCTCATCTTCAAGTTGCTTGTTACACTGGTAACATGCTCTCCATCTGTACCCGGACATCAGGTTAATTCATGCACTTTCAAGGACCTAGACCCTGTCGGATGTCGAGAATGCTTACAAGCCTCTGAGCTCACTGGGGTTTCTGATCAACCTGAATATATTCAAATTAGAACCAACTCATCACCTTCAATTCATTGGTGCTAGGTTCCAGGCAAATTTAGGAATGGCATCCTTGCCTTAGGACTGGTCTGTCAAAATCAGTCTCATACTTGAAGGCCTTAGGACTGGTCTGTCAAAATCAATCTCATACTTGAAGGCCTTAATGTCTCTTCAATTAGCTCTGGCTTAGAGTTGGATTAGGTTTCAGGGGGAGATTTTGAGCTGCACTCTCTTTCTTCAGGTAGCGGATAGTACCTTCCTTGTGAGGATACTGGGGCCCATATTTCTCAAGGTTTTGTGTCGCACTTGCGCCACGCAAAGGAGCGCAAGGGCGGCACAAAACCTGAGTGAGATTTATCAAGCCATGCAAGGCCACCTTGTATGGTCCTACCTGGCTTGAAGAATCTAGAGTAATGCAACACAGCGCAAATTGCTGTCTTGCGTTACACTGCCCCAGGGAGGCGTTCCATGGGTGGAGCGTTGTTGTTCCCATGCATCCCTCCGTGGATTTTGGTGCATTTTCTTTATTTCTCCTTGTTTTTTCCTCTTTCTATGTGTGCTGCATTCTGCAGCACACATAGAAAGAGAAATATGTCTCTCAGGATTTTTGTGCAGGATGGTGTCCCTTCCTGCACAAAAACAATCTTGCCTACAAGGTAGGCACCCTTGCACCAAGGTGCAAGGGTGCCTACATTGGTGCTAGGCAGCCAAAAGTGCACCAGTGCTAGGAAACAACAGGAATGTGCCGTATAATGCTAAATATGGCGCATCCCTCCCCTTTCCTTTTCAAGCAGCGCAGCAAGGTGACTTGCTGCATTGCGCTGCGTGAAAGGTTGATAAATCTGCCCCCACATCTTTACTTCTTAGTTTCTTGCAATTTCTTCTAGGCTTCCACAGTCATTACTTGGCCACATCCTCACCTGGGCTCTGTGCCAAGACATATTATCTAGTGGTGGGAACCAACCTCTCATCTGCCTGAGCTAAGGCTTCCAGAGAGAAATAGGAGATTGGCTAGAAAATTAAATGGAGGATGATTCCAGCATATTGTCATGATTGCATACTGCACTCACCTGTGATTGCAAAATCGGTGCCTGCAGCGCACACTTTATGCGGCAAATATGATTGGAGTAAAGACAGTCTACAAGACCAGGGGCTCCAAGGGACTCACTGAAGATTTGCAATTATGGTGGCCATCTTGGGTTTGAGGAGTATAAGTTCCTCTTGTTCCTTGTGTTCTTTGCTAGGCACTAAAGATACAGAGGTGCTTCAGCCATATTTCTGTAGCCAGAATTGGAACCAAGCTCTAAAAAGATAATGAAGGCACAATTCAGAAAAGTATTCTTGGAGAACATTAACAATCAATGATTTAGACTTTGATATTCAACATTTTTAGGTCTCGCCTAGGCAGCGCATGCGCTGTCTCTCCGAGACATAAAGTAATCTATATGTTGAGTGAAACTCCGCCTATTGGCGGCTAATATGTCCTGCTGCTCGCCATTTGTTTAACGTTGGCATACCTTTTGTTAGCTGGGTTTTTACTGGCTGTTGATCGGATACTGACTTCCGTTTAGTACTGTTTTCATCCGCTTTTCTGTTTGATGTGTGTTTTAGGGGAACTTTGTTTTACGTTTATGGCAGCCCAGCATGCTGAGTTGCAGTTAATGGTTTCGCTTTCTGGCCGCTTCGTTTACGGTTTATTTAATTCGTGAAGTGGGCTCAGTGTTAATAAAAGTAAGGCACAAGCCTTCCTTAGACCTCAAAACCGCTTTGTCAGTTTGGACGTGCGTTTTCCGCCAGCTGCACTTTGTTTAGTTAAGCTGTGGAGCGGGAGCCTTGTGTCTAAAAGTCAGGCACTGGTTCGCTTCTTTGGACCTTAAAATCACTTTGTTAGTATGTGTGTTTCAGGGGAACTTTGTTTTACGTTTTTGGCAGCCCAGCATGCTGAGTTGCAGTTAATGGTTTCGCTTTCTGGCCGCTTCGTTTACGGTTTATTTAATTTGTGAAGTGGGCTCAGTGTTAATAAAAGTAAGGCACAAGCTTTCCTTAGACCTCAAAACCGCTTTGTCAGTTTGGACGTGCGTTTTCCGCCGGCTGCACTTTGTTTAGTTAAGCTGTGGAGCGGGAGCCTTGTGTCTAAAAGTTAGGCACTCGCCCGGTTCTTTGGACCTTAAAATCTCTTGGTTAGCACATCCGGGTGCTATGCAGCAGCTGCGCTTTATGTTTAACTAAGATGGAGGAAGCGGGCGAGTGCCTTACTTTTATTAACATGGCGCCCGATTTACAGCTTAATTAAACATAAAGCGTTAGTACGGCAGTGCGTTTTCTGGCCACTGTGCTTAACGTTTATTTTATTTGTGAAGTGGGCTCAGTGTTAATAAAAGTAAGGCACAAGCCTTCCTCATCCCTTAAAACCGCTTTGTGAATACGGCCGGGCGCTTTCCCCCGGCTGGACTTTATTTAATTAAGTTGTGGAGCGGGAGTCCTGTGTATAAAAGTGAGGCACTCGCCCGCTTCTTCCGACTTCAAAATTGCTTTGTCAGTACGGCCGGGTGCTTTTTGGCAGCTGCGCTTTATATTTAATTAAGATGGAGGAAGCGGGCGTGTGCCTTACTTTTATTAACATGGCGCCCGATTCACAGCTTAATTAAACATAAAGCGCAGCTGCTGTAAAGCACCCGTCCGTACTGACAAAGCGATTTAGCTGGTAAGGGGTGCAGTGACTTCATTGTAATGTGGTGCACCAACAGCACAACATTACGCCCCAGCAGCTATAATATGTGCGCTGCTTGTATTTTTTTATTTCCCCCTGTATGTGTTTTTTGATTTTTTTTTTAGATACATTCTCCTTCAATATCTCACAGTGGTCGTATATAAATGTAATAGTGGTTTGAGTAAATTTAATTGTACGTTTTTACTCAAACCGTCTCTGAAGGATCGTGTTTTAAAATCCCCTTCCTTTCACTTTGCCGTTTTTAGGTCTCGCCTACGCAGCGCGCATGCGCTGCATAGGCAAAAAGACCTTTTCCCATCGATTCGGCTTTTCAGCCTAAAACGTGCACGCGTTCCATTGCCTTCAATGGCAACGCGTGCACGTTTGGCGATTCACTTGCGGGAGCGAGCAGCTGGCGCCATATGGTAGCAATTATCGCTCCTGGCGCCGCTCGCTCCCGCAAGGGAATCGCACTCCCCCCACCCCTCCCACTTCTTTAAACCCGGAGTACTGTTTCACTTTCGCGGCCGCACTTGTGTTTCAGTGCTTGTTTTACATCGCGTAGTGATCGGCACGAAAGGTAGGCTTTATTTAGATCTTTATTTACTTCAGGACGTGTTCCACATAGCTTTCCTACAGTTCACATTGGACAGCTTTAATGTATGCCGTTCACACGTGCAGCTATTGTAATTAACAAACGCTCATTTTCACTTGGTAAACTTGAGCAGGAGGACGGATCCGAAAACATCCCCCGGTACCTTTCTAGCCGTACAAGCTTTTACTATTGCACCCTTGTGTGCGGGGTAATTGTGAAACTATGAGACAGCTGATGGTGAACAGCTCAGCTACAGCCTACACCCTCGTGATCTGGGTAATAGCGAAACAATGAGAAAGCTGATGGTGAACAGATGTTAGTGAGACTATGGGGCGGGCAGCCGATGGCGAACAGTGCAGCTGCCCTCGTGTGCCCCGTGGCCTACAATCACCTCGTGGTTTGGTTGGCATGGTTTGTTCATTCGTTCTGTCGCTTGTGACTGGAACTTGGTCGCTGCTGCTGGTGAACAGCGCAGCTGCGCTCCCTACTGGCCGAAATTAGTGCAACTGTGAGCAGCTGATGGCGCGTAGTGTATGTTCACCAATTTCCATAAGCACTGTCTGTCGGGAATGTAGTGACTGCGGGTCGTGTAGTGCGAGGGGAGGGCAAAGGCCACGTACCCAATGAGAGATCGCAGTGGGATTGGGCAGTGGCTGAAGGCAAAAGGTACAGCGGCGCCGATGTGATCTGAGATGCCACTGTGTCTTCCTGTGTCCTACTTCAGACACAAGCAGGTCTCGGTGGCAGCTGGTGACGCACAGCACAGCAGCAGCACCCATGTGTCTTCATATGTAAGGAGCCGGGGACCCCCGTGGCTTTACCCGAGGGACTATTACTTTTAAGCTTTGAGGGCATTAAAACCACCTCTTTTCCATTGGGTGGTAGTTATCACTAACTGGTGTCAAACAGAGTAGCTGCACCCCAGCCTTCGGGCACAATTTTCAGTGACTTAGACTTGATTTTTCTCGTCGCGTGAAGACAAAAACAAACAACGCGCCTTTGGTCTGGGTGCGTTTAAACCTCATAGGTCAACGGCGAACACACTGCACAGCTGCGTGACAACGTAAAAGCTTCGACATTTTGTCAGATTGTTACCCGAGCTTGGATCCTCGGGGGGTTTAGAGCTCTATCACCACGTTTACACATAGAACTAAAAGTTCTGGGGTTGCCCAAGATCACAACTTGTCGCCGGCTGTTAGACTTGGCATCTTTTGGCGTGTTTCCCCTGACTTTTTGCTTTCTGACCTCCCGGTTTTGACTCTGTTTTTGCTGGTGTGATGATTCTGCGCGCTTTCCTCACTGCGGTCCAGTGGGCAAGTGCTCCTGTATAAAATGTGTTATGGATTGGTGTTTCCATGATTGGCCTATTTGGTTTATGTGTCAGTCCCTTGTAAAGTGCACTGCGAGTGCCAGGGCCTATAGACCAAATGCTGTTGGTGGGCTGCAGCACTGGATTGTGCCACCCACGCAAACAGCCCGTAAAGTGTAACTCGGGCCTGCCAACGCAGAGCCTGTGCGCAGCCTCGGGCTGCCATGTCGACTTGGCGAGTGCACACACTTGCAAGTCCCTAAACCTTCCCTTTGCTGCATGTTAGTCACCCCTAAGGTAGGCCCAAGGTACCCCTGTGGGCAGGGTGCGGTGTATGCGAAAGGTAGGACATGCCCGGGTGTGTGCGGCATGTCCTGATAGTGAATTACAGCCTAGTTCGTTTTTCACTATTGCAAGGCTACCTGTTCCCCCTAGGCCAGAACGGGCAGTTTTGATTATTACAGCTTATAATCCTAACTGACCCCGGGAACATGGTAGAAATTCGAGTTTAGTATGCCTGGACTCAGAATGATAAAATGCAGCTTTTAGTAAGGTTGGTTTTAACATTCTGTGTTTGAAAATACCACTTTTAGAAAGTGGGTATTTTCTTGTCTAACCATCCAAGCCTGCCTCTGCGAGATTGTGTATTCCTTGTCTGGAATGTGAGTGACAGGGGCTGGGGGATGCCAGGAGACAGGGTGAGTCAGCGCAGGGCTGAATAGCAAGATCTACATGTAGATGGGTGGGAGGGGTCGCACCTGGGCCCTGAATAGGACAGTGCCTTCCCTCCACAATGCTGGCTCCACCTCCTGTGGTGCGTCTGATGTCCCTGGCCTACTCACTGAAAGAAGGGACGGAGACTTGTCAACAAAGTGCTCCAGAACTGGTTTGGACTAGGCGAAGGCCTCTCTGCCTTCAGAGAACAAAGGAATTTGGGATATAAATATTGGGGCCCTGACCCCATGAATTTAGATCTCGCTGGAATCAAGGAACCTGCCAAGACGAAGAGCTGGAAGAGCTGCCAGGAGGAGTACTGCCCCTTTGCTGTGTTGTTGCTTTGTTGGGTTGGCCTGCAGTTGCTGCTTCTGTCTTGGGCAGTGAAAGGACTGGACTGAACTTTCTACAAACTTGTGCTGAGTATCTCCAAGGGCCAGGAACCGAGCTGGCCTCCTGTTAAGAAGTCTCAGGGACTGCAAAGACTTCACAAGCCTCTGGGTACCGCTTCTGGAACACTGTTTCAGTCGCCACAGAGGAAGGGAACTGCAACCGACTCCGTCAACCGAATCCATCCCTGGCCGGTGACCTGTTTGCACCGCAGACCGCATCGCCCCGCTTCGCATCGCAACCCTGGTCTCACCGTGGGCGACGTCCGACGCCGCCAACATCGAGCCGCTGCTTGCACCGTGACCTGTGGGCACCGCAGTTCGCATCGCATCGCTTCACTGGGCCAGCCGGACCAGACCGACACTGTCGCTGCAACTGGCTCAAGAGTCGAGACCGCACCGCATTTGGGGCACCGCTCGCACGTCTGCGACGCACCGCTCCGACTCGCACCGCTGTCCGACGCCAGCTCCCGCACTCCGGCTAGGTCGCCTGCATTGCAACCTGTCAGCACCGCATCGAGCATCGTCTCACCCTGCATCGCATGCCTTGGACTCACCGACTCCGTCTGCATGACGCTCATCGAGCCGCTGCCTGCACCGCATCGAGGGACACCGCACCTTGCATCGCTCCGTCTTGCACCGCAACCGCGACGAACGCCGACCGGCTCGTACACTCCGTACCAGCCACAACGAGAAAGGTACTGTGACCGAGTCTGTTCATGACTCTGCTGGCCCGTATCGACGCGGTCGGCTGGAACTGTTAGACTCTGTGGTTTTCAGCATCGCGGTAGGCTCGGACGGAGCTACCGACTCGTACGAACTTTGCTTTTGTGCTATTCCTGCAAAGAAGAAGTTACCGTATCAAGCATTCATTCGTAAAGTATAGTATTGTGGATTTTTGTCGTAATTGGTCTTGTCTTGAGTATATAAAATATTGGTTATTTTTCTAAACTGGTGTGGTGTCCGTTTGTAGTGCTTACACTGTATTACTGTTGGTTATGTGCAAATGCTTTACACACTGCCTCTGAATTAAGCCTGACTGCTCGTGCCAAGCTACCACGAGGGTGAGCAGGGGTTACTTCACGAGTGTAACAACCCTTACCCTGACTAGGAAGAAGGGTCCCTACTTGGACAAAGGTGCAAGCCCTTGCCAACTAGAGATCCCATTTCTAACATTGGTGGCAGCGGTGGGATAGGACTTGCGTTTGCACTTGACTTACAGTGATTGGTGTGCACTACTACCATATCGCAGACCATTACGTACCACATACTGGTTCTTTTTCTTTTGGCCTATTTTTGATCTTGCCAGTTTTCAACTCACGACTTTTGTCATGCCTGAATCAATTGCATCATCCGTTGCATCTCTGGAAGTTATCTTTGAGGAGGACAGGTTGGAATCCTACGCCGTAAAGGAGTTACGAGCGATTTGTAAAAACCTGAAAGTCCAAATTAAAGGCCTCACAAGGAAGGAGGAGCTACAGAAGGCGCTGAGGGCCTGGGTAGCAGCCAGACATGCCAATGGGCAGCCTGGTGATCTCAGTGAGGAGGCGGAGGAGCCCATTTCCAGGGTGGATGTGCTTTTGGGTAGGGGGGAACCCGCCAGGTCAGGCAGCAGCAGTCTGTCCCCAGAGGAGCTGGAGGACAGGCGGGAGGCAAGGCAGTTTGAGCTGCAGAAGCTCAGGCTGGAGAGTGAGCGGGAGGAGAAGAGATTGGCCATAGAGGAGAGGAAGATGCTCTTAGAGCATGAGAGAGAACTGAAGGAGCTAGAACTTAGGAGTAAGTCAGGCTCAGATGGTGGCAGCAATTCGTCCAGAAAGGCAGACAGGATTGTGCACATTCCCAAGAACGTAGGCAAGGAGTTCAAGAAGGGGGATGACATACAAAGGTGGTTCCAGGGTTATGAGGCAGCCATACACATGAATGGGGTCCCTGAGGAGAATTGGGGAGCAGGATTGTGGCCACTTTTCCCGGAAGAAGCAAGGGATGCTCTGATAGCTTTGGGTAAGGGGTATCACCTCACCTATGCTGACATGAAGGATGCCCTCCTCACGAAGTATGGTCTTACTCCTGAAAAGTACAGGGATCAGTTCAGGTCCAGTAAAAAGTCTGATGTCAACACTTGGTTGGAATGTGTGGATGTGTTCTGCAGGTCTCTGGATGGTTGGGTGAAGGGCAGTAGTGTAACAGATTTTCAGGGGCTCTACAACTTGATTGCATGGGAGCACTTGTCTAGTCTATGTTTTGCAGATCTGCGCCAGCACCTAGTTGATAGTAAGCTAACTGACCCCAGGAAGCTTGCTATGGAAGCGGACCGCTGGGTGAGTACCAGGGTCCACAAGAAAGCGTTTGGGGGAGACTCAGCCAAAGGTGGGCAGGGTCCGCAGCAGAAAGGTGGGGGGACAAGGGTAAAGCACAGGAGTTCTCTAAAGGGCCCCAAACTAGTACCCAGGGTAAAGGTTCCCAGCCCCCGGTGATAAGAAGAAAGGGGTCTCTACAGGGAAGCCTGTTGAGACCGGCCCCCGCAAGTGTTATGCATGTGACCAGGTAGGTCACTTTAAGGGGGACCCCAAGTGCCCGAAGGGGACACAGCCACCCACCGGTGGACAATCCAAAGTGTTGGCTAGTGTAGCGCTTGGGGAGGAGGGGTGCCCACAGGAGGGTGGGGATCCCGCAGAAATGACCCTTGTCTCACTCGGGGACAGTGAGATGGTCCCAGGAAACCAGGTGCCCCCTAACACAAAGAAATATAGCACCTGGGTGACCATTAACGGGAACAGGGTAGAGGCTCTCAGAGATACTGGAGCCAGTGTGACCTCAGTCCGGTGTCACCTGGTGTCTGAGAAGCAAGTAGTCCCAGGAGCATTCCACCAAGTAGTTGCTGTCGACAACTCTGAGCGCCAGTGTATGGTGGCGCAGGTTCCCTTTGAATGGGGGGGTCTCAGGTCCCTTGAGGGTGGTTGTGAGCCCTACCATGCCTGTAGATTGTCTGCTAGGAAACGACCTGGAGCAGTCCTCATGGAAGGAGGTTGAGCTCAGGTCTCACTTGGAGATGCTTGGGTTGCCAGAGTGGGCATGCGTGTCTACTCGGTCAATGGCGGCCAGAAAGGGTGATCAAGAGGACTTGGAGCCTGAAACAGTGGCCCAAGTCCCTGCCAAGAGAAAGGGCAGGGGGCGCGGGAAACCGGCCCCCGAAGTTCCCACGGACCGGGAGGAGGCGGACCTCGAGGGGGACGCCCCGGTGCCTACAGGGGAGCAGGTAGCCGAACTGGGAGACATCTCTGAGCTGACCCATTGGCAGCAAGAAGGGGGTCCCACCAGGGAGGAGTTCTGCAGGGAGCAGAACGAGTGCCCTACTCTGGAGGGTCTGCGGCGGCAGGCTGCAGACCAGGCAGCTGGTAATCAGTCCGGGTCACATCTGATCTACTGGGAGAGTGGTCTCCTATACAGTGAGCCTAAGGTTGCTGAGCCTGGGTCAGCCCGTGTGCTGGTGGTACCCCAGCGCTTCAGGACCTTCCTACTGGGTCTGGCTCATGACGTGCCTTTGGCAGGACATTTGGGGCAGGACAAGACCTTTGACAGGCTTGTCACCCACTTCTTTTGGCCCCAAATGCGAAGGCAGTCAGATGCACACTGTAGGTCTTGCCAAACTTGCCAGGCAAGTGGTAAGAGTGGGAGGAAGGTCAAAGCTCCTCTCCAACCTTTTCCGGTTGTTGGAACACCCTTTGAAAGGGTAGGGATGGATATAGTGGGGCCACTGGATCCCAAGACAGCCATGGGCAACAGGTACATCCTGGTCTTGGTGGACCATGCCACCCGGTACCCGGAGGCAATCCCTCTCAGGACAACGACGGCGCCAGTGGTGGGCCGGGCGTTAATGGGGATCTTTTCCCGGGTGGGATTCCCCAGAGAGGTGGTTTCCGATAGGGGGACCAATTTCATATCGAAGTATATGACATCCCTGTGGAAGGAGTGTGGGGTAACCTACAAGTTCACCACTCCTTACCACCCACAAGGAAACGGTCTGGTGGAGAGATTCAACCAGACCTTGAAAGGCATGATCAAGGGTCTAACAGAACCCATGAGGCGTAAGTGGGACGTCCTCTTGCCATGCCTACTCTTTGCGTACAGGGAGGTGCCTCAGAAGTCTCTTGGGTACAGCCCCTTTGAGCTCCTGTATGGCCACCCTGTCAGAGGACCTCTGAGTTTGGTGAAGGAAGGCTGGGAGGCGGCTCCCAGGAAAACTCCCCAGGATGTATTTAGCTACATGCTGGCCTTTAGAAACCAAACTGCCCGCTTCAGGAAACTCGCTCAGGCGAACCTAGAAGCAAGCCAGGAAGAAATGAAGAGATGGTATGACCAGAACTCCACTCTGGTCGAATTTCAACCTGGGCAAAAAGTGTGGGTAATGGCCCCAGTGGCACCTTGTGCCTTGCAGGACAAGTGGACTGGGCCATATGAGGTAAAGGAGCGCAAAAGTGACGTCACCTACCTGGTGGATTTGCAGGCTCCAAGGAACCCTTTGAGGGTCCTTCACGTGAACCGCCTCAAGCCCCACTTCGAGAGGTCCGAAGTGAGTATGCTCTTGGCGACAGATGATGGGGTGGAAGAGGAGAGCGAGCCTCTCCCTGACCTCCTGTCTACCAAGGAGCATGATGGGTCAGTAGAGGGTGTGATCCTCTCCCCTACTCTGACTCAGGAGCAGCAGGGGGACTGTCGCCAGTTGTTGGGACAGTTCGCCCCACTGTTCTCTCTGACTCCCGGTGTTACTCACTGGTGTACCCATGACGTGGACACCGGTGACAGCCATCCTGTGAAGCACAAGATTTACAGGTTGACTGACCGGGTCAGATCCAGCATCAAGGAGGAGGTCTCTAAGATGTTGGCGTTAGGGGTGATTGAGCCCTCCCACAGTCCTTGGGCCAGCCCAGTGGTCTTGGTCCCAAAGGCTGCGGCGCCCGGTGCCACTCCAGAACTCCGGTTTTGTGTGGACTACCGTGGGCTCAATGCCGTCACCAGGACTGACGCGCACCCCATCCCCAGAGCTGATGAGCTCATTGATCGGTTGGGAGCTGCCAGGTTCCTCAGCACGTTTGATTTAACGTCTGGGTACTGGCAGATTGCCTTAACCGATGGGGCCAAGGAGAGATCAGCATTCTCAACCCCAGAAGGTCATTACCAATTCCGGGTGATGCCCTTTGGGTTGAAGAATGCCCCTGCCACCTTTCAGAGGTTGGTCAATCAGGTGTTGGCCGGGCTGGAGGATTTCAGTGCCGCCTACCTGGATGACATTGCTGTGTTCAGTTCCAGCTGGGAAGAACATTTACAGCACCTTGAGAAAGTGTTGAGGGCTCTGCAAGGTGCAGGCCTCACGATCAAGGCCAGTAAGTGCCAGATCGGGCAGGGTTCTGTGGTGTACTTGGGACACCAGGTAGGAAGCGTCCAGGTGGCGCCCCTACAACCCAAGATTGACACCATTCTGGCTTGGGAACCCCCCAAGACCCAGACAGAGGTGAGAGCCTTCTTAGGTCTCACCGGTTATTATAGGAGATTTGTTAAGGGCTATGGCACCATCGTGGCCCCCTTAACAGAGCTGACCTCTAAGAGGCAGCCCAGGAAAGTGATCTGGACTGAGTCCTGCCAGAAAGCTTTTGATGCCCTGAAGGCAGCCATGTGCACGGCGCCCGTGCTCAAGGCACCTGACTTCTCCAAAGAATTCGTCGTGCAGACTGACGCTTCAGAGCATGGTGTGGGAGCGGTGCTCTCACAACTGAACGAAGAGGGCCTGGATCAGCCTGTAGTGTTCCTTAGTAGAAGACTACTTCCCAGGGAACAGAGGTGGAGTGCCATAGAAAGGGAAGCTTTTGCTGTGGTCTGGGCGCTGAAGAAGTTGAGACCATACCTGTTTGGGACTCACTTCCGGGTTCAGACAGACCACAGGCCCCTCAGATGGTTGATGCAAATGAGGGGCGAGAATCCAAAACTGCTGAGGTGGTCCATCTCCCTACAGGGAATGGACTTTACGGTGGAACACCGTCCTGGTACAGAACACGCCAACGCAGATGGTCTGTCCAGGTTCTTCCGCCTTAGTGAAGAGAACTCCAATGGGGTTGGGTAGTTCTCCCTACTTTCAGCTGGAGGGGACATGTGTTAGACTTGGCATCTTTTGGCGTGTTTCCCCTGACTTTTGCTTTCTGACCTCCCGGTTTTGACTCTGTTTTTGCTGGTGTGATGATTCTGCGCGCTTTCCTCACTGCGGTCCAGTGGGAAAGTGCAAGTGCTCCTGTATAAAATGTGTTATGGATTGGTGTTTCCATGATTGGCCTATTTGGTTTATGTGTCAGTCCCTTGTAAAGTGCACTGCGAGTGCCAGGGCCTATAGACCAAATGCTGTTGGTGGGCTGCAGCACTGGATTGTGCCACCCACGCAAACAGCCCGTAAAGTGTAACTCGGGCCTGCCAACGCAGAGCCTGTGCGCAGCCTGGGGCTGCCATGTCGACTTGGCGAGTGCACACACTTGCAAGTCCCTAAACCTTCCCTTTGCTGCATGTTAGTCACCCCTAAGGTAGGCCCAAGGTACCCCTGTGGGCAGGGTGCGGTGTATGCGAAAGGTAGGACATGCCCGGGTGTGTGCGGCATGTCCTGATAGTGAATTACAGCCTAGTTCGTTTTTCACTATTGCAAGGCTACCTGTTCCCCCTAGGCCAGAACGGGCAGTTTTGATTATTACAGCTTATAATCCTAACTGACCCCGGGAACATGGTAGAAATTCGAGTTTAGTATGCCTGGACTCAGAATGATAAAATGCAGCTTTTAGTAAGGTTGGTTTTAACATTCTGTGTTTGAAAATACCACTTTTAGAAAGTGGGTATTTTCTTGTCTAACCATCCAAGCCTGCCTCTGCGGGATTGTGTATTCCTTGTCTGGAATGTGAGTGACAGGGGCTGGGGGATGCCAGGAGACAGGGTGAGTCAGCGCAGGGCTGAATAGCAAGATCTACATGTAGATGGGTGGGAGGGGTCGCACCTGGGCCCTGAATAGGACAGTGCCTTCCCTCCACAATGCTGGCTCCACCTCCTGTGGTGCGTCTGATGTCCCTGGCCTACTCACTGAAAGAAGGGACGGAGACTTGTCAACAAAGTGCTCCAGAACTGGTTTGGACTAGGCGAAGGCCTCTCTGCCTTCAGAGAACAAAGGAATTTGGGATATAAATATTGGGGCCCTGACCCCATGAATTTAGATCTCGCTGGAATCAAGGAACCTGCCAAGACGAAGAGCTGGAAGAGCTGCCAGGAGGAGTACTGCCCCTTTGCTGTGTTGTTGCTTTGTTGGGTTGGCCTGCAGTTGCTGCTTCTGTCTTGGGCAGTGAAAGGACTGGACTGAACTTTCTACAAACTTGTGCTGAGTATCTCCAAGGGCCAGGAACCGAGCTGGCCTCCTGTTAAGAAGTCTCAGGGACTGCAAAGACTTCACAAGCCTCTGGGTACCGCTTCTGGAACACTGTTTCAGTCGCCACAGAGGAAGGGAACTGCAACCGACTCCGTCAACCGAATCCATCCCTGGCCGGTGACCTGTTTGCACCGCAGACCGCATCGCCCCGCTTCGCATCGCAACCCTGGTCTCACCGTGGGCGACGTCCGACGCCGCCAACATCGAGCCGCTGCTTGCACCGTGACCTGTGGGCACCGCAGTTCGCATCGCATCGCTTCACTAGGCCAGCCGGACCAGACCGACACTGTCGCTGCAACTGGCTCAAGAGTCGAGACCGCACCGCATTTGGGGCACCGCTCGCACGTCTGCGACGCACCGCTCCGACTCGCACCGCTGTCCGACGCCAGCTCCCGCACTCCGGCTAGGTCGCCTGCATTGCAACCTGTCAGCACCGCATCGAGCATCGTCTCACCCTGCATCGCATGCCTTGGACTCACCGACTCCGTCTGCACGACGCTCATCGAGCCGCTGCCTGCACCGCATCGAGGGACACCGCACCTTGCATCGCTCCGTCTTGCACCGCAACCGCGACGAACGCCGACCGGCTCGTACACTCCGTACCAGCCACAACGAGAAAGGTACTGTGACCGAGTCTGTTCATGACTCTGCTGGCCCGTATCGACGCGGTCGGCTGGAACTGTTAGACTCTGTGGTTTTCAGCATCGCGGTAGGCTCGGACGGAGCTACCGACTCGTACGAACTTTGCTTTTGTGCTATTCCTGCAAAGAAGAAGTTACCGTATCAAGCATTCATTCGTAAAGTATAGTATTGTGGATTTTTGTCGTAATTGGTCTTGTCTTGAGTATATAAAATATTGGTTATTTTTCTAAACTGGTGTGGTGTCCGTTTGTAGTGCTTACACTGTATTACTGTTGGTTATGTGCAAATGATTTACACACTGCCTCTGAATTAAGCCTGACTGCTCATGCCAAGCTACCACAAGGGTGAGCAGGGGTTACTTCACGAGTGTAACAACCCTTACCCTGACTAGGAAGAAGGGTCCCTACTTGGACAAAGGTGCAAGCCCTTGCCAACTAGAGATCCCATTTCTAACACCGGCTAAACACATGGCTAAACACTTAAAAGGTCCCAAAGGCGAGACCTATTGGCTATGCCAATGCATGTTGTTCTTGTATCCTCCCTCCCAGTTACTTCTTTCTCGCTTATCTTTTATCCTTCCTGTACACCCAGAACGTCCCTTTCCTCCCTGTTTTTTAAACATGTTCAGCAGCGTACAAGATGGCCCGCACTGCTTTGGAACGTACAATGGAAATGCTTTTTAATTGTGGGTTCCAAAGCAGTGTCAGCCATCTTATGTGGTGCAAGGGCTAGAATGGCCGATCTAGAAGTTTGTCATTTGCTGTAATGCAACTAGAGCTCATCTAAAGCACTCCGATACCCTTAGTACCAGTTTGCATTAAATTGCAATAATAAAATAAAAGAACAAATAGTGGGAGGGGGTTGGGAAACAAATACATGAGATAAAACAATAAAGATGTACGCTACGGTCACATTATATATGCTTCCTGAGAGAACACCCCACTATAAACAAGCATTTGCAATGCTATAGGTCTCGCAATTACGTGAGTTTACGCTTATTGGCATTGTAAATGACAATTTCTTTTATTTATGTTTTAAAAACCAAAACATAAATAAAAGGCATTGTCATTTACAATGCCAATAGCTCAAACTCGCATAAATGCTAGACCTATTGCATTGAAAATGCTTGTTTTACTGAGTCATCCTTCCAAGTATTATTAACTCTAACTTCCACTATCTACGCAGCAAGAGGAAAGAGAAGAACCCTCACTTGCACAAACTTTATCTATATTTTCTTTGAGTCATGAAATGGTTTTAAGGTATTGACAGTGCTGGGTAAATGATTGCTTGTTGCTAAAAAGCAAGGTACAATACTAATGTGTATGCCTTATGTTACAGCTGATGAACTTGTTATATTACAAATTAGTTTGACCCCATATTTAACTTACAAATTACTTAAGTTAGTTACTGGCAAAGAAACATGTACTAAAGCTCAGGTATTTCTTTACATAGGTTATGGAGATTGGATTTGTAATGCAGCTCTAGGTAATTCCAGAGTTTCAACCATCAATAGAGAGTCAGAAATACTGAGTTAGTGGTTAATTTGTAAAAGAATGTACCCAAAGCTCTGCTCTGTAGTCTGCGGCCAGTGCAAATAAATGCCAGCGCACCGAATACCAAAGCTGTGTACTCATAAATCCACATCATGCCTCTTTTATCAACTGCAAAAAGAACAATTGAAGGACAGAATGCAGAACAATGTCATACATTCACCCCAGTACATAGATCTGGACCTAAATCCATCGTTTTTTTGCTCCCCATGCCATTCCAGTTTGAACCCAGCCATATGCAAATCAGTCTTGACCCTGCGCCCAATGGGAACAGTCCAGCCCGAACTGCCAGGCCAGGTCCTCCCTGGACTGGAAACAAGCATCCTAGGACCGGTTTCGGGGTTTCACCCCTCATCAGCCAGGATAGCTTGACTCCAGTGGCATGGAGAGCACAGGACCCACGTCTGGGCATACCCATCCCACTCGGGGTGACAATATCAACTGCCACACACTCCCTGCCTCTTTAGCTCTCTTACAGGTTTTTACTTTCTCCCTTTCTGACCGTTTTAATGTCTTTCTCATCTTCCTTCTTTCAGATTTGTGTGTTTTCCCTCTGTTGCTCTCAGTAAACGGCTGATGTGGAGAAATAAGTGCTGATCCCAAAAATGAGTGCTGGTTGCCACCACCGGCTCAAATTAAGCACTTCATATGTCTTACTAGGGATAGTGTTATGGGACTTACGAGTTTATTCATAGCACATCTGCAGAGCATGCTAAGCTCAGCTGTAAGAAGAGGTATAGTAAAAATATTCACTCTTTTATCCCACTCCCCATTTTCCACATGAACCGTGGGGCAGCATAGTATTCCTTGCATGGTTGTCAGTTGGTTAGAGAACTCATTCCTGTGGGGCCTGTATCTTGACCACAGATGCTGCAGGGCTGGTCTGGGGAGCAAGATAGAGCTCGCTTTCTGCCCAGGGGCTGTGGGAAAGGAAGATCTGGTTCATTCCACCAATACTCTGAAGTCCTTTACTGAATGAGGACAGGTCTGTAATTCTGAGGACAGACAACATGACAACCAAAGCATATATGCTAGGCGTGGAGGCATGCATTGACAGGATTCGGCAGAGACTGCAGTACAAACTCTCCAGTGGGCAAAGGAGCATCTGCTCTCTTTAACAGCAGTCCATGGCAGCATGTGCACAACCCAAGGGCAGATTCCAGAGTCGTTTGTTTCCTTGTCTCAGGAGTGCTGCCGTTCTCGATCTATATCTCCTGCCACCTGTAAAAGATTCTGCAGCCTTGTAGCAGATCTCTCAGGCAACAAAGACACTGCTCATCTCATGGACATTTTGCTCCAGATTACAAATGGAGCAAATCTGGGGTGTGAATGTACTGATCTGTCCGTGACCAGGTGTCCTCCATTTGCCTTTCCTGCTTCCTAGTCATCCCAACGCTACTAGATCGTCTTCTGAGGACCCATCAGAGGATTAGCCTCATAGTTTCCATTTTGGTCCAGGAAATCTTGATTTCCAGTCCTCTGCCAGATAGCTTCTGTTCAGGAGCGGATCCTTCTAGTGTCGCCATTTCCTCTTCACTCTTGTCACGCAATTTTCTCATATGACAATGTACCTATCTGTGAGGAGATTGAACTATTAGGTTTGCAAAAATTGGGTTTGCCTGAAGTTGTGACTACTACTGTGAAGGCTTCCAGCATTTTGTCCACTGGCAAAGTCTACAATTATCATTTGGCCTCCTTTCAAAAACAGTGAACTGGGAAAGGGGTGAATCCAAGGTAATGTGACCTAATTTTAATCCTCCATTTCCTCCAAGAATGGTTTGCCTGGAATTGTCCTTGCTACCCTGAGAAATCACTGGGTGGCCATCTGAGCCTTTAGAGACCCTAAAGTTGGTTTACTTTACTGCCTATAGAATCCCTTTTCTCGTGTCTCCTTAAATGATAATTCACTGGTTGTACTCCAGATAGAAGGAAATCTTCTCCTGGGATCTCCCTGTTGCTCTTTCTTTCCTGCAAAGGCAACCTTTGAACACCCAGAGGTGATCTGACTAACTTTTTTATCTTTAAGACTCTTTTCCCTGTTGCCATCACTTCAGCTGGGGGATTGGGAGAATTGAAGCATTTAGTTTACCAGACTACATGTGTTTGTATGCTTCAAATAGGATGATTCTACATCTGGGTACTGGTTTTGGCCTCAACATCAAGCCCAGATTTCATAGAGAAGCTGGGTTTGGATTTCCTTTTTTATGCTACCTATTTGACTCTGGAGTAAGTGGGCTCCTGAGCGTTTGCATTGCCTTTGTCTATTACATCCCAGTTAAGGAGTTACTTAGACACAGTAAGTTAAGTTATACTAGAGGTACGGCCCACACGGTGGGTGAAGTGTAAATAGTTTCAATTACAAACATTATCAATGGGCTACTTGGGCAATGCCTTCTACTGTTGAATCTAAGTGTAGTTTGGATGTTAATTTGAAAGATCCTTTATCGTTTGACACCAGGGTTTTGTCTTTTCTGTCAAAATAAGTGATTAAGATGTCTTTGTTAAATACACTTAGGTGTCACATATGTACTGTTGTCACCACTGTGTTGTTTTCTTTTTCACAAAGTTGCTGTCTGACTTTGGTATTTTCTCATATGTAAGGACTGGGACAAGGAAGGGAAATGAGGAGTCCCCCCGCAAGGGCTCCCATTGACCTTGGTTTGATCCATTCCTGTTGCGGGCACAAGACCCAGCTGCAAAAGTGGTGCAGCGTTTTTATCGACACTGGTGGGGTAATGCTGGGTGATAGGAATTTTGAGGAATCCTGTGGATTTCGGACGTTTCCACCAGAGATATTTAAGGAAAATGCGTTATTTGAGCAAATGCGTGCAAAGGTTGAGGTTTACAGAGCATTGTGGGTAGGCAAACCTCATGAGATCCACACAAGACACACAACCCCGGAATCACCTAGTTGTTTCAATAATGTGCTAGTTTTCCCTAGGTGCCAGCTGAGCTAGGGCCCAAATCCACAACAACCCACTTTTCAGAAAACTGTCAGTTTTGAATGGGAAAATGTGATGTATCATTATTGAGTTTTGGGCCGTTTCCTGTCGTGGGCACTAGGGCTACTCACACATGTGAATTGCCATTTTTTGTGTTTGTTCTAAAGACTTTATTGAATTTTTATAAACATAGGGATAATACAAACATAAAGATTCATTGACAGTTGTTGTGGGGTACCCGAGGAGGCTTACAAGTAACATTTGTTCACAAAGCAGTTGAAACAACATGGCAGGGTTGATAAACTTATTTATCATCTAATGTAAAATGGCGTTAATCTGCCACAGGTGCTGTAGTAAACTTAGCTAGTTAAATTACAATGCACCCATCATCTAAGGACATATTAAATAGGGTGAGGGCTCAGAGCGACGAGATTGGAAACTAGAGCGAGAGGTAAAGGAGAGAGATGGAACATGAGAGGGAAAGAAAGAAGAAGAGTGGGAGAAGGGGGCATGTAAGACAATGGTGAACATGTCATGTTCAGCCCTACAAATAAAGGGAATCTCAAAATGTTAGCAAAAGAGGGAATCCTAGAACACCTCCTACCCATTTTTGGATGAAAGCATCTAGGGCATTCCATATATGTTGTGATGTGTAGGAGTTCTGAGATAACTTACCCACACACACCACGTGTGGGAAGATACATTATTGATGGATGTCCAATCAATGAGCATGACCTTAAGAGCAGTGGTGATTAGTAGGTCTAGAAGAGCGAGATCTGAGTCTGGGAGATCAATTAGAGGCACAGCAGCATGTGAGCCAAGTATAATCATTGGAAAGTGTAGGAAGTTGGGGGTGTTGAAGATATTGCTTAGTATGGCAGTAACCTCATTCCAGAAGGACTTTAAACATGCACATAAGAAAGACATATGTTCTGAGTCACCGTGGGTTGATTTACATGACCAGCACATGTCAGAATCTATAAGTTTAAATTTAAAAGACCTGGTCAGGATCCAATAGAGAAAGTGTGGTGTAAAAAATCTTGTCTGTATCAGCGAGGGGATGAGTTTTGTTTTGGAGTAAACAGGGGTGAATTTTCACCCAGGTCTCTGTTGGTAAGGGTGGAATGCCTTTAGCAGAGAAATATGATGACCATTTGATCTGTAAGTCAGAGTACAGTTGGGAAATAGTCCTACCCAATAATTTATAGATCCTAGACACTACTTGGCCCCTAGATTGTAGTTGTTGGAGAAAGGAGAAGAGAGTTGTCTTTAGTAGGGGTCCCAGTTTGGAAATGTTTGCTTTGATTTTAAATAAATCATAAAAATCAAAGTTGGAAAGCCCATGCTTCACTTGGAGTGCAGCAAAGGTTAAGGGATCAGAGTCTTCAAAAAGGCCTGCCAGAAGGGAGATGCCCTTATTAGCCCATTCTGGGCCTAGTGCGGGGGAACTTGCCAGTTGAAGTAAGTGAGGTACCATTTTTATTGGAAGAACAGATTCCAGAACTTCCATCACGGAAAGGTGAGGAAAATGTGTTTTTAGTCAAAGTTTGTGGTTTGCAAGGGATTCTGGGTAAAACAACCTGATGAGACCCACACATATCACCCTACACTGGATTCCCCAAGGTGCCTAGTTTTTAAAAATGTGCAGGGTTGCTTGGTTTCCCTAGGTGCCACCTGAGTTAGGGCCCAAAATCTACAGCTACCCACTTTGCAAAAAATTGGTCAATTTTGAGTGGAAAAATGTGATGTGTCCATGTTGCGTTTCGGGCCGATGCCTGTCACGGGTCCTAGGCCAACCCACACTAGTGAGGAACCATTTTTAACGGAACACTGAGGAGAATGATGGGCGGAAGGAAGTTTGTGGCTCCTCGCAGCTTCCAGAACTTTCCATCACAGAAATGTGAGAAAAATGTGTTTTCCAGTCAAAGTTTGAGTTTTGCAAGGGTTTCTGGGTAAAACAACCTGGTGAGAGCCACACAAGTCACCCCACCCTGAATTCCCCACAGGTGTCTAGTTTTTAAAAATGTGCAGGTTTGCTAAGTTTCCCTAGGTGCGGCCTGAGTCAGGGCCCAAAATTCACAGGTACCCACTTTGCAAAAAAAAGGGTCAGTTTAGAGTGGAAGAATGTGATGTATCCATGTTGCGTTTTGGGCCTTTTCTTGTTCCGGGCACTAGGAGTACCCACACAAGTGAGGTACCATTTTTATTGGGAGACTTAGGGAAATGCAGTGTGGAAGGAAGCTTGTTGCTTCCCACAGATTCCAGAACTTTCCGTCACAGAAATTTGTGGAAAAAGTGTTTTTTTGTCACACTTCGAAGTTTGCAAGGAATTCTGGGTAAAACAACCTGGTGAGAGCCACACAAGTCACCCCACCCTGGATTCCCACAAGTATATAGTTTTTTTAAATGTGCAGGTTTGCTAGTTTTCCCTAGGTGCCAGCTGAGCTACAGACCAAAATCTACAGCTACTCACTTAGTAAAAATATGTTCAATCTTCAGTGGAAAAATGTGATGTCGATGTTGCGTTTTGGGGCACTACGCCTACCCACACAAGTGAGGTACCATTTTTATCAATTGGGAGCATAGAATAGTAGAATATTTGTTATTACCAGTTAGATTTTGCTGCATTTGTGCCTTCCAGATGTAAGCCAGTGCGAAAGAAAGAACACATTTCGAAAAAACCCTCTAAATCAGATACTCGTACAGGTTCCCACAAATTCAGAGATTCAAGCAACCACTGCTCCTAAACTCCATATCTTGTACCCATTTCAGAAATACATTGGTTTCCATGATACCCATTTTTCACTCTATATATTTTACCATATGAATTGGTCTATACTCAGTACTCAATGAAAAACCATTGTCTGATACAGCTCAGTTGTTGGCTCTAGGTATCTCAGGTTCTTGGAGAACCTACAAACCCTATATATTCCCACATTGCTTTTGTAAATCGGCCATCGTGGCAAAAAGTTACAGATGAAAACATTGTTACAAATGGCTGTTTGTTCCTACTGATTTTGAATATTTCTTTATTTCAACAGTAAGTTTCTCTGGGAAAACCTTGCGGGATGTACACATTTGACCCTTTGCTGAATTTGAAATGTTGTCTACTTTTAAGAAACAAATAGCTTTCCTGGATCACTCATGGGTTTCACACTGGTTTCCCCCACAAACTGGAAGTAGATTGAAAGCACAAAAAAATAGGAAAAATGGGCTACCTCTTTGAAAAATGCCAAATCTGTGGGGAAAAATTCGATTTTTTGATTCCGCTCTGCATATTCCTAAAGGTTTGGAAGATGGTGACTTTAGCACAGCAAACCATTTGTTGGTACCAGTTTTAGGTTGGAATTAAGACACTTATCTAGAGGAGCACTTTTTTCCTATTTTTCCCAAAAAGCTCAAAATTTGCTATATTTTGGCTATTTTCTCAGTCCCCAGCAGTTAAGGGGTTAGCGTTCTTGTTTTATTTATGACATAAGATAAACTAGTGTAGTGTTGTCAAACCAGATTTAAAAAAGATAAGTCTCACACAGCACGTAAAATTATGAAAATCCGCTGTCTGCTGAAGAGTGGTTTGATAAAGCGGTTTGACTGAAGTATGCTTCCTATTGGATAACGTTGAATGCCACACAGGAAGCCACTCCTCCTGAGCGTAAAACCGTTTTAAAGTTTTTTAAGAACACACTGCAACATATCCGTGTTAATGTTTTAAAACATGATCAATGCTTTATGTTATCAAAGCCTAAAAAGTACTTGTACCCCCAAAAGTTTCTTGGCGCTACAAAAGCACTCATTACACTAGGCATGGGAAGAAGACGATTTCTGGAAAACAGCAACGATTTTCTCTTTCTTTAAAATTGCTATGATAACTTCACCTGCTTATCTCACTAAAATTTGAAACTTTAATTAAATGCACAGTCGCGGAATAATTCCAAGAAGCTACAGGATGCTGCAGGTATCTGGAAAGCTACGAAAACACACCTTGTGCCTCTGGTGTGAAGCAACACTCGGCCCAGCGCAATGTGTCATTTCCAGGGCAGGGCTTGTATTAACCTGCCCTCTGGTTGAGCAGCGCTTCTACCTGACATGATGTCAGACAGGTGTTCAGCTACAGACCACACCTCACGGGCCAGCCTTCGCACTCACCTACAGCCCTGAATGTACCCCATGCCCAGGGGCTAGACTTAAGCACTCTGAGGGCCTATCTCGCTGCCCAGAGATACACTTTCACGTTATCTGGGTGGGTTTGTTCTCTTATCACTGGAGGGAATCAAGCGATGGAGCCGTCAGTGAGCCTCAGAGAAGTCTTCCAGTAAGCCCAGCCTCCTCCTCCCTTTGAAACTAGAAACTCACCTGTCCGCACAGCCCACTGGGGTTAAATCTTTGTTGATCTAAGATTGTCCTGACCTATAATTAGTTACAACGTGTTGACAAAAAATGATCTTCTCATCTGTCCACATTACTGCATTGTTCAAACCATGTAAGGTTTTCAGTGCTTGTGATTGTTTTAAATGTATTTTTGTAAAACCTGGTATTGACTAAAGTGCGTTCTCAGTTCACCTCGCAGTGATAAGCATCTTAGTGTGATAGTGAGGTGAAGGCACGTGTGTTTTCACCTTCTTGAACGGCTGACACTTTTATATTACCGAAATACAATTCATTTTATTAGTTCTTTGGGGATTCTTTAATTTTCAATACAACCTTTATAGACATGGCAAGTTAAACAAATGGAGAAAGCATCCATTTTGGTGTGCGGTAGAAATAAATACATTCCCTCTCTCTCTCTGTAACCCCCCCCATACACACACACACAATTGGGCGAGCTTCTTAGCACATTTTAGTCCTGATTTGAGGCATGGCGAGAAGTTGTGGGTTTGTACATTTTCAATTGGAATTACTTTGATTTTGGGGTGAAACCTCACTGTTAGTGGTTACAGAGGTTTGTGGACTGTGCAAATTTTGAAGAAAACTGCTAATGCGGCGGGGAAGGTGAGCTTGCTCTCATAAACTTGCATTGTTTTCACTGGAGTTTACCTTTAAGGGTTGCTTTGTTAGATGACAAGTTACCTTACAAAGGAGCTTGTTAAATGAAAACTCTGCCGCAGAACATCACCGGGCATATGAATGTAAAATTATGATCCCGCAAGGATGACAATTTGAGGCAGCCATGGGTAGCAGCACCGGCTGGCTTACCATGTGATTCACCCTTTGGGAGTCTTGAGAGCCCTGAGAGATCCTTGCTCTCATGGGTTATGACGGCAGAACAGTAACCAAAAGTAAACTGGGGATTTACACTGCACTAATGCTAATCCTGTAGACCCTAAACAGCTAAAAGGAGGCTGTTCTGGTGTTAAGGGTGGGGTAAGGAGTCAATCCTTGGATTTTATCAGCGCCAAATGGGTGCAAGATGTCAATTTCACTAACCCTCTCATCTTGATGAATGGCCATTCATGACACTAGGTCAGACATAGTGTCATAGACTGCCGTAAGCTACTTCAGGGCGCAGCTATTTTGGTTACCACTCTGCCAGATCTGTGGTTCTGCTATCAGCCAATCAGTGGGAAAAAGGTGAGCATACAGACAACAGATAATACTGTTACAACGATGTTTGCGATCATTATACAATTCCCCTAAGTTCATATCCCAGTTAGCGAGTGCTGACAAGGTTGAGAACATGGGAAAGTAGAGTTATCCTGGACTTCTGAGTATTCTTTTAAAGGAGGTGTGTGCAGAAAAGAGAAAAGAAGACAATAGTCTGTTTTGACCTAAGGCATATATATATATATATATATATATATATATATATATATATATATATATATATATATATATATATATATATATATATATATATATATATATATATATATATATATATATATATATATATATATATATATATTACAGTCAATGTATTTTTGTAGATGTGATTAATTTACGGTGGTGTTCCCACTGGGTGTGTTGTGCTGGTTTGGCTGTATGTGCACCAACAGTTCCTGAAAGCACCACCACAAATTCATCACATCTAGCAAAATGCATTGACTGTCCCTAATGAACTCTGTCGGGGGGGACAGGTCATTAAATCAATAGGGATAATGCTCATGTGGCCATCTTCAGGCGTTTGGGGCAGTTCTCTATTGAATTACTACTGCTTCACGGCAGGTGTTTACATTTCTCCTTATTAGCATGTCTATACACAAAGTGTTTCTTTTCTTTTTATTCAGTTTTTTAATAAAGGCTTTACAGAAAAAAGTAATAACAGGCAACATATGAGAATCACATCTGCATTACAGTGACATTACAGTAGTCTGCGAGCATTGTACAATGGCTTAGCTGGGTTCCTAGACTACCTATGGGGAGTGTGACAGTCTGCTGCAGTACTCTCCCGTCAGTGCAAATAACTGTGACTTGCTCTAGGTGATGCTAATTCCAGAGAGTGCCCCAAAGTGTAAATACTGCCGAAGCATCTCATTTAGGCCTTCCCCGGGGGTCCGAAGAGTACTGTATCATGTCATCTGCGTAAGGTGAAATGATAGCAGATTTTGTGCAGTGTTGCCGTAGTTTGGCTGCCAGCGGCTCAAGGGCGAACAGGATCGGGGAGAGGGGCCCCTCCTGCAGGTGCCCCTGGAGATGCCGAAAGCGGCAGAGAGACTATTGTTGATGCATATCCTGGTCGTCTGCTCTGTATAAAACAATTCTATCCATGCCACAAAGGTGTCTAGAAGACCCATCCTCCTTGGAATGGTAAATAAGTAGTCCCACTCCAAAGAGTCAAAGGCATTAGTGGCGTCCAAAAAGACTGCCACCGCGTCCCGGTCAGGGTCAAGTCTTGTATGAGAGCAAACAAGGTCCTCAGATTATAGGCCGTAGAGCTACCGGTCACAAATCCAGATTGGCCAGGATGGACCCGATCCGGCAACAAGAGATACAGGTGGTTCACTATTACTTCAGGGGTATTTTAATATTGCAGTTTGAGTAGGATAAAGAACGGTAAGAGTTGCAATAGCACGGTGGCTTCCCATGTTTTGGAAGTGCCACTATGAAAGCCTCGCGCAGTGACGGGGGAGTATGCCGGTCTCCCGCGATTCCTCATATAGTTTTAACAGCTGTGTAGCCAGAATGTCTTGGTAGCGTTTATAAAATTCGTCAGAAATAACCATCAGTTCCCGGGGGTTTTCAGGTCGGCAGGCCTGAGATCCCTTTCATAAACTCATGCATTGTGAACAGCTCAGACACAAATTGTCGCTGTGCTAGAGTAAGCAAGCCTAACGCTGTGTCCTCCAAATAAACTTCGATCAGCAGGTGTAGGGAAGGCCCTCTAGAGGTGTAAAGGGCACTATAGTATGTGTGCAAGGTGAGTAGGATCTGTGGCGTATCATGGTGTGAGTTTCCCTGTTCATCTATTATTAGTTGTCGGATTGTGTGCGGGTGAGGTTTGTACCCTCGTGACCTAGGGGCTCACATCCCTGGAGATCACCCAGTAGTACAACTCTGAGGACAGTGGAGTAGAAGGTGCCCTCGCGCCCGTCCGAGTTCCTCCGTCACCATACATCCACCAGTAGGTGATCCTCCATGATGTCCCATTGTTGCGCTGACACGAGTCTACTACCCCAGGTAGTAACCCGGGGTCTATCCTGGGAGTCATGGACAGTTGGCTGGGGACAGTTAAAGTCCCCAGCCCATATTAGCAATACATGATCCGTTGCCATCACCACCCTCCATAGTGTATCGAAAAACCCAGGATCGTTCACGTTGGAGCCATAGCAGTTTACAATCCTAAGTGGTGTTGTCCCCCTCCTACCCAGTATCATGACATAACGCCCCTGACTGTCCAAAAGTGAAGTATACAAGCTAAAGGGCGTCTCCTTCTTTATTAAAATGGCCATGGCCCTGGCATAGGACGAATATGAGGGCAAGTAAATGTGTGACACACATTTTTTTCCAAATGTCAGCATGGGCTGTGGGCTGAAATGTGTGTCCTGAAGTAAGGCAATCAAGACCTTATGCCTCTCCAGGAAAACCAACACTTGCTGTTTCTTTCGCGGGTTTCCAAGTCCCCATACATTCGAAGTCAGGTACACCACCGCCTGACTATGTATGCGGTCAGCACTGGTCATGTCAAGGGAGTAAGCTGTTGATTGTGAGCCTTTTCAGGATCATGTTTTATCAGTGTTGCAATGTTAGCATGAAGCCTGCATATGGTGTAACAAATGTATGACAACTGTCCTGAATAAGTCCTACACTCACCCTAACCCTCCCACTCTGATGCCCAAAACTGATCAGGACAATACCCATCTCCTTCCCCATATCATATTACCTGCACACCTGCTGACTTTCAGCCCTCTCCCCAAACACAAAGGGAGAAATTCTTTAAAACAAGAATAGACATGCCAAGAGATTGCACTTGTGTTGTATTAAAAGGGCCGCATTCCTGGGCTAGACTGTATGGCACGTAGGGGGTCTCCGGCAGACATGATCATTGAAAGGAAGTTGCATAGGGGCTTTTGGCCCGTGCCGCCACTTCATTGGAGGGTGTCTATTCAGAGACCTGCTCGCAAAATGCAGAGCAGGGACGACTGGAATGCTCACCTGCTCGTCAGTGAGAGCTAAATATTTGGCTCTAGTGTCAGCGGGGCGAATCAGGCCTCGTGTCGGGGCCTGCGCGCGCGGCTCGCCGGTGACTAGAAATGGCGCGGGCATGTGCCGAGCTGCCTGACGTCGTAAATTCCACACCCCCGGGCTGCGCCGTGGCGCATTCTGTGGAGGAGGAATGCGCGCCTCCTAGGAAGAGGCAGCAGGCCTGACGTGTGCTTAAGCTGATTCCTGCTCGGATATGCAGAATTCTCTGCCCTCGGGCGTCTTGGCGGTGCACCTGCTTGCAAGCTCTCTTTTCAGTGCCCTGCTTTTTTTTCTAAAGTACCATAATTACCTGGCAATGGGAGACATTTCTTTTGTGTTCGTAACGAAAAAGGCAGGTTGTGTTTATAAGGGGTGTCAGTGCTAGCATCGCAAACGAAATGTAGCCTCAGGTGTAGAATACATCACATTTTTTTTTTGCGCGTGCCTCAGTCTTGCAAATCGCAGGTAATGTAGATATGATAGAAGGGCTGCACGTTCGCTTACAGGAAAAGCGCCCCCATAGGTGCTTAAAAACGAATGCAGGGGTTCAAAGTTTTCTCAAGAGCTCCCTGATGGTGCTACCAAATGCCAGGGTTGCCGAGTGCCAGCGCTGACCGGTCTTGATTTCACCTCATGCCTCTTTCTTCCACTACCTTGCATATTCTGTTTATTTATTTCACTCTTGCAGATCTTTTTTTCATCCTGCCTTTCTCCCTTTGTAATTGTTTTCCTATGTTTCTCTTCCTGCTTCTTTATCCCTTTTCTGCATTTATCTCTCTTGCGGTGCCTCAAAGTCTGATGATAAAAAATAAACCTGGGGCCTCAAAAATGAGTGCCGGTGCCTACCACCTGCAACCATAAGTACAAATTAAGCACTAGTCTGGCCTTCACTAAACAGAACCGCTCCTCTCTGCACAATGACAGTATTACAAGGAGTGTCTCATGTGAGAAGGTCCATTTTAAAAAGTTAATGTCTTTGTTTAGCTTGCATATGTGAACAATGCCCTTTCATTTATGCCAGCTAAGTAGCCTTTTTCAACAACTGCACAGGTGTTTTGCACAAAAAACGCCCAAGGAATACAGGTGTTACAGGAGTTTGCAAACGTCTGGGCGCCCAGGGAAATTTAACTGTTTGCCACACAGTTCTTATGCAGACTGCTTCCACCACATGAAGGACTGGCGTCCTGAGTCATGGAGAATGGAACAGAAAGGATAGTGCCTCCGGGGGAGCTTGTGCAGCGTGCCCAACCGTGGTGTAGGATGCCTGAGAAGAGTGTACTTGTCTACCCAAGTAAATCTTCTTACTGAGGGAGATTACTCATTGGGGCCAGATGAATCAGCAGACATCTGAAAGGGAAGGAAACACATGAGGAACAAAACACAGCAAGGCATATAGGACAAGTCAAGTGAATATGGCATGTCTGAAACAAACAAAATAAGTTATTGTCTTTGCCTGTGGAGAGGCAAGGTTTAGTGAAATAATGTCAACTATGTTTAAACATACTAAGAGGTCGCCCAAGAAACTGATTTCCTCCACAGACGTGCACTTCCGTTCCCTAAGTTAAGTTTGGGTGCTTGTAATTATGCAAAGGTTCCTGAGAAATGAGATGGTTTCAAGGAAGATTGTATAATTTTGGGGCCACCATCAGTTGCTGAGACCAAGGAGACTGAGGAATGAGTGGAGCACCTTAGCCCCAGCTCAACACGAAGTTTCAGTTGCTGTGAGCTAGGGGATAAAGGTGTTTGCCTAGGCAGGCGAGACAAGACCCAACGAGGGTGTATAAGGGGTTCTCCAATGCTATTACCATGGCAAATGCTTAGGGCTACTGGTGGAGTGAGGGGCAGTAGATGCAAGGGTCAACACTTCTGTCTGGGGTCTGAGACTGAACTGGAGCATAAATGCAGAAGAAAAGGGTGTCATGAAGCTGTGACCGTTGACAGAATGGCCATCAGGTGCCACAAATCAGAGTTTCCGAAACTGGGGGACATCCTGTAAAATCCTTGAGGCCAGGTCTGCATGCCTATGGAGAGATTCAGGTGGACAATCCTGGTGGGCTGTTGGACTCACATTTTAGTGACTCACATTTTAGATTTCCTGAGGACTTTCCCGGCAACAGTGGGGAAAAAACAGCTTTATTCATCCGGCAGTTCACAGCAGCTGCTGGTCTCTGCTAAGCCAATGACACAATCCGGTGGGGACTCAGCAGTCTCCAGGTTCTCTACTACGAAGTAAAACCTGGTGACTGAAGTAAAGTCTCCTCCGTCCACCCTCACGAGGGTCACTTTCTTGGAAACCCCCATCATGCTATCTGGACAATTGCCCATGCTGGGATCTTGCCTGACCTTGAAGACAAATCAACAGATGGCATCTTCAGTTCTTTGCCCCAGGGGCACCAGTATAAGAGAGAGAACCCTCACATCAAGGTTCTCCTGTACTTTTAATTTATATTATGAACAGACTCAGTCCCAAGTGAATGTTAAGGCTTGGAGAATACAATGTGTGCAATTACTTACAAATGATCAGGTGAGTGAACCATAGAGGACACTATGGACATAGCCAAAAAAGTCCCCCTAGAGTGAAAGACAGTGTGCACAATTGGCTGTGTGACCAAGACAAACTTACATACTGAAGATAACGCGTAAAGGTTTGGAAACATACCTGCACCTCATTTTCTCAGACACCCGTAAACGTGCAGGAAATTGTAGAGTTGTGTGCCATCCCCTGACTGAGAGAACACCTTGACTAAACTTTGTCTTGGGGAAATTGTCAAAGCTCTACCTCATCCCCTCATGTGTGACAGACAAAATTAGTGAAATCTATTTATTGAGATTTCTGCCTAGCCAGGCAGGGGAGGCTGTGTTTCCCGCCAAGCAATAGTCAGAAGAGAACCAGCAAACACAAAGTTTTGGTTTGGTTACATTCTGGAGTAGAATTCTGTCACCGAAGGAGGGAGTCATCATGCCACAGTTCTGTGCGGTTTACTTCTGAAATTGCAGTCTTTGATGATTCTGCTTACTGGGCTGTGAAAACAACTCACATTTGATGCTCCAACACGCAGGAGATGAAGAAAAATATAAGCCCTGACCAACATCCTTGCTGACTTGTTCATCTTTGATTGAAACAGAATAGAAATGCCACATATACAAAATGTTCATGCTAGAAACGTGAACCCTGCTGGGAGCTCCTGGCCATGCCATTAGCACGTGTTTTGACAGTCAGCCACCAAGCTATTCCACCGTGTCAGATGAATCAGAAGACACAAAGTTTTGTTACATTTTTGTGCACCTTGCTACATTTACTTATAGGGTGGACGTTGGTTGTGAAAATGGCCATATACTGTACCACATGTTGTTTAAGTATTTTATAATATTCATCAAGGGTAATTTTGCCCCTGTGGAGAACACAACCAGTGAAAACCTACATATACGTGGTGCATCAGATCTGAGAGATCTGGGACAACATACATCATGTCTCAAGAGGCCATGTGGAAGAGTACTAGTTACATTTCGTTGAAACTCAACAAACTGGTGCATTTTTTAAAGAATTTGGTAATATTGTAACTTTTGCTGCGCTGTTGGTTGTATGAAGAGGGGTATACTTGAGACTGTGTAGATGAAACTGAGTAGTTTTAACAAAAATGTGATATTGTTTGGAAATTAAAAAAGGAAAATCTAGTCCTGCAGAAGCAAACAATCGTTCATACGATAATGCAAATTTTGATAGGTTTGACGGATGGTCCGAAGTGCAGAAACCTTACTTTTAATGTATTTGCTGAGTAAAATGTACTCAGTCATACGACTATCTGTGGAGCTGTCAACTAACACCATGTCATGAGGGTGACTATTGGAAAGCCCAAGATATTCAGACAATAGCTCTAAACACGCTGACGTTTGTAATTATACATTTCTCCTAATACATAGGGGCCAACAGCTTTTTAGCTGGATAACCTGGACTAACTGTAAGTCACCCTAATGACACGGACCCCTTTATTATTATTATTATTATTAGAAAACAATTCATCATACAAAAGTACGTCCAAACATCAGCACAAAAGTCAATCTATAAAACTACGGGGCATATTA
Source organism: Calotriton arnoldi (assembly GCA_963921515.1). Classification (NCBI taxonomy): domain Eukaryota; kingdom Metazoa; phylum Chordata; class Amphibia; order Caudata; family Salamandridae; genus Calotriton; species Calotriton arnoldi. Next base: position 448,400 of record CAWUFW010011099.1, read on the forward strand.
TCAAGAAACGGCGTTAAAATTATCACCGCTTTAGCGGCAGAAAACTGCCGCTAAAGCGACGATAATGGGCTTGATAATATGCCCTTGAGAATTCAATAGAAGTCCATGTTCTGGTGTGAACATGGGCTTCTATTGAATTCTCAAGAGCATATTATCAAGCCCATTATCGCCGCTTAGCGGCAGTTTTCTGCCGCTAAAGCGGCGATAATTTTAACGCCGTTCTTGATAATATGGCCCTAAATTTCAAAATGGAAAAAAAGGAGAAAAAACATATGTATAATTTAAGTATGTAAATTGATCAGTGAATAAGCAGGTAGCAGCAAAGCAATAATGTAGTACTGCTGCACAAATACTAATTACATTTATCCAATTACTCATTCCTTCCACAAAGGACATCCAAGTGCATTTATTTCAACCTTGTGACTCACGCAAACCAAGTAAGTGCATCCATGGATTTCAAGTTTTGTGCAACAGGGAATTGAGCCCACACTACCTTAAAGATATAAGGATAGAGAAGGAAAACAATGGTTGGGCCTGGCCCAGCCAGCACAGCCATTTGCATTTATGCTGCTGGTATGCAGCTTAAAAAAGAGAAAATGTGCTGATAATACTCCCATGTGATCCCAAATTGGCATCTTCCTCCTGATATCACAACCACCTATCACAGTATATGGACAATATTCTTTCAGCCGTTGTGGTCTAAAACATAATTGACAAACAGAAAAATATTGGGGCATATTATCAAGGGCTGGCGATAACATTATCGCCGCTTTAGCGTCCGTTTTCGGGCGAAAAGCGGCGATAATATTATCGCTTTATTAAAAAGGACATGCTAGCGAGTGCTTCCTTGCCTTAGCGCCCGTTGTCAGCACGCCTCACATCGCATCGTTAATGAGATGCAAAGGAGGCGTGCCTGACAAAACTCCATGGGAAAATATCGCTAACCCAGCTTCGCGATATCATCAACGAGGGCTAGCGATATTTGAAATCGCGTTAACTATGCCTTAACGCTGGAATTTAACGTCTGTTAAATTCCAGACTAAGGCATACCTAACATGGGGGGTGGATTGTGTGGCTAAGACCACAGGCCCTATCATTAAGGATATTGCCGTTTTCCATGGAACATCGCTGGAAAACCAGCGATGTTCCATGGAAAACACCGCTATCGCTGGAATAATTATCGCCATTGCGCTAAGCGTTGTTAATACAGCGCTAGCATGGCGATAATTTCCAGCGATAGCCGGCGATAACAAATCTCACGCTAAGCGCGGCCAGCGATAATTATCGCTGCCGCTTGACAATATGCCCCATTGTGTTCTCTTAAGGTTTGAAACTTACAGCAAATTAATAAGCATCCAATGTAATACTAAATTGGCAAGTAAATGTCTATCCCAGTCACTCTCTAACCAAGTCAGACGAATTTCATTACAACTAAGGGCTGACTCCACCATAAGACAAACACATACTGAAGATACAAAACCTTTGGAATATTATTGCTGACATTTAAAAATAAATGTATACTCTCGATCTGTCCGATATGTGGTACCAAAAGAGCAGATCATCTTAAAATAATTGCAAAAATGACCCTGACTTGCCGGGCCAAATCCACCTTCTATCTAAAGCAGGTTTTCGATGGATGTCGCCTCCATTTCATGATGCATTTCCGGTGTACGCTTAGCATATATCTGGGTGTAGAGGATGGGGCTGCCAAAATGGAAGAAGTCCTTCTTTCTTTGCCATTACCCAATATTTTCAACCATTTCCTATAGACAGTGCACAAGATCTACAAAGATTGGGTCTAAAAAAAAAAAAAATACTGGGTCAAAATTTACTTGTAAACACAAAGGGATCATATTTCAGTGGCATTTTGTCATTAAAAATAACCTTTATATGTTTCTTGTCATTCCACATTTGCCATTTATCTCCACTATCCATTTGAGTGGGAGAATTATTGTGATTCCAAACTAACTCTTGAAAACTAGAAGTTTCCACACCCTTTCTAAAAAAAGATTGCCAGACCGAGCTGTTAAATTGCCTAATACACTTTAAATTAGTGCCAACTGTCAGCTAGGTGGCGTACAAATATTTCTACAATTCACACAAAATATTTAAACATAAATCTGTTGAACTTTGAGAGTTTGCTACAAAATAGAAGGAGACACCAGTACATTGACATCTGAAAAAGGGCCAAGTGCTTACAACCCTGAAGGCTGAAGAACATGTTTACAGCGAATTGAACACACTTTGTGTCATAAATCCAGTATCAATTTCATGGGAAACCTGGCATTGATCTTTTGTCCATAACCTCAATACCTCATTCGCTGTGCCGCCCAATACGCACAATGTGGAACATCGCTGTAGCAGCCTCCACAATTGAAGAGCGTTGCTGGATAGCAGGTGTTTCGGGGCATGGTTGAGCAAGTCTCTAATCAGTCAACTATGCTTCAGGTACACATTCCCCCACCCACTAATCTGAGCACCTGCCTGCAGTGCATTCAGATGAGACTCAACCTGCAGCCTCTTGTGTGGAAGGAATTCCATCTCCAAAACACAGGTACACAAAGGCAGAGGAGGGCCTGCGCGCCGATGGGTGGTGATAAGAAGTGGCGTCTGTGGCGCCTCCTGAGCGCGGCACCTGCATTGTTCCGGCTAGGATCACGGCTCTGAAAAGGTGATACGACACCTGCACACAGAGGTGGGCTGGCCTGTGGAAAACTAGGAGACTACACAACAGGCCGGAGCCTCTGACACACAGGTAGCGCTGTGGTGGATTCAGCCGCATGTCAAGCACAGCAATGTCTGCCCATGACTCACTTTTCCCATTCCCTGCTTGTTGTCCTTTCAGAGGAACCTGTCAAATTCAATGAATTTGCCCTTAGGCTAGTCTGTCTCCACTTCTACCTCATCCACTCTGTGTCAGAGACGTTTGGGCAGGTCTTGGCTGGCACGGCCAGGCCAGGGGATCGGATTATCCCTGGAAGGGGGACGCTGGCCGGTGCCGGAAGCACAGGTGGGATAGGCTGAGGGAGATGAGTGCTGCGGCTCTTTCACCTGTCCATAAAACCTGGGAGAGGAATTTGGGCCTGGATTCAGAGGTCAGGGAGAGGGGAATCCCACTGAAGCCGAGAGCATTCTCAAGAGCCGGAGGGCACACATTCACCTGTTGTTCACGCGGCCTGAAAACTGTAGTCCTTTGTGCTGCTGGTGAAGACGAATACACTGAAGAACGAGCCACAGGTTAAAGAGCACAGTACTGTGCTTGTGTCAGCGCCACACCTTGTGTGCAAACTCAGGCTCACTCCTATCGACGAGATCTTACCTTTCATCTTCATGTTATATATGCAGTTATATTACATTGTAGATTAAGTTGTGTATTATGCTCTGTTGTGTGTCAAATGTTAGTTTATATTATATAACACCTGTTATATAACATGTACCATATTAAGTTATATTTTTTGCTATGTATGTTAAATAGCATATATTATGCTGTTATCGGAATTTAGAGCACAGTTGTAGCTATGTTACGTGACATATATTATATGCTGGTTCACTGGAATTATGCAGCACTAGAAGACCAACTTATGCTGCAGGGTTGACTAAAGAATGCAGCAAAGAAGTCAAATTATGTGGCATAATGTGAAAATATTGTGGCAGTACATTACATTATTTTGTCTTTTTAACTCATATTAATACTCTATGAGCAAATGTTTCATCTCATTAGTGAGAAAGTTTAACACAGGATTGCAACAATCAGTAGTTTAAAGGTGACCATTTAACATTTGCAAACGATTTGCCACAGCGCAGCATGCAATACTTGTTTGGTAACTTTTGATCCACTTTTAGCTAGAAACTACACTATTTTGGTTGAAATCTGCAAATTATGCTGCGATTGGGATATAATGTGGCACGTGCAATAAAATCCACAATAATGTGAAAACTGCACGCAGCTGCTGAATCACACAATTACTGTGGTACTGGTTCTATGCTATGTTAATGTGTTATTTGTAATATAACATCAGATGGGGAAGGCCAAATGAACTTCCTCAGTCCCATAAATACCAAGTCAACTATGTTGTGTAAACACACATCACTCTCAGACATGCAGAAATCCACACCCCACCATCTTACTGTAGTCACTGTTCTCTGAAACCAAAAGAATGTGGCATCCATTTCTACATCTGACACTCAACAAAATATTAATCAGAATATGGCTTCCTGCAAACCCATTTAATTTAAGAAAGCACTGATATAGATGCCCAAAGCGCTACCAGCCATACAGTGGCAGATGTGTGCCATACAAACTACTCAACGTGGCATAAGAAAACATTACATGACATGACTGAACAACATTAAGCATATACTATGCAATGCCTTAGATCACAAGATACGTGTTATGTCACTTGTTGTACTATGTTACAAGTTGTTTGTTATGTGTCTAATGTTATTTATGATTCTTTTGTTATATATTTTATGTCACATTATACAAATATAATACTTACTGTAATTGTGGAGTAGTCATTTTATATATATGTATGCAACTTTATTAAGTTTAGTCTTCGATGCTTAGGATCATTTCCCTACTTGTTTGGTTAAATAAAATAGAAATTCTGTTTGGGGAGTCTTCAATAGAGGCCTGGAGTGTTCCATGTGGGTCTCAGTCACTCACCAAGCACAAATATACTTCGAATTCCTGTGAGGGCAGGCATGCGTTTATAATAGGAAAAGAGGAACTGTAGCTGTCTGAAAGCAGGTACACAAACAGGATTTGCATGAAGTGCCCACACATAATGTGGTTCAAATTCATGAGTGGCTCCTTGGTCTAAGAAACTGTGGCATGGCACGTGCCAGTGTATCACAAACTTTACTTTAGCTCAATCACAAAATGCTAAAGAAATGTGAATAGTTATTTATGGATTCTATTTTGTTTTTGCTCTGTGCTAGTTACAGTTATAAGGCAGGGTGTGAGCTGTGTAAAATCAGATTTGCTTTTTCCATGCTCATACAGGCTCTCCTCTGCTCTTCGTTCTCTTTCAGGTTTTACTTTGTAAAATGATTTGCGGGCGCCGGTGCTGTTCTCCAGGTGCCTCCCAGGTGACAAAGGCGTTAGTCACCTGATGCTTCCTGAATGGCTAATCTGGCAGGTGCATTAGTAGCCGCTCCTTTTGGCTTTCCTGCTCCACCCCAGCCCGCCCTGTTTTGGAATGTGTGCCAAGGCTGACAAGGGCCTGTCACCAGGGCTGATGGATAGTGCGATGGCGCACTCACGGCCCCCACTTGTCAGCCGTCTGGAAACACAGGCCTCAAAATTATATGCAATTGGTGTTTTTTCTTATTCCCCAATTTATCCTTGATATATAACAGGGGGGCCTCGGTTGGGTTCAACACAAATCTGCTTCAGCCGCCCTAGGCACAGAAATGTTTCTCGAACATTCTGAACATGAAGGTGAGGCAGGAAGCAAAACATGGAGATAGCCCCGCAGAGTCGCAATACAGCTTAGAGCTACCCACACTCCAACAGTGTCCCCAGGGCAGTCTTATCTGGTGTCATTATGCTGAGATGTCTGCTATGCACCAAACTCCAGTCCTACCTTCTGCCAGAAGCGCCACCATCAGAGGTCGAAGTGGGCAGGGGAACGGGGGAACGACGTTCCCAGGCTACGCTTTATCAATTTGATCAAAATAATTCACATACTTTTTTATTTAAAAAACACAGCCGTCCCTGAAGGATTGAGTGGCCGTAGGTTGAAAGGGGAGAAGAAAGGTCTCCTTTACCGAAAAAGGAGTGACAGCGAAAGAAGGAACAAGCATTCTCTCTAGGGTGCCTGCTACTTGTCTTTACTAATGTAAAGGTGTGCAGTTGGCTAATTGGCAAATTCGAAAGCTGCTTGGGAGCAAGTGTAGGTTTTAATTGGTTGATAGAATCTGGAATTTGAAAATGAAAGCTAAAAAAACTTTTGCACTTGGTACAATCAGCAAATTACTAAAAACATAGCATTTGAAAAAATATTTTTTGACATTTTGCGACAGCCTGTGTGCAACTTGTCATCTACTTTGTGTAATACATGTTTGCCGCACACCTTCTACAGAGACTTCAGACCATACAGAACTCTGCAGCAGACTCATCCTCGGCCTTCCCCAACGAGCCCACATCACACCCCACTTCAGGAAACTCCACTGGCTCGCCGTACAGAAGAGATGTCAATTCAAGCTGCTGACCAATGCTCACTAGGCTCTACACAACCGAGGGTCCGCCTACATTAACCACCGCCTGAACTTCCACCAACCATCGAGAAGACTACGCTCTGCCTCCCTTTCACTTGCCCATACTCCCCACATCTACCGAAGCAGAAGTGAAGGAATCTCCTTCCCCCACAATGCAGCAAAGACCTGGAACAGCCTCCCCACGCACCTCCAGACCATTACCTCACTTCCGGAATTCAGAATGGCCCTCAAGACCTGGCTGTTCGAATAAGCCTCCAGGGCCTGCAAGCGCCTAGATACCTAATGGGTGATTAGCTGTGCTTTATAAACCCTGATTAATTGATGTTTTAAAGAAATTACTTATTTAGTTCACTGCACTTTCTGTCACATTCTTGGACCTCTTACCACTATAATTACCTGTCACTGTTTCCCATGACAAGACCAGGATTCATGACAGTGACCGTCCTGTACATCAAAAAAATCTGAAGTAATCATGTTTACCATCAAACTGTCCTATCAGAAAAATGCATTTCCCACAAATGAATTTGAGTGAATTTTGTTTTTCATTTGAGGTGTGTGTCTTATATTTTATATGCAGTTACCAGTAGGTCAAAGGCTAACATAATATTTACAGAATATTTTGTTCTTTTATCAATGTCTCTGACCCCTCCCCCACACTCACTGACCACACCACCTCTGCACTCAGAATCACAGTTCCCATACTTTTCTTTATGCACTTCGACTTCTGCCTACCATCCATTATAAGGAAAACTGCCTGTGAAGCGCCTTCACCACTGGGTACATCACCTTAGTTAGCCTAAAGCATGGGTCCTTCATGTCTTTCATGTCAATTACCGTAGCCTTGCTGCAGACCAAAGTGGGTGATGGTAAAATGTAATTCTCCCTGTGACATGCTGCCATGATGCCCCATGTCGTGTGTGACACCATCAGCCTTCTTGTTTTTTTACACTGTATGCTGGGACTCGTAGTTTTGTTTACAACATAGTAAGGATGGACTGAAGATCATAGCAACAACAAAAAAAATGCAGTTGATACAAAATACCATTACTGACTGAAGAAGTCAGACATGACATGTGGCCAGTTGGAGGCCATGGCATAGGAGAGAAACATGACCATGTAGGGTGTAATACATGCAATGGGCTACACACTAAAGAATAAAATTGTGCTTGGGACATAAATCTGTTTAGCATGATTTTATGGACTGCCATGAATAACAATTCGATTTCATAAAACAAACCCTCTTCTGTGCCAACCTAGAGTGGCATAGTGATAGTTGGTACATTGATAGAGCCTCAGCTATGCTATGTTATGCATATTTGTGGAGTGCCAGGAGGGTATCCAGGTGCTGAGCAGGTGTCAGTCTACGTACAACTAGGGCCTAGTGGGACTACTCAAAAAGCCAGGTCTTCAGCTTCTTGCAGAATTCAAGAAGCGAGGAGGAGGTTCTTATGTGTAACAGCAGGTCATTCCAGTTTCTGGCACAAATGCTGAGTGGGCTATAAAACCTGGCGACTAACTCGGCATTGAGCTGTGAAAAAAATGCATCCTCCTCAGCAGCAGACACACCTGTATGGCATAGATACCTGCCAGGCACTTGGGCCTCTCTAAATGTGGTTGGTGGTGCTCCACCAGCAGAACAGAGGCTGGGACCTCTGTTAAACTGGTGGGCTCCCCGCCAGGGTCTAAAATACACCCTATTTCTTTGTGCAATGAATGACAACGTGGAGCTAGTAAACAGATGGCTAGACTCCCCAGAAGAGATACGTTATCAAGGGAAACTAACATTGATTAAAGGGAGAATGTTTCACAGTCGAACCCAGTGAATGGCAGGATACATCATTAGCAAAAGAAATAAATGTTGGATGGAAAGCTGAACAATGCAAACATTCACCCCAGTCACAAAGATCTTGGTTTAATCCATCTTTCTTTTGCTCACCACGCCAGCCCAGTTTGGACCCAGCCATGTGCAAATCAGTCTTGACCCTGTTTCTCATGGGGAACCAGTCCCAGGATGCTTGCTTCCGGTCCAGGGAAGACCTGGCTTGGCAGTTTGGGCTGGACTGTTCCCATGAGGAACAGGGTCAAGACTGATTTGCATATGGCTGGGTCTGAACTGGGGTGGCGAAGTGAGCTAAAGAACGATGATGGATTCAACCCAGATCTATGATTGATGGTGAGTGTCTAAAAAGTTTCAGTGCTCCGTCCATCATCTCCTTGTGTTTGCTTTGTTTGCCCAAAGTTGGCTGGGTATGCCCAGACGTGGCTTCCTTGCTCACTGTGCCACTGGATTCAAGCTAGGCTGGCTGACGAGGGGTTTTACCCCGAAACCGGTCCCAGGATTCTTGCTTCCTGTCCAGGGAAGACCTGGCTTGGTAGTCCCGGCTGGACTGTTCCCATGAGGAACAGGGTCAAGACTGATTTGCGTATGGTTGTGTCTGAACTGGGGAGGTGTGGTGAGCAAAAGAACGATGATGGATTCAACCCAGATCTATGACTGGTAGTGAGTGTCTGAAAAGTTTCAGCGCTCCGTCCATCATCTCCTTGTGTTTGCTATGTTACTAGCAAGCCAGGTAGTATTTAACACTAACTGTGCTTTAAATCTGCAGGGAATCAACATTTACAATGCTATGGACTTTATTGGCTAGGAAATCTGTGGTCAGACATCTCCAAACCAATTAAACCCGACCTGAAGTAGCTTACGTGAGACAAGAAATGAATTAAGGTCGCAAGCGTTCAGCAATTATCTTTCTGTGTCTTCAGAACAGATGGAAATTCCTGCTGAGATATAAAGGGGTAGCTTGGGGGCATTTGTTTGAGCTGGATGGTAAATAAAAAAGGATTCTGGAATAATAGCTAAATCCAGAGAAGCATTAGCAGACAGTGCCTTCTCAGATGCAGACTTATAAAAACTCGTGGTAGGACTGTGCAGGCCAATCTGGATGAGTCAGGCCTAGGTGTTTGTGCCAAAAGATGATTGACATTCATATTTACCGCAGTCCATATTTCAATTTTACAGAATGCTGTCTGACAGTTAAATGTGGTTACCCCCTCTGTCAGCTGGAAAGACTTCCAGACACAAATGGACATAAATGATTTGGAGCAAAGACAGTAGGAGCACATGAAGAAGTCAGGTCCTGGGAGACCTCTTCTGCATAGGCAATTGGTTCATTTGTTCTTGGAAGCAGAAGAATCCTTGATGCAAAGACAGGAGCTCTGAGCCGCAGAGCTGCTCTACTGATGCAGGAAGCATGGAAAGAAGTCTCAGGTTGGAAAACACATTGTTCTGGTAGTTCTACAATATGCATGCCTATTCCAGAACCATTTCTCACCGATGCAGATGCACATCCTCATGCTCAAGCATGCAACTGGTTCACAAGAGAAGACAAACCTCTGGTTGTTGAACACATATGCATGGCTGAGACTGAGCCTTTAGCATGAACGTGCAGGCACACCTTCAAATATGCCATGCATCCTCAGTCTCAAAGTTTTGATTCTTCAATATACATGTGAGTTCAACAAGCAGTACCCACTAACCCACATGGGTGTCCTCGAACACACTGCACAATCCTCAAGTACGCATGCACATTTCTCTGTCCTTTTTCTCGAAGACCCTTGCTCATTCGAGAGGCACAACATTAAAATTTGGGTAATTAATAATTTCAATGTACTAGTTTAAAAAAGAAAAAAGAAAAACAATTGTAAATGTGTACCTTTATGAATAAGTACATGTTTAAGTCATTCTCCATCAGACTTTTGAAGGCCTGTTTGACTTTGCTATTCAGTGTTCATTCAAATTTAGATTCAACATAAAAAATGTGTTTCTTGGGGCTGATGGGGAAGCATGTGACCTTCGCCCTATATGAATTCTTTCTCCTGAGGAGAAACAGAAGCTTCAACTTGAAGATCCAGAACTCGAAGGTAGAGGTGTTCAAACTGTGAAAGAAGTTCCAGCATCCCGAGATCCTCCTGGGTGTGGGGTTAGCAAAGTGGGTAGCTGTTGTTATGCCAGTTCTGGTGGCTTAGTGGACTAATGCATCCACTGCAGTGGCCTGTGTTCGACCTTATGGTCACAGGTTCAAATCCCGGCGGGTCCACACAGCCTCTCATCCTTTCTGAGGTCGATAAAATGAGTAACATTGAGTTGGGTAACAATAAACATCTGGTATTCAATGCCAAGATACCCTGTTGGGGGTGAACGTGCACTTTACAAATACTTATGTTATGTTATTTTTGGGCCCTAACGCAGGGGCAACCTACGGAAACCCAGGAAAACTGCACCTGGGTGAATCCAGGGTGGGGTGACTTGTGAGGCTCTCACCAGGTTCCTTTATCCAGAATCCCTAGCAAATCTCAAACTTTGACTAAAAAAACAAATTTTCCTCACTTTCTGTGATAGAAGGTTCTGGAATCGGAGGGGGGGGCACAGCCTTCCTTCCATGCAGCATTACCCTAAGTCTTCTGATAGGAATGGTACATCACTTTTGTGGGTAGACCTAGTGCCCGTACTAGGAAACGGCCCAAAATCCAACATGAATGCATCACATTTTGCACTCAAAACTGACCTTTTTTTTGCAAAGTGGGCAGCTGTGGATTTTGGGCCCTAACTCAAGCGGCACCTAGGGAAGGTAACCAAACCTGCACATTTTTGAAAACTAGACAACTAGAAGTGTCCAGGGAGGTGTGCCGTGCGTGGATCCCATGAGCTTTGTTTTACACACCTCAAAACTTAACCTGAAATCACGCATTTTCCTTACATTTCTGTGATGGAAACTTCTGGAATTAGCAGTAATCCACAAATATCCTACCACCCAGCATTGTCCCACTTGTGCCTATAAAAACGCTGTGCTACTTGCCCGCGACAGGCACGTATCAAACCAAGGTCAATGGGAGCCCTTGAGTGGGGACTCCGTGGACATCGTTCGGGCATAGTCAGGGGTCGCAGCTATGACCTCTAGCTTGCTCCTTGTTATTCCTGGCACTTCCTTTGTGACTCCTGACCTCAGAGGAGGAAAATGTTTTGCCCCCTCTGAGGCCAGGGGTCCAAAAGGATGTGCCAGGAGTAGCAGGCCTCAGAGGAGGCAAACGTTTTGCCCCCTCTGAGGCCAGGGGTTGCAAAGGAAGTGCCAGGAGTAGCAGGGAGCAAGCTAGAGTTGAAAGCTGCGACCACTGACTACTCCCAAATGACATCCATGGGGACTCCCATTGACCTTGGTTTGAGCCGTACCTGTCGCGGGGCAGGTGGGGCAGAAAGACTGTTTCCCCATTTAGGGGCTGACTCCGATCTCGCTAGGAAAGCCCTCGGTACGACTCGGATCCGGAGGGCTTTCCGAGCGAAACCGCCTCTGGGAGTCCGAACGAGCGAGTACAATGCAGCCGTATGCTTACGGACTCGGTTCGCTCAGACTCCCATTGAGCTCTATGGGAGCCTGTGTGCAGACGCGTACACAGGCTCCCATAGCAAAAAGGGGTGGGTGGGGAAAAGGGTACACCCTGTGGTGGGCACCCCATGTTGCCCGCCACACTGTGCATGCCTGGATCGGGGGGACCCATGGGCACACCCCTGTGACAGATTCAGAGGGCCCTGGGTGAAGGGGGGCCTGCTACGGACCCCCGAAGTACAATTCCGACAGCTGTTTTGTCTTGCTGAGACCGAGGCGAAGCGGCTGTCCGAAGCGCGCATCGTACTCGGTCGGTCGGAATTCGGCTCCATTGAGCAGCCTTCACCCCTATATCTTAACACAATTAGAAAATACCTTGTGTCTAGCTGGCTTTCTGCCCCACCCCCGAGGACAGATCAGGGATAGTTGCCCCATCTGCCCCCTAGGGGGCAGAAAGACTGAAATATAAAATATATACGAAATACAAAAATTGCCATGTGGGAGCATAAGCCCTTGCCCAAGGGGCCGCCCCCCCTGTCCCTGGTGGCTCGTGGGTGGATCCCTGCTTGGGGATCGCACTCCTGTGGCAATCCCCAAACAGGGATCCACTGAGCAGAGGCACCTTTGGAAAGGATAAATTCTCCCCTTTCCAAAGAAACCTCTCACATGAGAATCAGTGCTCGAGGGGCTGAGATAGTCCCCAAACACTGATTCAGTTAAATTAAAACGAGCCCATCAGCTTGTTTTACTTTCACTTTTACTGCAATGACATCAGCACGTCCTGCGCGCAAATCTACATTGCAGTAATAAAAAAACAACCAGGCTGCTCAGGAAGCTCTTCCTGAGCAGCCTGATGAAAAAAATAATAATAAAGGACTCCCTCTGGTGCAGAGCACTAGAGGGGCCTATATAACCCTCCCCAGTGTTAGCCAATGGCCACACCCGCACTGGGGAGGGAGTGCGGCCTTTGGCCACTGGTCGACTGCCTCACCTAAAAGGTTAATTCCTGCTAGCCCCGTCTCATCATGGATCTGCACAAAGCTTGATATACCAGCAGAAAACAAAACATGCTAACAGTTTGCAAAATGCCATGCTGATTATTTATCAAATGGTGGCACCAATATTACTAAATGAACACTATTTGACCCCCCTTTACTTGAACTGTGGCCTCCATTATGAATCTGCATGAATTTGAAAATGGCAACTATAACTTGTGCCCCCATCAGGCACAGTGATTTCAACAATGATCTAATTTCTGATGTCATCAGTGATGCTTTAAATGATGTGATAGAAAATGTCATGACTGATGTAATATGTTATAAGCAGTGCATGGTGATAGCAGAGCAAGTGAAAGTTACTTAAGTTAACTATAAGTGGTAAATTTCTGTATTTTCTTGAGTTTAAAATGTTACTTTTTTAAAATTCTTTTTATTTATGTTTTTAGGCATGAAAATAACAAGTGTATTCACAGCAATGTTGAAAAGTAAGATGTACAGTGATAAAAAGAAGTTTAAACATTATTGTAGGTACTCATAGAGAAAGGAATTTCAGGTTGTACAATACCATAGTTTGAGCATTTGAATACATGAATCTCAATCTCATAGTATGAACAGTGTCAGGGATCCTAGCCCGGGAAGGTTATGCTGTCTTGTGAGGGTTAGAGTGTGCTGGTCCCGGTTATCTTATGGTAATTGGTATAATGTGTGAACCTCCATTATCAATCGAGGAGGGAGGGGCGGACGAGGGGTTTTGTTAAATGTTCATTACATCAATATATAAAAGGCAGGCCTATTGGCTTTGTCAGGGACTCACCACATCAAAATATATAAAGCAGACCTATTGGCTTTGTCAAAAGGTAACCATACTGATAAATCAGCTATATATCATATTTTACCAATTAAATCAATCTATTAAATAATCATAATCCAATGCATTCAATATTAATTCACACATAGTAATGTTCAATAATGGTAAGTATTGCTAAAATATTTTAAATAAAGCACTTTTGATCAGAATAATCATAAACATGTGTCTTGCTTTAACACTCTTCAGGCCACATAACACAACCAAAGGGCTAATCACACGGGGTCTCCGCACTCCAGCTGAAGAACATATAGCTCTAGCTCGGAGTAATTTGAAAATGATGGAAAGCTCTCCTGAGCTTAGGTATTCAGTGACCCAGGAGACGTACTGCAAGTTTTCATAAAATGTTCGGGGGGGGGGGGGCTGCTGTGCATCCTGCAGAATCCCACAACATTTTAAATAAATTGTTGGTTGTACACCGTCCCTCTTTGGGGGGCTCATTCACAAAGAAGAAGAATATGGAGCAAGCACTCCTGGCCAGCTACAAACCAATCTTGAATGTCATGTTCTTAGGAAAACATATTGAATGCAGGGTTTGCTCAGGCCTGGGGCTTCCTGGAAGAAAGAAACCTACTTTCAGACCAGAAAATTGGGTTCTACTTTGGTAGAGGCACCAAACCTGTTCTGATTCCCCTGTGATGAACTCAAGGCCACCACAGGCAGAAATGGAGTTGCTGCCTTCTACTATTGGAATTATCTGCCACAATTGTACTACTGAATTTAGAGCTCATGAATATCGTGGTACAAGAATATTGTGGGCAAAATATTGAAAGGTAAGTGCATATAGAGGAAGTATTGATTTAATATTCCCAGCTACACATCTATGTACTTTGACAATAATATTGTATTGTAATTGCATTTATATAGCACTTACTACCCCTGGCGATGCGTCAAAGTACTTTTTTGGCAAGTAGCACGCTACTCCGGAACCCATAAAGGATTAGTGGTGAATTAGTATAATGAAATGTGAAATTAAATTGAGCAACGGATATGTTAGTGAGGTGTTGAAGTGCTTTTAGGCGAGTAGCACACTACTCTGGAACCAAAAAAGGATTTGTGGTTAATTAGTCTGGGGAAATATGAAATTAATTTGAGCAGTGGACATGTTAGTCTGTTATGTGGATTGAAAAGGATAGTGGAGGGATGGAAGAGGGAAGGGTTTGCATTTATATAATGCTTGCTACCGCTGATGAGGTGTTGAAGCACTTTTTGGCAGGTAGCACGCTACTCTGGAACCCAAACAGGATCAGCTGGGAATTAGTATAGGGAAATATGAAATGACTTTTAGTAGTGGACATGTTAGTCTGTTATTTGGATTGAAAAGGAATAGTGGAGGGATGGAAGAGGGAAGGGTATATATATATATATGCCAGCAGGACAGACAGGTACGGACCACAGCGTGTTCGGATTTAGCAAAGCAGTGATTTATTGCATGGTGAAAATAAATTGAATCAGCATCACAGAAATTGGAGGACTAGTGTCCAGCCTGACGCGTTTCGACCGCGTTTCCGCGGTCTTGATCACATGACGCGCTGGACCAATCAAAACATTTATATAGAGTGCACATCCTAAAATCACCTCCCCTGGAGCCATCACAATGAAAGAAAGACTTTACAGTTCAAGAACCTGCCCGATAATTCCTATGCGTGTGTCCCCAACATGACCAAATAATGTCTGACGACATAAAATCCAGGTTAAGAATGAATTAACAAATATAAATAAATATTTGACTGGTAAAAAGATTATAAAACTCGATGTTATAAACTGTACAAACAGGGTAAAACATGAATAAAACGCCAAATGCAGAATTCATCCAAACCATAGTGGTCGCTCATGTCAACCCCTGTATATATAGAAATAATTATTTTCTCCAGTCCTTAAGCATAGATTGGGCTGTCACTATCTGGCAAAGTCATTGATTTTAAAATTGATCCAAGCTCCCCCATAAAGTGCGAGTGCAAACTAGTGCAAATAGGCTAAACATGTGCAAAATATTCATAAAAATCTATGGCAAATGTATTGACAACTGTTTGAATCTCCAATTAATAAAGTGCAAGTGCACAATGGATAATCGGTTGAATGCAAAAAGGCAATGTTTTAACATAAAGCACCTCTATGACTGCGTCTAAGACAATGCAGTATATTGTAGCCAACAAACACAACAACGTCAAAGTAAAAGCTCAAAATAGACAATTCATCAGAGTAAAAATAGACAATTCATCAGAGTAAAAACCAGGGTAAAAACCAACAAATACGATCTGAGTAAGTGTTGCTAAAATATTTTAAATAAAGCACTTTTGATCAGAATAATCATAAACATGTGTCTTGCTTTAACAGTCTTCAGGCCACATAACACAACCATAGGGCTAATCACACGGGGTCTCCGCACTCCAGCTGAAGAACATATAGCTCTAGCTCGGAGTAATTTGAAAATGATGGAAAGCTCTCCTGAGCTTAGGTATTCAGTGACCCAGGAGACGTACTGCAAGTTTTCATAAAATGTTCTGGGGGTGGGAGGGGAGGGGCTACTGTGCATCCTGCAGAATCCCACAACATTTAAATAAATTGTTGGTGGTACACCGTCCCTCTTTGGGGGGCTCATTCACAAAGAAGAAGAATATGGATCAAGCACTCCTGGCCAGCTACAAACCAATCTTGAATGTCATGTTCTTAGGAAAACATATTGAATGCAGGGTTTGCTCAGGCCTGGGGCTTCCTGGAAGAAAGAAACCTACTTTCAGACCAGAAAATTGGGTACTACTTTGGTAGAGGCACCAAACCTGTTCTGATTCCCCTGTGATGAACTCAAGGCCACCACAGGCAGAAGGGAGTTGCTGCCTTCTACTATTGGAATTATATGCCACAATTGTACTACTGAATCTAGAGCTCATGAATATCGTGGTACAAGAATATTGTGGGCAAAATATTGAAAGGTAAGTGCATATAGAGGAAGTATTGATTTAATATCCCCAACTACACATCTATGTACTTTGACAATAATATTGTATTGTAATTGCATTTATATAGCACTTACTACACCTGGCGATGCGTCGAAGCACTTTTTTGGCAAGTAGCACGCTACTCCGGAACCCATAAAGGATTAGTTGTGAATTAGTATAATGAAATGTGAAATTAAATTGAGCGACGGATATGTTAGTGAGGTGTTGAAGTGCTTTTAGGCGAGTAGCACACTACTCTGGAACCAAAAAAGGATTTGTGGTGAATTAGTCTGGGGAAATATGAAATTAATTTGAGCAGTGGACATGTTAGTCTGTTATGTGGATTGAAAAGGATAGTGGAGGGATGGAAGAGGGAAGGGTTTGCATTTATATAGTGCTTGCTACCCCTGATGAGGTGTTGAAGCACTTTTTGGCAGGTAGCACGCTACTCTGGAACCCAAACAGGATTAGTTGGGAATTAGTATAGGGAAATATGAAATTACTTTTAGTAGTGGACATGTTAGTCTGTTATTTGGATTGAAAAGGAATAGTGGAGGGATGGAAGAGGGAAGGGTATATATATATATATATATAGAGAGAGAGATATAGATATATAGTCAAGGTACATATATGTGGGTTAGATATGGAAAATCTATGCTCACTTACCTTTCGATATTTTTTTATTCAATTTCTAGCTTTGATATTCAGGGTGCGCACAATAATTCACATTTAGCACAGTCATTAAGAGACTTCCTATATAGGCTGCACCAATGTAACTTGTCATGGATATAAAGTGCTATATAAATGCAACTACAGTGTAATACCATACAATGCTATACATTCCAATAAAGTTCACAAAGACCTTTGTGAATGGGGCCTCTAGCTATCTGGAAATTTGGTTTGAGCTTCTGTGGTTGATGTTTTTAGATAGATGAACATTTGTTTGTATTTGTTTTCTGAAGTCAAGTAATTGTTTGGGTAGAAGCCAGAAAGACTTTTGTTTTATGTATTTTTTAATATGTGTACAGAAGACATTTTGTGCTTGTTCATGACATTTCTGGTTCTTTGATTTTTTTTGTCAATTTCTCCTGTTTGAGTTTCTCATGCACACCTAGTAGTTAACTTTTCAATCACCCATATTAGACAAAGGCAGTGTGGCTAAAAAAGTCTGGTTTCATGCGCCACATGCTCCATTATTCTGTGGCGTAGCTAGGGGGAGGCGATGGGGGCGGATCGCCCCAGGCGGCACGAGTTTTGGGGCGGCAGGCGGGCCCCCTCCACCCGCTATTAAGAATCGGCCGCTACCACCCCCCACCCCCCCCGCTCTTCTATCATTTTGCCGAGGGCGGCATAAGCAGGGGCCGCCACGGGCAGCCTAAGGCCTAGCTACGCTCCTGTGTGCATCATGATAGCAGCAGTGTGCAAGGAGTGTTGCAAGGTTTTCTGCAAGTGGATTGTGTATTTACACACTTTTCCAGATCCTGTAGTTGGTGTTGATTGAGTAAGAGGATGGGGTTTGCACTGTGCAAAGGTTTGGTGCAAAGTTCAAATCCCAGCTGTACTAGAGTGGATGACACTTTGTCCTAAATTAAGGCTCAGCATCAACAGTTCAATAGCTTATCAGTAACAGCGAAGCACATTTAGCCCCACAAGAATGACAGGGAGTTTTAGATTTGCAAACTATGAAGGTCTGTTAGCAGATTAGTAAAGTTGCAAACTGAAATGGAATCAACTCAAAGCAGTAAAATTAGTCATAAATCAATAATCACCTTGTTAAAGCATAAGCCAAAATTATCCAAGCAAATCAGAATAGCAAATACAAAGCCCTGTTAGTTAAGGGTTTTTGTAGGCAACTCATGAACGATTCAGTTACCATTAAGGGAAACTCCCTAATGCTAAGCTAAGAGGAGGGCGCTGGAGGCAAAACAGAAAGATGGAAATGATTCAATGAAGGACAAATCTCAGGCTGAAGAGAATACTACCAACTTGCTGTTTGGTATTAATGTTTATATGACAGTAATTCTGGAAAAGAAGCCTGAGGGGGCTGGTTCAACGATATTTTTTGCCAATAAGATTCTTAAATCTCATCATGATTATGGGCACACTGTGTTTTAAGATTATGAGCACGATTTTAGGTGGGCAAAGGTTGAAGACCCAGACATCAGATGGGATCAGAGCAAAATGATTGTTTGGTTGGACTCGATCAATTATAGGAATTTATTAAAGGAGCATGTTCTTCATCAGCAACACACTAGTGGGCAAAAGAAAGGATCCTGATGGACTTTTAATAAAAAATTGTGTACCCGCTGTGCTGGATCTTGTGAATTCAAACATGTGTGTTCCTTCTGCAGTCTTGCCTCACATCCAGAGTTTAAATGTGTGAAGGAGACCAAAGGAAAGGGAAAAGAGCCTAGAAAATCATCCAGCTTGTTTTGGCCTCCCCACACCATGAAGGGTTGATAGGATGCTGCCTTGGCATATTTTATAGCATAACAAGAAGGCAGCTCAGGTTTTGTACGTAGGTTATTCTCAAGGAATCAGGATTCTGGCACTGAGGTTTCCCCCATTCCACACTGCAAAAAAACAATTCAGGTATTATTTGTTAGAAGCTCCACAATGAAAGCTCTATGGGGATGATTGGGGACCCCTTTGTGGCTCTGTCTTTGGAGGGGTCTGTTTGTACTCCATCAGAAATTGTTCCCAAAAAAGAGCTTGGTCAATTTAAATTGATTCATAGCCGCTCGGCTCCAAAAGGGGCATCAGTTAATGGCGACATCGACACATAGGGTTGATTATGCTTCAGTTAAACTGAGGAAACTGGGCTCCAGGGCTTTGCTTGCTAAGGACAACATTAAGTAGGCATTCAGGCTGCTCCCTATCCACCTAGATGATTATCATCTGCTAGGTTTTCAATTGAAGAACATGTATTACTTAAAAATGTGCATTTCAATGGGATGTTCTGTATCCTGTGCTTACTTCGAAAACTTCAGTTCATGCCTGAAATGGATATTCAGAAAAAAGAAAACTAGATTCCAGGATGTCATTTATTACTTTGATGACTTCCTCTTCATGGCGACGGTTGGGACTACTGCACTTTTGCTGCTTTGCTGCAGGAGTTGGGGGATTCCCCTGGTGAGTAAAAGGCAGAAGGCCCTTCCATGTGCATCGCTTTACTGCGGATAGAAACTCTATCGCCGATAAGTGTCACCTGACACATGATAAGAATAGGAGCTTTAGCCTTTCAATTGGCACAGTGTTGTTGCACAAAACAAATTACTCCTTACCAGATCGAGGTACAAGTTGGCCAGCCTAATTTTAACCTTAGGATTATCCCCATGGCATGCCCTTTTTCTAGGTCAATTGCCAGGTCAATGGCCGGACTCACACAGAAACATCATCACACAAGGCTCTCTTCTGAAATCAAGGAAGACTTGAGGATCTGGTGCAATATCCTGGCCCATTTCAATGGTGCAGTGTTATGGCCCCGCTTCCTGTTTCCCATCAGGTGCTGAGTCTGTACACTTATGCAGCTAGCAGCATTGGTTTTAGGGAAGCCTTAGGTCATGTGGCCTTATGGCTAGAGCTGTTGACCTCGACGCTGGGGAACTGGGTTCTGGTCTCTGCAGGGATGCTCAACATCCTGTGGTTCTGGGCAAATCACTTAATCTCCCTGTGTCTAACAAAAGATGGATGTGTCCATCTGTAACACAATTGGTGCTCATGTAAAGCGCTCTGATACCTTCGGGGTCAAGTTCGCGCTATATAAAACTCCGGGGAAAAAAACAATGGTACAGGGGGATTGATCGGTGCCTTGGCACAAGACTGGTGTGACAAAAACATTGCTTTCCTAGATCTGTTCCTCATTATAGCGGCTGTAACAATCTGGTCAGATGTCTTCAGGAACAAAAGTATAATCTTCTGGTCCAACAACATGTCGGTTATGCAGGAAATTAACAGGTAAGAGGCCTCATGGAGGCATGTGTTGAAGTTGTTGAAGAATTTGGCATGGAAATTGCTATAGTTGTTTGTTTTTCTTCAAGTCACCCTATTTTCTGTTTGTTTTCTTGTAGTCATATTCTCTGGGTTCATGTGGTCATCTGTCATTCCTTCTTGTTCGGTTGATGACATACAATTGGCAACAAGCTCTGTAAGCTTAAGCCTGCTGCATTGAGGAATGCCTTCTTCAGATGGTGCAGAATGGAAGGTTTCAAGATCTCACCACTATGAGAGATGGTAAAAAATGCGAAGAGCCACAAGGCATTGCAGTGCCCCGACCTCACTGTTGTTCATCTTGGTGGTAATGAGCTGGCAAAAATGGCTAAGAATAGTTGAGGGAATGTTTCTAGAATGAGTTTTCTTAGTTGCGAGGGTCATTTCTATAGGCTTAAATAGTTTGGTCCCAGTGGGTCTGGGGCACAGACATCAATTCGAAAACCATTAATTTGATGGTTAGGGGCTTACCGCTGAGATGGCAAGCTAAGTGACCAGGATGCGTCGTTTGGGACACATTCTCCATATGCCAATGAGAGGCGAAAAGATATTCCATCATGATGAGGTCCAGTTATCTAAACTAGGGATTATCTCGACCTTCGCAGAATCCTTCCTGTTTGGTCAAGAGGACAAAGAAACTCATTGCCCCGGTGCCGGGATAGCAGCATGCAACCGCAAATGATTTGAAAGACAGATATACTCTCCATCAGTTACATTTTAGGTCAGCACTGAGCTGACAGAAATCAATCTTCATTCTGCAAGGACATTTACAATTGGTTGGGTGACAGGCACACAGTTGATCTAGCAGTGTACGGCATCGGGTAGTAGCCCGTGGTCTCACAGCATCGTGTGGCCCCTTTTTGGCCTGGTGTTGACAGGTGGTGGGATCATGGAAGGTATTCTGTGGTCCAGAGATCTGGGACCGCGCCTCTAGGATGACACAAAGGAGGGAAAAGAACCAGACTAGGGGCCTATCGAATTATTATGGAGAAAATTATTGTGGAGAAAATTCTTGAAATGGAATTGGAAAAAGGTTAAACCATTGCAACAACTTGTTTCTAGGAGAAAATATCTTTCCAGCCATGTTTGCTGTTGCTACTAATCAAGTGCCTAGAAGGCAGAAAGCCTGTCTGAAATTCAGCAGCGCTTAGGGCCTCAAAAAAGACAGCAAAGATGTTGGGTGGAGGGTGGGTGGGTGGAAGGTCTTCTATAACAGCTTGCGCATGAAGTGTTGAACTTGAGAAGTTATTTTACCTGGATAAATCCTCACAGTATACTCAAAGGAACGCTCAAGAGCAGCTATGTTCATCATTCCTGGTGTTTATGGTCATTGCCAAACCATGGTATTTCCAGATTTACTTATAATCAGGGCCACTGGAATTATGTGATTCTGTGCCTGTGGCGACTTTTTGCATAATTACGGATTTGCTGCATTTGCACATAATCCATCATCTGTTGCATAGTTTGCAGATTTTAAACCAAAAAAAATGTTTCTGGCTCAAACAGATCAAATGTTACTAAAAATGTGGTGACATGTTGCAGCGGAAGGCTTTTGCAAAGGTTGACTGTTGACCTTTCAGTTGCATATTGCTGAATTTGGGTGTTAAGCTAGTACTAATAAGGTGAAGCATTTGTCCAGACTTTAACTGTGTAAAAAGACAAAATAATGAACTGATACTATCACAAAATGTGCTGCATTAAGCTGCATAATTTGCATTTTTTTGCACATAATTTAGTAAACCCTGCCGCATAATTTGCCCCCTGCCACATAATTCCAGTGGCTCTGCTTATAATCTTACTGTGAGGGGGGCCGAGTGGAATACCACCCTCTGCGCTGCACCAGAGCCGGGAAACCAAGGGTTAATCCCGCCTGCCTCTCCTCACCCACAGGGACGTCACGGACAGCTGGGGACGGCTGACCAATCCGGACACGGAGAGGCGGGGACACACCCTCTAAAGGCAGGCCCGGAGGAACAGGAAGGGGCGCTGCTATCGTGCCGGGAGGAAAGGCAGGAGACGGAGAACGCCGCACAGGAAGAGCCATATCGGAAGCAGAGCCTGGAGGAAGACGGGAAGGACGTCGCGGAGAGCCCCTTCACGCAAGACCCCGACGGAGACGGAGAACCTGACTCCTGGACGGAGGAGTGGTGGACACCCCCCCGGTTGGACGCTGGAGAGCCGCCGCAGCTCAGGAGAGCTGTGGCTGAGGCGGTACGTGACTTGGGAGGGAGTGCAGGGAGGGAATAAGAGGGAAGGTATTCGGGAGTTTAAAGACAAGGGTTCACCTAGTGTTTTCACTGCGTGCGTTTGCGTGTGTGTGCCCCTCACTGTCTCCTACACCCACCCCGCTCCCTCACGGTCTCTTTCAACCTTATTGAAGGAATGCGATTGCCTCCTCACGAGTGAATGCTGCCTAGGTGCTGACCAAGTGCGACCGGTCCAGCACGCCTTAGGTGGCTTTACGCCCTTTGCACGAGGGAGGATTGTATAGACTGCCCTGACACCCTTCTTATCTATATCACTGTGGACCATCCTCCTCTCTACCAAAAGTTTCGTCCTTAAGGGGCTCCTCTAATACGGTGAAGGGACCTGTCTAGCCAAAATAGTGCCAAGACAGGGTTGCTAATCGTCTCTCTCCTCTTTCTTTTGGTGCTCATCTCCCCTGCGAGCCTTCTGGGACACCCCCTCCGCAACAAGAGAACACCTAGAAAACCCCGGACCGACACTCCAGCCATCGCCCGGAGAGGAAAAGACCCACAACCCATCTGCACTGACTGTTTACTGTTTTGCTGGTGTTATATCCTCCAATAAATCAACAACATTGAGCCTGTAGTTCGGCCTCCTCGCTTCTTCTTCTGCCCATCCCTCTCACACCTGGTGTCAGAAGTGGGATCCAGGAAGATGGAGGCCGCAATGCAGAAAATGGCGGAGGGGCAGGACAAACTGGGCCGGGCCATGGAGAAGTTCCTGGCCATTGCGGAGGAGGACAGGGAGAAATTGCAGAAAACCCTGACGGAGCAAAACCAAGCCCAGGAAACCACGTTCGGCCGGCTGGCTGATACCCTGGGGCAACAGAGAGGCGTATCCCCTTTGCCATCGATGGTCTTACAGAAATACGTCAGTGGAGAGGACCCCGACTTTTTCTTTGCCAACTTTGAGCGTATGGCCCGGACCGCAGGATGGACAGAGGACAAATGGGGGCAGTACTTAGGACCCCTCCTGACGGGTGACATGCAGGCCGCCTACCAGGAGGCGAACCCTTTGGCCTCACCCCATACCTGGATGTAAAAAGAGACATACTGGAGAGGTTAGGGTTGGACGAAGAGACATATAGAATCCGCTTGCGCCAAATCAAGGAGGGACCCCAAGAAACACCACATGCTCTTTCCTACCGTGTCCGGGACCTAACAAATCGGTGGTTGAAGCCCCTGACTTCAACCAAGGAGAACATATTGGAAAAGATATACCTGGAACAATTCCTCTCATCCTTGCATCCCGCCGCTCAAAAATGGGTTCGGCAGCATACCCAGTTGACATTTGAGAGGGCCGTTGAGATAGCGGGTGCCTTTCACAGAGCACAGGAGTTACAACGCAACAGGGAAGAGCCCCATTGGAAGCCCTCAGGCGGGGGTCTGTTACGAACCAATAGACCCCCTCCACCCCGTCGCCCGGAGACGGTGACTGTCATACCACACCTCACAGCCCCTTCTCCCCGACCCCCCTCCCTCCATCCCGGTCCTCAGTGTTTTGCCTGTGGTGTTTATGGCCATATCGCCCAGATGTGCCCTCAGAAGGAGGAACCGATGGAGGTCGGACTCACCCGGTCGTACTACTGCAACCCCATGGGGACGAAACCCTGCTACCATAGAACCGTTAGGGTGAACGGGGTAAATAGAAGGGCCCTGATGGACACGGGTTGCTTACAAAGCGTGATGCAACCAACTGCCATACCTGGGGGTGTCACCCGAACCACTGGAGAGGTTAATATCCAATGCGTCCATGGGGACAATAAACGATATCCCACCACCGACGTGCGGATCCAGCATGGGCCCTCCTATCAACCCGTGTCCCTGCGGGTAGGGTTGGTACCTCGTTTACCCGAGCCATTGGTCCTGGGCTCCGATTATCCCCATCTGTCCGCTGTGATACCAGAGCAGGATATAGACAGGGACGACTGGTGCCAATCCGCTCCTTTTTCCAAGGTACCTATCCTAGACCACCCGTCAGGGAAAAGTCCGAAAAGCCGAAACCAGAAAAAGAAGGAGAAACGAAACTGGACAATGATTGCCTTGACCCAAGTCGACGAAGAACCCCTTTGGCAGTACGATAGGGGTTTTTTTGCAGCCCAGAGGGAGGACCCAACGCTGAGGGGTGCTTGGAATCATGCCACAGACACCGAGGATCCCACCCAAGTAGGTCCCCAGTTTCTTATCAAGGGAGTATTGGTCTACCGAAAAGGGAACAGGAACGGTCCCCTCCAGTTGCTTGTACCACAGCTTTATCGGGAGAAAGTGATGTTCCTGGCGCATAGTCACCTATTGGGGGGTCACTTTGGGGAGGACAAAACAGAAAAAGACATCCTAGGGAAGTTTTATTGGCCAGGCATATACCAACAGGTACGTCAATACTGTAAAAAGTGTCCCATCTGCCAAAAGAACAGCCGGTACCGACCCCCTAACGTCCCCTTACGACCCCTTCCTATCATTGATGAACCATTCTATCGTGTGGGGATGGATATCATCGGTCCTTTACTCCCCTCCCGTAGCGGATGTAGGTACATGTTAGTAATAGTGGACTACGCTACCCGGTTTCCCGAAGCAGTGGCCCTTCGTCATCCCAATGCCCAGCAGATAGCCAAGGCCATGGTGAACGTTTTCTCCCGGGTGGGGTTCCCTAGGGAAGTGATAACCGACCAGGGCACACCCTTTATCTCCCAGCTCATGAAACAGGTGTGCTCCCAGCTGAAGATAAAACAGATCCGTACGGCCGCATACCATCCGCAAACGGATGGGCTGGTAGAGCGGTACAACGCCACCTTAAAGACCACCCTGAAAAAGATGCTAGACTTGGAGACCCGTCGATGGGAGGACATGTTACCCCTTGCCTTGTTTGCTATCCGGTGCAAATCCCAGAAAAGCACCGGATATTCCCCTTTCGAGTTACTGTATGGGCGACAACCTCGCACCCTTCTCGACATGGCTAGGGAGGAATGGGAAGAAAGGCCCGAATGGACCAAACCTCTCCCTGAATACGTCATGGCCCTGAAGACACACCTTCAGGAGATACGGAGTATCTGTAGAACCCACCTAGAAAACGCACAGGAGAGTCAAAGGCGACAATACGACAAAACAACCCAAGCACGCGCCCTGAATGTGGGCGACCACGTCCTTCTCATGATGCCTACCTCCGACCACAAATTGTTGGGTCAGTGGCAGGGCCCCTTTCGGGTTGTTGAGATAGTGACACCGGTCACCTATCGCCTCGAAATGGACCCCAGAAAGAAGAATAATACACAGATCTTCCATATAAACCTCTTGAAGCTATGGAATGGGGACATACCCCTCCCAGTGGCACTGACCTCAAGTCCCCCAATCTTATATCTCCAAAGCATGGATCCGGAGCTGACCGCTGAACAGCGACACACTCTGGATGCCTGTTTGAGACCCCTTCAGGCGGTGTTTTCCACCACCCCAGGGAGAACCAGCCTGATTGAACACGCCATTACCACGCAGCCCGGAAAGCGGGTAAAGCTACGTCCTTATCGCCTTCCAGAGTCACGTAGGCAGGCCGTGGAACAGGAAGTACAACAAATGCTTGGTATGGGTGTTATAGAGCCATCTAAAAGCGACTGGAACTCACCCATAGTGTTGGTTCCAAAACCCGATGGCTCCATTAGATTCTGTATAGACTTCAGGGAGGTGAATAAGATCTCACAGTTCGACACATATCCGCTACCCCGGGTAGATGAGATGGTGGAACGATTGGGCGAGGCAAAATACATCAGCACGCTGGACTTATGCAAAGGATACTGGCAGGTCCCCCTCACCAAAACAGACAGAGAGAAAACCGCCTTCTCGACCCCTGGAGGATTGTATCAGTTCACCGTGCTACCCTTTGGGTTGCACGGGGCTCCTGCCACGTTCCAGAGATTAATGAAC
Source organism: Calotriton arnoldi (assembly GCA_963921515.1). NCBI lineage: Eukaryota > Metazoa > Chordata > Amphibia > Caudata > Salamandridae > Calotriton > Calotriton arnoldi. The sequence continues at coordinate 474,950 of CAWUFW010011099.1, forward strand.
ACCCTGCTTAGGCCCTGTGTCGGGTATGCCGCGGCGTACATCGATGACATTGTGATTCATAGCAGTACATGGGAGCAACATTTGGACCACCTTTCCACAGTCATTCGGACCCTAGGGGAGGGAGGCCTCACTATCAACCCCGCTAAAAGCCGATTGGCCTCTAGGTCCGTCAAATACCTCGGGTACCTTTTGGGAGAGGGGCTCATCAAACCCCAGAAAGAGAAGATAGCAGCCATAGCAGACCTCCCCTTTCCCCGCACCAAAAGAGAGCTAAGGGCCTTCCTAGGCATCCTGGGCTATTATCGACGCTTTATCCCCGAATTCTCTCACATCGCAACCCCTCTGACCGATCTCCTACAAAAACAGAAAAACACTGAAAAGGAGCTACAATGTCCCTCTACACACCTTCAGCAGGCATTTCGGACTCTAAAACAAGCCCTTACCTCCAAACCCGTGCTCCTGAGCCCCGATTACAAAAAGCCCTTCATCCTTCAAACGGACGCGTCAGAGCAGGGGCTAGGCGCCGTTCTGTCCCAAACCGACTCCCACGGACAAGAACGGCCCATTTTGTATATCAGCCGAAAGCTGTTCCCTCGGGAAAAAAACTATTCGGTAATAGAGAAAGAGGCCCTGGCCATCAAGTGGGCGATTGAATCTCTCCACTATTACCTGGAAGGAAGGGAGTTTACCCTTTTCACGTATCACGCCACTTTGGAGAGGCTATCCCGTCACAAGGGGCACAACGACAGAATTATGAGGTGGTTCCTGGCTCTCCAACCATTCCGGTTCACCACATTACACCGGAAGGGGAAGGAGCAGGGTAACGCTGATTACTTGTCACGCCATCCCCTCGACCATTTTCTTGCCGGCAAGAAAGTTAGGGAAGGGGGATGTGAGGGGGCCGAGTGGAATACCACCCTCTGTGCCGCACCAGAGCCGGGAAACCAAGGGTTAATCCCGCCTGCCTCTCCTCGCCCACAGGGACGTCACGGACAGCTGGGGACGGCTGACCAACCCGGACACGGAGAGGCGGGGACACACCCTCTAAAGGCAGGCCCGGAGGAACAGGAAGGGGCGCTGCTATCGTGCCGGGAGGAAAGGCAGGAGACGGAGAACGCCGCACAGGAAGAGCCATATCGGAAGCAGAGCCTGGAGGAAGACGGGAAGGACGTCGCAGAGAGCCCCTTCACGCAAGACCCCGACGGAGACGGAGAACCTGACTCCTGGACGGAGGAGTGGTGGACACCCCCGGAGGACGCTGGAGAGCCGCCGCAGCTCAGGAGAGCTGTGGCTGAGGCGGTACGTGACTTGGGAGGGAGTGCAGGGAGGGAATAAGAGGGAGGGTATTCGGGAGTTTAAAGACAAGGGTTCACCTAGTGTTTTCACTGCGTGCGTTTGCGTGTGTGTGCCCCTCACTGTCTCCTACACCCACCCCGCTCCCTCACGGTCTCTTTCAACCTTATTGAAGGAATGCGATTGCCTCCTCACGAGTGAATGCTGCCTAGGTGCTGACCAAGTGCGACCGGTCCAGCACGCCTTAGGGGGCTTTACGCCCTTTGCACGAGGGAGGATTGTATAGACTGCCCTGACACCCTTCTTATCTATATCACTGTGGACCATCCTCCTCTCTACCTAAAGTTTCGTCCTTAAGGGGCTCCTCTAATACGGTGAAGGGACCTGTCTAGCCAAAATAGTGCCAAGACAGGGTTGCTAATCGTCTCTCTCCTCTTTCTTTTGGTGCTCATCTCCCCTGCGAGCCTTCTGGGACACCCCCTCCGCAACAAGAGAACACCTAGAAAACCCCGGACCGACACTCCAGCCATCGCCCGGAGAGGAAAAGACCCACAACCCATCTGCACTGACTGTTTACTGTTTTGCTGGTGTTATATCCTCCAATAAATCAACAACATTGAGCCTGTAGTTCGGCCTCCTCGCTTCTTCTTCCGCCCATCCCTCTCACACTTACCTTATTTAAATATCAAAGGGAGAGAGAGGATTAGAGAACTAGTCCTTATCCCCAAAGTAAGTATATATCATCAAAAGGGACTAGGCTGAAGGTATGTGATAACGCAACACTGTATGATCGTTGTAAAAAGAAAAAGATTTTTTCTTTTTATGAAGCCCTCACCCACCAACCTAGTTGGTGGCATGCTTCATCATCGGGCCCACCTGGTGACAACGAGTGTGTCCCTGGTGTGCTTCAACGCCTGATTTACAGCGGAGCAGGTATCTTAACTGAGTGTGCAGTGAAGTGATGTGAAAATGAACTTAAAAACTGTACAGTGGTCCCATTACCCACAGGGTTTGTTTTAATGTTTGGGCCTCTGGCAGCAATAAAAACAAGGCAATGGATGTGCATGGAGTGATAATTAAGAACTCCTACATCCGAAAACGGTCTACATGTTTCAGCCAGGCCTTGAATGTATACTGGCTTTCCTCAGGACCTAAAAATATGTGTGAGATGTGAGATCTAAACTGGGTTTGTATATTAGATCAAAAATGTGTGGCACGCTCTAAGGTGCACTATGTGTAAGGGGGGAATTCCCTCTTAAGGCATTCCTGTAAAGCAAAAACATAAAACGAAACATACAAACAAACATACAGTTGAATTGCGAAATTAGGCAGGGTTGGTTTTAGTCACGTGCACAATTATACTGGTGTGGTGACCGTCAGGAACGCGGCAAAAAGCGGCGGTGTAATGCCGATGTGGCGGCAATGTGTGGCGAATACCAATATATGCGCTACAGTGAAAAAGATTGTGCATATAGGTAAATTAATATACTTATGTTGAGGCCTTTCTTACACTTGCGATTAGCGGAAATGCCTCATGAGATTCTGGCAGGGGTTCTAGCTGATAGTTAAAACCTGGGGAGAAAAAACAAAGGACGGTATAGTGGCCGTGGTAAAGCGCTGGAAAGGAAAAGCTTACCATTGGTAGTAGTAGAAGAGCGGTTCCCCGTTGCCCCACTTACTACATTGCAGCTCTGGACCCGCTTGAAGACCTAGTTGGCTGCCTCGGATCTCCGACGATGAGTGGCCCGGGTCGGAAAAGAGCTTAAATATCCCCCGCAATTAGCGGAAGATGCAGGTGTGCTCGATTCGAGTTTAGTCTTTGAACGAGAGAGAGAGAGAGAACATAGAAAACAGAGTATTGGAAGCCCTCGGATGTGAGTAAGGCCATGTCGGATGACGTAGGGCGTGTTCGCCCGGTAGTCAGGGTAACTGACAAAGCGTCCGGGGGGTGGGCGTGGCCAAATTTGAGGTGACGCGGGACGCATTTCGCCCGATTACTGTTTTGAGGGAAATACGGTTAGTAAACAAATATAGGTATGCGTCATTGAGCCCCTGTGCAATTGGGACAGCAGCACTGACAGAGGGTAAAGCGCTTGCGGGGATGTGTGAGCATGGACCACAACGTGTATCAGGTCCATGGGGAATACACTATGTTTCTGTTCTATGTCTGTGGGAAGTACATCTGAGATATGCTCATGTTGCGTAAACGTGGCAAATGAGTAGTGTCTAGTGTTGGGCATTATGAGTAGAAGACAGCCCTTCATGTAGCAAATTAATAGGTGAGGCTGTACCAGGGGATAGAATCGTTTAACCCCTGGAGCTGGGTGGATAAACGATAAATCCACCGCTGTTCCTTAGTGAGTAGGAATTTGTCATTGTTAGTGTTGCTGTGATCAAAGTGTTCGATCACTGTCCAGGACATGTCATTCGTGGTGTGCCCTAGTTGTAGGTAATGATCTGTCAGGCGACTGATGTTTTTCTTACACCGTATTGTGCTGCGGTGTTCAACTATTCTGGTCCTGACTTTGCGTGTCGTCATGCCTACGTAGCGTAGGCCGCAGGGGCACTCAATCAAGTATATCAAGTTCGATGAGTTACAGTTGGTATGTTGTAACTGTTTCTAGGTTGTTCCAGGTCGAGTGTTTTGGACGGGCGTGTGAGATGGCACACGCTGCAATTATTGCAATGGTTATGTCCCGTAATCTTGGGGAGACCCCATGTGTTCAGTACTGTGTTTACAGTTGGTCTTTGGAATATTCTTGGCCATGTGGATACCAGCCGGTCCTTAAGATTACTAGCACGTTTGTAGGCAAAAAGCGGTGCTTCCCAGTTTCTACTGCCTGAATTCAGAATGCGCCAGTTCTTGTGAATGATACTGGACACTTTGTTGGAGGCATCATTGTAAGTGGTGACACAAGTCATAGGTTGACTGGGCATTTCCTGTGTCGTATTTTCCAGCAGGGCTTCACGATTTTGGTTGCGAGCTCGTTTTCTTGTTTTCTGCACGATCTTGCATGGGTATCCTTGGTAATATAGTTTGGAAACTAGTGCCGCTGATTGCTTGTGGTAATCAGTTGTTTGGCTACAGTTCCTGCGTATTCGCAGGAACTGTCCGAAGGGAAGGTTTTTCCTAAGGGGTCGAGGGTGGAAGCTATCAAAACAAAGGAGGGAGTTCCTGGCCGTCGGTTTGTAATGGGTGGTGGTTTTTAAGGTGCCATCCTCCGCTGTTATATTGAGGTCCAGAAATGCCAGGGTGGTGGAGCTAGATGTACTTGTGAATCTTAGGTATGGATCCCTTTCATTTAACCACAAAAGGAAGGATGTCAGGGATGCCTGTCCAGATCAGGAAGATGTCGTCAATGTAGCGATGCCACACTTTAATGTTGGAGGTGTATGTATTGTTGGTGGGGGATATGTGTGTCCGTTCAAAGTGGTGGACATAAAGTCCTGCCACGTTAAGGGCAAAGACACTCCCCATTGAAGTACCGTTGGTCTGGAGGTAGAATTGCCCTTCGTATTCAAAGTAGTTGTCCTTCAAAACCAAAGTGGCACAATTGAGGATGAATTCTCTAGGGGTATTGTATTCCCACGGTGCGTCCATAAGTATATCATGGAGGACTTGTAAGGTGGCGTCCTGTGGGAGACTAGTGTAAAGGCTTTCGATATCCAATCCCACTAGAAGTTGAGTTGTTGGATCAAACATCAGATCCTTGATGATGTTCAGGAGATGCTTGGTGTCTTTGATATAGGTTGTTGTCTTCTGTACTAGGGGGTTCAGGAAAAAGTCACAGTACCTAGATAGAGGTTCCAAAAGGGAGCCAATTCCTGAGACGATAGGGCGTCCCGGTGGGGGTCTTGCTTCTTTATGGATCTTAGGTACTGTGTAGAAATATGGCACTTTCACATTCCTAGTGCACAGGTAATCCGCTTCCTGTTTAGAAATGTGTTGGGCCTCTTCCGCTTGCTCCACTAAGGCTTTGATGGTAGCTTGCAGAGTCTTGGTTGGATCCGTTTTCAGGCGTTTGTAGTTCCGTGAGTCGCTCAGTAGCCTGCGGCATTCATTGTCATAGTCTGCTTTGTCTTGTAAGACAATGCCTCCGCCTTTGTCCACCGGTTTTATGATTAGTGTGGGATTGTCCTGAAGTTTTCGAATGATATCTCTGTCTTCTTTCGAGAGGTTGTTGAAGGTCTCTGTTTTATCCATTCTTTCTATGTCATGATAAACAGCTTGCTCAAATGTGGTGATTTCCACAGGAATGCTAGCTGGTGGAGGCATAAAGGTAGATTTAACTCTCAGGCCCGTTTCATTGGTTTTGGTGCTGGTGAAGTCATCATTGGTTTGTTGTTTCTCGAAAAGGCCTTAAGCTTGAGTTTCCTAAAAACTCAGCTAGTTCCACATGGAGTTTGAATTTATCCAATTTGGTGGTGGGGACAAACGATAGGCCTTTGTTGAGTACTATTTCCTCTTTGGGGGATAGTGGAGTACTTGACAAGTTGAATACCAGTGTGGATTGTTCTTCATTATCCTTTCTCATAGGTGCCCACTCGGTCCGGGTTGTTGCTCCCGTGTTTTGTTCCGTGTGTTGGCACTCACTGGCTCCTCTTCTTCTGGGCACACAGCCAATGTGATATCGTATTGTGATGAAGTATGGCACCGGCCACTGAATGCAACGCTCATTTAGTTCTGTACACCTAATGTAAAGAAGGTGATACATTGAGTATTCATTTTTGTTTTCTATGCAGCCTTGATAAAGTCGCGGGACAAATTCCCATGTATGCGACGAAACACGTGTCGGCTGTCTGAACATCCAGAAATAAAAAGAAAACGGAATAAGAACTCACCCACTTGTACTTAATTTATGCTCACATCAAGCATGTCTATGTATATTGTGACATAACAGACGTGTGCTGAGGAATTCTTTTGTACCTTAAAAACCACCACCCATTACAAACCGACCGCCAGGAACTCCATCCTTCGTTTTGATAGCTTCCACCCTCGACCCCTTAGGGAAAACCTTCCCTTCGGACAGTTCCTGCGAATACGCAGGAACTGTAGCCAAACAACTGATTACCACAAGCAATCAGCGGCACTAGTTTCCAAACTATATGACCGAGGATACCCACGCAAGATCGTGCAGAAAACAAGAAAACGAGCTCGCAACCAAAATCGTGAAGCCCTGCTGGAAAATACGACACGGGAAATGCCCAGTCAAAGTATGACTTGTGTCACCACTTACAATGATGCCTCCAACAAAGTGTCCAGTATCATTCACAAGAACTGGCGCATTCTGAATTCAGGCAGTAGAAACTGGGAAGCACCGCTTTTTGCCTACAAACGTGCTAGTAATCTTAAGGACCGGCTGGTATCCACACGGCCAAGAATATTCCAAAGACCAACTGTAAACACAGTACTGAACACATGGGGTCTCCCCAAGATCACGGGACATTACCCATGCAATAATTGCAGCGTGTGCCATCTCACACGCCCGTCCAAAACACTCGACCTGGAACCTGGAACAACCTAGAAACAGTTACAACATACCAACTGTAACTCATCGAACTTGATATACTTGATTGAGTGCCCCTGCGGCCTACGCTACGTAGGCATGACGACACACAAAGTCAGGACCAGAATAGTTGAACACCGCAGCACAATACGGTGTAAGAAAAACATCAGTCGCCTGACAGATCATTACCTACAACTAGGGCACACCACGAATGACATGTCCTGGACAGTGATCGAACACTTTGATCACAGCAACACTAACAATGACAAATTCCTACTCACTAAGGAACAACGGTGGATTTATCGTTTATCCACCCAGCTCCAGGGGTTAAACGATTCTATCCCCTGGCACAGCCTCACCTATTAATTTGCTACATGAAGGGCTGTCTTCTACTCATAATGCCCAACACTAGACACTACTCATTTGCCACGTTTACGCAACATGAGCATATCTCAGATGTACTTCCCACAGACATAGAACAGAAACATAGTGTATTCCCCATGGACCTGATACACGTTGTGGTCCATGATCACACATCCCCGCAAGCGCTTTACCCTCTGTCAGTGCTGCTGTCCCAATTGCACAGGGGCTCAATCACGCATACCTATATTTGTTTACTAACCATATTTCCCTCAAAACAGTAATCGGGCGAAATGCGTCCCGCGTCACCTCAAATTTGGCCACGCCCACCCCCCGGACGCTTTGTCAGTTACCCTGACTACCGGGCGAACACGCCCTACGTCATCCGACATGGCCTTACTCACATCTGAGGGCTTCCAATAGTCTGTTTTCTATGTTCTCTCTCTCTCTCGTTCACAGACTAAACTCGAATCGAGCACACCTGCTTCTTCCGCTAATTGCGGGGGATATTTTAGCGCTTTTCAGACCCGGGCCACTCATCGTCGGAGATCCGAGGCAGCCAACTAGGTCTTCAAGCGGGTCCAGAGCTGCAATGTAGTAAGTGGGGCAACGGGGAACCGCTCTTCTACTACTACCAATGGTAAGCTTTTCCTTTCCAGTGCTTTACCACGGCCACTGTGCCTTCCTTCGTTTTTTCTCTCCAGGTTTTAACTATCAGCTAGAACCCCTGCCGGAATCTCATGAGGCATTTCCGCTAATCGCAAGTGTAAAAAAGGCCTCAACATAAGTATATTAATTTACCTATATGCTCAATCTTTTTCACTGTAGCGCATATATCGGTATTCGCCACACATTGCCGCCACATCGGCATTACACCGCCGCTTTTTGCCGCGTTCCTGACGTCACCACACCAGTATAATTGTGCACGTGACTAAAACCAACCCTGCCTAATTTCGCAATTCAACTGTATGTTTGTTGTATGTTTCGTTTTATGTTTTTGCTTTACAGGAATGCCTTAAGAGGGAATTCCCCCCTTACACATAGTGCACCTTAGAGCGTGCCACACATTTTTGATCTAATATACAAACCCAGTTTAGATCTCACATCTCACACATATTTTTAGGACCTGAGGAAAGCCAGTATACATTCAAGGCCTGGCTGAAACATGTAGACCGTTTTCGGATGTAGGAGCTCTTAATTATCACTCCACGCACATCCATTGCCTTGTTTTTATTGCTGCCAGAGGCCCAAACATTAAAACAAACCCTGTGGGTAATGGGACCACTGTACAGTTTTTAAGTTAATTTTCACATCACTTCACTGCACACTCAGTTAAGATACCTGCTCCGCTGTAAATCAGGCGTTGAAGCACACCAGGGACACACTCGGGGTCACCAGGTGGGCCCGATGATGAAGCATGCCACCAACTAGGTTGGTGGGTGAAGGCTTCATAAAAAGAAAAAATCTTTTTCTTTTTACAAAGATCATACAGTGTTGCGTTATCACATACCTTCAGCCTAGACCCTTTTGATGATATAAAATCTTACCTTACCTTACCTTAAGAAGGCTTTATTCGATTGTTATGTCATACAATCATAAAAGCACAATAAAAAAGAGAAATACATTTATCATTACATACAGTAGAAATTTCATATAAAATATTAATTAATATTAATTAATCTACAGTACTTAAAAACAATTAAAACTGTATTAAACTAACAAAGCCCTCGTCCAGCTAAAAAACAATTAAGTGAGCATACATTTTCTTTGGCTCAGCACTTTCTTCAGGAAAATTACTATTCTAAAAACACTGTGCTCATTATCCAGATGTTGTAGTGCCAAAAAAGCAGGTCGACACTGTCGGAGCCCAAACCATTTTAGGACAGGTACTAGGTACTTGCTCCTTACGTGGGAATAAAATCTACAAAAAAGGACAACGTGAATCGTAGATTGAACAGAAATATTATCACAAGGGCATGGTTGGAGGTCTTGAGACCAGTCACTCATCTTAGGAAGGTTGACTAATCTATGAAAAACCCCCAACCTAAATCGAGTTAGTAGAAACCTGTTGTAAACACCTGGTACAAAAGTTAAGTAGGGTTGAATATTAAAAGAAATTAAAATCAGTTGGTTGTGCAGGACTGTGGGTTTTAGTATCTCGGATGACATTCTAATGGTATCCAGCAGCAGAACGCCCTCTTTTCTTAATTCCTTCCTAGTTATTGACCGGATGGTACTAGGATTAGTAAAATACTCTAAGTGGCCAAGATCTTTTAAAAAATTGCGGACATATCTTATCCATGGGATCCTCAAAGCCCCTTCCAATTTCAAGATATCTGAAAGAATATCTCTGTTTAATTTTGCCTCTTCTTTGGTCCAGAGCCTGTGCCATAATAGCACAGGCTCAAGCTTTATTAAATCAGAGATGAAGGGAAGTCCCAACTCCGCATGGCATATACACGCTGAAGTACCATTTGGGACAGATAAAATGTATCTTAGGAAAGAATTTTCTGCTCGTTGGATAGGAAGCAGGTCGGTAAACCCCCAGACCCCTGCCCCGTAAACAACCGCTGAAACACACTTTGCCTTATAAATTGTAATGAGCTCCTCAGGTGGTCTTTTGCCCAATTTCCTGGCAAAGGTGGTAAGGGCAGATGTTGTTCATAGGAGTACCAGTTTTTTCGCTGCAACTACTTGTGCCCAGGTATCGTTATGGGCAAAAAGAATGCCCAAATATGAAAACCTCTTAGTTACCCCAATCTTCTGTCCTGACACAAACATATCTTTGGATTTCTTGATACCATGGCCGCAACGCATTATAAAAATCTTAGAGGAATTTACTCTAAAACCAAGATCTTTCATAAAATGAGAAAAGCTATCTAATACTCTCTGAAGACCTACTTGTGTGCGGGACATCAACACCGCATCATCAGCGTACAGGAGTGCTGGTATGGGGCGTCCGGCCACTTGAGGGAAGTCTTGATTATCTTTAAGAAGAGCCTCCCCCAGTCCGTTAATGTAAAGATTAAAAAGGAACGGGGCCAGGACACAACCTTGCCTGACTCCGCTCCTTATCGGGAAGGCGGCCGAACACTCGCCCTTCAAACCGCAGCGCACGCGTGCCTTGGCATCACTATAAAAACGTTTTAAAAAGTGAATAATCTGAACATCAACGCCCATAACTTCTAAAATTAACCAGAGCTTACTGTGGACCACACAGTCAAACGCGGCCGTGAGGTCCACAAACGCTAAAAACAGGTTCCCCTTCTTAGCCCTCGTGTATTTCCCCACCAGGATGGACAGATTTAAGCCCTGCTCCACCGTCCCTAAACCGGATCGAAAGCCGTATTGCAGGTCAGATAGAACAGAGTTCTCCTCAGCCCAATCCTGGAGGCGCTCTAAAATTATTCTGCCCACTACTTTTGTTATTGCATCAAATAAGGAGATCGGCCTATAGCACCCCGGGTCCTGTCTGTCCCCCTTTTTGAAAATGGGCACAATCGTGGATTCTACCCAGGTAGGTAAAAAAGCAGTGCTACAGCTTGCGGTAAGCACCTGAGCTATAATAGGCCCCCACAGAGAAATATTTGCTTTGAACAGGTCTACTGGGACTCCGTCAGTGCCGGGGGCCTTGCCACCCTGACTGACAGAAAGTGCCCGCTCCACCTCATCCAAAGTGAACAACAGATCATGGTGCTGGAGGAAAGGCTTCAAATTTTGATCCTCCCGTGCATGGTTGTCCATCACAACAGAGTTTCCCTCGCCGTTATATACTCGTGCGAAGTGGTTAATCCATTGGGCCTCACTAATTGCAATTTCAATGGATGGGCCAACCTCACTATACAGAAAAGGTGCCTTGACTACTTTCCAAAATGCTGCACTGTCTTTTACTGTAGAGGCTGTATGTAGTGCCTCCCAAGCCTCCTTTTTCAAAGTGTTTTTTCTATCCCTAATTGCTTGCTTGTATTCCACTCTGGCCAACCTTATCCTGGGCATATTTCTCGGGATCTTATGCAGCTCTTTCTTTAGGTGAGAATAGGCTTGGGTGCACCTAGAGTCAAACCATCCCTTCGGGTGCCTAGTACTGCTTTTACGTCTAAGGAGGGACTCTCTTATTGCATTGGAAATCATTAAAAATGAAGCTAAAATATTGTCTGGAGCGACTATTTCCCTCAGACATGTCTCTATAGCAAGTTTACATTTGCCCACCACTCTCGTAACTAGTGCTGCTTGGTCTATCATAGTCCAGCGCAGGGAATACCCGTTAACACTCCCAATGACTAGATTTTCTAACAACTGATCATTGTTATTAAACCCAAAGATTTTACTAAAGGGTAGTGTGATTGCTAAGCACAGAGGGAAATGGTCACTAAGCGAGTTCTCTGAAACATAGAAGGAATGAAGGCTATGTACATAACTGCTTGATATTAAAACGCAGTCAATAGTGGAGTAAAGACCTCTGCCATTAAATGTCCAGGGCATAGGTACTGGACATAATCCATTAACAAAACCCAAATCAAGGCTGAAAATTAGTTCATTAAATTGCTCCCCTAAAGCTGAGTGCCGAAAGTGGGATGAACATGCCCCTTCTTCATTTAAAGCTCCACATAAGTTATCCCCAGCATTGGCACATAGCACACAATTGAAGTCCCCTGCTAATATTAGCATCGTGTCTTTTACCTTGCTTTTCCCCACAGATTTCAGCAATTGCAACATATTATTTACAACAGTTCCTACTTGCTCTGAGGGAATATTATTGTAGAAGTTAGTCAAGACTATAGAGTGTTTAGCGTCTATATCCAATTTAACCAGTTGGTAATAGTGGTCATTAGCAAGCATTGTTATCTTCTTTACATTCATATTGCTCGATATATATGTACACAACCCACCCTTAGCCCTACCACTCAGACCATCAAATGCTGGGGTATGAAACGTCCTGAACCCATTCAAATGAGTCGCCTCCTTAGTCCATGTTTCCTGGAAGCACAGAACCTCGAATTGTGAGATAAAATCCCACCACAGATGACTACCTAACTTAGAGCAAATACCTGCGATGTTCCATGAAGCGATATTACAAAGAACGGGTTTGCCACTATCTGAAGAATTAGTGGGGAATACAATCCCGGGTGGATCCTCAATTGCGTTGCTATATGGAGGGGAAACGTTTGAAGGACCCTGGGGATCAGCGAAGACTTCCAGCTCCGGGTCTGTAGTTCTAGGGACCACATCTCTATCTCTACTGCTATTATATATAGGGGGGGGATTGTCTTTTCCAATTGAGGTCAATCCAAGGTTGCCCCCATCATTGGGCCTACTGGCTTCAGGATGGGGGCAAGCAGGGATCCCCAAGTTCAGTCAATCGATGTCTTCCATAAAATTCAGAGCATTGAAACGATTGCGCACCGGGACCGAAAATCTGAGCTCCCTGATCTCCATGGGATTACCTCCTGTATGCATAAAGCCTCGAAAATTAGGGGGATTAGGTGGTTGATAAAAATAACCAAGTGGTAGTATATTTATGTCATTAAGGTTAACAGGCCCATTGTTTCCCCTCTCTAAAATTTCGTGCACCAAAAAAGGCGAGCTAAAGGTTAACACAACGCAATCTCCACGTAGTGATTTGGCTGAGGGACCCACCCACCCTATTCTCCGTGCCATTTTAAATTCTGAGAAAGGGAGTTTTAATACCGTCCTTGAACTTAAAAAATGTAGTGACTTGTTCCTTAAAGTCGACCAATGTTCAAAGGCGTTATGGGGTAAGGAAGGGACATTCGCCAAGACGACCGTGTACGGAGATGCTTCTGGGGGCAGGTTTAAATGTTGTGGTGGATTGGGAGGCTTATCTTGATGTTCTTGGAAATTTATGCCTCTCTCCACCTCCTCATTTCTGCCATGCGTTCCAACGCCTGGGACTCCTCTTTCTAAACTAGCTGAATTGTTAGATACTGCTACAGAAAGTCCTACTCTAGGGGGAATCTGACCAGTACAAGCAGAGGTATTAACCGCACTAGGTGTGGTGTTATTAAGACTGCTCTTATCTTGTACCTGTCTGTTTGCAATGAAGCTAACAGACTGGCCATCCCCCGTACCTATCCCCATAATATTTAGCGGGCATGTACTTAACTTTGAACTGACTGCCGGTGTAGCCGAAGAATTACAGCTAACCAGCTCCTCCACCTTAATTAGTCTAGCTTCTACAGTACTTATTTTTAGCAGAATTGGTTCCAATAAGGTTGACATCATAGTTTCGAGTCTACCCCAGAAGTTCCCCTCTTGTGTACAGGCAACAGGCTTCCCTGACACAATATGAACAATGGAGTTAGGGGGACCCTCATTAGGTTCACTTATATTTATGGCAGATTTCGCTTTCTTCCCAGTTATTCTTTGGACGGGTTTACTCTGTTTCAGTATACCTCGACTCTTCCTTTTTTTGGGGGGGGGTTCAGTAATACGGTCCGACCTAAGTTTGGCTTTCTGCCCTCTAGTGGTAACTTTGGGTCTAACAGGACTAGATTCTAAGTCAGTAGATGAAAAAGAGACAATATCTGTTGCTGGATCTAATACGGCGTGTAGTGACGGGCTAATCTGAGGTGGAGATACTTCATGGTTGATCACTACAGAGGATTCAATAAGTGCAGGAGTCAAAGAAAGTCTATTCTGAGAGGGTAAGGGCTCAAGGGATAACCTTCGCTCTGTAAGCTTGATCTCGTTAATGAGGGCTGATTCTGCCCTCAGTAAGAAAGCATCTAGGGTCCCTACAACGCCCTTACCTTTACTAAACTTTCGCTTGCTCATGATAACAGTGGGTAATCAGCACAAAATAATATTAGCCAGACTATACCGTACTGAACACAAATCGTCCCCGTGACCAAGTTCTCAGGGAGGTGGCCCAGCCCAGCCTCTTGCGGGCTCGGACGGGCACAGACGGGCCCGCGTCCCGTGCCGCGGGGATCGAGGCAGCGCTTTATAGCGCGATGGTCACGCCTCCCCCCACGGCAGCTGATGCTAGTTGGGATGGTGTGGTGCACCCTGGGACTCCGAATCCCACCAGGGTGAGGCGATGGCGTGGGCACAAAGAAAGTCACTCCATGCAGCAGGAACGAGTCACGGCAACCCGCAACCCAAACGGGAGAAGTTGAAGGCAGGAGAAGTGACTCAAATGCAAAAGAATTCACCAGCGCGACCCGCGCCGCGGGGGTCGAGGCAGCGCTTTATAGCGCGATGGTCACGCCTCCCCCCACAGCAGCTGATGCTAGTTGGGATGGTGTGGTGCACCCTGGGACTCCGAGTCCCACCAGGGTGAGGCGATGGCGTGGGCACAAAGAAAGTCACTCCAGGCAGCAGGAACGAGTCACGGCAACCCGCAACCCAAACGGGAGAAGTTGAAGGCAGGAGAAGTGACTCAAATGCAAAAGAATTCACCAGCGCGTGGAAGGTCTTCTATAACAGCTTGCGCATGAAGTGTTGAACTTGAGAAGTTATTTTACCTGGATAAATCCTCACAGTATACTCAAAGGAACGCTCAAGAGCAGCTATGTTCATCATTCCTGGTGTTTATGGTCATTGCCAAACCATGGTATTTCCAGATTTACTTATAATCAGGGCCACTGGAATTATGTGATTATGTGCCTGTGGCGACTTTTTGCATAATTACGGATTTGCTGCATTTGCACATAATCCATCATCTGTTGCATAGTTTGCAGATTTTAAACCAAAAAAAATGTTTCTGGCTCAAACAGATCAAATGTTACTAAAAATGTGGTGACATGTTGAAGCGGAAGGCACTTTGCAAAGGTTGACTGTTGACCTTTCAGTTGCATATTGCTGAAAGCGCTCTGATACCTCCGGGTCTAGCCAGCGCTATATAAAACTTTTCAAATAAATAAATAAATTTGGGTGTTAAGCTAGTACTAATAAGGTGAAGCATTTGTCCAGACTTGTTTAACTGTGTAAAGAAGACAAAATAATGAACTGATACTATCACAAAATGTGCTGCATTAAGCTGCATAATTTGCATTTTTTTGCACATAATTTAGTAAACCCTGCCGCATAATTTGCCCCCTGCCACATAATTCCAGTGGCTCTGCTTATAATCAAGAATGGGTGAACATGGTATGATCATGTGTTTGCGCCCACCTGGTCCTACATTCTGGACCCTTCCCTCACTGCCTACTCTTGTCATGTAAACCATGCAGGGTTTCCAGGTTTGAAATAAAACACGACATGGGATTCACTATAAATATGGTGGAGTCTCTCGGTGGGTTGAACGCTTACTGCTTAAGTATGTGGTAATGTGCAGTCACCACTTTGAATCCCGAAAAGCCAAATCATGGCTCCATCCTTCTAAGGCGCATACACTGAGTACCATTAAATTCAGATACAGTAACACCTGTTACATATATCCCTTAGAAACGCTATATGTGGCGTGTAAAGCACTATATTAAAAGTAATTTTCGCTTCAAGCTAAGCAACTGAAATTTAATTGCACCAACTGTGAATAGTCTCCTTCAGACTCAGTGCACTTAGGAGGCCACATGGCTGTTTTCTTTATGCAGCACATTATACCCCACTTGTTATGCTTCTAGGTGCTGTAAGGGTTGACTAAATATGCGTCAAGAAAAGGCAAATTATGCAACATATTGCAGCACATTTTTCATAGTATTATTTTTGTATTTTATATTTATTTTTTATGATTACACGTGGTAATACCGTCTGGGCTAAAGTTTCACCTCAGCAGTACAGGTTTAACAACCAAATACAGAAATAAACAACTGAAAGATGACCAATTAATCTTTGTGAAGCGCCTTTCACTGCGCGCGATCATATGTTGCGATGTTTTAAGTAACTTTTGATCTGTTTGAGCAAAAACTACTTTTTTGTTAACATCTTCAATTTATGTAGCAGGTGAAGGTTTACCTGGCAAATACAGCGAATCCATAATTATGCGGGGGGGAAAATGCGGCCGCAGAATCGCATAATTCCAGTGGCCCTGGCTGTAAGTAACAGGTGTAACTGTTAACCCTTTTAATGATGATACTAAATTTACCGACCTCCAAAACACAGAAGGCTGAAGTTACCTCGCTGGGATTTTAACTGATGTCTTGACAGTACATCACATCCGATGTCGGCGGAAAGCGTTAACCCACTGCAGAACAGCATGTTATGTTGTACACAGTCAGCCGGCCCTGCCCTTTATTCAATGATTCCATGAATTATGAGACTGGTAAATTACCTTTTGCTGTTATAAGCATTTATTTTGCCCACATGTTTGAATATGCAGATTGATGTTGACTCAGCGGCCAGGCCTGGCTGAAGGTGTCACTTCATCAATGGCCACTGTGGCCGCTCTGCAGGCTGGAGGGCTCGTCACATGCCCTCCGTAAGGACCTGCTGCTGCGCGTAGACGCATTGAGGCTTATCACACTAGCCCAGGCGCACTGTTTTAGCGTTAAAGCACATCAGAGCGCTGGCATAATCCAGGCTGCTTAACCACTGCCACATCTCTTAATTAGTAGAGTGGTGAAACCACTTCAAAGGCACACACTGCTTTTAGCGTGCCAGTTAACGCACCTCGATTATGCACGCTCTGCCGTCACCTGCGCCACCAGAAGTGGGGGAGGGGCGCATGGGCAGTCGTGGGCCCTTTCGCGCATGCGCAGTTGAGTCCCGCGTTTGGCTGCCACAGTGCTGCTCTCAAATAAAGCGCCGGCACAACTCACAGGAAATGCCGGCAGAGCGCAGGTGCTCTGTGGAAACATTTGTTCGTGCTTTTGGCGTTACAATGACAATGAGCCTGGAACGGCAAGGCACTGCAAGATGTAAGGAGGGGAGTGGGTGGGAGGGAAGGAGTGAAGAGCATTTCCTCAGTGGGCTGGGGCCATAGGAGGCCCTGTTTTGGAAGCACAAGGCCGCTCCTGGTCCTCTGTCACTCTCTGAAGCTCCTGAAGGCTAATTGAAGCAGACATGGGGAGTCTTGAGAGAGAGAGAAAGAGGCAGGGCCGGACTGGGAAGCCAAAGCAGCCCAGGCAATTTTGTCAGACCAGCCACCGAGGGGGTGGGGGTACAAGTGTGCAGCACTCAGGCATAGCTGCCAAGGTTTCAGAGTGCTATGTGTGACATTTTCATAATTTCAGTGTAATTATGAGTGACACTTCAACGACTATGAGTGACACTTTCTCGTGAGCAAAATCAAGCAATGAATCATATAAATATCAAAAATTACACCCATTTGAGTATAGCTGCTAATGTTTCAGATTGTGTATGTGTGACATTTTCATAGATACAGTAGATTTATGAGAGACATTCAACAACTAAATGTGTGGCACATTCTTGCGATCAAAATCATGCAATGAAGTCCATGGAAATAGACACATATAAGAAATCACACTCATTAGAGCAACAAGAAAGTCGAACTCTGCAGCAGGTGCTTTTAAAGTTATTATTTAATTTCTAAATAATCAGCACATTCCACCCCGACCTCAGCTCCAGTTAGCAGCTGAACCATATGTAACAAAGGGATCTCTGTGACCCACTGAGTTATCCACATACAATACAGTTCAATACAATACAATATGCTGGGAGACGTTCTTTGCAGTAGCGGCATATTAACCCTCTGGGCTACTTAATGGTGAGAGTGAAAACTGCCAGTAGACAAATGTCTGACCTCTCTCCAGCGGTAAACATTAATCACCTGCCTTATCTCTGACTTAGCAAGTCTCACCGTGCTGGGAAAATGAAGGCTGCTGCTTCGAAGTGTCACTGTCAAGCAAGGATGTTAAACACTTTGCACGTCTAATAAATCTGCAAAACTGCTAGTTTAGCCAAAACTTCCACCTAAGATGGCCCTGCATTTACAGCACAGACAGACAACGTTAGTGTGCACATTTCCAAGGCGCTATGCTGAGCTGAAGCCCCCTCCCCATTATCGTAACAAACACTTTAAATGTCAGCAGTAGCAGATTAATAAATTAATATCTGACTTACCTGTATCTCATTACAGCTGTCAGAATGATCCACCGAGAGGAGCTGCTGGCGTGGCACCGGGGAGATCGCTTGCCTGTCTCTTTTTCAGAAGGTCAGAGAGCGAGCCCTGCTGCACTGCCTTAGCCTGTGGCACCTGCTCTCACTATGAGACTCATGCTGGCGTGGTGAGTCTGGGGCAGAAGTTGGGTTCAGCGTGGGTAGGGCACAGCAACAGCACAGGACCAGGTCAGGAGGAAGTGAGCAGGTGGTCGATCCTCGAACACCGGCTTCCTCCTTTAACTCTAGGCCATGCAGCAGGGGAATTCATGGGTGCCTTGGGGCCCGGCTGGCAGCAGGAAGTTCGACATCCCGCCACAGCATGCGCGCTGACCGGACATGGCTCCTCCGCAACACTGTGTCCATGTGGGACCTGACGTGAACCCGCATGCCTGCCAGGTATCACGCATCAGGTGTGACGCTCACGCATTTCAGTGTGGTGTTCCGCATCACCGCACTGAAATGCATTGTCACGCATTTAATGCCACTCGCCAGCGCACGCCACCGGCGGCGCGCTGTGCACTGGCTCTGCTGCTCCGAGACGTGCTGCCAGCAGCTGCTTGCTGGGCTCAGTAAATTCAGAAATAGTTAAAGATTGACTGCTCTCAGCTCAGAGTGGCTGAGAGTGCTACAATGTAACAATTAACCTGCCCAGCCTGTCGGGCCTGGCTCCAGGCTGCATATTAATATCTGCGGCGCCAGCTTTGACACACTGCTGCCAATTACCGACGGGGGGGAAGGGGGGGTTGGTGCGGGGCCTGCCCTCAGTGAGTGGTTGCTACTGGCTTCTGTGGCACACCATGGGGGACCGGCATTATAATCCGGATCGTTAGTGCCGTCATGTCCGGAGGCAGAGGAAGTGAGGCAGAAGCGGCGGGGGACTCAATCTGAGTCGACGAGTCCTCGGGTGCACTGCTGACTGTCTGTGGTGCGCAGCGCCCCGTTCACATTGCCAGACCGGTGGGGAGCCAAGACCCAGGCCAGAGTGAATAATTATTTGTCACTGACTCTGCTTCAGGCACGCTTGGGGGCGAGTCTGCAGCTATAAGCTGTTACAGTGTAACAGAAATTCACGCGCTGCAACATAATTAATGACATCATGGCGCGACTAGTGAGCAGGCGGCTACTGGTCAAAAATAGTGACAGTCTGAGTCCGATCCTTATTACTGCTGCTCTGCTAAGATTAATTGTGCATGCTATAGTGCGCTCGTGTGATTTGAAAAAGCGCAGCACTTCCAGGTAGTGTAAAGTCAATGCAGCGTATTGCTTTCATTATAGAAATGTTGTCAGGGGCAAGCAAGGGCGGCGGATTGAGGATTCAGTCGCACTTCCAGTACTTTCTCCTTGCGGGAGGGTGATGCCGGAGTCCGTACAATACTATTGAGGAGACGCTGCAAGCTCGTCTCTAACTGCTCTCTGAAGAGACAAATATCTTCCTAATGAAATGCATCAAATGCCACGCTCTTTAAACTTGCGCCGTCAAACCTGCTTTCTGCTACTGTTCCCCGGGTAGTGTCAGGTCCCACATGGACACACTGTTGCGGAGGAGCCGTCACGTGTCCGGTCGGCGCGCATTCTGTGGCAGGATGTTGAATTCCCTGCCTGCCAGCCGGGCCCCAAGGCACCCAGGAAATCTCCTGCTGCATGGCCCATAGTTAAAGGAGGAAGCCGGTCTTCACTTCCTCCTGACCTCGACATGTTCTGTTGCTGTGCCCTGCCCAGGAAGAGCCCAACTTGTGCCCCAGACTCAGCACGCCAGCATGAGTCTCATAGTGAGAGCAGGTGGCACAGATTGAGGCAAGATAGCATGGCTCGCTCTCTAACTCTCTGAAGAGGAGACAGGCAAGATATCTCCGCGGTGCCACGCCAGCAGCTCCTCTCCGTGGATCATTCTGACAGCTATAAAGAGATTCGGGTAAGTCGGATATTAATTTATTAATCTGCTACTGATGACATTTGGTATGTTTGTTACTAGGATGGGGAGGGGGCTCCTGCACGGCTTAGCGCCTTGGAAATGGGCACACTAACGTTGTCTGTCTGTGCTGTAAATGCAGGGCCATCTAAGGTGGAAGTTTTCTCTAAACTAGCAGCTTTTATGATTTATTAGTGCAAAGTGTTTAATATCCTTGCTTTGACAGTGGCAGCCTTTATTTTCCCAGCGCAGTGAGACTTGCTATGTCAGAGATGAGGCAGGTGATTAATGTTCCCGCTGGAGAGAGGTCAAAGTTTTATCTAGTGGCAGTTTCAGTTTTCACTCTCACCATTAAGTAACCCAGAGGGTTAATATGCCTACTGCAAAGAAAGTCTACCAGCATATTGTATTGTATTGAACTGTATTATATGTGGATAGCTCAGTGGGTTGCAGCTTTTATCACAGAGATCCCTTTGTTACATGTGGTTCAACCGCAACTGAAGCTGAGGTTGGGGTGGAGGGTGCTGATTTTTTAGAAATTAAATAATAGCTTTAAAAGCACCTGCTGCAGAGTTCGAATTTCTTGTTGCTCAAAAATAAGTGTGATTTCTGATATTTGTCTATTTCCATGGACTTCATTGCATGATTTTTGTCGCAAGAAAGTGCCACACATTTAGTCATTGAATGACTCTCATAAATCCACTGAATGTATGAAAATGTCACACATAAGCAATCTGAAACATTAGCAGCTATACTCAAATGGGTGTAATTTTTGCTATCTATATGATTCCCTCGTCTTCATTGCCTGATTTTGCTCACGAGAAAGTGTCACTCATAGTCCTTGAAATGTCACTCATAATTACACAGAAATTATGAAAATGTCACACATAGCAATCTGAAACATTGGCAGCCATGAACCCGGTGAAAAGTTACAGAAAGCAGGTTTGGCGGCGCAAGTTTAAAGAGCCTCTTATTCTTGTTATAATAAAGAAAGCCTTTTCTGCCACAAAAAACAGACCGGCTAATTGATGCATTTCGTTAGGAAGACAGGTGCCACTGCAGAGAGCAATTAGACACGAGCAGCAAGCGTCTCTTCCATCGCATTGTCCAGGCACCGACCCTCCCGTGGGGAGAAAGGGAAGGTGTGAATCCTCAATCCACCACCCTTGCTTGCCCCTGATAACATTTCTATGATGGAAATCATGAAAGCAATACGCTGCACTGACTTTCCACTACCTGGAAGTGCTGCGCTTTATTAAACCACACGAGCACACTATAGCAGGGACAGTTCATCTTATCAGAGGAGCAGTTTTGACCCCGTGATAAGGATCTCTGTCAGACTGTCACTATATTCTAACAGTAGCCGCCCGAACTAGTCGCGCTGCACAGCGTCATGAAAGTGGTCATTAATTATGCTGCGGCGCGTGTTGGGTACATTTCTGTTAAACTGTAGAAGCTTATAGCTGCAGGCTCGCCCCCAAGCCTGCCGGAAGCAGAGTGCACGGCACGCTGACACAGACAAAACCAGCTTTAGTTTCAATCAGTAAGGACGGTGCATCATGATTACTGCGCTGCTGAGGAGGCGCTATTATGCGTGACTTCGCATTTCAGTGCGGTGATGCGGACCACCACACTGAAATGCGTTAGTCTAACGCCTGATGCGTGATACTTGGCAGGGCTGCTCAGGGGCGGCTCGGAGCGTCGCCCCACTGCTTTCTCACAGTGTGAGAAGCCAAAGCATATTATGGTAATAACCTTTAGTTATTACCATTTTATGTTTGCTTTGCGGGTGGGCGGGGCTGCTCTGCACTCCGAGCAGGGCAGGGGAGGAGTGGTTTGCGCACTCCTGAGTGCGCAAAGACTGTTTGGTCGGCCCTCTCGGGCTGCCCAAACTAGTCATGAGCACTCCCCTGCTCTCCATGCAGGCCAATGCAGCCTGTATGGAGAACATACCCACCCCTCTAGCCCTGGCTGAGCGCCGTGTCACAGCACTCCAGACCAATCACAATGCTGCATGCAGCGTTGTGATTGGCTTTGGGGAGGGAGCCTGGCTGCCTGCTTCCTGTTACTGTCGGAGGCAGGAGAGCAGGAGCAGAGAAGGCACAGAACCCGGTGGAAAAATAGGTTTTAATTTCTTTTTATTTTATTATGACCCCCGCGACCGCCCCCCACCAGCGAGCCATGCCGGCTGCTACTGGCAGCACTGCTGCTTTTGTTACGGTCGGCTGATACTGACACCGGTGCAAAACTGACCCTCAGTAACAAAACCGCCCACTGCTGCAAAACCGTCCCCCACCCTTCCAGCCTCCCAGGGGAACGCCCAATGCCCAGTCCGGCTGTGGAAAGAGGAACAGGGAAGAGGAAGGTAGCGAGAAAACAATAACAAAGGAAAAGAAAGAGAGAGAGAATGTACAGATGGAAAGTGAGTGATAGCGCATGGAGACAAAGGGACAGAAGCTGATTTGTGCTTTTTTTCAAGAGGTGGTTTTGGTTCACCAGTTCAACCCTGGTTCAGACCAGAGGATTTAAGTTACAGTAAGCTCATGTGGTAGCATTCAGCATTTTGCACAATATGACTGACAAAGATAGTTATCCTCTAGGCCAGTTGTTCTTAACTTGTGGTCCCTGGACCCCTGGGGGTCCGCAAAGCATACTCAAGGGTTCCACGACTGCTTAGAAAATTAAATAATATTTTCAGATTATTAAAGTGTGTATATACAGAGAAGTAACATTTTAAATTCGGAAATTTCAAAATCAGCTGTAAATGTGAAGGAATTTGAAATTGGAGGCTAAATATTAAGTTAGTATCCTCATATTAATTTGTGGCATCAGTGCAAGTGCATCAACAGAATACAGTATGGACAATGAGTGGCTTCAATTGAATTTAGAAAAGCTCCAACCTTCCAATTAAAACTACAATTTAGATTTTTCTAATATATTTGTTTGTGAATAAAATATTTCATCATTTGTGTATATGTTTGATGAATGTTTGTTTCTGTTTTTTTGTGACTTGTTTTGAAGTTCAAGTAATTGAAAAAGCTTAGGCTAGGGTCCTCGCTTCCAGTAATGACTCAGTGCGGGTCCCTGGATTCCAATAATGATTCAGTGGTGGGATCGAGGGTGGTGCGACCGGTGCCAATGCATTGGGTGCTGACTTCAGGGGCGCCGTGCTTGCAAGTTTATTTTGTTTTTAAAAGCACTTGCTGCCCCGTCCCTTGCCTCCAGCTATTTTCAGGCAACAATAAAAAATTTCAAGATAACTCCAGTGATTAATGCTCTTCCTGGGGAGAATCAGACTTTTGTCTAGTTGAGGTTTTGACTGATCATAAAATAGCACAGAGGATTAATATGCCCGCTGCAAAGAATCTGTACCATGCAGATCACAAAGTGCACATAATGTAAATAGTTCAGTGGGTTACTGCGTTTCTAAGATACATCCTTTTGTTACTTGCAGTGTATAATTTAAAATCCTAATATAGGACAGTGAATTATTAATTGTCATCAAAGAACTGCAAGCACACTGCAAAGTATAGATTAGAGCATAGATTAATGTTGAAAAAAGGGTTCATTTGGGAAGAAATCTATTCTTATTATTAAAGAGAATCCCCAACCATGGTGTTACATTTTAAATTCTGAGTTTGTGCTTCCCCAGACCAAGCACTCTTAAACTATTCAGTCTACCAGTATAGATGACATGTGACTCCTACCCCTTATAGTCCTTTTTTATGTATCATTTCCTACACACAAATTTGCACACCTATGATCGATTGTGACCAAGCACTCTTATGCTTAAGTAACATTTCCTGCAGACTGATTTACACACCTATGATCGATTTACTCTTTGTAGTGTGTGTGTGTGATGTAAAGTGCTCTTACACCCTGCATTGGTATGAGTGGTGCTTTATAACTAATTAAATGCATCTGAGAGAGAATGGTTATGGAATCTTGCGGGGCACTGTTAAACGGTGGTGGTGAGGGAATTCCTGGTGGAGATGGTCATTGTGGAGCGCCAACAAACATTATCGCACCAGGCGCCACCCGTGCTAAAGCCGGCCTTAGTGGGGATCCCCGGGTTCCAGTAATGATTAAGTTGGGGTCCACAGAAGTCAAAAAGTTAAGAACAACTGCTCTAGGGCTTGAGTGTTATGTAGTTTCAGTCGAAACCCGTAACCCGTAACCCGTGTCATGGAGGCTTTGTCTCAGCAAAATCAAGTTGTAGTTTAATGGACACGTCTTCTGGACTGTGTCTAACAAAACATATCCTCTTATCTAACAGTTTGACTATAGTGAACCATAGCTGCCATGTTTTTCTGTCCATGCTTACGCCTTTAACCAGATGTGTCCATTTCCAACCTGAGACGTGAAGGTGAGGGTTTCCAAAACTTTTTTAAAATTTTGCCTATTCAGTAGAAACTGTGTACTATTGTCCATACTTTCTGAAGGCCGCCTGCTTTATCACCCATGAGCTCAACCCGCACCTGCTTGTCTCCTAGTGAAATGTTGGAGATGTAACCGATTCTGAAAGTCTCTGTATTAGGGTATAAATGTGTTCTCTGCCTTGGAGAGCTTGACTTCACCACATGTGCTGGGGATTCCCTGTCCTACTCTATTCTGTGATTCACAGTTTGTGGTAAATAAATGCTTTTTCAGACCAAAACAAAACCTAGAGTTCCAGTTTGCTTCTACAACTGTGCACGCAATGAGATATAACTTCTTTGATTTCAATTTAAGCACCATTTTGCTTAAAAATTAAGATTTTAAATAATATTCTCCTTTATATAGTGTACACAACAAGCCGTATTATCTATCAGAGTAGCTGTTAATATTTGATGAACGAGTAAGAATTTCACAGCATCCATTGTATGTTTTACTTATTTTATTATTTTTTGTGAAGTTTTATAAAGTACCACGGGACAGTTTAAGTTCGCTTCAAAGATGTGGTTTGGGCAGATAAAGTACAAGACCTGCAAAAACCATCAAAGAGGTTGTGAGACCAAACAGATGTGAGGTCTGTATCTACTGTCCGGTTAATTACCATGCAGCCGCAAGTACCACTTTGAGCAGAAATGCTGTATGTCAGGAAACATTTTCAATGGTATTGCCATTGTAGGTCTTCTGTAGAGCACTACCCTGAAAACTTTAGTCTTCAGGAGTTTTCTGAATGGAGCTGCTTAGTTTCTGATCTAAGACTGAGGTTTCAGGCCCTCTAGAGCCTGGGGTTATGGACACGCTTAGATCCATCAGCGTGTTTCTGTTTTATGTTATTTTGTGATTTCCCTGTTCACTATATCCTTTATTTCATTTTTTTTTTACAACTTCCTTTCAGAGCCTCCAAGTTTAGAGTAAACCAGAAACATATTTGTTCAGAGGGAGATCAGACGCCACATGAAGAAGGCGGGGATGGACTCGGACACGCCGCGCCTATGGCGGTCGTGCCGGTCCCCCGCAGCCGGCGGGGGGGGCGGGGCTGCGCCATGCACAGCAGTGACGCGGCGCCTCTCGCCTCCCTTGCCTTCGCTGATTGGCGGATGGCGCGCGACCCGGAGGTGGTAGGAGTCGCTTCCGGGTCGTGCGTCACTCTAATGCCGGAAAAGCCGGTCAGAACCGGCTGCCGGCACCGAGGGGGTTTTAAAAGGCTGTGGAGCGGCGTGGACGTTCTCTTTCCTCGCCGCTCCGCAGCTGACCACACGCCAGGACCTCAATAGGAGGTCCCAACAGATTCATGCTCCACTGCCTCCCTGGCTGCTGCTCATCGACGCTGAAGGATCCGTACGACGCTGAAGGATCCGTTTTGGAACCGGACACAGTGTTTTTTTCTTTCTCTCCTTTCCTCTTTTACAGGTCTAGTGCCGCCAAGTTTGCAGCTGTGGAAGCAGGTGGGAGGCCGGTGCCTCAGCGTCGGGTCAACATCCGGGATTGTCGGTGGCGGCGTAGCAGCGGCAGGCCGTCGGGGCTTTCTTTGCCTCGACTATCGGTGGTGGCGTAGCAGCGGCGGGCCGTCGGGCTGGGAGCCGCGCGGGTTGGAGTTTTACTCACCCGACCTGCGGTGTGTTGTGCGTGGGAGCGGCTCCAGTTCGGAGGCCCAGGTGAGAAGGGTATGTTTCTGCTGGGGGGGCGGAGTCAGTGGTTTAGACATCCCTAGTGCTAGAACGAGCCATGGGATGAATGTAGGGGTTC
Organism: Calotriton arnoldi; assembly: GCA_963921515.1. Classification (NCBI taxonomy): domain Eukaryota; kingdom Metazoa; phylum Chordata; class Amphibia; order Caudata; family Salamandridae; genus Calotriton; species Calotriton arnoldi. The sequence continues at coordinate 501,218 of CAWUFW010011099.1, forward strand.
GTTTGGTGTCTCTCGACGAGAGAGTGTCACGGAGGCTCTGTGGTGTATTACTGTTGATCGCAAGTGTCACGATTGTGTTTCGGTCGACAGCGTTGGTCGATTCAGTGGCTGGCGGAAACGTCGTGACTTTGACAATGCGCGATGTGCGTGCCTGTCACCTCTGAAAACAGGTTGCTGGGTTTCCTCACACGGCCGAGGATGGTCAATGGCATTCGAATGTGGGCGCTGTGGGGAGGTGAGTGTTTGAGCCCGCTGTGAGCGGAGGGTGGCAATGTGCATTGTGTGGGGCTTTCGGAACGGCATGTTTTCTTCGCATTTTGTTTGTCATGAGCTGTCTTGCCTGGTGTGGGCGGTTGTGGAGACGGTCACGCTTCAGCGCTGTCCGTCGAGCAGCTGGGTTTCTACGAGCTCGTCACTGATCTTGGGGGAACTTTCCATCGCTGCCGCAGGGTGCACTTTGCCTACTCCGCCCGGTCCTCCCCGGGAGACGTTGCATTTGGCGCCAGCATTTTCCATCGCCGGTTCTTGTCCATGGGGTGCCCAGGGGAGCCCTCTTCTTTTCCTGCTGCTCCTGAGCTGGGTGTGCCACCCGCGGCCGAGATCCGCGTGTACCCTGCGAATTGGGGCTTCCAGTTCTGGTGGGGCTGAGTCACGGATCCCATGGGTGGATGCGTTAATAAGGTATTGCGTTTGTAAAGCGCAGCTTGGACCAGGACGCTACATCACATCAGACTACGTATTCATTTCACGAGGCAGTGCTCGGTTAAGAAATATACAATATGTGGCACAATAAATACCAAATTTTGTTATCAGTGTTTGTGGCTGTTGCCTAGTGCCAACCCCGTAGCCCCTAAAACATGTTACTTTGATGCGCATTATTAATACCTTCTTGTGGGCGGGGGGGTGTCGTCGCATCTACATTACGGTAGCTTGTCAAGAAAATGTGCATTTCCGTGTTACGTTGATAAACGTTTGTGGCAAGATGCACTTGAAATAAACTCGGCCTTGCTGATAGCGTTACTCAGCAGTCTCCCCGGCTGCCCGCTCCAATTGATCGATAGATTAATTAATCAATCCATTTCGATGCGTTTCTATGAAAATTAAAAGTGTTGGCGCCGAGCCTGCAGCCCTCGTGTCGTCCGGTTCGGGCAGGGTGCAATCGGAGGGGTGTTTATATTTTTAGACACGGCGCCACAGATTTGGATTCTGACTCACAGCGCATTTGGGGTTGTCACTAGGATTGCACTCCTCTTTGGAGTTAGGTGTGGAGGGTGAGCATTGCACTCATTTTGCAGCGAACTCTCCTGGGGAGTTCACATTGCGGGGTGCACTCAGTGCCTCTCAGTTGTACATTTCAGGAATGGTGCATTCCGGCATCTCCTAGTACCTAATGCTTGCGTCTGGGGAGTACACAGAGTTAAGGGTGTATTTTGGTGCTCTCTCCTGGACTGCGTGCATTCCTGATGTTGGCCCTGCACACTCATTGGGTGGTGCGTTCTCTCATTCTAAGCTCACTTGGGTGGCATGTAGTTAGCGTTATGATTTTGGGTGTACCTCTTCAATGGAAGTGCAGTTTACACCAGTGAGAGAGGTTTTTTGTTTTCTGGCACGGGTTGTATCACTTCACGGAGTGGGGCTGCGTGTTGATGGCTGGTGCACCGAGATCCGCTCAGTGCACTTGCAGTGCCCACGGAATGTGGTTTGTAATCAGTCGCAAAAACGTACGTCGCTGGTGTTGGCACTGAACTGCTGTGACACTGTTTCTAAAGCGCAGTCTATCAGGGGGAGATTTTATAAAGTCTAGGAGAGCTAGTGAAACCTCCACATGCAGCAACAGTGAAGAGGGCAATGGGCGGGGCCATCGAGAGTGCCTTGTTCGCAGGCTATCTGCCCAGGGATCACCTACCTCTAACTTGCGTGGACGTGGGCTAATTTCGCACAGGTAATCCGGTAGCGTATACAAGATTGGCAAAAGAAATATGCTTTTGGGCATTTAATTTTGGAGTGAAATTAACGTGAAAGTTGATTATGTTTTCGATCTTTATGCAACATAAGTAGGTGACGGTGATACAGAATTAGAGTGTTAGAAATGTGGGTAGGAAGGAGCTTGGAGCACCTCATAGTGCTTGTGATGTGCTCTTGTCTACCATACGGGGAAGTGAGAGGGGGCGTCATTGACGACACAATGGTTTTCTCATGTGGGAGCAAACGTAACTGGTTGGTGTAAGCTGCGAGTGGGCACATAGTCAGTGCATTAGACGCGTAACACGCCCGGGGTGGTTGGGTGAGCGCACGTGCTGGTTACCGACGTCACTTTGTGAAAGGTTGTGCGTTTAAAAATGCTACACCGAAATTTGAAAGAGGCTGCTATCTTCCCTTGTGCGCGCAGTGGGGTACGGAAAGGTAAATAAAATAAGGCACCAGTCTCAGATGGAGACCTATACGTATCTAGCAGCACCTTTCTCAGAACATTTGTTTTTTCTGTCAACATAATAAAGTTTGTAAACTATAAGAACCAATGCATGCTACTACCGAGCGCTCTTTTCAGTTAACGGGTCTACACTGACGGAATCCTGACCCGGTGCTCTCAGGTGACAAAAGGCGGTGTAACAAGCACATCAATGCATTTATATGCGGCTGTGGGTATACATGTTAACTCTCATGTTTCAAGCTAAACGTTTCATAAAGTCATCTAAATGACCACTTGCCAGCTCAGGAGCTCGGACATTGCTTGGTGAACAGTGTGAGTAGCCCGGGAACTGTTCATTTCCATTATCCGGCAAACATTAGTAATACTGGAATAAGAAGTTAAACATCAGGTCTAGATGTACAAGTCCGGACATGACTGTGCCATACTGATACTGGTGTAAATGTTTTCGCTTGAGTGACCTCTTAGCAGGGCCTCATCACCGCTTCTCAGGCTAGGCCTCCCGGCACAATTATTGTCCCAGGAGTATGTTTTCCTGGTGTCAGTGGATTTAAGGCACATGGGAACATGGAGCAAACGACGTATGGGTCATTGGCCACTCTTATGTGAAAAGGTTGCAACAATTTTTTCTTACAGGCAATTACGAGCTTAGAGCAAGACAGGCTCGTTTTAGGGTCTCTTTTCAGCGGCAGGGGGGCCTGCGCTTTGGCCAACTCAGAAATATGGTGGTAGGCCTGCTGGGCCGCGAGCAGACTCCCCCTAAGGTCTTTATTCTGCATCTGGGGGGGAACGACTTGGTACATCTGGGTAGAAAAGGGGTAGTGGAAGCATCGATCACTGAAGTGGGATGGTTGGCCAAAAGATGCCCTGGGGCTAACTGGTATGGTCACATATGATTCCAAGATTTCAGTGGAGTGGGGGCGAGTCTGTGTGGGCCTTGAACCATTCAGTTAAAAGAATCAATAACTGGATTGATAGACTATTCAGATCTCAAAATTGCAGACGATAGCGCATGGGTGCATTAGGGGGGAGCCGTACTTTCCTACAGGATGGCGTGCACCTTTTCAAGCTGGGTAATGAGCCGATCATGAAAAACCTTCTTGCCTGGTTACTAGGGTCGCGGAACAGGGCATGACCTTCAGAGGGGCAGAGAGGGGAGGCCAGATAGTCGTGCAACTATACTGGCCTGTGGCGGTAAGGTCATGATTGGTGAGCATACATTTACGGTCCTTAGCGGGCATCACCATTGTAAAATGGGGACGCCCGAGGGGGGACAGATGGTCTCTCATGGAACTCCAGGGGCAGTTACAGCCGGTAGGCTGGAAGGGTGCGGGGGAGGGGAGTTACGCTTCCGGTAGGCTGGTTGGCCACCCCGCACGCGCACAAGCGCGCAAGTAAGCTGCGCATAACTGCACGGGCCCCTTATGGAGATAATCTTCTGGGCATAGAGGGTGCCCGGGGTGTGAGGTATCCTCCCGGTGAACGGGGCCCCCTGTGCAAGGTCACTCCGGTAGGAGTTTGGGACATAGCTTGATCAGGATCTGGGGCCAGTCATTGACCTTGCCGTAGGCTCAAACAGGGATACGCAGAAAGATAATGTTATGTTGTTGAATGATTAGCTTTTGATAGGAATGGCTATGTATTAGAAACATGTTAAGGTTAGCCAAAGGACATACTGTACCTATCAATGTAACGGACCGGACTTTCTGCGTATTGTGTACATAATGTAAATATATTAAAGTTTGATTATTGTTCTGTTTTATGTTATTTTGTGATTTCCCTGTTCACTATATCCTTTATTTCAGTTTTTTTTTACAACTTCCTTTCAGCGCCTCCAAGTTTAGAGTAAACCAGAAACATATTTGTTCAGAGGGAGATCAGACGCCACATTGGTTTGTGGACCAGATGATAAGTCGTTGTCCAAAGGAATTATGGTCTATTCAAAGAGTGATGCTGGTGCCTTACAAGGCTCTTTGCACTTCATGTGGTCCTGTTCCAAGCAGAGGTGCGGCAGGTGATTCTGGAAGACAACCTTCCTTGGGCAAAGAAACTACACTTACAGCATGTACCTCATATTTCGAGGCCCACATTCCTGTAGTACATGGGTACTCGCAAACATTTACCCGGGGGGCACAAACTACTGTCTGTGGCATGCCCGAGGGCTGCACTTATGCCAGCGGGGTGAGAGTCAGGGTAATGAAAGGTGGGCATAGGGGGATGTGAAGCAGATGCATGGTGTGGACAACAAACAGAGTCACCTGACTTTTGTCTGCCACCAATGCTCTATTCTCATGCACCAAGAATTAAAGTCAAAGCATTAACTTCTAATGTATAAGGTGAGAAGGGAAGAAATACTCATCTGGTGGTGGCTGAATTTCAAAGTGTGAAACCAGAAAACCTTTATTTATGCCCATTTCACAGCTTTCTGAATGTTCCTGAACTGTCAAGTGAACAGCAGCCCAGAGCTGCTGGTCACCAGCGGGCCGCAATTAAAGTCAGGATGGCCGCATGCTGCCCCCGGGCCGTACTTTGAGTATCCCTGCTGCAGTACAATATCACCCTGAGGGCTTTTATTTCTGAGAGCAGAGCTTTAGTAGTCATTCATTTATTCATTATGTGATACTTCAGACGAACTGTCCCTTTCTCAGCACTTTGTAGCCTCAGGGCTAGATTAAGAGCTTTACAAGCCAAAAACATGACATAACACGTGAATAATGCGACACCTTGCTGCATACACTTGGAATATTGATTGCACCTCTTTACATATACTAAATGGGTAAGTTCTGCCAGACCAGTTTTCAAACTCACTGGTAAATCTTTCTATTTTAATTTAGTTTACCCTTGTTACAGAACTAATCATTCCCGCAGAAGGGTTGTCAATGGACTTTACACAATAGTGGAACTATTCACGGTACATTAGTAAGCAAAGAAAAGTAGACCACAATTATGGCACGTGTTTCAAATTAGGAACTGCTTATAAAAGACAGCTTCACTATTCAACAAGTCCAACAAAATGTATTAGAATTCTATGCAAAATTCAAGAACTTAGTAAGGTAGGATAAGTAACAGCATCACGGACTTTAAACGAAAAAAATGTTTCGGTGGCAAAAAACGGCAATTGTGTATTGATGCTTTAAAAATAAACTGGCAGGATACATCTAATTTATATACTCACAGACGTGTACCGCCTGGGATTTACTTCAGGGCAGATGCAATTTCTGTGGCGATTTGGTCTCCCTGACATCTCAGAGATAATCCCATCAGCGCAGAGTTAAGTCAACATTCAGATAAACAAAGGCTGAAGCAATTAACACATCCATGGGGATAGTAGGCCCTTCCTGGGTACCTGCACCCCTCCTCCAAACCACCAACACACCTGACGTGCGGTGTCAAGGCGGTGACACCCTCCCGGGAACTTGAGAGGGCCCGGCACCCACCGACCACCGTCTCCCCACCAGCCTGTTAATATCTGAAGTGCCTGTGACAGAAGGCAGTTCCCGGGCCTGCAGGTGGAGAGGTGTCAACTTGTACGCGCCGGCCCATAAACAGCGCGCGCCATAAAAGATCAAAGGCACAGGGAGGGGGTGGGGTCTCGCGCCCAGAAGGCCTTCTCCCTCCTGAGGTACCGTCAGCTTGGAGTGGAAGGGAGGCCTTGTACCTCTTTGTGTAACCGAGATAATTAACGTCACCTCGTTTTTTTTTTGTGTAGAAGACGCGGACAGCACCTATCTGGACTAGAGGTGGGACATGTGCAGCTTAGTTCGAACTGAAATCTGCAGTCCTCACAAAGGCATTTCCAGACCCTCGTGCTCGTCACTTCCGGAAAAAGCACGTTGATGTAGCACGTGAATTTATTACATGCACGAGCAGGTACGCTGGTAAAATAGGTTACCCACATGGTCACATGGTATTTCTGGGTGGAGCAACACTTCCGGTCACACCTGGAGGAGTTTGTCCTTTGTAAAATGAGCAGAAGTATTGGGTCTCAAGCGGGTATGGGTGCACAAACACAAATTCCCATATAGGGCAGAGCTCTGAAGGGGTAAAACTCATGATCCCCTGGTGATACCAGGACCTGTGCTATTGGTAACAGTGCATGTGGTATTACCAGTGGCGGCCCTTCCGCTAAGGCGGAGGAGTGTCGCCCCACTGCTTTTAAGCAGTGTAAATAAAGGAAATATAAAATGATTAATAACTGAAAGCTTTGCGGGCGGGCGGGTGGGGCTGCTCTGCTCTCAGAGCAGAGCAGAGGAGGAGGGGTTTGTGCAATGACTGTTTGGCTGGCCCCAGCCGGCCAAACAATCATGCACACTTCACATGTTCTCAACAGGCTGCATTACAGCATGCATGGAGAACATGCCCAGGTCCCCAGTCCCTGTCTGAGCGCCAAACCACAGCGCTCAGACCAAACACAACGCTGCATTGCAGCGTTGTGATTGGTCAGGGGAGCCTGGTTGCTTACCAATCACAACATTGTGATTGATTAGGGGAGCCTGGGTGCTTCCTGGTTTTGTTCGGCAGAGTCCTGACGCAGAGGAGAGACGCGACAGCGATAAGGTTAGCTATTTATTTATTTATTTTACACCCCTCGCCCCTACCCCCGATCGGTGCCGGCCGCCACTGGGTATTACCGTCCCTTAACTCTGGGCCTTTCACATTGAGGGTCAAAGATGGTACCTATAGGCTGGCGGGTTTGTAGGTTCACAAAGAGAATTGTGAGAGGTGAATGGCATTGGTGAATTTTAAATAAATACACATACATCTCATATTGATTTTTTGTTTGGCCTGTGGTGCCTATATTGTTGGTAGGTCACTGTAGCTCAGCAGGTGTGTAGAGGATAGTGAGGGCTCCTTGGTCAAAAGAGACAAGTCCTGTGTGCTTTCATAAAAAGTTAAGAGGTGTGAAGCTTCGGTTTTGATTTTAAAAAAACAACAACATAAAAGTACATCAAAAGTACAATCTTTTAAAAACAAAATATCCCTAAAAACAATAAACTATAAAAAGCAATAAAACACACGATATACTTCTTAATACTTATTGAAAAAAATGAGAATCCTGGGAGTGCTTATAAATTGTTCAAGCTGATCAGGCGGGGGAAAAATAAACAATTATGGAAAGTCTCACATTAGTACAGCTCTGGTTCGGATAAAATATGTGCGCTTAGAGAGTAACAGCCATATTTCCCACTTTAGTGACACTCGAATTCTATAAAGTGCATGTGCTTTAAATAATAAGAACCATATATCAATAATCTTTATTGATGCGTACCAATTTCCTTATGCACAAAGGAACAATCAGCATTATATTATGTGCATCAGAAGCCAACTTATATCCCTGATACAGAAAAACTGTTTTTGCTTCTCAGCCACCAGGCATACAACAAATATGTAGACACAGCAAACACTAGCCATGGTGTAGTATCACTCTTTAAAATTCTAGCAGCCTCCTTTAGGTGCCTCAAAGATAAAGTGCGACAAATCGGGTACAACCACACTTTTCTGATGGCTAAGTATTTGGATAAAAAAAACAAGAAGTAGTCCAAAGATTCAGGACTATATGAGCAAAAGGGACAGTTTGGGGAACTAGAACTTCCCACCCATCTGCTACAGAGCTCATTCAGTGGTAAAATGCCATATCTGAGCTTTAGATACAGGGATCTTGCCTCAGGTGGTTCTATGCAAGTTAGAAAATCCTCACAGATCATTCTATCTTTAAAGTCCGGAAATCTGCTTGTTAACTCACCAACACGGGCACGGCATAACCACTGGTTATTAATGTAGTCCCAATACCTTTTCTTTAGGCTGGAAAGAGATTTTTTCGACATTGCACCAGGGTTAGTCCATAGCTCAGGCTTCCCCAGACTGTATAACCACTTCTTGACATGTTCGAAACAGGGAATTTTGCATTTGGGGTCTAATGCAATTATCTCAGCGACTGATTTACGTAAAAACAGTGGAGAATCATGGATCCATAGTCTGACCCAAAAAGCCAGGGGCCTGAATGCAGCCACGTGCAATACATTTTTCAGACCAAGATCTAAACAAATAGGGGTTAGGGGAGCATTACGAGGGAGGGAAAGAACAGTTCTCATAAAACTGTTCTTTATAATTTCAATGCCGCCTATGTTATTCACTCTCCATAATTCAGCACCATACAAGGCTGCCCCAGTGCCTTTTGTCCTGTAGATTTCAATGACTGGTAGTATGGCCCTAAAATGTGAGTTCTTCAACCTTTTAGATATGGCACACCGTCTCCTGGCTCTTGATTATTTGTGGGGTCCATGATAAAGTATTAGTGAACCTGACCCCAGTTAATCAATTTGTTTCACCTGCTCGAAATACGTTGCAGGGTATAAGAGGACAGAGCACATGGAAGGTGAAGTGCCTGCAGGGGTGCTTTGAGGTGCTGAGTGTGGGTAGTAGAGTGTGAGCTGGAAAATATAGGTTGATGCAGTTTGTGAGGTAGGAAGGTGAAAGGTTGTAAATTGACTTACTCACAAGCATGTGGCCTAATATAAGAATGGAAAATGGCCACATTCTCTTGGATGTGCTTGTTAATGCCAGCAATAATCAGGGTGCTCCTCACTCCCATGGGCCCGGTAGCGGCTTGGCAGTTCGGGCTGGACTGTTCCCATGAAGAACAAGGTCAAGACTGATTTGCATATGGCTGGGTCCAAACTGGGACCAAACATAGGGGCCTATTACGATGTCCGCCCGCCACCGTAACGGTACGCGGGACCGAACGCCAGAGGTGTGGCGGTCCCGCCAGGCCCATTAGGATGCGACCGCCACCCTGGCGGTCGCATCCCGCATCTATTACATTGCGGCGGGTGGTGCTGTAAGCAATGTAAAAGCTGCATGTTGTGCATTGGCATGCACAACGTGACAGGCACCGCGCAGTGCCTGCCAACTTGTGCGTGGCAATGAAGGGGGGTACCATAGGTACCCCCCAAGTACAGCCACCCCCCCCCGGGGGCACGCAACGGGCCCCCAAAGCCATTCACCGCATGCCTTTCCATGGCGGAATCTCCGCCATGGAAAAGCATTTAACCACAGGCATCATAATATGGATGGCGGTGCCTGCAAGGCACCGCCACCATATTGTGTGCCTTTTCCGCCCGGCCAGCAATCCGACCGGCGGAAAAGCGGCGGACGGTCTTTCCATCCGCTGCGGTGCCCCTCGCCATACTAATATGGCGGGGGGTGTCACAGGGACATTTGGCGAATGGATCGCCACCGCCGGCCCGGCGGTGGCGATCCACCCGTGATCATAATAGGCCCCACAGTGAGCAAAAGAACAATGGATTTAACCCAGATCTCTTGACTGGGGGTGAATGTTTGATTTGCTCTGCATTCTGTCCATCATCTGTGTGTATTTTGCTTTCTCGCCCTAAGTGCGCCGGGTATGTCCAGATGTGGGTCCCGGGCTCACTGTGTCACTGGATTCAAGCTAGCCTGGCTGATATGGGGTGATTCCCCGAAACCGGCCCCAGGATGCTTGTTTCTGGTCCAGGAAGGACCTGGTTTGGCAGTTCAAGAAGGACTGTTCCCATGAGGAACAGAGTCAAGACTGATTTGCATATGGCTGGGTCCAAACTGTGGTGGCATGGTGAGCACAAAAACGATGGATTTAACCCAGATCTCTTGACTGGGGGTGAATATTTGATTTGCTCTGCATTCTGTCCATCATCTGAGTCTCTTTTGCCTGCTGCACTAATGACAGCTGCTGCCATGGGCACCCTGCTTTGAGGTTGTACAACAAGTTGGACTAGTCTGAGCTGGTTGAAATCATGGAGGCAGTGAAGATGATGACTTTGTCCACGGTAGGTGTCAATGAGTGCTGGGAATTGCTGATGTGGACATTGTTATAGTAGGCAAGACTGCTAATGATGCAGCAGTACATCAGGGTTTTAGGTAGTGGAAGATGAAGTGCAATCAGATCTTGAGGGTGGCATAGAGTTGGAGGTCGGCGATCCATCTCATGATGGCACCAAAATGTACGAGAAGATATCTAGCTTCATACGTGGGAGCGACAGTGTCATTTTGAGGAGAAAGTGAGAGCTACAGGTGAGGTGTGGGGAAGAGGTGACTTTAGTTTTAGAAGAGTTAAGCATGAGCGGCCAGGGGCCTGGCCGCGGTGAATGGCTTTGAGGCGGGCTGCACCCTGGAACTACAAATGGGCTGTGAAGGAGAAAAGGGTTTGGGTTTCATCAGCGAGCAGGTGGTGTTTGCAAAAATGGTGGAGATAATTTTGTGAAGTAAGACAGTGCTGCAGGCAAGGGAGTTTGATGGTTAAGTGAGTGGTTTGCAATTTTGAGGATAGGCAAGGGTTTGATGGAGGTGATTGGGCGAAAAGGCAAGAGGCTAAATGAGTGTGACAAGTGAGATGTGTAGTGAAAGGTGCTTTTTCAAAGTGGTGTGGTGTAATCCCTGATCTAATTCACCTAAGCAAGTATGAAAATCGAAGGAGTCAAACCTCCCATGAGACCTCAGGGGATTCACCATCCAAACAAATCATAGAAATATGGGTCTAGGGTGTGTATTTTTAAAAACACTTTCTAAAGAAATTATCTTTAAAAAGCCCTGTGTTTTACGGCCAGTTCTGAGACAGCGCTCATGACCTATTCCAATCATTTGTTTTCTGTCAAATGAGCGTGACCTTACATAGGATGATATGGGAGATTTTACCCTACTTAGAACAGTAAAAAAAAAAAACTGCAACAGACAGTGTGTTTTACAGAGCAATTCCTGTAAGCATTTGACTTAAATCCATTGATTGTTCAGGTGATTCAAATACTCAGGGTGCACACTACAACATGACCTTTGTCATTTTTCAAGGTATTATTACGCATTTTTCTACTCTCTGTCTACCACGGTCCTTTGTTTTCCCATCCAGCTGCTTCCCAGGTCAATGTCAGCCATATATTCTGGCCAGGAATCTAATAGGGAGAGTCGGGAAAACAAACATTTGCACAGATCCTATATTCTTAGACCTTAGACAGCAGAACTATGTCTCAGGGGTTACACCACAGATCTTAAAGTATGAGCGAGCTGACCTATCACTTAGGTATCAGAAACATACACATTCAGACAGCAGACAAAACCTTTAGGTTACGCCAATCCTACAAGCTCAGGCCTCAAACATCAGTTACATGTCCCCAAACAAATTGACACACATGCTCAGACACACTCTCACAGTCACTCTGAGATATAACACCGCACACATATCTGAACCACCCCTAACTTAAACACAGACATAAACAGTCCCAGCTCATCTGGCTCCTTAACTTTGTTAAGAGTTTTTACCAACCTTAACTTAAACCCTCTGCTCTTCTTCTGTGGTTTGCTGCTTTGCTCCGTTTGAGGTGAGCGTCAAGGGTTGAGGGACATGCAAAGTTGCATGGCACTAGAATGTAACAGAACTGAATTTTCTGAGTCTTTGAGCAAGCATGAGCTATGTCGGCATGGTGGCACCCGGATACCAGGAGCAACTGCTCCTTGTATCTTAGAGCTCCAAGACAGGCCTAGTGTTCTGAGGGCCTACAAGGGAGCTGGCGGGACTGAAGCTGAGGAGGGACCTTCATGGCGAATGCCCTTAGGGACCTGTGATGGTTTATTGCTCACCACCGCTCTCTTCAACCTTGTCCCGTCCCAATGCCCTCATTGGATATTCACTACTGTCATCCAACGAGGGAAGGAGACTTGCCCCCATGCTCATTGGATGGCTCTTGCTGTTTGTCATGTTTAGTCACACAGCAGGTTGAGGGAGTAGGTATCTGAGACACCTTGGAACAAGGGTGCCGACGCTCAGTATTCTCACTGTAGGTAAAACTGCTGTCCCTGAACTGCATGGACAGTGTACATGTGGAAAAAGGGCTGCAATTTTATGAACCCTAAATTCGCACATCTTTCATCTTGTAAGAGCGTGAAACTAAGCCGAGGGCCAGACTGAAATCAAAATGATCGGTGTATTAACTGTGACAATGTCTGCTAGTGGAAGTGGTATAGATCCACCCCATGCCTCAATGGGTGACCCGCCCCTGAGGAGGAGGTGTGTACGACGTCAGAGGGAGGTATTAAAAAATGTTGCCAAAGACTGGCCAATGAGGAGCGAATCAGGGGGCAAGTTCCAAGTAGTTAGGTTTGAGAAGTGAATCTGCTGCAGACCTAACCAATGGGGATGTGTTTAAACTGCATTTAAATAGCACTTACTACCCCTTGCAAGGCACATGCACAAACTGGGCCCCATAGTGCAGCCCTTAGCGCCACACTAAAATGCCATAGGACAAACCTCTTAGCGCTGCATTTTTTCACGCAGTGCTGCGTTTGGTGAATTAGAGTAAATCCTCGCCATAGCATTCCACAGGGCACGGTGTCCAGGCCAGAAAATAGAGAATTAATGATTTGTGTGTCCAACATGCTTTGCCAGAATACAGCACAATTATGTCATTAAGCATGATCTCATTCGTCTCCCTCACCTCACGTAGACCGTGTTCCCAGATGCCTTTTCCATGAAATACATTTAGAAGTGTCAGCGTGAGTACAGATGTCCTGAGGCCGGAAATAGGTAACATCTGTCCGCGGAGCTCGGGGCACCTGCTCCCCAATAGTTCACTCTACCGGAAGAGACACGGGGCTTTGGAAGGCTTCTCTCTGCGGCCTAATTTTAGGAACGACCTCAATTGGGCTTTGTTTATTTTATTGCAGTTTTGTGCGAGATTGGCACAAGGGCATCAATAAGTGCGCTATACAACAGAACCAGATTTTACATATTTTTACTTACAGAGAGATTAGGTGATTTACCCAAAGTCACAAGATGGTGAGAGCCGAGGCCAGGATTTGAACCTGGTTTTGAAAGCCGGTAGTTCTAGCCTCTTGACCACATCTTGCCTCATTAATACGAGGATGTGGCAGCCATGTTACTGGAATGAACAGGCGACACCCGCGCCTAGGGGAGGGGCGCCCTTAGTTGCGCCATGAGACTGAGCCTCCTCCGGGACAGCTAAGAAGGGGGTGGATTGAATAAGGAGGGCCGGCAACATCTATACTGTGGTCGGAAGTAATACCGCAAGCCGTTTAGGCTGGGGGTGCCCCAGTTTAGGTAATGATCACATCTGTAAAGCTGAACAATTTCACTGAATACATTTTTGCAGGTTCGACGAAAGACACAAGTCGGCACAACTTGCTCCAGTTAGGTAATAGGAAGCGGTTCCGTTGGGATGGGGTGCTTCTGTCAGTCAAACACAGGAGCTCTTTAACCATACTATACTGGTGGCTATTAGGGAGCACTGTCAGCGCCGGGGGGGAGGGAGAGTGCGCCAGGTAGCTTCTCACCCTGTGGCGGAGCACTGACAGTTAACAACAAAGGGGGATGCACAACAAGGGAAGTTCAGTGACTGGATGGACCCCAGGAGGGGGTAGGATCCACGTGTGCAGAGGGTAGGCGGAAAAGGGGGACTGACCTGCTGGTGGTCCTGGACTCTACAGCCCTAACCCGCAACGTATGGACTGAGTAGAATCTTGGGGAGGCTGCCTGTGTTCAGGCACCCCGGTGGGCCGGTGCGTTATTCGGTGCCCTGGATTTCAAGTAATGCAACTGTTTGCTGTAGCGCGTTGGGGCCTGCTGGCACAATGTGCGCAGCTGTGTGGAGAGCTTGGCAGCAGCAGAGGGTAGGCGGAAAAGGGGGACTGACCTGCTGGTGGTCCTGGACTCTACTGCCCTAACCCGCAACGTATGGACTGAGTAGAACCTTGGGGAGGCTGCCTGTGTTCAGGCACCCCGGTGGGCCGGTGCATTATGCGGTGCCCTGGATTTCAAGTAATGCAACTGTTTGCTGTAGCGCGTTGGGGCCTGCTGGCACAATGTGCGCAGCTGTGTGGAGAGCTTGGCGGGCTGAGTCAGTCAAGTTCAATTGTAAGGCCAAGTTCAAGTGCAGGTGTAATGTTGTGCCTAATTTTCTTACTGCCTTTGACATGTTGTTGCCTCTAAAGTGTACGGCCAAAACTGAAGTTCAAGTGTAATGTCGTACCTAATTTACTTAATGCCTTTGACAGGTTGATGTGGCTAAAGCATGATGCTGTAAATAATTTTATATATCCAAACAGGATGGTTTTCTCCTAATGGTCTGTGATGAATTACCTGGTTTGATGTGAATAAAAGGCTACGCCTTGGACAACATGCTCTGACTCTGAGAGTTCTTGGGCATAGCGGGGTAGAAAAATGTCGGTAATGGAGAGGGGTGAATGTCACGTTGTGCGCATACTATGTACACAAATACTTTTCATACCAGTTTCTGGTCTTATGTGGGAAATGGTGCACTTTAGCATTACTTTTTTCACACTTGTACATTTCAACTATTTAAAATTAACAGAGCGCACACCCGTAGGTGTGCGCGGTGTTAGTATCCGGGGGTCCCTTGGAGCCGCGCCCCTCCCCTGCTCTTGCAGCTTACTGGCCTGAGGAAGGTGAGGCACCAAGGGGTTTAGGTCGAGCTTCCTGTTCCCCATCTTGCAAGTCGCAGGACGGAGAACAGAAAGCCGGGGATGCAATTAGCGTGTCAGACCTGTCGTGATGTCGCAATGACATGAGGGTATTTAGCTGGGGCTGTGTCATGGCCTCCCCTTTTTAGATGCGTCATCGGCACAAGGAAGCAGCACAGGCATCGCCAGAGGGATCGCATGGCTACCCACCCAGGCCCTTAAGCAGTGGTGGATTAGCGGCAAGCAACACTGACTCCTCTCATGGGTAGAGGGTTTTCCACCAAATACTTCCTAGGACAGTACTGAGTGTATGGGCCAGCGGCGGCTCCTAAGCAATGGCGGAGGAGCGTCGCTCCACTGCCTGGCTCAGAGCCAGCAAATGAAAAATAAAACAATGTTTTAGCATTGTTTAATTTTTAATTTGCCAGCTCTGAGCCAGCGCTGTGGGAAGGGGCGGGGCCGAGGCATGGGAGGGGGAAGAGGAGTGCTATGTGCACTCCCTAAGTGCGACTATGGGTTTGTCCGGCCGTCTCAGGCCGACCACAACACACATGCACACTTAGGTTTTCCAGCCCGGCTGCATTGAACAGCCGTGCTGGAGAAACCCCACAGACTCCGTGGTCTGAGCGGAGCGTCTTTCCAGCCCCCTCGGACCAATCCCCGCGCTGCTCTGCAGCACAGGTGTTGGATGGGAGTCTGTCCCAGGGACTGCTGGGACCAGGAATAGGAGAGGAGGCGCGAAACGGGAGGCGGCCGGCAGCTTCAGGTAAGTTCTGTTTTAAAAAAATATATATTATTACCAACACCCCACCCCCTGCGCGACCCCTCCCGTGTTCCCTCCACCCGCCCCACCACCCTTTGTTTGTGGCAGCTGCCACTGGTATGGACACCAATTCTTGTTCTGCAAGGAACATTCACAACGGCTTGGAGGCATAGTCTCACAGTTAACCAGTGTGGGTCATAGCGCTGCCTTGCGTTACTTTGCATCGGGTAGGCTTTACATGGGTGGAGCAGGGGCATTCTTATGCATCATCCCATGCATTTTGATGCAAATCCACATTTGCAAAGACTTCTAAACCTGGGTTTGCACCAAAATGGTGCGCGTTCCCGACGGAGATGTGACAAGGAGAAATACCCTGTGTATGCTGCATTCTTCACCACACATAGAAAGATGAATATGCCTTCCATGATTATTTTTGTGAGGAACAATATATTGAGGTGGCAAGTGTAAATAGGTACATATATATTTACTAATTTTAATCCCACATCTACGTTCCTTGAACATACAGTCAAGGTACATATATGTGGAGGTACGTACAGTAAACCTATACTTACTTGTTGATATTTTGGTCCTTGATACTTTGGCGAAGGTATTCTGTACTTGATATTCTGTACATCCGCCATGAGGACCACCAAGGTCTGCATGGGCAATGACGGCAGAATTGCTGATTTGTTCTTGGCACTCCTGCCAAGAATGCACAATTCAACAAGTGCTGCTGTTTTGGGCACTGCTAGTAAAGGAGTCAGGTAACAGGAGTTCCCTTTGACTGCTGCAACTGACCCAGAGAGGTAGGTGGGCCGGAGTCTGAGAGAAATAAAGAACAAGTGTGATGATTAATTCCTCAGGTAGAGCTAGTGCAGGTGTATACACCTGGTGTTTCATGTGATTGGCTGAGATTGCCTCAGTTCTTGTTTTTAGACTACTATGCGAGCAATAAGATATTATATGGATCTCACAAGACACCTCAAATTAGAGGCTAATAGAAGTATTGGCAATATGTAACATCATATGTTACATATTGCCAATTGATGACAAACAACACAAATCCTGGATTATAATGGTAAATTAATGTGAATACATCTAACACTAGCTACAAAGCAACTGATTGCTGTACAATAATACAGGGCACAGGATGGTATTGCAGATGGGATACAGAAACGAAAAATAACTTGGAACAAACCCGTTAAAGAATTTTCGACCCTTTCTAGTGTAAAATCAGTCTCAGGAGTGCTGTATGGTGCAGGGGTATGGGCCACAGGATGTTGTTCACCGCTTCAGGAGACAAGAGAGCACATTTCTGAGGCGACATATTGCTGTTCCACAGTCAAGAAGTGAAACATTCATTCAAAAGGAATTTGGCCTCTCTTATATATCAGCTATAGCGTACTCCAAACCTTTGATACTATGGCACTCGATATGGACCAAACCATTTACGAGGGCAATTTTTAGGGATTGTTTAACTTTAGACCTTTAACATGTGCTTAAAATACCATGGTTTTCAAATATAAGAGATATGCTGAAGAGAATCTGTAACGAAAATGATGAGTCCTGGAAGACCCCTGAGACCAATGCACAGATCACAAAAAGGGAACTTAAGGAACGTATTTCTGCCATGAGATCTCAGGAAAGAATCCAGACATACCACAATAAAGTCACTATTGTGGGTTACTTGTCCATTTAGAATCCCATAGGGATGCAACCATATCTAACATTGGTTACTAACTCATATCATAGATACAAGCTTACTCATTTTCGACGAGGTATAGTTCACCATTTAGTCACATTCCCAGTGATGGATGGGTACTGGATGTATCTACAGTGTAATAATAGATCAACTCAATCGATAATGCATTTGGCACTATTTTGTAAATTCTACACTGTATATAGGAAGAGTTTTATAAAGCCATTATTTCTGAGGGAGAAGTTGTATGTCTATCAGGAAACTTTTAGGTTCCTGTCTGGATTAAATGATGTGCTAGTATGTAAAACTGTTATTCCATACACTCTGCATGTTTTGTGAGAAAGAAAGTTTATGCCACTAGTAGAATTTTTGCCAATTTTTATTTCTTTGCAACTCATATGGGATTATAGCCATGAAATGAACGTAACATTTTGGTAGAAAAATACTTGTATACTACGTTTTTATGACATGCGCTTTTATAGTTTTACTCCATTTAAAACCGAATAAAGACTGAACCTGAAACAAAGGGGCTGAATAGGATGGTGGGCAGATGTCCACCGCCGGGCCGGCGGTGGCGACCGCCGGGCCGGCGGTGGACATCCGCCCGCGATCGCAACCCAGAAAACTGCTGGTCAGATTAGGATGGCGGTGGTGACCGCGGCGGTGGGAAATTCTGACCGCCGCTTTTCCGCCGGTTGCCATCCGCACTCCTGCCTGGCGGACGGAGCAGGACCGGGATAATGGTGGCGGTGCCGAGCAGGTTCTGCCGGCACGATTATGATGCCGGCGGTAGCCAGCCTTTCCGCAGCGGTCAAACCGCCATGGAAAGGCAGGCGGAGATTGTCTTCCGGGGGCCCGTTGCGGGCCCCCAAATGTGTTGGGGGTGTGGGTGCACTGGGGGTACCCATGGTCCTCCCTACATTTCCCTATACCAGGTGGCAGGCACTGTGCAGTGCCTGCCACGTAGTGCAGGGAAATGCAGGACATGCTCCTTTCGACATCGCGGCGGTGCTGCGGGCAGCAGCAACTGCCGCAATGTTAAAGCCTGCGATCGTACCGCCGCGTCGGATTTCGACCGGGGGCCATCATAATTCGACCGGCGGTTATGTCGCGGTCCATGCGGGCGGTCTTTTCCCGCTACCATGGCGGTCGGGGAGGTTTTCCGACCGCCATCCTAATCAGCCCCAAAGAAAGGTCTTTCAATGCTATCCAAACACCTAGGGGCATATTCACAAGGACTCATCGCCGAGTTATCGCCACCTTAACGCATCAAAAGTGGAGATAGATTTAACGCCCCATTCACAAGCGGGTGCAAACTGCAGACATCGCCAGTATTCCCGCGATAGCTGCCGCAAAATTTATCTCCACGGGTGACACCACCAACTAACCCTAATGAGATGCAGAGTAGGCGTTCCCGTGCAAAAACTCACGAAAACACCACTACACCACTTTCAGAACGAACTGCCAGATCTGCGATGCGAACCAAAAACAGGCAATAAGCCACGGTAGCAGCAGGGAATTAACACCTGCCTTTTGCTGGTGTTAAGCAGGACGACTACCTGCAGCATGAAAGGGAGCCCAGCCAAGAGCCACATCTGAAGACCCACAGATGCCATGGAGACAATGATCATGCAGCTCCGAGACCCATGAGGGCCACAACACCCACCGCCACCACCCCCAGGCCCGCCACCACCCCCAGGACCCGTCCCGCCCCCCCCCCCTGGACCACCACAGAGGCAGAGTACACAAAGACAGCGGACCCACCTTAAACGCACCAGCCGCACAGACCGAACGCCAGAGGAGGACATTGCCCACTACAGGCCCAAAAGGACAACGATCCCCCGCATCCTGACCCACATCGCCCACCTGCTGACGGTACCAACACAGCGGACAACCAACATCCCTCCGCAGACAAAGCTGCCGGCTGTGCTGCACATGTTGGCCTCTGGTACCTTCCAACCCACAACTGCCAGAGTCGGAGGAGTCTCACAGCCAGCCCCATCCAAGTTCATCACACCTGTCCTGGATGCCATCATCAGCCTGGTACCCCAGCACCTCCACTTCACCCACACTGCGCAGGAGCAGCTGGAGACCAAGCAAGGCTCCTACGCCATAGCTGAATTCCCTCACGTGTCGGGGGCAATCGAATGCACACATGTACCCCTCGTGCCCCCTGCCGACACTGCACACAACTACCGCAACAGAAAGCACACGCATTCCATGAATAGAATAGGCAATAGTGGACCACCCGGGACTCCTCAACAATGTCGTGGCCAACTCCCCAGGCAGAGTGCATGATTCCTACATCGACCGACAGTCCATCATCAACCAGCGCTCCCAGGATGGCACCTATGGAAATGCAGTGCTCGTTGGTAAGTACCAAATGAACACACCAGACACCTCCACCCCACAGTCATGCAACTCACGACACTGGCAATGGGCACGCAGCAGAACTACATGCAACATGCCACACAACATGCCAACCGACCAGACACGACAACACGACTCCATTGGGAACCTGGGCTTGCCATGCACACAACCCAGCCACGGCATGGCACCACAGCCACACAATAGCAGAATGTGAGGAGAGGCTTGGAGCAGGCATGTGCGAGAGCGGCAAGTGACTAATGAATGAGAACCTACCCAATGCCAGGTGTGGCGTGGAGGTGCCGGACAGACTCCAATGTGCAAACCACGGAAATGGCCATGTGGACATTAACTGCTGGTGCATGGAGTGTAGTGGCCAGTGGATGCTACCATGTCCCCACAGGCTGTGGGGCAGAACGTGGAAATGTCGCACGTTACGTCCCCCCCTGTATGCGCAGGCAGAGTGGGTTGGCCCTGCGTATGCCAGGCCTGCGTAGGGGTGTGAATAAAAACCCAGTCGCACTGGGCGTGGTTCTCTTTCGGAATGGCCAACGTGTCTGCCAGGGCGGCGCCTCTCAGCCGGCCACGAGGCCGGCGCTGTGCGCGGTGGGACCTGCGTCCCTGTGCGCCTGCTGCACCCCGGGCCGCTGGTCCCCAGACCCGTCATGCCTGCCCCAGCGCACCAAGGAGGCTCCGCTCACCTGCCGACACCGGCGTGTGTCAAAGAGGGCCCACCACGTGCCAGTGCAAGCTCCAAGCCCCAGTCCTGCGACCTTTGCAGCCTCCGCAGACCATCGCTGGCCTCCACGATGCTGGCCCACAGTACTCCTTTCTCATTGACATACTCCACCGGCATACTCTTCGTCCCAGTTGTTGGCACATGTTGTACTGAGTCGTGAGTTAAGAATGGCAGTGACCCCAAGTCTGTGGCAGCGTCCACATCACTATACTCCCTCCGATCAGTGAAGCCAAAGTCTGCATCGCAAGCCTGCGACACGTGGTGCCACTAACCCTGTTCAACGCAAGCCGGCGACACTTGGATGAGAGCTCAGGCCTACACTGCGGCCCAGTAGGTCCCACATGTGGAACTGTGTCCTGAGTCTTGAATGGCAGTGACCCCAAGTCCGTGGCAGCGTCCACATCACTGAACTCCCTCCGATCAGTGAAGCCAAAGTCTGCATCGCAAGCACACAACACGTGTCTGTGGGCCCGTGCTGACCGCTGCCCCCGGCCTACACTGTGGTCCAGTAGGTCCCACATCCAGCACTTAGTCGTGATTCATGAATGGCAGAGTCCATACTAGTGAACGCACAGAGAGGAGTAAGAGGAAGATGCGGCTCAGTCCGGATGAAAGCCGGATCCTCGTCACGGAGGTGACCGAACACTAGCAACAACTGACCTGGTGCCACCAACCCTGTTCACCGCAAGTCTGAGTCCCGTGGTGCCACTGAACCTGAACTACCCAGGCTGGTGGGACCATCCAACGTAAGCCGGCGACACTCGGTGAATGGCCCCTGCTGATCGCTGCCTCAGGCCTACACTGCGGTCCAGTAGGTCACACATGTGGAACTGTGTCTTGGGTAAGATATGGAGGAGTCCACACCATTGGACATGCCTCATCGCAGGCGGCATCCCCTATCAGCACTCGTGCCACTAACTCTGTGCGCAATGAGTCATGGGCACTTTCTGGTTGGACTTTGGTGGCGTCTGAGTCCATAGCCTGGGGGTTGTCTGCATCATCATCTGGATGGGCCGGACTTGGTGTTCGACATGTGTCTGTTCCATTCATCTCCACCATAGTGACTGTTTCTGCGTGGTTCTGCACTCTGCACCATGTCCTGGGGGTACACCTTCCACTGTCCACGAGACACTCTGCGACAACCCCCTTTGTCATCTACGAGAACCTGCTCTGCTCTCGTGGCCCTGCCCCAGTGCACCGCAAGTCAGCGGCCCGTGGCGGTAGGCCCGTGCAGGACGCTGTGCAGCAGGGGCCACTAACTCTGTGCAGCTCAAGTCATGGGGCCTTTATGGTTGAATGGTTGTGTCCTTAACGATGTACACTGTTGTCGTTTTTTGACTGCACCAGGCACTCCATGACGGCTGGTGTACACACACCCCACACACATCCAACACAGGTGTCACTTGACATGTGAGCCTGCTAATAAAAGTGGCCGGGCGCACGTGCCCGTAGCCATTCACACCATCTAAGCAAGTGTGTCCGTGTGGTCATTATGTCAGCATGATGGGCCCGAGCCCTGCAACATCACAGTGTGCTGCATACACAAGCGGTGTGTGCTGGTCCGGCGTACGTCAGGTCAGCGCAGGGGTGTGCTGATTCGGCAGGGGGATCAGGGCGTGGCTCTGGTCTGGCCTTGAGCAGGAAGTGCGGTAAGCGTGTCTCTGTGTTGGAGTGTTGTCGCCACCGGGGCCACAGTAGTCGATGTTGCAATGTAGCATGCACCCGGAGGGCAGGCACGCACGTACGGGGAAATGTAGGAGCGCAAGACCGCTCGGGGTCTTGGCTCATACATGCCAGGTGTTATGTGTATCAGTCCTGCGGCTGCATAAGTCAGATGCCTAGCCTCATTCACAGCGCGATCACAGCCAGCCATGGACTGTACACCTGTGTCCGCCCTATCCAGACCATTGGCCTACACTCACGTGGCCGCACAGCCTCAACGGCCAGCTTCACGGTGTTGTTGGCATGCCGCTGGACATGCGCAGACAGGCATGACAATGGGGTGCCGTAGGAGTGCAAGTGATACAACCGCGCACACAAGTGTGGGGGCTCGTGGGAGGGAGGAGCAGCTGTGAGGCAACGTGACACCCAGTGTGGCCGCTCATGTGTCACGTGCTCGGCATATCATCCATGATTCCCTGGGTCGCAGACATCCCACCCCACCCACGACAGGCCTCTGTACATCTCCTGTATGCAAGCAGATGGTAGGGTTACTGTAGGGATGAAAGGTCCTTTGTCTGAACTATCAGGCGGAAGCACATCTGCAGCTCCGAGCTGGGACTTGCATGTGCCCAGCACCCCCCCTGACAGATATGATAGCATTTGCTGGTGACTCCCACACTACGCACTGCCCGACGTGAGACCAACGTGTACACATCCCACACACAGAAGTCCTTGGTCGTAGTTAGCGTGCGTGAAATGGCCTTCACACGTACTCCCACCCCACCCCAGGCCTGCACCCGTTGCACACAGACACTGCTCATTGATCCGAGCTGTGGCATTTCATCCACAGGACTGGCGCGGGTCAGCACAGTGTCGCTTCAAGCAGAGCCACTGACGCAATGGCAGGACATCCCGGACACATGCACGACTCCAGTCACGTGGACCGATACCGTGCACGTCTGCTGCATGTACTGGGGGCACTGCGGATCAGTTACCGGCTAAGCTTCCGCCTTGCCAACGTCACCTGCGTTCAGCCTGTGTTGCATTGTCGCTCGTGCATATTCGAGTTGACCATGGATGTCTGCCTCTCCAACGTAACGGTAGCTGACCTGGATTTCGACGTGTGTGTGCGCACCCTGTTGGCCCACGACCAGGAGTGTCACCGTGATGCCCGTTTATGGCATGCCTGGATGATTGGCATGCATGCTGGCAACTGGACATGGGAGATTGCACGACTCGTCGTGTGAAGTGACCACATTGAGCCGCTACCCTATTGGGCTTTAGTGCCAATTGGGGCCAGGGGTTGGAGTCAGCACATCTGTCCGGGACAGCTAATGGGTTACGTCGCCGACATGTTAGATCTAGTCGACAACGAGCTCTCATTGGAAATGTTGGCCTACGCTGCTGCACTCGCGTTCATGGACGAGTGACAACGTACCTGCAGCCACAACTGAATGTGACCCATTACACGTGTCCCGACGCCTGGTTGCATGTTGGGGATCTGGTCACATGTCCCAAGACGACAGTGGACATGGCTGCATTGGCCTGGACTCCGGATCCATGCGCGGACAACCAACGCGGGTTGGCACTGACTTGTGTGGGTGATGGACTCCCCGGGGTGGACATGGGCGCTTTCCAACGTTCCTCATTCAGACATGCTGCTGCATTGGTCTGCTTGTCATGGCACTTCTCTTGGCCGTACTGACACGCAATTGTTGATGAAGATTCCGCACCTTCACTTGTCTCCAACTGTGATGAGTGTTGATTTGTATGCCAATGTGTGTGTCACGGCCTATCTGGGTCCATGCCATACATGCATTGCTACCCCATCAGGGCTGTGGGTTTGTACTTGTGCATTATCATGTCCCTGTTTCGTGCTTTGCCAGATGCGTATGGCCATTTACCGGCCACAAGCGGGTGCACTTGTGTCCTGTGTTCGGTTGTGCAAATGTTGCTGTTTGTGCCACATTGTGTTCGATGTTGGGGTGCTCTGCTTCCTATGTGTGTGTGCTGCATTGTGTGTGAGATGTCCCTTCAGCTCTGATTTGGCTCACCCTTCTCCCTTTCAGGCAGTGTGGTTTTCACTTCTGTGCTTGTTCAGTGGTGTGATATTGCTGAGTTGTGTGACTTGTGCTCTTGGTTGGTGTTGTTACTCTTGGGCATGGTTTGTCTGCAGTTGTGCTGTGCTTAATTGTGCATGTGTGCCATTGTGCCCATCTCCCCCGTCCCCCAGTCCCTGGTCGTTCCTCTCCCTGTTGCTGTTGTGTCTGTTGATTTTGAGCAGTTTCCGGTCCCCGACTCCTGCCACCATCTCCAGACTGATGTGGTGGACACCATTTCCTCCATGTCATCCAGCCCCTGGTGTGGCGCTGGACTCCCACCTCTGGTGTGCATTGCTTCCTTCTGGTTGTTGGCGTGTTTCTGCTTGTTTGTGCGTTTCGCATCATTCCAGCTGTTCTGGTTTTCTTCCATTGTCCTCCTCCGCTCTCCGGCTGCATTCACCTTGTCCACGATGGACTGCCATGTACAATGTTTTGTTGCCAATGGGGCTTGTGGGGTTGTGTACCAGCTCCGGCTGCCTCCATTGTGCTTCGCTGTTGTTTTCTGTTTGGTTTGTCTTCCTTTTTCCTGCTTTTGTTCCCGCCTGCCATGTGTGTGTAGCGGGCCTGGCGCTGCTTATCGCTGCTTTCCTCATCGCGAATGGGCTCATCGCACGTTTTTTGGTGTTGGGGTTTGTGTTTTTATCTCCATCGCGGTGGTTGTATCGCAGACATTGGCCGCGTTTTCGGCAAACTATTGCATGGTACCGCTGTGTTGTGAATTCCACGTTAACACGGGATTATTTTCCCGCGATGGAGATGTTTAGCGCACGTTCTTGTGAATATCCCCCCTAGGGTGGTGACACGTGGGGTACAGCAGAAATACAAGATTTGAGATGGGAATCGCTTCAATTGTTGCCTTCCATCTGAAGTATTATGCAAGAACCAGGCATCATTGAAGAGATGGGCTTTCAGTTTCTTCTGGGTTCACTGACAGAATATCGACCACAAAAATATCGATGTAAAAAATATCGAGGTAAAAATATAGAATGCAAAAATATCGACTCCCTATACTTAAACAAGTAAATACAAAAATATTGAGAAAAAAATATCGTTTACAATAATATAGTTGTATTAAATATCGATTTTAAAATATATATATTTATAAATATTAAAATAAACAAAAATTAAATAATGACTTTAATTTATAAAAAAATATATAATTAAATGTATATTTTAACAAATAGAATACAAATAAACTTTAAAAAAAATGTAAACACACACATATATATATAATTATACATATAGAAAAATATAAACTAATATTTTAATTAATAATATAATTTAAAATATCTTAAATAGCATAATATTATCAAAAATATATGTAAACATATTCAAATATACCAAAAACATAAAATATTAAAAAAGGGAATCAATGTAATTTAAAATAAAAATTAAACAACACACATATTTTACAATTTACAATTTAATTAAAAGTAAGTTACAAACAAAAAAAATTGCAAATTATAATATTATTATAATAAATCAAACACATAATTATATAAATTACAACATAAAATAAATGATTACTAATTAAAATAAATGCATATACATTTCCCACCACATTAAAAAGAAAACAATTTTCTACTAAATAAATATAAAAATAATTACTCCCACCTAAAACAACACAGCAGTAACAAAATATTTTACACCACACAGAAGTAAGATTTACTATTCTAACTACAATAAATATAAAATTACATAAAATGTAACAAAATACTACAATTTACTATTCCCACTACACTTAACAGAACAATAAAATGTATAATTAACAAAGAAAAAGCAATTCCCACTCCAGTCAGTGCATCAGTAGGGAAAGTGTTGGATAGCAGAGCGGTACAAATTACTATTCCCACTCCAATGAGTGCAACAGTAGGGAAAGTGTTGGACAGCGCAGGGGTAAAAATTACCATTCCCACTCCATTGAGTGCAACAGTAGGGAAAGTGTTGGATAGCGGAGGGGTAAAAATTACTATTCCAACTCCAGTGAGTGCAACAGTAGGGAAAGTGTTGGATATCGGAGGGATAAAATTTACTATTCCCACTCCAGTGAGTGTAACAGTAGGGAAAGTGTTGTATTGGGGAGGGGTAAAATTTACTATTCTCACTCCAGTCAGTTCAAAATTAAAAACAAACAAAATATCATCAACAAAATAAAAATAGTTCTGAAAAAAAAAAATACAAAAAAATATAAATATAAAAATATATTTAATATTAAAAATAAAAAAATATAAACATATTATAATGTTAAATACATATCACAAATACCTACAAATATTATATAAAATAAAATAAATAATTTTCAAACAAATACATATTTTTATTTAGGAATTATTTATTAACAAAAACATGAATTATGACATAAATTTAGTCTATTTACTTCCTACCCTATAACACCACACAACTCACAACCCGCATCAAAAATAAAAATAAATTATTTGCATAAGCAACATATTTATATTCAACTAAACAAATATTATTAATTAAAAAACAAACTAAAACACATACATTTAGTTAATTTCCCAGCC
The DNA here is from genome assembly GCA_963921515.1 of Calotriton arnoldi. NCBI lineage: Eukaryota > Metazoa > Chordata > Amphibia > Caudata > Salamandridae > Calotriton > Calotriton arnoldi. Next base: position 527,983 of record CAWUFW010011099.1, read on the forward strand.
TTTACACATACAACCCCCACAATCCACACCTAAAATTAAACTGTAAAAATATTCACTACACAGTTAAAACATTTTTTAAATAACTAATAGTATTTAACAACTAATTATAAAGTAAGTCAAATTAATGTACTCCTCAACCTTCAACCCTATTAACCCAAAACCCACACAAAAATAAAAATTAAACAATTACACAAATGAATTATCAATTAAATAATTAATATTAATTCTCAACTAATTATTAATTAATTTAAAACAAATTACTTCCCACCCTTTACCCCTAAAAATCCCATCACTAAAATTAATTACGTAATTTCCATATTTAATTGTCAATTAATGAATTAATATTAATTACCAACTAATTATTAATTAATTAACAATACATTACTTCCCATCCTTTACCCCTATAAACCCCACAACCTGCACCTAAAATTAATTACACCATTACCATAATTAATTGTCAAATAATTGATATTAATTAACAACTAATTATTAAATAATTAAAAATAAATTGCTCCCCACCCTTTACCCCTATAAGCCCCACAACCTGCACTGAAAAGTTACCCCCAAAAATTAAAAACACAATTAACATTATAAGATTTTAATTAAATAAATAAAAAATATTAATTAATTTATTTTAATTAAATTACTTCCCACCCTATTCCCCTATAAACCCACGACCCGCTACGGAACTGAAAAACACAATATTTGATTAAAATAAAATTAATAACTACAAAAAATGTAACACATATATTAAAAAACATAAACAATGCTTATACAAAAAAAATACATCACACACATTTAAAATATATACTAAAATACATAACACTAATTAAAAATCGATATTTCTTACCTTAAAGTCAATATTCTTCACCACGATATTCTTGCTGTCGATATTTCTGTGTTACGATATTTGAAACTCGATATTACTGCAAGTCGACATTTCCAACTTGATATTTTGACTGAATACCGTTGGTGAAGTCCCCTCCTTTAGCCTTCTCCTTCCTGCACTTCTTGATCTCAAGCTTTGGCTGTTTTGTAGGACTCTGGGAATCTTAAATTTGTTGAGAGGTGAAAGGGGGAGCTAAATTCCCCCCCCCCCGATTATGATGAAGCTGGCCCTGAAGGTCATGGTGGAAGGCAGAGATGCATATAATCTGGCAGCAGTGCTGATCCTATCCTTCTGGGCCATAAATTAGAGTACTTTCTTCACCAAAGTCACATTAGACTCTGAAAGGCTGGCAAGAGAGGACCTGGACCTGGGCAATAGTTCTGAAATGTAAATGCAGTAGCAAAAGTTTCACAACACAGAGCAGTGACAGCTGATGCTACCCGTCCTCATCTTCCTTGCAGTGCAGGTACTGAGTCCGTGGGATTTTACCCTGAGTTGTGGAGAGAAGCCATCAAAGTTCATTGTTGAGAGCCAATATTGCACTTGATCTTGGTTGCTGTCACGGGCGTACAGCACAGAACCTTCCTTTAAAAGGGTGAGCTTCAGGTGCTCCTTGTGCACCCAGGCCTGGATTGTCACAAGGCAAAACAATCAGATGATCAATGTAATTTTCTTCTGAAATCCTTAGGCAGATCAAGGTGACATCAGCAAAGTAGGGAATCTTTGTGTTCTTGTTGACCAGGAGGACACCAAAGGCTTCCATGTAGAGACTGAAAATCACCACAGACAGAGTGGATTCAAGAGAATGCCGCAAGGTATGGAAAGGCGCTTAGAGTTGAAAGAAACAAATGGGATAGAGTTGATGCTTTTGTTCAGTAAATATGTATGTAAGTATGTATGTGGTATTTATATAGTGGAAACCTATCAAAAAAAGGCCGGAGTGCTCTGTACAGGGCCAAAGGCAAGCATGCCCTCAGTAATTGACTGGGGAGGTTCAGTCAAAATACAAACCAATAACAGTAATGATTGTTCTAAAATTTCTGGTCACCTACGCCTGTGAGTAGTTTTTCCTTCAGAGGTGTTAGTTGGCGCACTTATAAAAAATTACATAAAATAGGCGAAGGTTGGAAAGTTCTACCCGTTGGAATTTCTCGAGGAATCAATACTTTTGTGATAATTTAATATGACATGCTCCTCGTTTTCATCATTTTGTATACAATTGTAATCTGACATACTTTTTCTCGAGAGCATTATGAGTACAAGCTAAACAAGATATACACTTGAATACAACACGCTTGCGAGTTACTAGCACAATATGGTGACAAAGTGTTCCTGAGAAAAAAGGCCTATCCAGTTTTAGCGTGAACTAACCCTTCTGAAGGAAAAACTACTCTGAGGCGTGGATGAAGGGAATGAGCCTATTCACTATTATGTGAGTGAAGTTTTCACACAGTTCCAGATTCTTGTACTGACTTCCTCAAGAACTTACTCAAGAACTTCCTCAAGAAATTAAAACTTGCATACAACTTTCCAGCCTTTGTCTATATTGCGTCATTTTCATGAGAAATATGTGAAGCTAGCAAGAAAATAAATTTGACAACTGTGCACTCCCCTGATGAGCTGTAGATAGCAGCTACAAACGTTTTCAGCAAGCCCAACACAATAACTGTCATACTATGTGATTTATGTGATGAAGATGCTACCAATTTTTATCATTCTTGTTATCAATTTTTAAAATATATACTTTTTTGCTGGATGGATATGTGCTTAACAGGGTTATGCAATTTAAATTAAAAAGCACAGTCATCAGTACCATGGTGCTTTTTAATTTTTTTCCCCAGAGTTTTTTATAGCGCGAACTTGACCCGAAGGTATCTGAGTGCTTTACATGAGCACCAGTTACATTACACAAGGACACATTCATTTTTGTTAGGCACGGAGAGATGAAGTGATTTGCCTAGAATCACAGGATGTTGAGCGTCATTGCCGAGACTCGACCTGGTTCCCCAGATTTGAGATAGACCACCCTAGTCCATTAGGCTATACCCTCTTCCCAATTTCATCATCCTTTGATATGTTATATGGTTGAACCATGATTAACCAGCTTTTTTTGCCTTTTAAAGACTTTTTTATTGAAAGCCCGACTCTATTCAAACTAGACAAAATGTATATGCAAGTTAGCATTATTTTTAAACTATCCCATCACCAGCACCATGGATCAGATAGTGAGCCCTTTCTGTGACTCGTGCTGACACCATTTCAACCTTTCAGAATTTTGATGTCAGTAGATTGAGTACCATAAGTTTGGGTAATAGTAACTCTTGTCTTTTAAAGCGAACAGAATCAGCAAAAAGAATGGCACTGGGCCCTGTGTTAGAAAACAAGTAATTTTAATATACAATTTTTTTTCCTTTTTTACAGATTTGTTTATGTATATGTAATTCTATAAAGTGGAGGCAAAACCCAGTGGACAGCAAATGCTTCACACAGGAGCAGTTTCAATCAAAGGGGGCAGATGCAATATAATAAATACATAAATTAAAATATATACAGTTCTATAATGTTTGAGAAATTTAATATGGTATAATTATATGGTTCTCCAGTGAGGAGATGTCATTTTTCTGCCTGGACGCAAAAGCCAAAAAGAAAAATACATTCTTTCTCTGTTCGTTCTTTTGTTTCAACATAATCTTCTTCATTGAAAGAAAGCACGTTTTCTCTTACAAAGCACTTAATAAAACACCTGCTAGGTCTCTGATTTATGGCCTGCAAAGTTAACATTTAGTACAACAGAAATAAGCTGAACATGTTTTTTTTCCATTGAAGTTTCTTGCTGTTTCCCTAAATATTTGGAGCATCTGTTTCCTGCCTGCAACCACTTAGGACCCTCCAGGACCCCGCTGTGTAATAATAGTCCGCAGGAGAATGATGAGGAAGTCTAGTAATGCGCCTCGCGCACTTTGCTTCAAGATATTCTATCAAGGGAATGGGATTTGTCTGCACTTAACGCCAAGGTTTCTGAGCGACGGTCAAAGGAGCAGAAGTCGTTAGTCACATAATGATTTAGCTTTTCGGGTTTCCCACGCCTGGAAGCGTCAGGACTGTAGCGCCATTTTGAAGGGTTTGTGCTTGGTAATGATCCTGAGGTCACCCTGACAGGAAGCCCCAACATTCAGAGTCCTAGAGGCAGCACGTCACCTTCCTTTGAATGATTGCTGTGAAGGCCTAGATTTACGAAGAGTTTGCATTGGGTTTGTGTTACTTTTTTAATGCAGACCCCACGCAAAGTCTTCTGGTGGGATTTATAAGCCGACGGAAATCCCGATTTGTGTTGGTTTGTAACAAAAAGTAATGCAACGCAATGTAATGCCCTGCCTTGTGTTGCTTTGCATCAGGGAGGCGTTCCATTGGCGGAGCATGGGTGTCCCCACGCATCAACCCATTGATTATGATGCAAATACAAAAATGTACATTGATTTACACCAAAATCCTGCGCTTACCTGAGGCTGGCGTAACAAGGAGAAATATCTTTATTTGGTTCGTTTTTTCCTTTTAGCATATGTACTGCATTGTGCAACACACATATGTAGAGGAAATAGGCTTAAAGCATAGTTTTGTGCAGGAAAGGGCCTCCTCCTCTACTAAAGCTATACATACTACAACACTGTGGCACAAGGGTGCCTGCATTGGTGCATGGCTGAATGAAGTACGCCAGCGCAAGGAGAGATCAGAACTGCACTATTTCTTTGGAGATATGGTGCATTTCTACTTTCTCCAGTACACGCAACGAAGCGCAGCAACCTTGCTTACTGCAATGAGGTGTGAGAACTCTAAATCAGGGCCAAAATGTTCATGCTTTTTAAAACTCATCAGAAAGTTACACAATAGGACTGTGCAAAAACAGGCATAAATTATTTTTAGATCAAATTCTGCAAAGGCACCAATTTAGAGCATAGCGCAAGTTGCGCTTTTTGGGGTTTTTCACTTGCTCTTATCACCGGTCCCTACGGAATGATGGAGAAATAATCTGTGTAAATAGTAGGCAAAAATATCGTTTGCATGCATTGTTCTCCACTTTTGCACCCTACTGTAAATCTCCCACAAAAACCCATTAAGAACACATTGGTACAGGGCTTCGGCACCCAATTTTTGCACTAACATTACCTTTACTAACACTAATTAAAATCTTTCTTTTACTATACAATAGCCAAATAATTAATGAACTGCAGAGTCATGGCAAGCAATGACAGCTCGATATGTTATTAAACTATAGCTTTTGGATCTTTTTACCACGGCTGCTCTTAAGTAGGATTGTTCCTGGCATTGAACACGTGCAGACCACAGTTGAATTCCTAATATTTGGTGTATGGATCCCACAGTTTGCACTGTGCCAGCTTTGCCTTATTTGTTCATGATGACTTTTTTATGAACTTTATGCACAGACATATAAAGGGAAGAAAGATTCATCAGCTGTTTCTGTAACCGGCATGGCACTAGCGCTCTGATGAATTAGAAGAGATGGAGTTTGACAATGGTCGTGGTTCTCATAGTAACTGTTAATCCTTAGATTTACCTAGTTTTGCTGTCTTTAGTTGGAGGCAAAACTAATTGTGGAATGTGTGCTATACTTAACATGACGTACCTTAACATGACATAGCATAACATAACATAGCATGTGTTACCCTTAATTACTGTGTCTTTTATCTATATTTACCTTGAATTCAGGCCCTTTTCAGGTTACATATTCCACCCACTCTTAGCTGATGGAATATGTGACACAAACGTAGGTGGTATTACAGGATACAGTATTATTCTTTGTGGACTCTTACCTGGTAATACTAGTTAGAATTCTGCATCTAGTAAAACTTTTCAACGTGCAGTGCCGTTTTCCCAAACATGAAGCAATACCGCTCTGCGCAACTCGTAATAATGTCCAATGTGTTAAATGGCAGGTGCCTGTAGCATGTAGATTCCTGTCCCATCTTCCAACCCCACCCCCTCACTCCTTCAGTGCCAGATTATGAGAAGAGCATGTTTCGCTATAAGATGTCATGGTTGCACAGTACGATCCAAGCATGAATTTCTGGAATGATTCCAGAACAATAAGTTCCCAACTCATAATGCTTTGCCTTCCCACCAGTTCACATGAATAATGCTTGTGATTCATAGTGGGAGCTCATCAGCCTGAGCTTATAGAGTCCCAAAAGACATACTCAGACACATCTGTTCAGCACAGTTCAGAGGCGGAAACTCTGCTTAGTCATTAGCAGCCAACTGTGTGGAGTTTGCACTGACTCCGTCCAGAGTGTACAAAAAGCTGTGTTCTTTTCCTGCGCCAACCTGCTAAGTACAGCCACACAGCAAGGTTCCTGATTTCTGTTAGTTGCAAAGTCAATGTGCTTTATCAGGATACTTTAGAACAGTAAATTGGTCTTAGGTTGGTCTTACAACGTGTGACCAATCATGCCAGTTTCTTGTAAATGATTCCTCTACTATGTTATAGAAAGCAATTAATTGGTTCATCTCTGTTCTGACAAATTGTTGGCTCTCAGCCATTCAGTCCTCAAAAATCGATCATAGGAGATTACTTTCCCAATGTTTTGATCGTGTGATCCTTAGATCATCACATATCACAGTGGTGAGCATTAAACTCACTGAGCCACACCGACGTCTATCTAATATGGGTGTTTTAAATGAAATATAGCCCCAGTGGACTCATTTAGAGGTGGGAACCTAGTATGGGCCTTTCAGGTATCCTAAACTCAATCAGTATATCAACCTCTTATCCAATTAAATGACTTAAGAAATAATTACAGGGCAAATTTCTGTTTCTTTCAAAGATACACTAATCAAATTCATAAAACACAACGTGTAAAAAAGTGTGTTCCTAGAGCAGATGACACAGAGCTCAGATTGAGGACATATTTATAATACAAATACAAGACACTGTACAATTCCCAATGGTTGTATCCGTCATTGCAACAGTTTTCAACAAGAATATTATCAATCAATACACCATATCCATATCCCTTGGTATTATATATCCCTAGACAATCAAAAGGGAGGGTTTGTCAACAGTTCATTAAGAGGGTCTCATCAGGGCGTAGTCACCTGACTACCACACTAGCTTGAGAGAGACTACAATTGTAGTTCTGGAGTTCATCACTGAACCTTCAATTTTTTGATCACAGACTCGAAAGCCTTTTTTGCCCATCTTTCCCAAAGCTACAAGTGGCCTCAATATCGTTCCCAGTCCGATAACTTATCGCTCACTGCTAGTCTGTGTGAAGTTCAACTGCTCGCTAAACTGTCGTCTTAAGTATGGACCTCCACAATCATGTCAGTTTCTTAAAAATTGTTCTTCTACTATGTTATGGACCTCCATAATTCAGACGGCAGTAAAACAGTATATTTAGCCAAATCCTTAAGAGTTTTTTTTCCACCTTGTTCATATTTTGTCTTCTTATCACTTTGAAGAATTGTTTTTGAGTTTGTCAAAAACGATAATATTTGCTAAATGTTTCAGGTTTGAGGGGGTGATAAGCGCACCTGCAAATTTCTGGGTAGACGCACAGTTTGGAAACTGATCAGTGAGTCTAGCATCATCTTTTGAAAAAGAAGTAAATGGTTGAGGGTTGAAGCATAAATATGGAAAATGGTCCTTGATGGTTACGCTTGTATTTATATTCAGTTTTTTTAGAAATGTATTGCTAAAGAATTGCTAAATTTGCTATTGTCATCAAGATATATGGAAGCTCTCAAGGGTTACAGTAGTTACGTTAAGCAGTTTTGTTAGTAGGAGCTTTAGAAATGAGGAGCAGATGAATAGAATTAATTTCCAACCATGCTGGATTTACCCAGTCTTACAGAGTTTTCTGAACAAGGTACCATAGAACCTTATTTAGAGTTTGGTGGAGTGGGGACATGCTTGTAAATCTGCAGTTCTATGGCCCCAACAAAGTCATAGTTCTTCTATTCTATTTAGAGTCACGGGAAGTGCCAGGTTTATACTGGAAGAGCCTCCATGGGCTCTGACAGTGTAAACATCTGACCTGGCAACCCATCCACCAAAGGGACGCCAAGTCACAGGGACAGTCACCACACCAATGTACAGCGAGGCAACCTTCACTGATTTTCCCTAAGATATCCTACACAATGGCTGGTAAAGTGCAGAATGGCTCTCAAATGCAGAGAGACAACTCACAAAATATTTTTTTGGGGTGTAGAGAAATCAAAGTCCCATTATTGGTGTTTGTTTTCTCTAAACAAAAAAGTATGCTGAGCAGGCATGCTCTCCCAAAACCTGAATTGCTGTAAAGGGAGCTTCCCAAGCCATGACGCCCACAGCACAGAGAGCCACACCAAGCACAATCTTTTGCCAGAGTGGCATAAGCAACAATCTCTGCCTACCTGGCCAACCAGCAAGCCATCTACAAGGGTTTTAATGACCCACCCATAGTGTTGAAGCTAGGTTGAAAACAGCAGAAAATGAAGTGGAAAACAGATGAAGGGATGTTAGCTTCAGACATCAAATACTCCTTTGACACTCCAAAGTTCAGCACAGTTTCCTTTCTGGCAAGCTTAATCTGCCAGAAAATTTGCAACCCTGAAAGAAGGATATATTGTGCATGTGTGATGAGGCTGGTGTCAAGTTTTGGCTCTCAAACTTGGGATGGAGAACAGCCATGTTTGTACATAGCCAGTAACTGCATGGCCTCACAAAGTCCATGCAAAGACCCAGATATTACACCATCCGAAAAATCTATGATCAAAGACTTCCTCGGGGAAAGGGAGGACTGCATGTGGATTTGCCACCCTTCTCCTCTTAATTTTCTTTATGCCATTCACCGTTTAGGTGAGGAGGCTAGATGAATCTATAACTTCTGCTGGTGGATCTACGAATGCAGAAGTAGTGCTCTCACTTTGCGTGCTCCATTGTACAGCTTGCCGGCAACCTTTAATTTACTTCCTTCCTTCCGGGACCACCTGAACTTGAAAATAGCTCCATTGTAGGATATGGGTTGGAGAAAAAAATGCTTTTTACATTTTTTTTAATAAAGTGCCTATCTCTTTTAATGGCTACGGAGATGGCAAATAGTACTTTCTGGCACATTTATTAAGAAGCTGTTTAAGGCATCCAGGATCATCATGAGTTTTAATATACCTACAGTTGGATTATTTTTACATCTTGGTTTTGATAATACAGTTGCCAAACAGGCCTTTTGTCTCTAATATATTTGGAGTGAATATACCATTGGCTTTTTGTGACCCGCCTCTAGCCAGTGGTTCAAGACTTTGCAATTACATCTTGGCTTAGCCCAGAGAAGTAAGTCTCTCTCACCTGGTGCCATTGGCTGTAAGGGTGTTTCTTTCCACCTCCAATGGAGTGCTTGCATTGAAAGGCATGAGGGGTTATTTTACAACTATAGTCAGATTTGCGATGTCTATTCCTGGACCTTCCACTTCGCCTCTTATGCACACTCCTGTTGTCTTTCTACTACTCTTCCACTTTCCCATGTTTCTCACTCTTCCAATTCTCTCATGTGCCACATTTCTTATTCTTTCTTCTCAACTTTCCCTCTTTCGTTTGGGTGCTTCTCATTCCCCAGCACCACCCCTTCTTGTTCTTCGCTGCCACCCCTCTCTTTTCCCTTTGTATGTCCTCCTCATCCATCTGCCCTTCCCTCCCAGAGGCTTCTCGATAGTGCCTCTGAGGTTTGCCAAAATTTAAAGGCTGCCTACATTCAGGATCCCTTGTCTTCAACACTGTCCTCTTTTTGTTTCTATGTCTCATGGAGGGTCTAGTGGCAAGGAACCTTCATTACCTCCCTTCCTTTTTTTATGTCATAGAAACCAAAGAAGGATTATAAAGAAGGTTTCCTTGCAACCTGACCCTTAATTAACTGTGAAATGAAGCAGGACTTTATTGAAGGCAAGCGAGCCTTCAATAAAGATAACCTTTTATTCTTAAATATTTCTGGGTTTAATGTGCTTTTGCTGTGTGTGTTCCTCCATTAAGCCCTGACATATTGTCTTTGCCAGTGCTTGTTATATCAGCCTTCAATGAAGAATAATACATTACGATATAATGTCAAATTTTAAAACACTTGAAAGGAGATGCCGGAAAAATGACTAAAGGCAAGGAATGTGTGCATTCATGTCTGGACTACTCAAGGTGGATCAGGTGGAATTAAGACCTAAGCAAATACAATCACTATACATTACAGAATGATGCATGCCTGTGCCCAAGGCAGGGTGTCTACATTATACACGAGCTCTATTATCTCTAAACCATAATTACTGTATTAAAACATGAACCAGCAAGTGATAAAAGTTCCTGTAAGGATTGTCGCGTGTCAAGGAGCCGAAATGATGTCAGTAGTGTAATCGACATGGAACCAAAAACCGACATTCCGAAAAGTCTCCAGTGTAGCTGCTCACACCATTTTAGAGGTAACCGTAAGCTGTGCTGCCAGGTAAGCCCCTGCATAGAAAATTGTGCCTGCACAAACCTTCTACATACACCAGGCAAATGCTGAAGCCTCAACCATCTCTTGATATCTCACAGCCACTGACTCAGCAACTCCAATCCCATGCTCTGATCCCTCTTGTCCACGTTCCAATTTCTATCTCCACGTCCTCAACGAAGTCCCAGACCAAACATGCTTTTTCCCCTGCTCACCACACTCACAATGCCAGCCTACTCTGCTGCGCATCACTCTCACTCAATATCTGACTCTTCCCTCAATTATCAAACGTTCCACTAAGATTTGCGACTCCATCACTGACCTTCCTCCTCATAGTCTCACTCTTGCTGCAGTCTGAAACCACATCCTCAATCTTATATATCTTACCAGAGGGGTACAACATACTGTGTAATCATGACACACTTTGTTAATAGTTGGAATGTTTATGCAAGAGTGTGCTAACATTTTATAGCGCACACATCCCACATTGAAATTGTGTGTGAACCTTTTGATAAACCGCAAGTGTGTAGGATGTTCTGTGTACATATACTAATGTTGATTCAGAAACAATAAGCATACAATGACATTAGTAATCAAATCTAGTGTTTGCTTTTTTAGATAATTTCACAATCTTTGGCTGAGGAGGAGAGTTTTTTTGCATGGCTTATTTCATATCTCGCACCCCTCAAGTTCTGGGGGGCCCTGTCCAAAATCATAACAACTTTTGATAGCTGAACATGTCTTGACACCATGGACAGGGCCATTTCATGTCCTGAGTGCTGATGCCTGCTCGAATCTTGGATATCAGTGGGAAGTGGTATTTCTGTTCTTAGAAGGGTCGCAAATATTCCGTCTCAACTTGCAGAGACCATGTGCAACCATTATGTGTATCGAGGAGTAATCTGTGGCTAGTTCCATTGAAAAGAAGTGATGGCAATGCCCTATTTTTGTCATTGCTTTGGTGCTACAGGATAAGAAGTGTGATAGGAAAGATATGGCTCAAATTGGATTCAAGTTAGATTGAAATCCAATCCACCACATTAGCTTAGGGTAAAACTCTCAGATGATGATCAGGTCATGAGTGTATTATGCTGTTGACTTTTTAAATTCCCATCTGTACTGGCAAGTTTTGTTGGTATTGAAGGAGTGATGGTGAGAAAGGCAAGTGTACAGTAGTCTTCGGCTGATGTCTGTCACTTTATTACAAGCTGTATTGAGCACTTAAATGTACCAGAGTAGAACTAAATGTGAAGAGAATACTTATTGCGCTCCATCTGTGAGCCTGGGTTCCAAGATCTGATGTGAGATGGAGCCATTTAGACATATGCACATATGAGTTTGTTTGAACGCATCCGACATAAAGCACATCATTTGATTCTTGAAATTTGGCTGCCATGTGTGATCAATCCAATTTTGTGATGTTCTTTGGGAATGCATCACTTTTGAGTTAGAATTGTTACAGCTCTTCTCAAAGAATTGAAAAAGGTTCACTAACAACCCATCTTAAACTCTTATTTTCTTAAGACAACATTTCCCATATAGTTGCAATAGATAGCACTGATATCCCACAGCAAGGTAAACACACTCATCCATATAAAGTTTAATGAATGCCTGCAGATGGAGTAAAGACCATAAGCCAATAAATGAAACCACACCAGTTTGTGTTGGATAAAGTTTCCTGCAGGTTTACTATAAATATGCAAGGTTTTGGGTTAACTTGTGGGTAATCCAAGAGTGACCAGAGACGATAGGACCTATGCTGCCAACCACATGATTAGCCAACCAGTACTACACTCCGATAGATGCTATACCTTTTAGGGTTCACTCCGTCTCAGGATCCTATAGTCCAGAAATCAAAACTCATGCATAAGGTGGAGCATTAGCAGGCAAGCTACCAGTGGCTCAGGCTTCCAACTGTCCATGGAACCATCAGTTTCATCCTGGGGTCCTGCCGTAAGGAATCCCAAGGTATTGGTGTGAAGCCCACCCCTCTGAGCTCTTTCCTGTGGTTGCTTTTCTGCACCAAAATTCTTCGGATCACCAAGTAACTCCACGTGCCACACAGAAAAGGGAAAAGAAACCCTCTAATATATTCATTCATGCACAACCTTGCTCATCCCATTAATCAGAGATAGAGAGTAAGTGGTAGGGTGGGTTTGCATAAAAAGACAGCCAAAGCGAATGAGGCTCAGTGACAGTCGCTATAGAAGCGCCCACTGCCCTCCACACACCTGTGCAAGGGTCGAGGTGGGTGTGGGGATAAGAGTGTCTGCTTGGGCATGGCAATGCAACACTATGCCCGTACCTGTTAAAGGGCTGTGCTTTGTGCAGCACAGATAGATTCACAGCACCGATATTCCACAGACACACACACACAGCTAATGTTGAATGAACGCATGAACATTTTGATAATATTTCGCTTAAAAGCATTAGTCACTTTATGAAGAGGCATTAAAATGCTACTAGTCAAATATGTTTCAAGAGCTCCATTTGGTACCACAGATCCCATTGAATCCTTTGTATTTCATATGATATAAAAATGCTACTGTGATCCGAGACTAAAGCCCTCATTCAAGAGCTGCAACAGAGTAGGACGAGGCTAGGATGTCCTGAAGTAGGCTTCCTTAAAACAGAGCTCTAGTCACTTCGGAGACACCTGGCCTTTTTTTGTGTGACGGAAGGCAATAACATGCAGATAGAAACTGGTGAGAAGCGGATCTAGCTCTTAGTGAGTTTCATGAGAGTGCTTTGGACCAAACAGGGCTCTGCCACATGGCAATGGTGACTGAGAGGCTCCGCTCAAGAGTGCCCAGTAAACTGCAGCATAATGGTCAGCAATTCTAATTGCAATTGCAAATTGTATTTATATGTCACTTACAACCTCTCATGAAGCACTGAAGCATTTTACGGTAAGTAGCACTCTACTCCGGATCCCAAGGTTAGAGTAAAATTAGTAATAAATTTAGTAATATATGCTTCCATTTTCCGTGTGCATTAGCTGCGATAAGTTTGTTAAGTCTGTACTCCTGAGATCTCATGTGTTTAATGTAGTATTTTGAAAGGGATAGACTAATTGAAGCAGATTATTAAAGGGAAGACGTGAGATATTAATAGGAGTGGTGGTAATGTGCATCTATTATTTGGGTAAATTGGGTAATGGAGGGAAGAGTTTTGAAAGGATGGTTGGAGGTCCATAGTAGTCAGAAATGTTTGAAATGAGTCAGAGAGTGAAGGGATGGGCAGAGGCTGAAGGGAATGCTTTCCTCAATAACTAAAAATGAATATATACATGTATAAAGACATACCCACACATCTACATATCTAATGACATGTATACATTCATACACAGATATACACATTATACGTATTAAATGTTCTGTATAAGGCACAAACACCGCTATACTTACACCCATGTGTACATACATGTAGCAATATTTACATTGTCAGACATTTACTTGTGAGTTGTGCAAAACATTGGGGCATATTCTCAAGGACTTATCGCCGAGTTAGCGGCACTTTATCGCAGCCAAAGTGGCGATAAATTCATCGCACCATTCACAAGCTGGTGTTAACAGCCCAGAACACCATTTTACCTGTGATAGCATCCGCAAAAAACATCGCCACAGATGACCCCCGCAACTATCGCTAATGAGATGCAGAGTAGGCGTACCCGTGCAAAAAGCCGCAAAAACACCACTCCGCAACATTCTCAACGAGCAGCCAGATCGGCGATAAGACCACAAAACAGGCGATAAGGCCCGTTAGCAGCAGGAAACTAACACCTGCTCTGACCTGGCGCAAAGTTGGACCACAGCCTGCACCACAAAATGGAGCCCAGCCCAGAGCCACACCTGAAGGGCAACAGATGCCATGGACCCACTGATCATGCAGCTCGGAGCCCCAACAGGGCCACAACACCCACCGCCACCACCCCCAGGACCCCTCCCCCCCGGCCAAAGACATGCCACATCAACTATACGGAACATGTACCAAATAATCCGCCAGATGTCGCACAATCACATTTGGTGGCATGCATGTGTCGTCACAAAAATGAGCATCACACATCCACCTTCGATGTAACAAATGAAAATGTATTCAAAGAAACACAGATCAGAAATGAAGACACATGGCGGCTCCCCTCTGGACAATCCATAGGTCACAGCCTGCAAGACAAAAATCATGATGAGAAGGTGTGTCTTGCGCACATCAAAGGACAGAGAGAGAGCGAAGGAGAGAGAGAGAGAAAGAGAGGGAGCGAGAGAAAGACGGACAGAGAGGGGGAGCGAGAGAAAGACGGACAGAGAGAGGGAGCGAGAGAAAGACGGACAGAGAGGGGGAGCGAGAGAAAGACGGACAGAGAGGGGAGTGAGACACAGATAACAGAAGAGATGGACAGGGAGAGAGAGTGCCCACAATGCGCACCCAGGCCACACTGCCCACCTGCTGCCACAGGTGTGTCTCCAACCATGTGCCTGTATGTAGTGCAGTTCACCAGGTCACACATCTGAAACAGATCCGTCATCTGAAACAGAGTCCAGAGACATGAATGGCAAAGTACACACAATTGCACAAGACATCATCGCCTGTCCGCCCCTGCGCACCCAGGCAGATGTACCCCAGCCCCTCCCCCCGCCCAGCAGTGCATGCCCGCCCCTGCGCACCCAGGCCTCACTGCTCACCTTCCGCCCTTGGCGTGTAGTAATGAGGGCCCACCACGTGCTGCTGCAAGCCACATGCCCGGGGCCCGCGGACATGGCACCCTCCACATCATGCAGCCCCGCTCCGCAGGCCACCAGGTCTCACATATGATTCTGGGTCTTGATTTCGCCATGGCAGAGGACATACCAGTGCACCGGGCATCATCGCAGGCTGCACACCCGCTCAGCCCTTGAGGTGCCACTAACTCTGTGATCCGGGATGCGATGCCACAAGGCGGTAGGCCCGCGCTGCCCGCTGGCTCTGGCCTACACTGCGGTCCAGCAGGGCACACAAATCCTGAGCAGTCTGGACGGCCGGGACGGGGCATCATCGCAGGCTGCACACCCGCTCAGCACTTAAGGTGCCCCTACCTCAGTGCACCCAAAGTCACCGTCCCGTGGCGGTGTGCCTGTGCCGGCCGCAATGTATCCGGTGCCACCAAGTCTGTGTCCCAAAGTCATGGTCCCTGTATGATTGGGTATCGTGTTGCGGACGCCATCATGTCACCTCCGGTCCTGGGGAATGTGATGTTGCAGGGCCCGAGGCCCTCATGCCTACATTAACACCACACGGACGCACCCAGATAGAGAGTGGAAATGGCGTCGAGCATGTGCGCCCGTCCCTTTTCATTGGCAGGGTCACATGTCCTGTGACGCGTGTGCTGGATGGGTGTGGTGTGGGTGTAAACCAGCCGTGAGGGAGTGGCTGTGGCATGCTGACAACTAGACCTGTGAGCAGCAGATCACCACAGGAAAGACACGGGACATGTAGCGTTGCCGTCCCCCCTGTGAGCGTAAGCGGAGTGGGCTGGCCTGGCGTATGCCAGTCCAGCGTAAGGGTCTGTATATGACCCCGGGGCCCTGGCCGTGGTTCCGTACTGGGCTGGACAAGGAAGTAACTCATGCGTGTGCCCCTGTTGTTGTGTCAGCGCCACCCGGACCGCATTGGGCAATGTGTCACCCTGTGACCCCTGTTCTACTACATGAGCCACATGGACGTAAGAGGAGTCCAGTGAGCCCACATTCATCCATACTTCCACACTTAAAAGACCATACACATGATCATCTGTGTGTATATGAATGTTTAATGCACATTCAGTGGAGTGTTGCATCTGGAGCAGTACAGGGCCATGCAAACCCCACATGACGATGCTGTCCCGTGGAGGTCCAGCCAGGGTCCTCCAGGGAATGACAAGTCCAAAGGAAGAGGACGAGTACAGTCTGCAGTCTGATTGCTGTGTCAATGGCGATCAAACATCATATGGCAGTCCATGTCGAGGTCCAAGGTGAGTGTCGCAGAGTGCATCGGGGGGACAATGGAAGGTGATGATGCAGAGGGCAGTACCAAGCTGAAGCCGGACTTATGGATGAGATGCATGCTGCTGCGTCCTCCTTACCACGAGGGCAGTATCATCCGCATCTTCGTTCTCTGCTGTTTCATGTGCCTCACGTGTGGGTGGTGGTGTTCTGTCTCCAGCACTGTGTGGCAGTGACACATCTGTGGCCGGAGGTGGAAGGTCTGCCGCACTGTGTGGCACTGACACTTCAGGGGGCGGAGATGTGGATGGAGTGGTGGCAGCAGCATGCATCCGCACCAGGCCTTGTGGCAGCAATGCCATGAGGAGGGTCCTGAGGTCATTGAGGAACCCAGCTACCTCTCGCTGGTGTGCAGCCGTGGCAGCCGCTCGTTCCGCATTCGCCCGCTCCATGGTCTCCATTAACCTCCGCATGTTTCCCAACTCCTGTGTGACATCGCTAGAGCCACTCGGACTGGACAGTTGTACTATTCTCTGAGTCAGGGCTCCAGCGATGTCAGCCATGGTCCGTTGGAGAGCATGGAGCGGACTGTGGGTGTCCGTTAGGGACCGTGAGTGGTCCCTGATGGGACTTAGACACCCACGTATGGCATCTAGTTTGTCTGCCATGCGGTCGAAGCCCATCCACACCTGTTCAGCCAGATTCTCCTGGCACCCCAAAACACGGCGTTGGAAGGCCATGTGTTCTCCGTGGGGGTCCTGGGAGGCAGCAGTGGTGGTGGGTGCTGCCTGCTGTGTGGTCTGTGCAGGGGGTGGGGTCTCCTCGTAGCAGCTGGGCTGCCCAGCTCCTGGAAGTGGGCTGCGGAGGCTCTCCACGAGCAGTTGGAGGGCGTCAGAGTCGAAGCTGTGGTCGTCCTCTTCGTCTCCAGGGAAGAGAGGGTCGGACTCCTCTGCAGGAGGTGTTGATTCTCCCTCTGCAATGTGAAGGGGAGATGCAGTTTAACAATGTGTCCACATGTATGTTGTCGCATTGTACATGTTTACATACAGACAGCATGACTGGGTACATTGTGGCTGTTTGGGAGGAGCTGCCTATTTGATGGGGGACAGTGGACATTTCATTTCGACAACATCACGGATGTGTGTTTGTACTTGTACATTATCAACGCACATATCCCTGCAATGCCAATTGTGATTGGCCAGTGTCTGCACCCAAGCGGCACCAGTAGTGTCATGTGTTCTGTTGTAGGTGTTTTGCGGATTGTGTCACATCGTCAATGTAGATGTGCTCTGTATGTGATGTGTGTGCTGCATTTTTGGGGAGTCGCCCCTGCAGCTCAGATTTTGCTGCCCCTTATCACTTTCATGAGGTGTGCCTCTGACTTCTGTGCTTGTACAGTGTTGACATGTTGCATACTGGGGTACGTTGGTCTCTTGGTGGGAGTTGGTGGTCTGGGGCATGGTGTGTCCGCAGATGTGCTCAAACTAATTGTGCATGTGTGCCATTGTGCCCATCTCCCCCCGTCCCCCCAGGCCCTGGTGGTTACTCACCCTGATGCTGTTGTGTCGGGTCCTGTTGAGCAGTGTCCGGGCCCCCAACTCCTGCCACCGTCTCCCCACTGATGACTGTGGACACCATTTCCTCCATGTCGTCCAGCTCCTCCTGTGGCGCTGGGCTCCCACCTCCAGTCTGCATTGCTGCCTTCAGGTTGTTGTGAGTTTCTGCTAGGTTTTGCGCTTGACATCATTCCAGCGCCTCTTGACCTCGCCCATTGTCCTCTTCAGCACTCCGACTGCATTCACCTTGTCCACGATGGACTGCCATAATGTATTTTTTGTTGCCAATGACAAAGTGGAGGTGACGAACAGTTGTTGATGGTGTTCTGTCACCTCCGTTATCAGGATCCTGTTTTCCTGCAGACTGAACTTCGTCTTCCTCTTCTTCTTGTCCTTGCCCTTCCCTGACCCCGAAGTCCCAGGATGGTCCTCCGGGGGGCTTGTGGGGTTCTGGCTCTCCTCCGTACTTGCTCCAGCAACGTCCATTGTGCTTCGCTGTTGTTTGGCATTTGTTTGTCTGTTTTTTTTCTGCTTTTATGGTGATTGTTCCCGCCTGACGCGTGTGGATTGCAGGCCTGTAGCTGGGTTTCGCTGATTTTCGTATCGCGATTGGCCTCATCGCAGCTTTTTTTGCGTTGGTGTTTCGCATTTTTACGGCGTGGCGTTGATTCTAACGCGGTCAGTTGGCGCGTTATCTGGGGAGTATCGCATGGGGCTTGGTTAACAAGGCGTTAATTTCCCGCGATGGACTGTGATATGCAAAGTTGCGTTAAGCTAAATTTGCGGTGGTTATCACACGTTCTTGGGAATATGCCCCTTTGAGTTTAAAATAATGTGATTTTTTTCTATATTTATGTAACTCCTAACTCTAAAAATGGAGCACAATACCATGTACATAGAAATAAGTATATAGATGTTGTCTACATATACAGACATACATATGTCATCATGTTTCAATATACATACACTGACAATATATTTAAATAAATATATATTTTTTAGATGTCTAAATATAGTGTTATACTTTTACAGGTACCTTCCCTATAATCATATTTACATGCTGTAACATATAGGTATTATCTTATAATGAATTATAAACCTATATACACTCTCATCTACTTATGTATTTTCTATATATTATGACATACATATATTTAATGGACAAATATACATTTAAAGATTTTTAAAATATATATATATTTAATATAACTAAGAAGTAATATATACAGGTGTACAGACAAACCCACATATCTGAATATATATATATCACTATATGTATATACACAGACATACACACATATATGCATTTCACTTAGTAATATTTGAGTACAATGAATTGATCCCCGAATAGCTACACCTGTAAGTGCGTATATGTAATACTATTTGCAAGGTCAGGCATAGACATGTATGTTGTTCATAAATATACATAGACTGTTTACATTTTTTTATAATATGTAAAATATATTGTTATAACCATACAGGTACCTTGCCTACAATCATATTTACATACTCAGAAATATATGTATTATCATAGAAAGGAGCACAAATCGATATACGCACACTCATCTACACATATGTATCAATATACAATGACATACTTATATCTGTAATGCATAAATACACATCTATTTTCTATGTACACACTAGATTTGTTTAATGTATAGTTTTAATTTTGTGTACATGCTATTGTTGTACATTGTTCTGTTATGAGACTTGCGGTTGTATAGGGAAGAATCAAGTCTTGAGTAATCGACTGAAACTGAGATGGTTGTCAGTGAATCTTATGTTTGGGGGGAACAAATTCCATAGTTAGGCTACTTGGACAGAGAAAGATGTTCCATCCATGGTTTTATATTGCATGCTGGAATTTTGACTCAGGGTGCCAGTCTAGAGGAGTGGTTCCTTTGATGTACGTATTTTGTGATTTTCGCCCTGATTTAAAGTGGTCTTTGCCATGTATTGCACTGTGTGTGATGCAAAGCAGCTTGAAGGTGGATCCTCTGGCAACTGGTAAACTGTTTAGGGCCATTAAGGCAGGGGAGATATGCACTTGTGGCTTTACACATAGGAGTAGTTTGGAAGCAGAGTTTTGATTTCTCTATAATCTTCTCATTGTTGATAAAGGTGAGCTGTGATATAGTTCATTAGCGTGATCATGTTTTGATAGGACAAGAGAGATTGTTGCTTGAACCTTGTGGGGGAATTCTAGAGGCATGAAGATGTGTTGCAGCATTTCCATGGTAAGAAAGCTTGATTAAAATGCCTTAACCACATGGGCATTCGTTGTCAACTTGGAGTCCACAGTAGTTCCGAGGTTCCTTACCTCCTTGAATATTGTTGGTGGTATCGTGAGGCCAGACGCAGAGAGGGTTTTACTTTTTCAAGTCGTCACAGGTGAGTGTTTCAATTTCTGAAGCAATCAATTTGTGGTGGCTCCATGACATCCATTAACGAATGGCCCAGGGGCAACTGAAGAGTTTGCAGTTTCCAATGTCCTTGCAGCTTTCCATATCATCTGCATAGTTATAGCAGGTGAACTGAAAAACATTGATCATTTCCAGTAAGGATTTCAGGTAGATGTTGAAATCTATGGGTGAGATGATAGAGCCTTGGGGGACTTCTTCTTTTATGTTGTAGGGTTTGGATGAGAAAGAAGGGATATGGATTACATCTGTTCTATTGTGTAGGTAGGATTTTATCCAAGTGACAACTTCCTCGAGTCTTTGGATTAGTGTGCATTGTTCAACCTTGTTGAAAGCAACTGAAAGGTCCAAAATAAGTAGCGCAGCAACCCAATTATGCTCTACTGTGTTTTTAAGGTAATCTTAAATGGAGATAAGGGCTGGCTAAGAGCCTCGTCTAGGACTGAATCTTGTTTGGATGTCAGAAAGTAGGGAGATATCTTCAATGAATTGTGGTATCTGGGTGAAGGCTGCTCTTTCTATATGGTTGCTCAGGAATGGTCGGCTTGCTGTAGGTCTATAATTGTTGGGGTCTTGAGGGTGCAGGTTTGTTTCTTTGATAACAAGCATATGTATCTCTATTTAAAGTCTACTGGAAAAACTCATGTTGTTAAAAAGTTATTGATCAGTGTTCTGACTGGGATGGCAGCTGGAAATGTTAAAATAATGTTTTTGAAAATTTGTGGTGGACAAGGGTCACTGGGGCAACCAGCTCGCTTCTCGCTTTTACATGATTCTGAAATTCAGTTGGTGAAAGTTTTTTGATGGAATGCAGAGCCTATTTTAACCTACCGCTGGAATGGTTTGTTAGAAATTGGTTATAATTGTTTCAAAGAACTGCAGCAGGTAATGTTAATCCTATGCTCCCTTATTTGTGAATATCCGCAGAAAGATGGGCTGCTTCGTGGACTCCATCGTTATTTAAATCTGCGATCTACCGAAGCGACTAGGCTGTCCTGTCCCACTATATTTGCTTGATCCTCATTGACTCTTTTTTCCTAACTTTGCCTCTTAGTTCATTCTCAGGCCTCTCTGCATTTGAACTGTATGTTTCCATTGAGTTTCTACTGGTCATTATGCCTCTTCTTTTATTCTTTCCAGTTGGCTACTGAAAACATACTTCTAGGCCACTTATCATATTAGTGGCTGATTTCTGTCATTTCCTCTCTATAATCTCTTGATAACTACTGATACTCCTATTCCTGTTTCCATTGAGTCGCCCTTCAACACAGGCATCTTTTGTCTGTTCTTTTTAAGAATGAGCTCTAAAGATCCAGGGCTTTTTAGTGACCTTTGGGGACTAAAGAAACATTCCGAACTACACACTTAACATAATATACATCAGCAGCTCTAGGTAGTGCAGGGCAATACAGTGCAATCACACCAAAGCACTTCGTCACAAAACACAAACCACAACTACACAGCGCAGGACACAAATCATAAACACAACAAATCCTAAAAAATGCATATGGTGAGAAAACATCAAAACACATGAAACTAATTGCAAAAAGACACAACAAAATATTTAAAAAAACATAGTAAGAGACAACTCAACATAACAAGAAATACCAGACCAAACTTAACAGAACAATCCAAATAATTTAAGAAATCCAACAGGAAAAAAAAGCAGCCTTCGAGAGATCGTTTCCAGATGACCGAGGGAGTTCATCCCCGATAATGTTGTGAGCAAACTTAAAGGCTATTGGTCTCCACCTGGTGGGCCCTTCTCCATCATGACCTGACATAAGGAGCTCCCTGGTGACGTGAGCGGTAGACAGAGCTGAGAGGGGGAGAACTTTCCTCTCTATGGAAGGTCATCGGTTTGGTTGTGCCCTTAAAAAAAAATGAAAATTATGCACTAATAGTTTCTGGAGGTGAGGCATATATGTATTACTCCATCAACATCTTGGTTTTGCACCAAAATGATTAATTTATAGCTCAAAAATAAAAAAGGAAGGGGCAGATTTACAAGCCCCTTGCGCCACTTTTGTGTCACTTTTCCCATGTCAAAAGTGACGCAAAAGTGGCGCAAGGCTTGTAAATAAGCCCTGAAGTGTCTTATTATATTGATTTATTCTAGGCCTAGCACACAAACCCCGTCGCAAAACTGCTTATGTGTAGGGTTGTAACACACTGAGTTGTAAATAACAATAAGTGAAACTGATTCAAACTGAAAAGAATGTATTTTTGTGGTAAAAAAAGAGACTAATCTCACTGCAATACAGATATTTTACTTTCTAACATCGGGCATTTGCTGGCCCCTGCTCCATTCTGTGTATCTTTAATTAGCAGCAACCTTGGTTTGACAATGCATTTCATATCTCACAAGAAAGCGCTGGGAAATCACTCCCCTTTCCGACAGGAAATGTGCCCACAGAGAACTTCCGGTGCTGATTACATAGTGATGGAATCACGTTGCCTTCACTCCTGCGCACCAGAGAGGGGCGATTTTCAAAAGTAGCTTCCTTTTAAGCAGAGGACAATCTATTTTGAGGAAGGGTCGAGGCTAAGCAATAAAAGATAAGCAGATAAATTTCATCAGGACGTCTATGGTCCCCAGAGCCCCTAGAAAAGCAGCCGGTGTGCAAGTTATACATACCGGTACTGTTGTTTTATGTGACTATTACTTGTCAAAATATTTCCATGAGTATTAAATTAAGCATAAAATTATCCTCCCACCATATCAACTACTAGGCAGTTCCTATAAGGAAGCCTTTCCTAGTTATTTGTTCACTCTTGTAGGAGAGGTGTGGCGCAGTGGCCAGGGCGACTGACTCCGGAGCTCGGGGCTCACGGTTCGATTCCCGGCGGCAGCTCAGCCCAGTACTCAGGCCAATAGCTCGCTTAATCTCCCCGACAGCCCCCAGCGCCTTGAGACGCTTAGGGGTGATTAGTTCGTACTTTACAAATACCGGGTTATTATTTATTATTACTAAAGGAAAAGGCTGTTTGTATAGCACACACTACTAACTGAAATGCCTGAAGGTGTAAATAACATATTACTCCTACCTAACTAAAAGATGCTCATTATTCCTATCTCGGAAGGATTTGAACAGTGCCTAATTTGCAAAATAAAATAAGTGCCAGGGCCCTCGTCAGGAGGCCACCTCCTCTTGCACCACCCATTGCCACTGGCAGTGCTGGCAATGACAACACCTACCCAACTACTAACCATCACACTTCCACAGGTGTGACAATTCAGACTGTTGTAGGGCCCAACGCTATAAGAATGGCTTGGACGACAGGTATTAGCTAATTTCAATGTATATTGAATTAATAAACAACTCTTGTTCTGCTCATCTCTGAATTAAACAAACAGCGCCACCATGTGGCAGCTGTCATAAGCGCCAGTGTTGACAATTAAGTGCAGGTGCCCAGCACCGAAAACCACAGGCTCAAATTAAGCACTGGATTTAGCAGAGCCAGTTAGCCAATAATCACCATCTCAGTAACGGAAACACCTCAACAATTTAATAATCTACTCCTCTCAGTCTGACCGCTCCCTCGTCCTGTTGGCACCCGCGGATCTATTCCCCCTCCCCTTTTTCATGATTGGGACTTATTGTTCGGGGACCAGGACTTTGACCCGCAGCAAGAGACAGAAAGGCAGAAAATGATAAAAGAAGGAAGAGAAATACAGAAAATAGTATAGTGATGAAGAAAGAAAACAGGAAATAAAAAGATCCTGCGAGAGTGGGAAAAAGAGATGGGAAGTGAAAGATGTGGAAGAAAGAGGCATGAGGTGGAATCAAGACTAGACAGTTTTGGTATTCAGCATTTTTGGACATCCAGCAATAGTGGCAGCTAGCTCCGAAAAAATTATTTGACTCCTGCACTTACGCTTTTACAATTTAAACACTGGCATTTGGTATTTTTGTTTGTATCCCTCGTGATTGACATGAAATCACAGCGCTGAAGTGGCTGCTACATAGCAAGTAAAAGTTTTATAAAAAACAATATATCACCTAGCGCTTAGTAAAATTCTGAAGAGTGCTAATGATGTGCTGCTTTTGAAAAAAAAATACTTTTGTGAGCACATCCGCACACTGATCTCATCCATTCTGCTCGTTCAGCCACATTATTTTAAAAATATTAAAATGTGTTTCTTTGCGGCTGACTTGTAGGTTCAGCTACCGGGAAATCAGGTTTATCAGAACGAGTGAGGCAGACATTCCACACATGTAGCCTGAATCACAAACTGCATTTTGCAGAAGGTAAAGTAGCACTACAGTAGTACTTCTCATGTACTACAAACTGCTATTCACAGAGATAAAGCCGGAGACCTGCCCCTCCATCTCTCTTCTCTTTTTTGTGCAGAGATCTCTGCCACAGTCTTGAAGATCTCTGCACACCTATGTATACTACTGTGTAGTAAATGTGGGCGGAACCAGGGGGAGCGGTGGGAAAATGGGGAATAATAACTCAAAAATGGGTGAGGTTATGGGAAATATAAGGAGAAGTCTGGGTGTGACATACTAATACAAAACACACACCCACAACACAAATGGGCAAGACTATTGCAAATCAAAATACACTTCTAGAAATTACTACAGTCTCAAAAGTATCAAAACAGGTGCAAATGTATTACAGCCCAGCTTTGAAGTAATTAATTTGCTATTTAGTGATGTTGTAGTGATAAAAAAGCGATAAACATTATGAATATTTTTTTATCTATAGTTCTATAGTTTCATAATAAACAATTCAAAATATATATTTTTTAATTAAAAATGTATTTAAGTTAATTAAATATATTGTTTTAACCAAGTTTATTAAAAATGAATCAAACAAAAATATTAGTGAGGATGGGTCATCTTTTTGAAAAGTTTTGTTTAAAAATAATATTTTAAATTAAATTCATATATTTAAATTATTTTCTTAGATAGATGTTGTAGGAGGCTCCTGCCCTGCATCTGAAAGGGTGGAGACATGTAAGTCAATACATAGGTATACATCTGCACTTGGAAAGTAGGGGTTGATCTATACATGAGCAGTTACATATATTTACCTTTGTGAAATGCCCCATAGTGGCTAAGTGCCTGATTAGATCTTGGCGGATGGGTTACTCCATCACAACGGTGACCGATATCCCGTCTGCCGAAATATAAATCCCATAGGATATAATATGATTTATATTTCAGCGGACGGGATATCCGCCACCGTTGTGATGGAGTAACCCGCCCGCCAAGATCTAAATCAGGCCCTAAGTCATCTAATGCATTTGCTCCAGGGATCTGTGCTTGTTGGCAGGGTCACAGGTTTGAGCCTCTATAACTTCACCCGGCTGTTCATCCTTCTAAGGATGATAAAATGGGTGAAACTAAGGGGTATATTCACAAGAGCGTGTGATAACTACCGCAAGAGTAGCGTAACGCAACTTTCAACATTGCAGCCTAGCACGGTAAAATAACCCCGTGTCAACGTGGAATTCACAACAAGGCGGTACCATGCGATAGTCACCAGATAACGCGCCAAATGACAACGTGAAAATCAACGCCACGCCGAAAAAATGCAAAACGCGAACGCGAGAAATCATGCTATGAGGACAATCGCGGTACAGAAATCAGCGAACACCAGCCACAGGCCTGTAAATCCCACGCGTCCGGCGGGAAAAAGCACCATAAAAGAAAGGGAAAAAAAAGCCCAAAAACAATCCAAACTGCGTAGCAACATGGATGCACCCGGACCGAGTGCAGAGGACAAACCGAACACCACAAGCCCTAAGGAGGACCATCCAGGAACCCCGCTTTCGGGGAAGGGCAAGGACAAGAGGAAGAGGAAGACCGGGTACAGTCCGCAGGACGACCAGATCATCGTAACGGGGGTGACCGAACACCATCAACAACTGTTCGGCACCTCCACTGCGGCACTGGCAACCCAAACCGAAATATGGCAGACCATCGTCACCAACCTCAATGCAGTCGGAGTGTCCAGGAGGTCACTGGAGGAGGTCAAGAGGCGCTGGCATGATCTGAAAAGTCAGACCAAACATAAGCTCGCCGCCAACAGGGAGGCAGCAACGGCGACTGGAGGTGGGAGTCCTGCGACACAGGAGGAGCTGGATGAGCTGGAGCAAATGGAGGCCACAGCCAGCAGTGAGGAGACGGTGGCAGGATTGGGTGGCCTGGACACAGCACGATACGACCTGACCCAACAGCAACAGGGTGAGTAACGACTAGGGACGGGGGGGACGGGGGGAGATGGGCACAATGGCACACATGCACAATTACGTGCAGCACACAGCACACCCACAATGACCGTGGAACATGTCCCTGTTTGCCTTGGCACACTGCAGCACACATAGAAACGCCAAGTAGGCCCCCATCCACAATGTGCACAGAGGGCCCCCCCCCATCACCAATATCACAACCGACCCGTGCATATGTGCTGAATCCAGCAAAGCAGCGGCTCCGTGACCCACACTGACTATGCAAGTAACACTGCATGTCCGATAGCATGACAGCTGCCCCAAAAAAAAGACACGGCCCACGAAGCGACATGGAGGTAGCCAAGTGCGGATCACATCCGTAAAGGAGCAGGTCACACTCCGACGTGTCCACGTGCACCCCCAACCCATGCCTTACAATACGCGCAGCAGACGAACAATGCACCAGGCCACAAAAACAGTCAGCGAGCACACATGACCCAAGTCAAAAGCAAATTAGGCCCCGAAAAGCACACAATTCAAAGGCACCCGCCTCAAAGGGAGAAGGCTACACCAAATCAGAGCTGCAGGAGCAACTCCCCCACAATGCAGCACACACACACAGCAATCACAGAACATCAGCAATGAATGCAATGTGGTACAAAGTGCAACACCACAGGACAGAGCTCACTACATGTTCCGCTCGTGCGTAGTAACTGTCCACTCACATCTGGCATTGCCTGACACTGTGTGATGATAATGTACGGGTACTACCACACATCCGTCATGTAGTCGAAAAACACACTGACTGCCATCAAATAGCCAGCTCCCCCAAAACAGTCACAATGTACATTGGCATGCAGTCTGAATGTAAACATCCGCAAATCATCACCATACATGTGAAACACTGTTAACCTGCATCTCCCCTTTACATTGCAGAGGGACAAACAACACCCCCTGCAGAGCACACCACACATCCCACCATTGATGATGAAGAGGACAACCTGCACATATGTCAAGACACCCTCCAACTGATGCTGGACAGCCTCTGCACCCCACCCCCAGGAGCAGGCCAGGCCAGCTGCCTCGAGGTGACACCACCGCCTGCACAGACCACACAGCAGGAAACACACACCACCACGGCCGTCTCCCAGGACCCCCCCGACCAATACATGGAATTCCAACGGCGTGTGTTGGGTTGCCAGGTGGAGTTGGCTCATCAGCTGCGTGTGGGTTTCGAGCTCGTGGCAGCCAAACTCGATGCCATACGTGGGTGTCTGAGTCCCATCAGGGACCATGTACAGTCCCTATCAGACACCCCCTGTACGCACCATGCTCCGCCACAGACCTTGGCTAACCTCGCCGGTGCCATGAGTCTAATACAAGAACTGTCTGGTCAGACAGGCACCAGCCATGACAGCACAGAGTTGGCACAGATGTGGAGGGCAATGGGGACCATGGAGCAGATGCAGGCTGGAAGTATGTCTGCCATGGCTGGACACCAGCGAGTAGTGGCTGGGAACAGCAACGCCCTGCAGTACTCCAACTTGCCATTGCTGCCACTGAGCCGTTCCCAGATGACTGCTGCGGGAACATCGACACACACAGCTCCGACCCCTAATGTGTCTGTGGCACACTGTGATGCTGCCCCATCACCTACGCAGTCTGATGTGTCAGGGGCACACAGCGATGCAGCCATCACCCCGCCACACACACCGGACACACCGGACACAGAACCCGTATCAGGGGAGTGAGAAGGGGATGGGAACTACTGTGTGAGGAAGGAGGCAGTAGCATCCATCACCGCCATATGGCCTGTCCCTGCCTGGTCATGACCTATGCATCATGCCCTGGGAAATACCTCCTCCTACTGACCTCCGGAACACCCTGCGACATTCACCTGGACCCCGACACGGACTGCCATTTCTTCACCGCTGGCCAATCACACACCAATCCTGCTGCGGACTGCACTCTTCCTCTTCCCAATCACTGTGCACTCCCCAAAGGACTCTGGTTGGCCCACCACTGGGCCTCCATGTGATGTGGGCTTGGATGGCCACGTACAGCTCCAGCTCCGTCAATCACCTGAATGTGAATAAAACATTCAAAATCACACAGATGTGTCATCACTATGTTCACTCACGTATGGAAGTATGGCTGGATGTGGGGACGATGATTGCACATGAAGGTACATCCTGGTAACTGACATGTATGCGCATGTGTATCCCTGAGACACATGGCCAATTGGATGACTGTGAAGGTGAGTACTAGCTGTGTCCCCATTGCACATCAACAGCAATCTCACAACACCCCAACGTAGGCACACGTCCATGTGTTGGATAGGGCTGTGTGTAGGAGTGACCAAAACGGTGGCAGGCCAGGAGTGGTATCCCACACCACGTGTGACAGCAGAACTTCACGTCACATACCCACTTACACACATCTGTGTGGACACATTCTGTTGTGATGTATGACATTGCTCCACATGGTCAGAGGTTGGACACCATACACACATAGCTGGAGTCATGTGAGCGCACGTCGTCCAGCACCTATCCAAAAACAATGTCTGGCTCACAGCGGTGGAGCTTGCCAAAGGAACACACCCCCATTGCACATGCGTCAGTCAGTTCCTCCCTCTCTTGGGACGATGCTCATTGTGGCACACGAGTGGACAATCTAAACAACACACCTCACAGTTAGACACCAGTGGAGTGGCATAGGCTTTATTGGCATGTGCGTGTCAGTACGGACGAGGCAACGGCCACAACAGGCAGGGACATGCTTAAGGCACTTACACGCAGCATGGGTACATGTCTAGGTACAGATAATGTTGGGGCTGAAATGGACAACATTCATCACGGATGGCAACGCTCACAGCCCACCTTGCCTTGCTTGATGAGTCATGTGTTGTTTGGCGTCTGCCCATTGCCCCGTGTGAGGGGGCACGACTCACTGCACGTGGGGTCTGCATGGTGCACTGCCTCCGGGGTGCGCCGATTGTCTGCTCTGCCGACAGTGATCAGGTGTGAGGGTCCGACAGGTCCACATGTTGTGCTACATTGCCATGTGTGTGCTCTCACCCAGCAGTGTGTCCAAATTGGCAACGTTGCCAGACGACACTGTGTTGCTCCGACCATGGACCTGCATCACCTTGCACAGGTGTGTGTACACACGCGTTATTCCACGCACATGCATCCAGAGCCCGACCGAAGGCAGACGTGTCCTCTGTTGTGGTGGGATATGTAAGCAATCCCCACGATGCAACAAGTTGTTGGGCCATGTGCTGTGGCTGGCAATCGGATGTGGCTGCAGGAACGTAGTTACTCATCCATGAATGCCCGTGCAGCTTCATGTGCAATGTGTTCCAATAGTACGTCGTTGTCGTGTTCAAGGAACACCAGGGTGAGCCAATCCATTAGGTGGTCCGGGCAGGTGTGCTCAGCCCACGCCGTCTCACCGATCCGCAACACAACCCAATAGGGGAGCGCCTCGATGTGGTCACTGCACACGAGAAATTGTGCAATCTCCCATGCACAACTACCAATACATACGCAGTATGTCAAGGCATCCCATGCACGGCTGTCTCGGTTACACTCCTGTTCGTGATCCAACAGGGGGCGCAGACACAAATCATAGTCCAGTTCATCAACAGTTGTGTTGGATAGGCAGACATCCATAGGACACTCGAATGTGCATGTTCGGCAGTGGACCCAGGGCTGGACGCAGGTGACTTGGGCAATGCGGAAGCTGAGCCTGTAACTGATCCGCAGCACTGCCAGTGGCAGTGCGCCCAGTAAATGCAGCATACGTATACGGTACTGTTCCACGTGACGGCGGTTGTGCATGTGCCCGGTATGGCCTGCCATTGCGTTGGTGCGTCTCGTGAACAGGCACTCTTCTGGACTGCGGCAGTTGTGTGGAGGATATGCCACAGCTCTGAGCAATGATTCGAATGTGTGTGCAATGTTGTGGGTAATGGGTTGCTGTTTCCGTGAGTGTCAAGGGCATCCCATGCGGGGGTACCACAGGCAGGGGCTTCTGTGTGTGGGCTGTGGCTGAGTCGGATGGTTCATTTGCGGAATGCGTGGTGTGGGAGACGTCCCCATCTGCCATTGCATCTCTATCAGGGTGTTCCAGGCGCGTTCTGGACCAAGGTCAGAGGTGCAGGTGTCCTCCTGCCTTCTGCATTGGGACAATGGTGCTTTCATCCCTGATGTTTGTCTGACTACTACTTGCGTTTTAGGAATGTGATGTGGCTTTGGCGCTGAGATTGGGACACGGCCTTGGGCTCATGGTGTACGGATGGCGATGCACACACACATGTTGGCATGTTGGCATGTGGCAAGCCTTGCGCTGCTTGTGCTACTCTCTCCCTCGCTCTCTCCCTCTCTTTCCTTTGTTGGGCGCATGGCACACCTTCTTCTCTTGGATTTGGTCTTCCAGGCTGTGTGCTAGGGATTGTCCAGTGGGGAGCAGCTAGGACTCATCCTGAGGGTTGTTTCTGCTTTTGTTTGTATGGTGTTTTGTGTTGGTGATTGCATTGCTGTATGACTGATTCTCCATTTTCTGGCCACGCATGTATGTTTATTTTCCGGCTTGTGCGACATCAGGCAAAATGTTTGTTTTGGGATTCGTGGTGTTGGTGTGCAATTTCTTTGTCCGGGGTTGGGGGTGGTCCCGGGGGGGTGTTCCGGGTGTGGGTTGGGGTCCTGGGGTGGTGGCGGTGGGTGTTGTGGCCCTCTTGGGTGTCCGGGCCCCATGATGAGTGGCTCCATGGCATCTGTTGTCCTTAGGATGTGGCCCTGGGCTGTGCTCCCTTTTGTTGTGCTGGCTGCCGTCCGACTTTACACCAGGTCAGAGCAGGTGTAGATTTCCTGGTGCTAACGCGCCTTATCGCCTGTTTTGTGGCTGGTCGTTGTGAATGTTGAGGTGTGCTGTTGTCTCGACTTTTGTCACAGGAACGCCTACTCTGCATCTCATTAGAGATATTTGCGGGGGTCCTCTGTGGCGATATTTTTTGCGGCTGCTATCGCAGGTAAACTGGTGCTGTGGGCTGTTAACACCGGCTTGTGAATGGGGGGGTAAATTTATCACGACTTTGGCTGAGATAAAGTGCCGTTAATTCGGCGATAGCTCCTTGTGAATATGCCCCTAAGTTGGGTATTAGCATGCATCTGTCCATAGTACCATGATACTTTGAATGTGTACTTTACAAATATTCCTGCTAAGGCCATGACAAGCCAATTGTAGTGCTAATTGCCATTTTCATGTTAGTTATTTAATTTTGAGTTTGAAAGTCGGAATGGGAAATTCTTGGCAAATCGTGTATGAAGTCACTCCTTTTGCGGTGCGTAAACTGAAATTTTGTTCTATTTACTCCCATCCCCACTGATCAATATGTGCATGGTTTTACCTGATGAAAATCGGAAGGGCAAACATCTGTGGGAGGCGCAATTTGCACTTGATTTGTCACCACATTTTGGATGCAAACAAGAATTTGTATCATAAATGAATTATTGGCCTCAGGGCCTTGGTGTTTGAAGGACTGGCAGAAACATTCCAATGTCCTTAATGTACACCTTCCCTGATCAACATATACACCTTCCCTGATCAAGCAAGAATGTCTTTTTAGGTCGGGTGTTAGCCAAGACCTTTTGTTTTTATTACAACGATATATGAGGTACATACAGGAGCTCTCTTTATCCATTGAACTGTTGGTAGTGTCATTCACCCACCACACCATACAGCATGAGACACAGGGTAAGCCCACTTTAGCCATTGGCTTACCTGAATTGAGTGACGTCATTATGCTTTTGCACAATGTGCACATTTTGACAGTAAGTAATCCCCTTCCATTGCCATGGACTAATGATGTAATATGTGCTTTTACATTAAAACATAATTTGCCACTTAGACTTTGGTTGGTTTACAAAGGCGAAAGCCCGGCAGCTTCCTGAAGAACTACTTACATGTGTCACGGCCTTCATTCAAAAACACTCACAAACAAAAAAAGAGTTTTTAAAGCCAAAGGATCAGCAACCAACACTTATTGGCTTTGCCAAAGCTTGTTACGTTTTGTCATTGAACTGTGTTGAAATGTGGTACAAGGGATAAATTCCATCCTAGTGTGAGTTCTGTACTTGGATCGCCTCTGGGATATTTCTGTTTCCACCATTCTCCAGGGTAAATGTCAGCAGCTATGAATGACCTCTGGGCCTGTTTGAGGACCACAAGGGTTTATTGATATTTACCAAGACATGCATGTCAGATGACATGTAAAGGATACTCCCTGTGCAGTCAAATTCTTGACCGGATTTAATGATGATAAAATATGCGATAACCCTCATTCTTCAGGGAGTAGCTATGAATTACACTCGGCGAAAGCGCGTTCCTCATTGTGTTGAGCGATAACGTTGATTCAAGTCAACTAGTTCAGCGATGTGACAGGAACAACATTACGAATCCCCTATAACTATGTCCAAGTGCTTGCGGGTTTACGATGATGCGCGGCTGGAGCCTCGGTCCCAAGTTGGCGGTTTAACACAAAGATTCATTTTACATAAACATGGCGCCAAGTGGATGGTGGATGAGCGGGGTTCACACACATTCTTGGACTGGGGTAATGGGCCCGCGCTTCGAAGTATGCTTCCAGCACGGTCCTCTTTGGCAGGGATAATATTTGTTCAACCTAAGGGAGTAAGCAAGAACAACTTATTATATCAGGAACAGACGGCTTTCCTCAGCTTTCATTTCTTCAGTTTCTCGCCGTGACACTGCTGTTGTGCACGTGGAAGCTTGTACGTAGAAAGAGAGTTGTCGTGCGCAATGGCAAGAGCTTCTCCTGCCAGTGAATGTTTTACTATACTGTTAGTTATATAATAATATATTCTGTTTTTAATCAGGATTTGCAGAGCTCATTTCTACCATCTGTTTGACCTCACAAGCACAACTCTTTCAAAAACTGTGCTCCCAACCACATTGTTGTGAGGTTTGTCATTACCAGTCAAGCTGGATTCAGTATGGCTGATGCTCAAAGGTATTTGCAGATATTTGTTAGATTTACACACACACACACACACACACACACACAGCCTTCTTTCCTACTAGTAAAGTACTTTTCAAATGCAGAAAAGTTGGTATTGAATTTGTAAATTGATAAAAAAGTTGTGGAGAGTGGCCGCAGGAGTGCAGGATTGCCCGGTGAGTGGGTGAAGGCTCACAAACTTAAACGCTTGTGGTTATTCACAAACTCGTCCCTAACTCTTTTCCACCCTGGATAAGGTTGGAAATTGTCTGCTCTCAAGAGCAGAAATAAAGCCCTTTCTGTAGTGGGAAAGACAATGGGACGGGAGCCCTTCTAAAATTGGTGAGGGTGTATGGAAAGAGATTTCTTACAGGGCAAATGTATTTCCTACGTGGAGTCAAAATACAAAAAATTAGGGAGAGGATTTTCACTCACACAGCCAATATTCTCATGCAAAAATATACGTCTGTATATTTTTTCATCATAAAATGGAATCCATGAAATGTTTCCCAGGAGTATGTCTGGAAACATGCGACTGTCAGAGGTTTCCAGAGGTGACCTGGAAAACATTTATATATTCCAAAAAGTCTACAAGCACTCGAGGTCAGAAATTTTCAGGTGCAGATTTCTGACATCTTTAGTGAACCAGGCCCATGTAATTCTCAATGGAGGATTGGATTGTTTCTTTTATTGTTTATAGACAATGGGGTACGTGCATGTACGCATGTGCTGCAGCCTTTGTCCTTTGATTCGCATCATGATGTTTAATGGTGGTCCATTGAATGGCCTGAACAATTAGTGCTGTTGAACCGCATCATTTGCCCGCAGTCGCTCTATAGAGTAAGGCCAACATCTCTATGCCATACGCTCTATTGTGTAAGACCAAAATTTCTATGCCATACATGCAATAGGAGGCTCAACGGGAATTTAAAGCAAGAGTATGAAAGTGAGGTGTACAAAATGATAATTCCTTGAGTCTATCAGTGAGTACTAACTTCACAACAGCTTCCTTTTCTACTTCCTGGCTGATAGATAATGGTTGGAACATATCTTCTTGAGTGGTGTGGTGGAAAGAGTGTACCTATTTTTCCTGCTCATACTCACCGCTTTAATCATGCCTATATCCCATAGCCCACCACACACATACTACCCTGGTTGAAGTACATATACCCATAGGGTGAAGGCCATAAGAAAAAGACAAGGAGCTGCATGTGACGCGGGGAGCTCCATTGGTATCCTGTGAGGTTCTTCCCAGGGTTTTTTTGTGGTACAGAATTACTTATGGGCATACCAGTTTTTTGTAATAAAGACCAAATAGAGTTTGGTGGGCAGGCACTCTGTCACAAACATGACTAATATTCTGTCAACCTTATTAGAAGTCCCATAGAATATAATGCACTTGTAATAAGGCGGACGAGATAGCCGTCACACATGATAGAGTAGACCGGTCTGCCAAACTGTAAATCAGGCATTTGTCTTTTAATAGTTTGACCGCTGTTGGACATTGGAAGCAGCTATCTTGGATGAGCCTTTAACGTGTTTGCTATTATCCAAGAACTTGATAGAATCCTGGGAAAAGTTTGTTTCATTTGATCTGAAAGGAGGACATATTTCTGAGAAACCGAGCTTTGGGACTACTTCTGATTTGTAAATAATTAAGGTAGGTTATGAAAACAATGGGCCTGTAGCCTGTTTCACCACTTAGAACCAAGGTCAACTCTTTGTGCCTCCGAAATGCCAGAATGATGTTCAGTTAGTGATGTCAGCAGAACCACACCACGGTCACCCTGCTCTCAATTAAGTATCAAAATTGTAATGTTGACTGAAACTGAAGGTGTTTACTTCTCATCAGCTGTGCATCGTGGGTTGTATACCCCCTCCTTCCACTGCAGGCTACATTGAGGGCTGTACAATTACAATGATGATGGAAGTACACACCAACTTTCACAGACAAACACCTAAATTCAGCGCTCAATAAGTAGTCCATATACCAAGATGTACGTCAATAAGTAGTGCATATCCCAGAAAATTCCTCTATACATGCAAATTTATTCTCTTAAAGAAAACAGTTTTTTGAAAGACAATTAAACAATTTAAAATGCAAGTCTATCAATGTACAAGAGTGATAGATAGCATGTAAAAAAACAGTTTCTAGTTTATCCTGTGCTTCATTCCCTTAGGAATTTCTTCAAGGCGATGGAAGTCTCTAGGGGCCATATGTAGGTAATTTCTATTTACCGATTCCTAAATACCGAATTTTACCGATTCGGTATTTAAGAATCGGTAAATAGAATGTAGGTAAACATTCGGTAAATTTTACCGATTCGGTAATATTCGTTATTACCGATTCGGTATTTACCGAATCGGTAATAAGGAATACCTTCCCATTCATTCCTATGGGCCTGGAGGCCCATAGGAATGAATGGGAAGCCATTCACTATTACCGATTCGGTAAATACCGAATCGGTAATAGGAGGAGCATATTCAAGGGTGGCAGGGTGTCAAATTGACACCCTGTTGCACCCTGAATCGTGCATGTGTGCACATGTGGCGCACATACATGCCCTAAGGGCATGTATGTCTGCCACATGGCACTTTTAAAAAAGCACAAAATTGCTTTTTAAAAGGTATTTGGTATTTACCACCAACTTGTAGTTGGTGGTAAATAACTGAATCCTTAAACCAAAAATGCACTCACTTGAGTGCTCCCTACATAGGATTTAAGGAATCGGTAATTTACCGATTCCTTAAAATAACGAATCGGTAAATTACCGACTCCTTAAATCCGGCCTCCTACATCGCAAAGGGCTAAATACCGGTCGGTAATGGGAAATTTACCGATTTTCGGCCGTTACCGACCGGTATTAGCCCACCTACATATGGCCCTAAGTCTGTAAATCTTTAAGAATTATTTAAGAGTATGGTGTTGAATTTTGTACCGGAGTAAGGGTTACCATGATAGTGGTTGTGAGAGTTAGCTGTAGTCGTGAGTATTCTGTTATTATATGGATTTGTAGGCATTAGGGTCACCATTTATTCATGGGTGCCACTGTTATAACCAAATTCTGTAACGGTGGAGGCTGGGAACAACGGTAGCCTTTCTGTTCCAGGATTCGTTTATATAATAGGGGTTGTGTGACCAGTCCCTGAGTTTTGTGACCGAGCTGCAGATGAGGTTCTATAAAGCACATACTGAATCACTGAGTGAACCTCTTGGGAACCTTGACAGGTAGGCAAAACTGACAATTCAGCAGAGCAAGACTAGCACTTGGGAATTTGATGTGGATATTCCACCATGCAAGGCGTCTCACATTAGGACCTTTTAGGAAAACAGATGCATTTGCAAAAACTGATGACCATAGGTGAAATTACAGTAAAAAATATTCCAATAAATATGCAACAGGTCCTTGTCACACTGGATATTAGACTAAGTACCAACTTACTTATCTTTAGAAAATCTTTTAAAACCTGGTTATTCACACAAGCATACGCATGATCTGTTCCGGGCTGGCTATCCTCTAGTTGTTTTCAGCGCCAAGAAGCCAACTGGTGTACGAGCGCTCTATAAAACACTGATAACAATAACAATAACAACTGACACTCAGTAAAATAGGGAGCTTGAACATTGGAATGTTGGTGCAGAGGACCTATACCTCTAGTAATAGCGGACTAAGAGCCACTTTACGGGTGGCATCATTTCACCCATAGTGATAACTCCAGGTGAAATTCCACTACTCACAATTCCAAGTGTCTCCAGGCCTGGAATTATTGAGACAGCGAATTATTCAACAGATAAATCTGAGCAAGGAGATACTGAACTCTTTTCCGGGCTACAGGGGCAGGGGCTACCGGCATTAGCAGAGCCCGATCCCCACCCGTTCTCATGCAGCAGTACAGGGGATCAGAGAGCTGCTCCGATCCCTCTTCCAAACCCCAACTTGGTCCTCCATTGACACCTTCCACCTGCTGTGAAATGCTGGAAAATGTCAGAAATGTTCTCCTCGGAATCGGGAAAAACTGGACGGAAAACAGTTACTCCACATTCTGGGGAGAGAGGTCATAATCGCTGTAATACTGTGTGAGAGTAATGGCTGGCATCAGACAATCTGGCTCTCCATTTGCTAAACAGGGGTAGCAGTGCCAAATCTGGACACAGTTCATATTCTTAATATGTATTTATGGGTATTTATATAAGATGAACCTGGCTCAGAAGCAAGGGAGCGTTGTTCATTACTTGGGGAAAATGAGAGAAGATGTTATCATGTACATCAAGTGGGGATTACACTAATACAATTTACACACTACATTTTATATTTCTAGGCACAGTGAGCTTAAGCGAGTTACCCAGAATCACACAATGTTGAATCTAACACTGAGGCTGGGATTCAAACTTGAGTCCCCAGGTTCCAAATTTTGCAGCTCTAGCTACTAAGCCACATCTACTATTCTGCACTGAGACTATTCTGTTCATGTGTTTGTTCATTGCTAATCCTTACTCCATGTCCATGTAATCCTGGTCCCTAATACCGTTCACTGAAAAACACCCAATCACCTACAACCTGGACAGAGGCCCTCACCCTCCTGGACCTTCCACGGTGTTTGACAAGGTCTTGCACCCCATCCTTATCCAACACCTGCATGACATCGGATTACATGGTCATGTTCTCTCCTGGATCTTCTCCTTCCTGACTGGCAAGGCTCATTCATTCAGGCTGTCACCCTTCACCCCAGGTGCCTACGACCTCATCTGCAGACTCCTGTTAGGTTCCCATCTGAGCCCAAACCCCTTCAACGCTTACATGATCCCTCCGGTCAGCATCATCCGCTTTCACAACATCAACACTCTCGCCTAAGCCAATGATACGCAACTTATCCTCTCCCTCCTGGAACAAGTTTATGGCTTGCATGACCAAAATCGTTGACTGGATGAAGTCCACTGTCTGAAGTTGAACACCAACATGAACCGTAGTTGTAATCTTCGGGAAAAGCTCCTCACCTTGTGACTCCACTTTGTGGCTCATAGAGCTATGACTGACACCCACCCCTCACGCCAGGGATCTCGGGATCATAATTGACCGCCAACTCAACGCTGTCACTGTCTCATGCTTTTAGGCACGGAAAATGCTAAAGAAGATTTTCAAATGACTCCCAACCAACACCTGGAAAACTGTCACCCATGCCCTAGTCACCAGCAATCCAGACTATGTAAATACCCTCTATGGTGGGATAAAAACAACTCATCATGAGGCTGCAGACCATTCAGAACTTGAAGGCCAGAATCACTCTCAACATGTCATCCCGCACAAACAAGCACAATTCAAATTCCTCGACCACACTTTCAAAACACTACATAACTCTGGCCTAGCACACCTCAACAATCGCATCTGCTTTCAGAAACCCTCCAGACTCCTCCGCTTAGCCGGACTCCTACTTGCACACATCCCACACATTCAGAAAAACATATCCAGGAGTCGAGCCTTCTCCTACATCGCTCCTGAAACATGGAACGGCCTACCCCTACACACCTGACCCACTCCCTCACTTCTTGAATGCCACAAGAAGCTGAAGACCAGGCTTTTCGAGTAATCACGCTATGCCTTAGGCTTGGTTAGTTTCACACCTGCTCAGCACCAGGATACCCTCTTGAGTGAGAGTGTACTTTACAGATCTACATAACATATTTGGTCCAGGCACTCTAACTGAATGGCTAATACAGAAATAAAAAAAATCTAAGGGATGCCATTCCCAAGACGCCTCTCTGTAATACATCAATTTGATGACGCTCTCTCAAAGAAAAATACTGGCCACTAGTTCATGTTGGGAGATTTTGGCAAGCCAGAAGTTGGCACTTTAAAACCCATCTTTATTGTTCTTTAACTTTGCAATACAGCATCTGTTTGCTCTATGTATTTAGGAAATGTTTAGACTGTTCTAAAATACTTTAAAAGACATATTCTGTTGCATCTGCTTTGTTAAGTTTTTAAATGTCCAATTATCTGATTTTGACGATTTCTTCTAGTTTTTACTTGCCTTGATGCAAAAATGCCGGCTATGCCAGTAAAATACTGGTCAGGTGGCAACCCTATTTCCTTGCCCAAGACAACTTTGACTCTGCAATACATAGGCATGTTTAGCCTGTAATACTGGTTAACTTTCTGGGGTGAGGGCCCAGATGACTATTAATATTCCATCTACTGCCTAACCCGTGTACCCAATAGGAAAAATTCCATTAGAAGCCTATGTGGCCAGAGGTTTCCTCAGACTTATTAATACAGGGAAGGACATCGCAGGTTCATCCTTTAATCTACGGGCTGACGTCACATGGGTTCTTTCACGCATCACACGTACACTCATGAATGGAACTCGAAAACGCTGCTTTTCGAACTGTGAAGGAGAGAAACGATCGTTTCTTTTAAATTCAAGGAACTACTGAGAGCGTCTCAAGCACATTTCCTTTTGCCACACACCTTTGAACGGGCCTCAGAAACAGATGTTTACAAAAAGATCGGGCCTATCTGAGATTTACAGGAATGCACAAAGTATTTCCTGTTGCTGAGATAACAAACAAATGTACCTGGAGGAAGGCTGACTGTACAAAACAAAGGACGCGGCCAGCTAGCCCGCCACTCGGTGGCACGAGGCCTCTCAATGTGCCCTCGCCGGGCTTGAATTGCAAAGCATCGACAGCACTAACAGCTTGAACTCTTGAAAGTAGAGCTCAAGGATGTTTCCTGTTTGTATCCTGTTTGAAGTCAATGCACCATCAGTTGCAATTCCTGCCAAAAGCAGAACAGAGATAGGAATTTCTGCAGGAAACAGAAATAAGCGCTCTGTAAGAGAAGGGCACGGCCTGCTCCCTCGCGGTGCCCGGAAGTGGATGACTCTGGCCTGCTCCCTCGCGGTGCCCGGAAGTGGATGACTGACTTCCTTTCAAAAATAGCGGTCATTTTAATGCAACTGCCTTTCATGGATCTGTAAGAGGCCGCGAAAATCGTGACTCTGTACACATGGGTTAAAGGAAGAAATGATTCAGTATAACTGGAACTAATTAGCACAATTCTCAATATATTTTGTGAAATTACGCGCGTGTGTATTTATTGTCAACTGCAGGGCAAACTTCCATTTCGATTTCCCAGTTTAAATAATAGTAAGAATTTACTTTCACAATTGAGATTTCTGCACACGGGATTTCTACCACATGGTGCAAAATCTTATTCACAATCAGCAGTGGGAACGGGGGTGTGGAAGGGGCTGTAAAAGTTGGTGAATGTTCACAAATCCATTCTTCCTGAGTGTTCACCAATGTTTTGTTGTTTCGAGTTTCATTTTGGAAGATCGTGCAGATTTACCCATGTGAAACTCAAGAAAAAGTGAGTTTCCAGGGATGAAATCAACATGTGTTAAACACACCCAAAATGAATGTGGATATAGGGGAGGGAGGTTACCCGTGCAATAAAAATGTTTTTCATATGGAGGGAAAAAAGTGTATAGCAGTTTTGAGTGTCAGTGCACGTGTGCATGCTATTTCCACATGTGGAATTTTAAACCTGATATAAACCCTCATGAGAAAATTCTTGAATATTTGAATACTCCTGAATCGTTATGTCATGTGAATTCAGATGGTTTAAGGGGCATATTATCAAGCCCCAGCGATAATTATCGCTTAGCACGCTTTTAAATATCGCCAGCTATTGCTGGAATATATCGCCAAGCTAGCGCTGTATTATCAACGCTTAGCGCTATGGCGATAAATATTCCAGCGATAGCGGGGTTTTCCATGGAACATCGCTGGTTTTCCAGTGATGTTCCAAGGAAAACAGCGATAAGCTTGATGATAGGCCCTGTGGCCTTAGCCCCACAATCCACCTCCCATGTTAGGTATGCCTTAGTCAGGAATTTAACAGACGTTAAATTCCTGAGTTAAGGCAGAGTTAGCGCGATTTAAATTATCGCTACGCCTCGTTGTTAATATCGCGAAGCTGCCTTCGCGATATTTTCCCACGTTGTTTTCACAACCACGCCTACTTTGCATCTCATTATCGAGGCGAGGCGTGTGGAAAACAGGAGCTAAGTCAAGGAAACACGCGCTAGCGTGTCCTTGTAAATAATGCGATATAATTATCGCCGCTTTGCGCCCGAAAAACGGACACTAAAGCGGCGATAATTGTATCGCCGGCCCTTGGTAATATGCCCCCAAGTCTTTTTGGCAATCCTCCATCAAAGTTCTTGACACCGGTGTGTAAATACTCCTCCAGATCTTTCAACCTTCTACTGAACTTCCATAAGGGTCATTAAAACCTCCAGGTCCCACCACCTCTATTTTACAAATGCTCTCACACACCGCACTCTATCAAAAGCTGGGGCCAAATTTACTGCGTTGCATTGCATGGTAATTCAGGAAGGATGAGTGCTGCAGGTTTAGTTGGAGTCTTATTTACATCATCAGGTTTGTATATTTTGGTCTCTGATCACATCATGGTTCATTGACCTTGAAAGCTGTGATTGATAGCTTATTTAATGTTTTGCCGTTTTCTTTCTCAGGTGGTAGAACCGAACACTATGGGCAAGGATGTGCGATGCTAAAGTATTGGAGCGCCTGTGTGGGTCTTCCTTTGCTTTGGGATGAGTAGAATCATGCTGTAGCTTGTCTTGGTAGTTGAGTTTTGCCTCCTGATGGAAAATCTACAGGATCCGAGGGTGACTTAGTAAAGATTTGCACTGGCGCTAAGTAGCGCAAAATGGCACAAATTCTCGCGACAGATTTAACTTTCCAGTGCAAAAGGTATTTTGAGCTGGAAATGTACCCTTTTCTCAGGGCAAATGGTGCTTTGCACTGCTTTGCGTCAAGGAGGCATTAGTAGGGTAGAACTTGGGCAGATCAGCACTGCACAAACAGCCACAATGTTTGACACAAAGCTCTGTCTATTAAGGTACACAGACCTGGTTTTGCATTAAAAAATAATGCCTCCTTGAAGTACACATTAAAAAGGAGAAATTCTTTAATTTCTTCAAACAACCCATCAACAGGCCAAGCCGTGCTGGAACTTTTTGCCCATTCCCATTGCGGTGCCTGTTTTCAAGTCACCGCCATGGGAACAGCCAAAGGACCGCCGACAGTACTACGAGTTGTACATTTTCAACTCATAATACGGTTGGCAGTCCTTATGCGGCTTTGGCGCAGTGGAGGCAGCATTGTGCCAGCACTGCTGCGCCAAAGTCGTAATCAGGCCCTTAGTTGTCCAGCGCATGGAACAACAGCAGCAGACCATTTTTAGATCTCGCCTGACTGAGCTCTTGCGCTGTGGCCTATGAAGATCTTTTGTCACTCCCAAAAATCTAAAAAGGGTTTTGGGCCCCTCGATTACTTACCATTAGTTGGCTTCAGTATCACTCCTATTTTCTTGCTTTTCATTGGTGAGTGCATGTGAGCGGATGGCGGCTTAGTTTGTATTTGTATGTTTGTCTCTTCCCTGGAGTATAGATCAAGTACTGATTGATTTCTTCTTTCATGTTCTTCCACGCTGCTTGGACTGAGATTGTGGTATTTTTTTTGTTTCTTGTAAAACACCGTAATTGCGAGTTGGTGAGAACATTGTAGGTGCAAATTACTTTATATTGCAAAACTATTTTTGCAAAGCGTGCAGACAAGTAATACACCACTTTATGATATAAAGTAATTTTCATACTACAATGTTGTCTCTGAGCTGTAATCGTGGACACGTAAACCTTTTGAAAACACTGCATGTTTGATGATGAATAAAACATCCTCTAAATGATAAAACAAGTAACCTACAAACATACCGTTTTTCCACCTGTAGCTTTTACTGATTATGAAGATATAAACATACTCACTTCCTTTAATACTGTTGACAGACAGTATGTGTTTTTAAGAATTTTTGCTGCTTTGTTACATCAACTTATTTTTGGTTATCTGTTTTAAAATTTAGAAGATATTTAATTCAACATCAAACATGCAATGTTTTCAAAAGGTTTATGTTTCGTCTTCCTTAACCTCCCTTTACCTCTATCCACCACTAAACCCTAAAATCACCCTTCCCTC
The DNA here is from genome assembly GCA_963921515.1 of Calotriton arnoldi. Lineage (NCBI taxonomy): Eukaryota > Metazoa > Chordata > Amphibia > Caudata > Salamandridae > Calotriton > Calotriton arnoldi. The sequence goes on from CAWUFW010011099.1 coordinate 571,537, forward strand.
CTTTCACCTCTAACCATCCCTAAACCCTGAAATCACCTTTACCTTCCTTTACCATAACCCATCCATGATCCCTAAAATCACTCTTACTACCCTTTACCTCTACCCACCACTAAATCACCCTTACCACCCTTTAGCTCTACTCACGCCTGAACCCTATATTCACCCTTACCTCCCTTTACCTCTACCCGTGCCTGAACCATAAAATAGCCTTTCCCTCACCTTCCTATATCCAACCCTGAACCCTAAATTCAACCTTACCTCCCTTTATCTCTACGCACTCTGGACCCTAAATTCGCAATTACCTCTCTTTACCTTTACCCAACCTGAACCCTACATTTACCCTTACCTCCCTTTACCTCTAACCATCCCTAAACCCTAAAATCACCTTTACCTTCCTTTACTTCAACCCACCCCTAAACCCTAAAACCACTCTTACCCACTTTACCTCTACCCATCCATGAACCCCTAAAATCATACTCACCTCCCTTTACCTCTACCCACCCTGGAACCCTAAAACCACCCTTAACTCTCTTTACCTCTACTCAGCCCGAACCCATTTTACTTCTCCCCATCCCTAAACCGTAAAATCACCCTCACTTTGCTTTACCTCTATCCTCCCTTTACCTCTACCCACCCTGGAACCCTAAAATCACCCTTAACTCTCTTTACCTCTACTCAGCCCGAACCCATTTTACTTCTCCCCATCCCTAAACCGTAAAATCACCCTCACTTTGCTTTACCTCTATCCACCCCTTAGTTGTCTTCATCGTCACTCTCATTGCCTTGCTTCTGTTTGTTCAGCAAGTGCCAGTTTCAATGCCTCTTTGTGTGTTTGTCCCTATTCTGGAGCATGGCCCAAGCACTGCTTCGAAGATAAAATGATTAAACAAGTGTGTATTATTCTTGAATGTCTTTTATGTATGTGTGAGTTTCAGACATTGCAGTCATACCATGATCCTTCTCGCTTTAGACAATACCGCTTTAAGTAGATTGCAGCCCTCATACCAGTTTATCGAAGGTATTTATCATTTATTTGTGTTATTATTGCTTCATTTGTGTTTTGTCCAGCACCTTCAGCCTTTGCTCACATTTCCTATCTCCATTACAGAAAGATTGATACATAAATGTGCATTTTAATTTCTTGTTGGTTTTCGTTTGCTGACAAGGTGTTACTGTCATTTATTCCCGAAAATGTTTTTTTCTGTGAAGGCAAAAAATAATCCCTTACTAACGAATCACTGAAACGTCATAGCACATTTTTTCCTGACTTTCAGCCATGCTGCGCAGCAGCCGTGCTGCTGCACATGGCTTAAAGACATTGCCAAAGGATGGAACAATGAAAAAATGCATAGATCTTACAATGAAATACCTCAACAAAGCAGAGAAATATCTTACCTTAGACAGATTTTTCAGCCTCAGACAAAAGAGCTGAAGCAAACTCAACCTATAAATTCAAGACCCATACACCAATTACATATAATGATAATTAAGCCTTAAAATGTAACTATAGATCAAGAAATGCTTCCATGTCAGTCATACAATAGCAGTTACTGCTTCAAGAAAGTAGCCTCCATGATCAAGCAAATGAAAGAATATCATCGGCAATAAGTATGTAATATTTTGTTACTTTATCCTATGTAATGTTATATTATGTTGTTTATTTGTAAACACGCATTTGCATTAGACTCTTGGCACTATAGAATCAAACTTCACAACTTTGACTTAAGACATAAGACACAAAGGAGGTATATTTAAACAATTACTGATTAAACAGCAATGCTTTCAGCAATTTCCTAAAACAGCTAAGGCTAGGTTCAAAACACAAAGGCATAGAATTCCAAATACTGGACACAGCAATAGAATCACTTGACTGGTATACGAAGAGAATCTAGACTTAGGTATCCATAGGAGGAACTGGTTTGCAGAGTGAAAACTTCTAGTGGGTCTATACCTTGAAAATTCAGAGGCAAGCATGACAGGAGAACTCTAGTAAATGACGTCATGAGCAAAGGTCATACATTTGAAATGACTCTTCTTCGGATGGGTAACCAATGACCTCAAAACTGGGGTCATGTGATCACGCTTGGGACATCTTCCAACCAGGCAAGCTGAAGCATCTTGCACTTACAGGAAATGTAGAAACAGCTAGTGAAGCTGGGAAGATCGCATTGCCATTATGCAGTCTGTCCTGTTCTAAGTGTTGAATTGTCAGACGGAGAGTTTTTTTCATAATCCTCAGATGAAAGAAACAAGTGCTGGAAGCCTTGGTGGCTTGAAGTTCGGGGGGAGAAAGGAATCTACAAAAATGCCAGTGCTTCTTATAGGGGTGGTCGGAGCAGGAAGAGGGCCATAATTAAAGTCCAGAAGACATTCTTCCACTGATCTGAATTCGCAGCAGTACCCAAAACATCAGCTTATGAAAGCTTTAGTTTAAAAAAAGTAATGGACACTCACTATCAGATGATGCCTAAGCAGTTATTCATTTTGGTTTAATTATTGCAGGGAGATGGACTTCTTTGAGAACCAGAAATATTGAAGATGATCTGCATATTGTCTGCATACATGTAGAATTGTGGTACCAGCTGATGGAGTAAATTTGCTAGGGTCAAATGCACAGATTGAAAAGGAGAGGAGAGAGAGGCGAGCCTCGTGGAGCACCACACTTCAATGGTCTGTGATTTGAAGACAAAGGCACAAGTGATACTGATCCATCAGGGATGATTGAATCCACTGAAGCAGTAGGATCCCATCTCCTCAAGAGTTCTAGTGATTATAGTGTGGTAGATGGTGTTGAGAGCAGCTGAAATATCTCAAGGTAGCACCACTGCTCACCAATCTACGTAGATCGTCCAATACTGAGAGTACAAATGACTCTCTGCTGTGATTCAGCAAAAAGCCTGCTTGGAAGACATGCAACATACGTTGCTTTTAGAGAAATTATGCAATTGGCACAGTACAAGTTTTTCGAACAAATTGCCTACATACGGAAGCAAAGACTTCGGTTGAAAATTGCAAGGATTTCCTCAAAAAGTGAGGGCCTTTTTTTAGCAAAGGTTTAGTCGCTGCTTGCTTCCAATTGATTGGGACCATGCCCTGGGTAGGAGAACTTAAAATAAGTTAGAAAATATTGTCTTCCAGGTACTGGTCAAGATGCTTCATTAGATTTGCAGGAGATGAGTCATTTGGTGAGTAGAGTGCTGGGTTTGACACATGATGTTTCTGAGCTGTGCAGCATTAATGAGTTAAAATGTGGAGAAGTAGACCAGGGCGAGAGAGGTGGAGAAAGCTCTATCTTGATGTTCTCCTGAGGAAGGACTACCTCAATGCAAATAGCGGCTATGATTTACTGATTTTTGTCGTTAACAAAAAACATAAGACAAATCATTACATAGTTCCCACGAGAACGCTCAGAGCAGGCTGATTGGACTTCCCCCACAATGTGAAAGATCTCTTTAGGCAAATTGAGGGGAGAGTTAATCTGCTGCAAAAAATACAATTTCTTTGCCTCCTGGACGTTTTGCTATAAGGCCATCTGAGTAGCAAAATGATGATTTTTGGAACCCGTTAACATGAACTATTGATTCATACCAGCCTGAAATATTTTATAAATGCACACACAATGTCCAAATGTCAACTTTTAATTTTATTAGAAAAAATATGTTTTCAAGCATACACCTATCACTGTTATAAAATAGATTAGTTACCACTAAACACCAGAATGCGATTTTTGGCACATAAATTGTTCCCAAATGAGCTTGTCATTTTATGAGAATATGCTAATTTCATCTCCAAATAAGAACTTTAAGTTTTGTCTGTTATTGCCATCACGTGCTGTCGTAGCTCATATTACAGCAGTGCCATATTCCTCCCTTCTATGCCGGTCATGCCATGAAGAGGCCCCATAAGGCAGTCATGCCATGATGTGGCAGCTTTGTCATTATGCTAGCCAAACAGTTATGTGAACTTGTGCCCCATAAACTAGGCATGTTGTTTTATCATATGCGAGGCATGTCATGGCATGTCTTTCTCACTAGGGGCCACATGTATCAAATTTGCAAATTGCGATTACCCAACTGCAAGTTTTTGAGAATCGCAATTAGGTAATCACAATATTCAATGTATGAAACTCCAAGAGTTTCATATACTGATTCCCAGTGGGTCGCAAATCGACCTACCTCATTAATATTAATGATGTAGATCGCAATTTGCAACCACCTAGGAATCGCAAAAATCACGGGGATGGTGGCCTACTGGGGTCAGGAGACCACCATGTCCGTGATTGCTTTTAAATAAAGCAATCTTTATTTAAAAATGCAGCTCGCTTTCCTTACAGGAAAATGGGCTGTGTTTAAAAAAGAAAAAATGAAAAGTTTTCTTAAATTTTTTAAAGCAGGCAGTGGTCCATGGGACCACTGCCTGCTCTTAATTTTTTTACTCCCATTCCCAAAGAGGAAGGGGTCCCCAAGGGACTTCCCATTTGCGAATGGGTTACCACCTACTTGAAGTAGGTGGTAAATTGTGAGTGTTTTGAGACCGCATTCATGGTCACAAAACATTCATACATACCATTAGGATTCGCTATTTGGAAGGGACACCCTAAACACGCCCCTTCCAAATACCAAATCGCAAACCCATTTTGCGATTCCATAACCGGTTACCGAATCGCAAAATGGATTTTGATACATGTAAAAAGCCTTTTTTGCATTCGCAAATGCGCCGATTCTGCGAATCGGGCCGTTTGCGAATGCAAAATTGGTTGATACATGTGGCCCTATATGTCCATGAGCCAGTCATATCACTGTGTGTGTATATTGCCCCATTTGCCTGGCATTATATGATCTGCCTGTCTCACCATCATGCTACCGATGTCAGTATATATATTCCATGTCCTGGCATACAAAATGCCTGATCTTTCCATATATAAGTGATACTGTGTTCTCCATATGACACTCATGCCATGATCTGCCCCTGTTCCCATATGCCAACCATGTCAAATGTCTGTTCATCTATATTCTCACCACGCCATGTTATCACTGCGCCTCCATGTTTTCCAGCCGTGGCACAATGTGCCCCTGCCCACCCATGTTCCAGCCATACTATGATGTGCCCCTGTTCTTGCATTGTGCCAGGTAGGCACTGGTGTGCCTCTGTTGGCCATATGTCTACCATACCTTCATGTACCTTTTTCCTATTTGGTAGTCTGGTGGTAATGTTCCCCTGTAATTTAGCTGTCGTAATGTGCGCTGTCCACTTTAGACCTAGGACTAGCTTTTCTGCACAGTTCTGCAATACACAAATATAAAATGACATATCATGATAAAGACAATCAGCAAAATCACGTTAAAAAGTTTTTTTATCTCTCTGTGCACTGAACAGAGAACAACGGTTTGTGTTGCAAGTGGACAGAGCTCACCAATGCAGGGACAAAGTTAAGAGAGCATCAGAAGTGGAAAAATGTATATTCCATTCTAACAATGTTGCAAAGAGTACATTCTACAGAGTAAAACCCTATGTCAGAACCTCTCATACCTTGTTTACCAGCATGAACTGCAAGCCATCCTCATGCTCATAATCTCCAAGCAATGCTATGCCAACATCCTACACCTTGGCGCACCAGCATCCATCATAGGCAAAATACAACTCACCCAAAATGTTGCTACAAGACTTCCTCTCCACGTTCACCCAAGAGAATGCATAACTCCATTCCTGCAATCACTTTGTAATGTTTAAGGCACTCTGAATTGTCAGCAGAGCCTCCCAAGGAAAGGGAATGCTATACCTACAAGATAAATCCAAGTGATGCAAATCACACATCATTGCACTCCAGGCTTGCACCACTTATTATCATACCACCAAACCATAAGAAATCCGTAGAAGGGACTGCTTTCTCAGAACAAGCCACCAAGCTCTGGAACTTACTCTCAGCCAGCTTTAGAAGCGCTCAGGAGAATACACACTTCCGAAGACAGTTGAAAACGTTGCTATTTCCTAGATAACTGCGCCACCTGAATTCTGGCGACAGAGCTCAGAAAACAGTTGCATCCTCAAGCGCAATCCCCAGCATACAGCCCACGAATTGCAAACAACTCAACCAGCAAACTGCTTTCATTATGCAGGTAAGCAAAAAAGGGCTTACCTATGGTTTGCCGTGGCATCATATAGTTATGTATTCCATATACAACCATTATGGTCCACAAAAATACTAAAACCATAATACACAACAGTCAGCAACAAATTGTAACTTATACCTATTAAATTCACATAAGACATAGCTGCTATGAGGGTTGTTCATCACCAGCACTGTACAGCCAAACATCACTAAATGAACGGGCATTGAATAACTGAAGCAATCTGTCACATATTACTAGACAATTCTGGAGGACTTTAACGTAGTCCATTCACTGCAAGTCCCAAATATCTATACAATCCGACCACTTATTTACATCTCACATAGACACTCAGATATGGGATGATAATAAAAAAGTGCATCCTAGCAGATCTCTCCGCTTATCTCTCCCTCCTGTCATGCCAGCTCAGGACCACAAATATATACAAAATCTCAGCCTGGACAACCCAGTGCAGTAACCAGCTAAGCACACTATATCATAAGAAACATCATAAAGGGTCCTGCAGAGCTGTTCAAAGCTACCAGCATGATAAAAACCATAAAACTGCACATCTGTCTCTTACTTTTTATCATCCAACACACTGCTATATGCTATGTCACATAACACGATAACCGCACCTCGGTGGTCATCATGTAGGACATGGAAACACTTCAAACATAGGATCAAAACAAAAACAACATCCTTCCAAATATACAAACTACATGGTGTAGCCTGCTACTCATGTAATGTGAAGTAATGTTGGTTCTGATTAATTCATAATTGGTGTGTTCTTCTTTTCTTTATTGAATTCTTCATTGATTAAGTGTTGGAGTAATTGAATTTATTTCGCCATTGTTTATTATTTATTAAGTGTTAAAGCAATTTTGAACCCGACAGAACCAACATTACTTCACATTCTATACACCCAGGTTCTGAGGGGCACTGGGTTACACCATTATACTTGATGTCTGCTACTCATGTAGGCACAGTGGCGGCCGCCACAAACAAAGGGCGGTGGGATGGGTGTAGGGAAGGCAGAAGGGGGAGCGCGGGAGGGGGAAACGCAGGGGGTGTTAGAATATTAAAAAAAGCAATAACTTACCGTAATTTGCCGGTTGCCTCAAGCATTGCGCTTCCTCTCTTCTCTTCCTCGTCCCAGCAGACACTGGTACCAGGACATCACAGACTCCCATTCAATCCCCAAGCTGCACTCCTGCTAGGAGAGCAGCATGGGGATTGGCCTGAGCGGGGTTTCTCCAGCCCGGCTGTACAATGCAGCCGGGCTGGAGAAACCTAAGTGCACATGTGTGTTTTGGTCGGCCTGAGACGGCTGGCCAAACACATATGTGCACTTAGGCATTGCAGATAGCACTCCTGCTCCCATCCCCCGCCCCTCCATGCAGAAGCTGGCTTCAAATGAAAAAATAAAACGATGCCAGAACATCATTTTATTTTTCATTTGCTGGCTCTGAGCCAGACAGTGGGGCGACGCTCCTCCGCCATTGCGGAGGAGCCGCGCCTGTGTGGGCAAACGCTTTAGCACCTCACATTGGGGTAGTAAGCGCTATATAAATGCTGCAATACACTACTCTACAATATTTACTTATATCATGGTTTAAAAGGATTCATTTGTGTCCTCTCCTGTTATGAAAGAACAAGCAAAGTTTAGTGTACGATTTACTATGCTTTAGTGTCTGTGCTTGTGAGGCGCTAAGTGGCATTTGTGGAATTTAAAGCTGCACAAACGGCAGTGTCAATCAACTTTCAGAAGTAAAAGTTTTTTTGCACAAACAGGTGATGCAAACAGAGAACTGAATGGCTTTGTTTAGCACCAAACGCCCAATGATTCATGCAAAAGAGGCGCTACGCGGTAAAAATAATACATAAACAACTTGGATTCTGTGCAAAGTCAGAAAAACTACAATCACACAAAGGCAAGTGACTTGGGATTTGTGAGTAATGCCAACACAAAAAAACAAGAGACAGGTAAAATAGCATGATTTGCCCAAGCGGAATATGCTGATGTGTTTTGTGACGTTCGCACACCGTAAGAATGCAGATTTCTGTGGAAAATTACATTGGTTTAATATTGTTAAATTTTTGCCCAATTTTGGAGCGACCAACGCTTCTCCAACTTCACAGTGTGTCAGCTGCATATAACAAATAAACAAAATTACTCATGAGGATAGAATGTGATAGTAACTGTTGAACATTTAAAAACAGTGCCTTTACCTAATGAAAAAGCTCTGTATTGTTGCTTTAGATTGTTCCCCTGTGAATCATAAACCTTACTTCATGATTGAGCCTTGTGGACGCAGCCTACAGTAGCTTTAAATATTAAAGCTCTCTTGAAATAAGAAGCAGATGTTTTTTGTTATTTTTTTAACTTTCTTTCCAACACTGAAAATTTGTGAAGTGAAAATGCCTTTTGTGTAAAGCACTTCCACGCTTCTGGCTTGCGCATTGGTTCAATAGACAGATTCTATTACACAGTGCATGATTGGTGCATGTTATGTAGTGCGCTTGTGAATATCTTAGATTAGAAGTGATTGAAGATATTGGGCCAGATGTACTAACGTTTTTGCAGGCACAAATGGGTTTTAGACCCGTTTGCGACCGCAAAAAACGTGTGGCCCATGTACTAATCCTATTTTGCGAGTCGCAAATCAATTTGCGACTCGCAAAATAGGATTAGCGACTCGCTATTAGGAAGGGGCGTTCCAAGGGCGTCCCTTCCTAATAGCAACTCCTGAAGCTATGTATGCCTGTTTTGCGACCGCAATTGCGGTTGCCAAATAGTCGCAGTTTACCACCCTTCACAGAAGGGTGGTAAACCACTCGCAAACGGGAAGGGGTCCCCAGGGGACCCCTTCCCCTTTGTGAGTGGCTCTCAAAATATTTTTTAAGGGCAGGCAGCGGTCCCAGGGACCACTGCCTGCCCTTAGAAAATGAAACTGAAAAGTTTCATTTTTATTTTTTAAATGCATCCCGTTTTCCTTTAAGGAAAACGGGCTGCATTTAAAAAAAACTGCTTTATTTAAAAGCAGTCCCAGACATGGTGGTCTGCTGACCCCAGCAGGCCACCATCCCTCCCTGGGTGTGCCAGCCATTCCCAATGGGGGCGCAAATTGTGACAGCCTCATTAATATGCATGAGGCATGCAATTTGCGACCCCATTGGGAATCGCAAGCAGTGTCTCAGACACTGTTGTGCATCCCAATTTGCGAGTCGCAAATGTGACGCAATTTGCGACTCGCAAATTGGTGGGTCGTACATCTGGCCCATTGTATTTAAGTTCATGTGTTTCGCAAAATCCTCCGGAGTGTGTAGAGATCAATTTAAATGGCTGCACTGCTGAGCCAGTGGATGTGCAACACATGGGCCTGGCATTTTACCCTGTGTGAATATACCTTAAGGCCAATGTGGCCAGGGTTGAGCTCTCTTGTTGTGCACAGCAGAGGCATCATGAAAATGTTCAGAGCTGAAAACAGGCGAGGTTCAGGGAATAGTTACAGAGCACTTGGTGAAAACACCACTGGAGTGATGCATAGGAATGCAGAATGCAAGACTGTCTACTCTAGAACAATAAAAGCCCTTGTCATGATTGGGCTGGCTTTCGCGCAGTGCTTCATTTGTAAAAAAAAACATAAGTGCCAAGGCTCTGATCAGGATGCCACTGCAGCTTCCACCACACTTTGCACTGCTATGATGCCAAGGATAGTAACAACACAACTATTAACCGTCACACTCCTACAAGTGTAACAATTCAGGCTATTTCAGGCCCCCAAAGCCATATGAATGGTTTCGGCGGCAGGTAATAGTCATTTTTAATAAATATAGCATTATTAATGAACTGTGGTTGTGGTCATCTCTAAATTACCTAGACAGCACCACCTTGTGGCAGGCTGTCCCAAGCGCTGGTGCTGATAATAAAGTGCGGTGCCGAGCACCGGAAACCACAGGCTCAAATTAAGCACTGCTTTCGCGATAACTATTGCATCAGACACCATCCGACAATATCGCCTATTACACGTTTTTTCTGATGAAATGGGGCATAACAAGCGGATTTGGTACTTACTGCGGCAAAATCCGCATGTCTCGCGATTTTTCAGAGCTTTTTCTACCTTTAAATTCCAGCAGGTTTGATCTAATGAATTGTAATGGGATGTGGGTGCGTTTTATACCGCATACAGTACGTACCGGATGCAATAAAAACCACAAACACGAATAGTTGTGATATGTGGGGTAGCTGAAATCACCGCTTGTATTAAAGATTGTCAGCCAACTCGCAAAGCAGGCCATAGAAAACACAATGCACACCACCCTGAATGACAATGAAGAAAAGGCGCCACATGCAGATTTAGTGGGAAGGAAACAGAAGGTTTGACCTCGGCTGTCCATTGGACTTAGAAGGAGAGGGGAGGCAGTTGGTTGACACAGAGACCCACCAGGAGGAGGCCACTGGAGTCAGGCCATGAATTTAAATTTGACAGTCAGAGGACATGAGAAGGGACGCGTCCCTGACATGATCTGGAAGCGGAAGCAGCGAGATGTTTACTTCAAGAGAATGATAACAGAAGCCTGGGTGTAGGAGGAGAGGGAGGAACCGGATGTGATGTGGGTCAGTGTGTGATGGTGCAGTGCCCCAGTCACTTGCAATTAGAAAAGTCTTGTTCTCAATAATTTCGGATACAGAAAATTCAGCTTTAGGAGCAAGCCTGCGTTATACAGAATACAGCGAGAGAGACAGAGAGAAAGAGAGAGAGGTAGAGAGAGTGTGCAGACTCCACAATGGTGTATCTCATTTTGAGTAGCCGTATAATCCGTACAATTTATATAAATATTACATTATATAGCCAAATTCACACCTGAAAAGCAGTTGTGGTCTAGAAAGTGACATATATTACACCCTTATCCTTCCATTGTTCTTAAATGAGCAAAGCTATAGGAAAACTTTGTTTGGGTTCAGTAACATAAAATGTTGTTCTTTACAACCTAAGCGGTGGATGCTGCATAATGTGCTAGTTCTCTTTTATTGAATACAGCAAGATGAAGAAAAGACTCAGAATTTGGGGCAAGCGCGTGCTAGAGAGAGAACAGAATCGAGTCCTGCATTGGTATTTAACAAACAATCTTCATCTAGTTTTTTAACTGAGGTAAATTAAGGCCACAGCTCCCAAAATGCATTAATTTGTTAAATTAAAGATGGTGGACCAATAACTGAAAATAGCACATGACCTTGGTTTGTGCACTAATTGCACACACAGGAAGCACTGTGAGCAAAGTGCCACCACACCAAAGTTTGCGGCATAACAGAAGTAGTGTTTGCAGAGGACCACTATGTTACTGTGTCAGGGCCGGGTTGGCCGTAGCATACACCGGGCATTTCCCTGGTGGGCCGCCAGGGTGTGGGCAGTTTTGGACCCCTGGGGGCCAGTTTTGGAACCCTAGGGGCCGGTTTTGCAGCATTGCTGTAACATTGGCCCCCTGTAACAAAAGCAGCTGCAGTGTTTTCCACGTGCACCCCTCTCCCCCTGCTGCTGGTCTGACTCAATTGCCAGGGCTGGTGTGCGTTCCCAGTCTGGCCCTGCATGCGGGGCGTGCTGCGTGCTGCGCACTGTCACTGAGCACCGGGAGTGCAGAAGGCCTCTACGAAGGCTCCTTCTAGCATCAGTCCAGTACCAGGCAGCACATACCAATTGGACAGCCCTCTGCCCACCATCACAGGCAGCAGCAGGATGCTGATAGGTAAATCGCCCAAGCACCGCCCTGCCCTTCTCACAGGATTTTTGATTGTGTCGCTCACTGGCAGTACTTTGAAAAGGTTTCCCATAGTGGCAAATATTCAGCCCTTTTGTCTTTCTGTTTTTTGATCCTGCCTATGCTGAAGCAAAGGGAAAATGCACAGAAGCGGAGAGAGAATGCCTCTCAACAATGCATGGCTTGAACAGAGCTAACACATTTGAAGCTTTATTTAGAGTTTGGTGTGTGGGATACTCCATCAAAAGGTGGTAGATATCCCATCTTGAAAGCCCCAGACTTACTTAGGCCTTCAGAGTAGGGCTGAAACATTTTTGACACTAAAGGGTCATAGGACCATTGTATACTAATCACCCTTAATATCCCCGACCCCTCCGCCAATAAAGGGATACCTTGGAGCAATCGAGGGATTTTTAATCTATAGTTACGCCCCCCTAGTACTTTTCTTTTAAGAGCTCTCAGGAAGATGGTTGAGCCCACCCTGACCTTTAAGGAGTCAGGGTGAACCCGATGATGAAGCATGACACTACTAGAGTGTGTGAGGGTTATTTAAAGAAAAGGAAGTCTTTCATTTCCCGCGCCTAGATACGCGGTGTTTAGTGAGAGCAAGCACTCCCCAGCACGCTACATCTGTGATTTTAGGTGGAATACTTGTGAGTCTTGTATGTATATCTAGGGAGGACGTATCCCCCCTTTCCCTTCCGAAAGGCGAAAGGACCTCTGCACCCTTCGGATCTGGGTAGGGGTCTACCGCCCCTCTCAGCTCCTAGTGTGTAACAGATAACCCATCTGCTGTATTCCAAATTTCATGAGGTATAACGCACTTACAGTGCAGTGAATGGGACAACCACCATATTTGTGACGGAGTACCCATCCACAAAAATATAAAAAAGACCCACGGCATTTAAGAAAGGGCCATTGAATCGGTAGAGAATATTGTAATACAGCTCCAGGACTCTAAAATTGGTGTCTTGGAGACCTGAAATCAAAATGTTATGCTACTGAAGATGCTAATTAGGGTTGTATCTCATGCTATTGAGGTCGACAATATCGACCTACAAAAATATTGCCTACCTCTACATCCCAGGCTAAGTATATAATTAGTATTCTTAACTCCAAATCTATTTACATAGACTTAGCATGTGCTATAGAGATTAGGGTGATGTCATATTTTATCATGCAATATACTGTTTGTGATATAGTGACTCTACCCTGATGAGATGCCCAATAAACAAGGGTAGCCTGGTGCTCTTCCTAATCAAAGGGCACGAAAAGCACGAGGTGAAAATGGAGAACTGTTCCAGTGGTTTCTCGTCTAAAATGTTCAAAATGTTTGTGATGAAGAAGAGAGCCTTCAAAGTGATATCTGGTGCTATTTAAAACAAATTCCTCAGATCTGTAAAAATCACCCGTTGTGGGTTTATTGGTATTCTTACACATCACATGTGATTGATTTCGAGGTTGCAGGGAAAAGCTTTGTAGAGTCCTGACCATTCATAACAGCAATGATGCAATTACACTTTATGGTTCGTGGACAAGTTTCTGGAGGCAGCTCTTAAAGTTGTGATTCAGACAGTTGTTCCTTGAAAACAAACAGTATTGCGGATGCAAATATACCCTTGTCCGTAAATATTTCAGACTTGGTGTTCGATCCCTTTAGTGAAGAGCGTGAAGAGATTCAAGGTAGCAGTTTATTTTACAAATTGTCTCTTAACATGAGTTACAATTTATTTAATAAGTTGTCCAAAAACAATATATTTTTTATATATGTTTTAGGTGAGTGTGTTTTTAACCAAACAAAGTTGCCTTCAGCAATTTAGAAAATTTGACCTGCCCATTACTATAATACTTTGGGTGAGGTTAAAATTACCACTTACTTAGTAGCCAGACTAAAAGACTGACAATGGGGACTTGGGGGGCAGCCGACCTTAGGGAGGTCTGCCCCCCGGGGTGTTTGGGAAAGGTGGTGCAGTCCAGCGACCGCTCCGGGGTTTGTTGGGCTACTTCGTAGCCCACGGTATATATAGCCCCAATTTTAGGGCAACAGCCTCCATTTTGTCTTGGTGACATGGTGGCTGGTTCCTAGGCAGGTCGTGTATTTTTGTCCATTAATTTGTAGATTTAGGTAGTTACTCACGGTTATGGCAGGTAGTGGTGCTTGCGATAAGGTGGCCTAGGCGGTGCGGCTGCTGTCGGAGGCAGGACGTCTTGACCTCCTCGCTGAAGGGGCCCTGGTGCCGGGAGTCCGCCCATTGCGTAGGGTGGCCAATGGGGTCACGGCTGTGGTTCTGGCCTGCGGGTCCCCGAGCTGGCCGGCAGCCATAAGTCAGCAGGTAGGAAGGAGGGGCCGCTCCCGTACACGGAGAGCGGCCCCGGGTAGAGGTGCGGGGTGGGGACGGGCTCTGGGTCGTGGCTTTCCCTCTCCCCCGGTCCCAACAGCAGTGTGGGGGAGAGATGCTGTGGCGGGCAGTGAGGCCTGCTTCGGCAAGGCCTTGCAGGTATTGAAAATGGGCGGGCCGCTGCGTACGTTAGCGCGGCCCCGCAGGGAGGAGGCAAGGGGAGGACTAGGAAGAACAAGGCTGCGGGCAAAAAGGGATGTCTGTCACGAGGCCTCTGAGAGTCTCAGCGAAGCCTTACAAGTATTACAAATGGGCGGGGCCGCTGCGGACGCTAGCGCGGCCCCGAGGGGGGGGGGGTGAACGAAGGGAAGGCCTGGCCTCCGGCTGCTGTGGGCTCACAGAGCGAGGCCCCAGATACTTCTGGTGAGGCCTCGCAAGTTGTGCGAGGGGGCGGGGCTGCAGCAAACACCAGTGCGGCCCGAGGAAAGCAAGGGAGGGGCGTGGAGCAAGGAGCATGTCCCCTGTGGCCCAAGGAGGGCAGGAGGGGAAGAAGAAGGGCATGAATAGCTGTGGGGCCACTCTAAGCAGGACGTGGGCCTCACGCTTGCAAGCAGGGGGCAGGGCCTCTGCCGATGGCTGCAGGGCCTCTGGTAGGGGAAGGGAGAGGGCCGTGCCTCCTCACACATGGGCTCAGGGCTGGGGAAGGTGAGGGGGGGAGGGCAAACTGGAAGAGATGATCAAGTCAATGAGGCATAGTGCGGCAGCCAGGCAGGAGCAGGAACTGGTGGATTTTAGGGAGGTTTATGAAGAGTGGTTGGCGGGGGAGGCTGCAGAAGAACAGGTTGAGGGGGAGGAGGACTTGCACCCCCACAACCCGGGTACTGGAACACCATTGACTGAGGGAATGAGACTTGGTTGGAGCAGGCGCCGGCGGGCGTTAGGGTAGCATGGGGAGGGTCTGCTGGGGGGGATACACTCGAGGGAACACAGGGGGAGGTGGGGGGGAAAGGCACGGCCCACCTTTCCCCTCCTCGCCGCAGGTCAATAGTGGCGGATTCGCTGTGGAGTGATGGGCAGCAGGAAGAGATCCGTGGGGGCGGGCGAGAGGTGGTCAGGTCCAGGTGGGAGAGTGGAGCTAGAGGATGCGAAGTGAGGTGCCCGGGCAGGGTTTATGGGAGGCTCGGCGGGGAGGTCAGAGGGACCTTGGCAGGAAAGGGGAAGGGTGGGTCACAAGAAGTATGGGAGCAGGGGGAGTTAGATCCCAGCACAACGGACCATGTCTCTGTTTTGCATGTCAGTAGGTCGATTGGGGGGGCCGGACTCGGGAGAGGCCAGTGCAGCCCGTCAGCGCCGAGGTAAAGAGTCAACGAAGCCCCACGCGGCTAGCTGGCATGCTTTGGGGGACGGCAAGGTCACGGCCACAAGATGGTCTAGCGTGACCTCAGCGCTGCCACGAGCGGAAGGGCCGGGGCGCCCGCATTACAGCCGGAATCCGGAACAACGCGTCCTGCTTCCTTTGGCAGGTAGAGAGGGCAAGGGTCGGTCCCCCTGGTACTTTGGCATGTGTTCAATCAATGCTTTCCGCACAGGTTATGCTCAATTGGGGGGATAGAGGGACCATGAGTGTGGTGGCGCAGACAGAGGATACGTTGCTGAACTATGATGAGGGCAGTTCTCGAAGAGGGGGAACTGAGGGATGATGATGAGGGTCAAATGGAAGTGCGTAACTGGTTGCGGAAGGGTGCAGTGGGGGGGGTCATCTAACCCGTCTGCACCTAGTATGTTACAGGACACCAGGGCCCAGTGGGACGCAGGAGACCACGTATGGTCGTGGAGACAGCAGGCGATGGCGAAGCAGCAGGCCCCCGAGCGGGCACTGACCTTGGCGCCAGGTAATAATCCGAGGTAAAGTTTCAACTCCCCCTGGGGGGTTATTCAAGGAGTGCAGCTTTCGAGGCCCAGGAGTGGGGAGGCCCACATGAAGAAGGCATTGGTGGAAGCCAAGAGGCCCGCAAGAAATTACCCGCAGTGGGGAGACGTACGACAAGCGGGGAGGCCCGCACGACAATGGTGTCCATTGGGACAGAGGCATGGGAGTCTCAGGTAAGTGGGGAGGCCTGCTTGTGGAAAGGGAGGTACGTGCGGTACACCGTAGTGGGCACGGAGGACCCCACGGTGTGCACAAGGGACTCCACATGACAGCAGGGAGACAAGAAACAAGACGCTGTGGAGCAGGGAGCAACAGTGGGCAACGAGGATGCCAAAGGGGTGGAGTCTGGGGCTGGGGGGAGATGAAAACGGACACACAAGAAGTGGCTGCGGACAAGTTAGAGGGTAAAGAGATAAAGTTCAAGAAGCTGCCGTACATGGAGACAGCCAAGCCTCTGGGGGCCCACCTAATGCAGGCGACGAAGGAGAAGATTTGGAAAGGGGAGTATGTCGAAATGATGAAGCTCCATCATAGAGAATTGAGGTCCAAAGAAGGGTCGAAGGAAGAGGAACTAGAGCTCTCAAAGTGGCCAAGGATGCTGATGACTATAGAGAACTGGACAGCGGCGTTTCTTATCTATGCAAGTGTGTATTGCGAGAGATATCCGGAGAGGTTGGTCGCACTGTTCAAGTATATGAATGTGATAAGAAAGGTCCAGTTTAATTACGGGGGCTATGCGCGGGTCCAATACGACGAGGAGTTTAGGGAATACATAGCAGTGGACCCAGGCGCTCAATGTGGGGAGCTGGACACAGATTTATGACAGCACACTATGGAACCGGCGAAATTCGGCAATACAGTCTTTACGGCTCGCGGTCTGATGATTATTTGCAAGCCCTTTCAGGGGCGCCCCACCCGGGAAGGGGTGTGGGGATCAAGGAAAACCGAGAGTAGCCAAGGTGGGTCCTGTTGGAACTTTAACAAAGGCCTGTGCACAAGGGATTTCTGTAAGTTTCGACATGAGTGCTTGAAGTGCTCTGGCAGACACCCACTGTTTGCCTGCTTTGGGGCAAACGGAGCGGTCATTAAACCGGCTATGGGCAGCAACAGGGGGTGACAGGTGGACAACAGGGGAATATGCAGGGGGCGAATACTGGCAGGGGTAGAAAAGGATCTGGCGGGAAGGGGGCATTCGCCCATTAAGGTGGACAGAGTGATTTTTTTGGCTCACACATTACGACAAGACAGAAGATGCACGGGTGTTGCTCGAAGGGTTTATGAGTGGGTTTAGATTGGGGTACGACGGCCGAGGGCGCGTAGCTGGGCAGCAAATTTTAAATCGGCAAAGGAGCAGGCACTAGTAGTGAGGGAGAAACTGCACAAAGAGATCCAAGAAGGTAGTATGGCGGGTCCCTTTGACCGATGGAACACCTCATTGTCTCCCCTATTGGAGTGGTACCTAAGAAGGAGCCTGGCCAGTTCTGGCTCATTCAGCAACTTTCTTGGCCCGAAGGTCAATCCGTCAACGACTTCATTCCCCCAGAGCAAGTGTCTGTGACATATTCTTTAGTGGATGTCGCCCTGGCACTAGTGGAGCGGGTTGGTCAGGGGGCACTGATGGCCAAGAGCGACATTCAGTCTGCCCTCCGTTTGTTGCCCGTACACCCTGATGACCCTTGGCACAAGAGAAGACAGTAGGGCCCTCTGCAACTTCATCCTTTTTGGGGATCGAGATCGATTCCTTAGCCATATTGGAGAGGTTGCCCGATGACAAAAAGTGTAACATGTTGGAGCTGCTGGACGCAATGCTAAGCAAACGGAAAGTGACTGTGAAGGAGGTGCAGGTGTTGCTTGGAAGCCTGAACTTCACCTGCAGGGTGGTGAGAGCGGGGAGGACTTTCTGCAGACGGCTAGGTCTGTCACTCATGGGCTTACATCTGCCACACCATCATGCCAGGTTGTCGGCAGGAGTGAAGGTGGACCTGAGAATGTGGAGGATATTCTTGCAGTCGTTCAACGGAATCCTGTTGTTGGCTCTGACAGACCTGGACTGGGCCGTACAGCTATTTTCAGACGCGGCGGGGGTTCCGGCTTTGGTCTGTATTGGCAGGGCCACTGGTGTGCGGAAGAATGGCCAGATCAGTGGAAAGGGGGTAAGCGGAGCATTGCCTTCCTAGAATTATTTCCCATTGTAGTAGCAGTGGTGCCATGGGGGGAGCAACTGACCCACAAGAAGGTGCTGTTTCGAGTGGACAATATGTCAGTGGTGCATGTGATCAACAAGCAGTCAGCGAGGGAACCCCAGTTGTGGCCGCTCTTAAGGGTGTTTGTCCTGCGTTGCTTGAGTCTGGACATTACGTTCAGAGCCAGACATGTCCCAGGGGTGGAAAATGACATTGCCGATACTTTGTCTCGTCGCAGTAGGAGAGGTTCCATGGGCTGGCCTCGGACACGGATCCGGCAAAGACTCAGATGCCATAAGAACTCTGGTTTTTAGGAGAAATATTTGCTTCAATTGGTAGTTGAGTTCCTAGCGGTTTCCACGAGGAAAGCATACCAGCAGGCATGGTCGGAATTCTTGGCTGGGGGTGCCACAAGGAAGTCTCAGGTATGGGAGAGGGAGGAGGATGTGGTGCAATATATACTCTCTCTCATAGAAAAGGGGCAGTCAAAAGTTACAATAGCGGCCAAATTGTCCGGTATTGCGTTTATGGGTATGCTTCTATGAGGCTACACTCCATCAGCAGGGGAGCTGGGGAGAAGGATTCTGGAGGGTTGGGTGAGGGAAACTGGCCAGGGGGTACGTCAGCGAAGGCTCCTGACTGTAGAGGTGCTGATCGGAGTGTTCCAGCCCCTTCCGACGATATGCTACAGGCAGGAAGAGAGGATTCTTTTCGCATCCCTTATGTCATGGTTGTTTTTTGGGGCCTTTAGAGTATCGGAGCTATTGGGGGGCAAAGGGAGCAGGGGTCTGCAGTGGGAGGAGGTTCATTACGGGGAGGAGGGCATGCAGGTTTGGCTATATAAGTCCAAGACCGATCAGAGGAGACAAGAAAGAGCTGTTTTTATGAGACGTTACCCAGAAAAAAGCATCTGCCCGGTGCGCTGGGCCATGTCCCTACAGCGCCGGGGGCCTGGGGTAGGCAAGGTGTTTAATCACATCGATGGCAGACCAGTAACATATTTCCAGTAGTTAGCTGTTTTGCGTGCGGCCCTGAGGGCGAGGGGTTTGGACCCGGCTGGGTTTGGGACACACTCCTTTAGGATAGGGGCAGCGACAGAAGCGGCTCATCGGGGTTGGGATCAGAAACACATTATGGACTTGGGCAGATGGTCATCAAGTTGTTTTCGCAGATATGTTCAGGGGAGGGCAATGGAGGGGTTTGAGGTGCAGTTTGTCAACTTTCTTTCTATTGCAGGTTCCGTGCCTGGACCACTGGATGCGGGGATGAGCATCTGGATAGTCGGTCATTCTTTCATGAAGTGGGCGGAGCACCAAGCCAAGGACAGCTGCCATGGCAGGAATTTGCTTTTGATAGCTCACTGTATTCCGTCTCTTGGGTAGGAAAGGGGGGATGAGGTGAAAGAAGCTTATTCCCTTTCTTAATAGGCTGTTGGTGGGTGGGAAATGTCCGGAGGTGCTTCTGCTTCACCTTTGGGGAAAATGACCTGGTCATTCAGAAGGGTTTGGCCTTCATTAAGGCACTGAAACAAGATCTCAAGGAAATTCATAGGTCATGGGCCGGATGCCATACACTGTGGACTGAATTTATTCCCAGGAGATGCTGGCACAGAGCCACTAGGCCGGCAGCCATAGATAAAGCAAAGAGGAAATTCAACAAAGAGATGAGGGCATTCTGCAGGGACATGGGGATTGGTAGGCTGGAACATTCCGATCTCCGATACAAGGATGTTGAATTTTTCAGGGGTGATGGGGTACATCTCTCATTTATAGGCATGGAGTTATACCTGCTACAGGTGAGGCTGGCCCTGGCGAAAGTGCTAGGCACTTCATAGTGGGACATTTCCCATTGGTGTTTACGGCGGGCTAGGGTTGGGGGGCAGAGAAGGGGGGCACGGGGAGGGAGGGGAGCAGATGGACAAATAGAGCAGTTAGATCCCTCCCCTCGCCCCTCCTTTGTCTGGGTGGCGGTCGACTGACAAGTTGCCATGATTTACAGAAGTTTATTGTTTGTCAGCTGCAGTTCAGGCTGAAAGGGAATGGGTTGGCAAGTTCACGCCTGGACGACATAGGAAGTTCAAGGTTAGGTAGGAAGTTCAATGGGGTTCAAAGGGTAATTGAGGTAGGAAAACAGAAGGGATCTTAGAGGCCCCAGTTACAGTTGATCAGCGCTGATGCAAGTTTTTATTAAGGTTTTAAGAGTGTTATGGGGGAGGGGTATGTTGGGGGTGGAGGGGTAGATTAGCATAGGTCATTTAAGATGTATAGTGAGGTTATAGTTTTGTAAGGCAAAGGCCTAGGTTGTGTTGTAATGTGCACCTGTTTCAATAAAGCGGCCTTTTTCACACACAAACGGTTGTCGGTGGTCTGTGCTGCTCCCCTCTTCCCCAAAGTCTGAATCTGCTGTCTGTTTCCACCTTGTCTTGTTTCAATTCAGACAGGTGCCAAAAGGAGGTGGCCAGCTGTTCTTGGTTACCTCTCATTGGCCCTGACACTTCCTTGTGACAATGACTTCCTTGTTGAATCAATCTTAGATGGCAACCAGTTCCAAACAGCTCGATTTGTGAATGGTGGGCCTGAAAATGCTGTCTTGTGATCCTCACATGATACATTTTATCATCTGAGTGCATAAATAAAACCAGGACAGCGCCAACTCGCAGATCCGACACCTGAGTATTCTACAAGCTTCTTGCATTGTTTAGTCAGATGGTAAGAATTAGGGGTAGTCATAACTCGCTTAATTCCGTATAGCATAATCAAGCCGAATTACCTAAAATTTCTGCGAGAATATGCAGAATTACCCAAGAAGAAAAATTCTGAATTTAGCACTATTCTCTTAGTGCAAAAAAGGCCCTTACATCCAAAATGGATGTTAGTATTCCTCATGTACTAAGAAATACTGCTAATTGCAATAGAACATGAATAACAGTGCGAGCAGCTGCTTGCGTTCACTGTATGTGCTGTCACTGTAAGATTACTTTCCTTCAAATTATACTTAGGGGTATATTCACAAGAACGCGTGCTAAACATCTCCAAAAAATGTTAACGCAACTTTACACATCGCAGCCTATCGCGGGAAAACAACCCCGTGTCAACGTGGAATTCACAACACGGCGGTACCATGCGATAGTCTCCCGAAACCGCGGCCAATGTCCGCGATACAACCACCTCGACGGAGATAAAAACACAAACCCCAACACCAAAAACATGCGATGAGCCCATTCGCGAGGAGGAAAGCAGCGATAAGCAGCGCAAGGCCCGCGACACATATACGGCATGCGGGAATAAGCACAACAAAAGCAGGAAAAAGAAAGACAAACCAAACAGAAAATAGCGAAGCACAATGGAGGCAGTCGGAGCTAGCACACAACCCCACAAGCACCATTGGCAACAAAACATTAGACATGGCAGGCCATCGTGGACAAGGTGAATGCAGCCGGAGAGCGGAGGAGGACAATGGCAGAAAACCAGAACAGCTGGAATGATGCGAAAAGCACAAACAAACACGCCAACAACCACAAGGCAGCACTGCACACCGGAGGTGGGAGTCTAGCGCCACACCAGGAGCTGGATGACATGGAGGAAATGGTGTCCACCACATCAGTCTGGAGATGGTGGCAGGAGTCGGGGACCGGAAACTGCTCAAAATCAACAGACACAACAGCAACAGGGAGAGGAACGACCAGGGACTGGGGGGACGGGGGGAGATGGGCACAATGGCACACATGCACAAGTAAGCACAGCACAACTGCAGACAAACCATGCCCAAGAGGAACAACACCAACCAAGAGCACAAGTCACACAACTCGGCAATATCACACCACTGAACAAGCACAGAAGTGAAAACCACACTGCCTGAAAGGGAGAAGGGTGAGCCAAATCAGAGCCGAAGGGACATCTCTTACACAATGCAGCACACACACATAGGAAGCAGAGCACCCCAACATCCAACACAATGTGGTACAAACACCAACATCTGCACAACCGAACACAGGACACAAGTGCACCCGCTTGTGGCCGGTAAATGGCCATACGCATCTGGCAAAGCACGAAACAGGGACATGATAATGCACAAGTACCAACCCACAGACCTGATGGGGCAGCAATGCATGTAAGGCAGGGACCCAGATAGGCCGTGACACACACATTGGCATACAAATAAACACTCAACACAGTTGGAGACAAGTGAACGTGCAGAAACTTTATCAACAATTGCGTATCAGTACGGCCAAGGGAAGTGCCACGACATGCAGACCAATGCAGCAGCATGTCTGAATGAGTAACGTTGGAAAGCGCCCATGTCCACCCCGGGGGAGTCCATCACCAACACAAGTCATTGCCAACCCGCGTATGTTGTCCGCGCATGGATCAGGAGTCCAGGCCAATGCAGCCATGTCCACTGTCTCCTAGGGACATGTGACCAGATCCCCAACATGCAACCAGGCATCGGGACATGTGCAATGGGTCACATGCAGTCCTGGCTGCAGTTACCTTGTCACTCGTCCATGAACGCGAGTGCAGCAGCGTAGGCCAACATTTCCAATGCGAGATCATTGTCCACCACATCTGACATGTCAGCAACGTGACCCATCAGCTGTCCCGGACAGATGTGCTCACTCCAACCCCTGGCCCCAATATGCACGAAAGCCCAATCAGGGAGCGGCTCAATGTGGTCACTGCACATGACGACTCCTGCAATCTCCCAGGTCCAGTCCCCAGCATGCATGCCAAACATCCAGGCATGCCATAAACGGGCATCACGGTGACACTCCTGGTCGTGGTCTAACAGGGGGCGCACACACACGTCGAAATCCAGGTCAGCTACTGTAACGTTGGAGAGGCAGACATCCATGGACCACTCGAATATGCACGAGCGACAGTGCAACACAGGCTGAACGCAGGTGACGTTGGCAAGGCGGAAGCTCAGCCTGTAACTGATCCGCAGCACTGCCAATGGCAGTGCCCCCAGTACATGCAGCAGACGGGCACGGTACAGGTCCACGTGACTGGAGTATAGCATGTGTCTGGGATGGTCTGCCATTGCGTCAGTGGCTCTGCTTGAAGCGGTACTGTGAGGACCTGCGCCAGTCCTGTGGATGAAACGCCACAGCTCGGAGCAATGAGCAGTGTCTGTGTGCAACGGGTGCAGGCCTGGGGTGTGGTGGGAGTACGAGTGAAGGTCATTTCACGCACGCAAACTACGACCAAGGACTTCTGCGTGTGGGATGTGTACACGTTGGCCTCACGTCTGGCAGTGCGTAGTGTGGGAGTCACCTGGAAATGCTATCCTATCTGTCAAGGGGTGCTGGGCACATGCAAGTCACATCTAGGAGCTGCAGATATGCTACCGCCAGATAGTGCAGACAAAGGACCATTCATGACGACAGTAACTACACCATCTGCATGCATTCAGGAGAGACACACAGAGGCCTGCCGTGGGTATGGTGGAATGTCTGCGACCCTGGGAATCATGGATGATATGCCCAGCACGTGGCACATGTGCGGCCTCACTGTGTTACGTTGCCTCACAGCTGCTCCACCCTCCCACGAGCCCCCACACTTGTGTGCCCTGCGTGGTTGTATCACGTGCACTCCTACGGCACACCATTGAGATGCCTGTCCGCGCATGTCCAGCGGCATGCCACCAACACAGTGACGCTGGCCTTTGAAGGTGTGCGGCCAAGTGAGTGTAGGCCAATGGTCCGGACAGGGCGGACACAAGTGTACAGTCTATGGCTGGCTGTGATCATGCTGCGAATGAGGCTAGGCAACTGATTCATGCAGCCGCAGGACCGATACACATAACACTTGGCATGCATGTGCCAAGACCCCGAGCGGTCTTGCGCTCCTACATTTCCCCGTCTGTGCGGGCCCGCCCTCCTGGTGCATGCTACATTGCAACATTGTCTACTGTGGCCCTGGTGGCGACAACACCCCAACACAGAGACACACTTACCGCACCTCATGTCCAAGGCCAGGTCCGAGCCGCCCTGCTCCCCCTGCCGATGAAGCACACCCCTGCGCTGAATTGACGTACACCGGACCAGCACACGCCGCTTGTGCATGCAGGGGGGGCCGGGCGAAGCTACATGTCCAAGGTCACTGCCAACGCTGAGGTGACATGGTATCGTCCGCTGAGGATAGCACACTGTGATGTTGCAGTGCCGTGCCCATCATGCTGACACAATGACCACACGGACACACTTGCTCAGATGGTGTGAATGGCTACGAGCACGTGCGCCCGGCCACATTTATTAGCAGGCACACATATCGAGTGACACCTGTGTTGGATGTGTGTGGGGTGTGTGCACACCAGCCGGCAAGGGCTCCCTGGTGCAGTCAGAAATCGACAACAGTGCACATCGTAAAGGACACAACCATTCAACCGTAAAGGACCCATGACCTGAGCTGCACAGAGTTAGTGGCCCCGGATTCACAGCATCCTGCATGGGCCTACCGCCACGGGCCGCTGACTTGCGGTGCACTGGGGCAGGGTCACGAGAACAGAGCAGGTTCCCGCAGATGACTAGGGTGGTTGTCGCGGAGTGTCTCGGTGGACAGTGGAAGGTGTACCCCCAGGGCATGATGCCGAGGGCAGAACCATGCTGAAACAGTCACCATGGTGGAGATGAGTGGAGCAAACACATGTCGGACACCAAGTCCGTCCCAGCCAGATGATGATGCAGACAACCCCCAGGCCATGGACTCAGACGACACCAAAGTTCAACCAGAGAGTGCCCATGAGTCACTGCGCACAGAGTTAGTGGCACCTGTGCTGATAGGGGATGCCGCCTGCGATGAGGCGTGTCCAATGGTGTGGACTCCTCCATATCTTACCCAGGACACAGTTCCACATGTGTGGCCTACTGGACCGCAGTGTAGGCCTGAGGTAGCGGCCAGCAGGGGCCATTCACCGAGTGTCGCCTGCTTAGGTTGGATGGTCGCACCGGCCTGCGTAGTTCAGGTTCAGTGGCACCACGGGACGCGGGACGCGGACTTGCGTTGCACAGGGTTAGTGGCACCAGGTCAGTTGTTGCTAGTGTTCGGTCACCTCCGTAATGAGGATCCGGCTTTCATCTGGACTGACCGCATCTTCCTCTTACTCCTCTCCATGCGTTCACTGGTATGGACTCTGCCATCCATGAATCACGACTGGGTGCTGGATGTGGGGCCGACTGGACCGCAGTGTAGGCCGGGGGCAGCGGTCAGCACAGGCCCACAAATACGTGTCGTGTGCTTGTGATGCATTCGTTTGCTTCGCTGATAGCAGGGAGTTTAGTGATATCACCCCTGCAGTAGACATCTGGTCACTGCCATTCATGACTCAGGACACAGTTCCACATGTGGGACCCACTGGGCTGCTGTGTAGGCCTGTGCCCTCATCCCCGTGGTGCAGGCTTGCGTTGAACAGGGTTAGTGGCACCACGTGTCGCCGGCTTGCGTTGAACAGGGTTAGTGGCACCACGTGTCGCCGGCTTGCGTTGAACAGGGTTAGTGGCACCACGTGTCGCCGGCTTGCATTGAACCGGGTTAGTGGCACCACGTGTCGCCGGCTTGCGTTGAACAGGGTTAGTGGCACCACGTGTCGCCGGCCTGCGATATGGAATTATGCCTCACTGATCGAAGAGAGTCTGGTGCTGTGGCCGCTGCCACGGACTTGGGGTCACTGCCATTCATGACTCAGGACACAGTTCCACATGTGGGACCCACTGGGCCGAGGAGGACGCCGGTGGAGTATGTAAAAGGAGTACTGTGGGCCTGCGCCGTGGAGGCCAGGGAGGGGCAGCGGAGGCTGCAAAGGTCGCGGGCCTGGGGCCTGGAGCTTGCACCAGCACGTGGTGGGCCCTCTTTGACACACGCCGGTGTCGGCAGGGGAGCAGAGCCTCGTTGGTGTGCTGGGGCAGGCATGATGGGTCGGGGGCTCAGCGGCCCGGGGTGCAGCAGGCGCACAGGGACGCAGGCCCCGCCGCGCTCGGCACCGGACGCGTGGCGGGCTGAGAGGCGCCGCCCTGGCAGACGCATTGTCCATTCCGAATTAAGACAACGCCCAGTGCGACGGGCTTTTTGTTCACACCCCTACGCAGGCCTGGCGTACGCAGGTCCATCCCATTCTGCCCGCGCATGCAGGGGGGACGTAACGTGCAACATTTCCGCGTTCTGCCCCACAGACATGATAGCATCCACTGGCCACTACACTCCATGCACCAGCAGTTGATCTCCACATGGCCATTTCCGTGATTTGCACGCTGTGGTCTGTCCGGCATCTCCACGCCACATCTGGCATTGGGTAGATTCACATTCCTTAGTCACTTGCCGCTCTCGCACATGCCTGCTCCATGCCTCTCCTCACATCCTGCTATTGTGTGTCTGTGGTGCCATGCAGTGGCTGGGTTGTGGTCATGGCAAGGCCAAGTTCCTAATGGAGTCGTGTTGTCATGTCTGGTCGGTTGGCATCTTGTGTGGCATGTTGAATGTAGTTGTGCTGCGTGCCCATTGCCAGTGTCGTGAGTTGCATGACTGTGGGCTGGAGGTGTGTGGTGTGTTCATTTGGTACTTACCAACGAGCACTGCTTTGCCATGGGTGCCATCCTGGGTGCGCTGGGTGATGATGGACTGTTAGGAGATGTGAGAATCAGGCACTATGCCTGGGGAGTTGGCCACAACATTGTTGAGGGGTCCCGGGCGGTCCACTATTGCCTGCACATTCATGGGATGCGTGTGCTTTCAGTTCTGGTAGTTGTGTGCAGTGTCGTCAGGGGGCACAAGGGGTACATGTGTGCAGTTGGCCCTGACACGTGAGGGAATCCAGCTATGGCGTAGGGGCCTTGCTTGGTCTCCAGCTGCTCCTGCGCAGTGTGGGTGAAGTGGAGGGGCTGGGGTACCAGGCTGATGTTGGCATCCAGGACAGGTGTGATGACCTTGTATGGGGCTGGCTGTGTGACTCCTCCGACTCTGGCAGTTGTGGGTTGGATGGTACCAGAGGCCGACATGTGCTGCGCAGCCGGCAGCTTTGTCTTCGGAGGGATGTTGGTTGTCCGCTGGGTTGGTACCGTCAGCAGGTGGGGGATGTGGGTCAGGATGCGGGGGTTGGTTGTCCTTTTGGGCCTGTAGTGGGCAATGTCCTCCTCTGGCGTTGGGTCTGGGCGGCAGGTGCTTTTCAGGTGGGTCCGCTGTCTTTGTGTAAGCTGCCTCTGTGGTGTTCCCGGGGGGGGCGGGACGGGTCCTGGGGGTGATGGGGGGGCCTGGTGGTGGTGGAGGTGGGTGTTGTGGCCCTCATGGGTATCGGAGCTGCATGATCATTGTCTCCATGGCATCTGTGGGTCTTCAGGTGTGGCTCTTGGCTGGGCTCCCTTTCATGCTGCGGGTAGTCGTCCTGCTTAGCACTAGCAAAAGGCAGGTGTTAAATCCCTGGTGCTACCGCGGCTTATCGCCTGTTTTTGGTTCGCATCGCGGATCTGGCAGTTCGTTGTGAAAGTGGTGTTGTGGTTTTTTCATGTGTTTTTGCACGGGAACGCCTACTCTGCATCTCATTAGGGTTAGTTGGTGGTGTCCACCGTGGAGATACATTTTGGGGCAGTTATCCCGGGAATACTCAAACATAGAAAATAGGTAGTAGTGGACCCAAAAGGGAAAAACCGCACATCAAATGATAACCATGTATATAAATCGTAGTTATTGGCGTTTAGTATTATTGTTAAAAAATGTTTGGATCGGGGTGCTCTATCAGCCTGTAACACCTACTACCTAAAGATGTTGTCAGCACATTATAAATAACATGCATGTATTTGAAACGTAATAAAGCTTCTTCCAGCACACCCTTATTAAGTATTCTTCAGTCCACCACAAGTTTAGGGTGAATTTGAGGCACAAATAAACTACATGTATTTATTTCATTGAATGCTATACAATTATACTTTAAATTAGATCAATATTGTCCAAAGCCGACACACAGCCCAAAAACGAGTTCAACAATCTTCAAATTCTTGTCTTTATTGATTCTTTTTTTTTTTTAATTATTCCCAGCACACGATCTAGCCGACACGTGTTTCGTCTGCACTCAGACTTTTTCAAGGCTGGAAAGATAAGTAAATGCAATAAATATACATAAAAACACCAAATGTATAAAAATACCCTATTTACAAAATGAGTGGAACCTTGCCACAACCTACTACAATTCTAAATCATTTAAAGAACACAATTAATCAATCTTGCTGCATTTAAATATATATGTTTCAACATTAGTGCACAGTTCACTAAAATGAGCAATGCCCAAAAGATCCGCTAGAGAGGAAGAAAAAAAGAAGAAAAGAAAAAGAAAAGATAAAACCAAGTCTAAGTCTAATAGGTACAGATAACCCAATGAGATACCACAAAGTTAGAGACATACCAAAGAAAGTGACTAATTCACACATGAGTGAAAACGATTGATATGCAGTGAAGAAACACCCATATGGTGTGCATAGGAGATGATTGTGAGAGTTTATCTCTAAAACATAAAATAGTTACACCACTGAACTCCACATAATAGAGACACTTTAAGGATGAGAAGTTACTCTTATTTCCCTTATTGTTAATCAAAAAACCCACCAGTATGGGAATGAAACAATAGTAGATTCGAGTAATGATGAAACACAAGGGCGCATCAATTTGCATACGAAGTTTCGTGGAAGTATCGTATAGCTTGCCCGTAGATCTAAAATCACAGAATGAAAAAATACGATTCATTATGCCGAATGTAAACAGCGCCATACAAAATAACTCAATTCTCCATAATAGTATAGCCATCACTATGGACCCAAATTGTCAAATAGAAATCACTAGATCTATCTGTCTAGGAACTGTGATCTAAAACCACACTTCCACACACAAGCTAGTGTAGCCAGGATGTGTCAAGCTATAGAATCACCCGTTAGTCTCACTCATATGAATAGAGTGGATCGTATCCGCAACTAATAATCTTCATCAAAGATGGGTAAATTCACCCTGCTAGATATCATATTAATACATACATACACATACAGTAGATCATGTCCGCAACAGATAATCCTAATCAAACACTGTTAAGATTACGCCGCTTAATAACATACGGAAATGTCATAATGATGCATATTCCTATGTTGGGAAATGAGCAGAGATCCAACGTGGTGGCATAACTTAATCCGCAATATGAACACCATTGTCAGGTGGAAACATACCTCAAAATCAATAAATCACAAGATGTGTACATCTGGCGATGTCTGCAGTTTGCACCTGCTTGTGAATGGGGTGTTAAATCTATCTCCACTTTTGATGAGTTAAGGTGGTGATAAATCGGAGATAAGTCCTTGTGAATATCCCCCTTAGTTATGCAAGCAGGTTTAGTTGCGCTATTGTCCGTAATTCTGCAACAGAGAGTAATGTAGAACTACCAAATTACTCTGATTACGCATAGAGATCCATACCAAAGTTTTGAAACCATGAGTATGTAGCATAATTGTACAATAGGGTACAGTTGGATCATAGCTGTACCCCAGACACACTGCAATCCGTCTACAGTGCAGCAGAACGCTTTAGTATGGGTTATGCAGTGGCATATGTCACTGCCATCTTGGAAACCATGTACCGACTTCCAGTAAAGTTGAGACCCCAAAATGTGGGATCTGCCTTATTTCCAGTGGTTTATCACACTTGCTACCATGTATACCTGCATAGCTTTCAAAACTTTTGCTAGTGCCTTAGCTGTGATCCACCATTAAACTGCCTCAACACCCCAAAGCAAGTATACATGTGCAAATGACACACTCTCAAACAATAGTGTCTGTGCTCCTGCATCAGGTCCTTGACAGGTTGTAAACCTCCAAGCAGCAACAACCCTATCCAACACGCTGTTGATTCTTAAATAGCAGTAGGAGACATGATTGCCTTTGTCAGTCCTGTTGGTCTGACAAAGGCGCAAGCCTGTTGAGAAATCTCTGAATTTAAAGTATTAAATATTTAATTCCAAATTAAGTTATTAGTGCTGTAGCATTTTACTTGTTTTATTCAACATTCAAAATAAATATATAAAATGAATTTATGTTAAAATTTAACATAAAATATTTTAACTATTTTTTTCGAGTTAAATAAACTTTTTCATACTTTTCCCTATACTTTACCACAGGGATACTCCATATCGATGTGGAAATCTCCCTATGATAAAGTATAGCAAACATTAAAATAGTTTATTAAACTTTACTTTAAATTAGTAAAAATATTTTATGTTAAATATCACTGTAAATTATGTGATATATCTATTTTCAATGTGTTTAAAAAAAAAAATGCTACAGCACTATTAACTTAATTTTGAATTAAATTGTTAATTAATTTAAAGTTTATATTAAATTAAAGTACTTCATGTTTTGACGTTTAAATTAAAAAAGTAAATTCCCACATAAAGTAAAAAAATAATATTTTTATTATATATTAATAATTACTAAAAGTGATGTATAGAGTTATTCAAAAACAATTTCATCATGGTTTATTAAAATTAATGGTACATTATTTTATACATTTAAAAATGGGTGATACTTTTTTTATAATTAAATAATAAATATGTTTTATATTTATATATTTTTAGAATTAAATTATATTTATATATACTTTAACAATTTTAATTAAATAAATTAATTTAATGTAACATTATTTTTAACTTAAGTCCCTGTCTCCATAGTTTTTTTCTGGAAGGGTGTTGCAGTATTAATCATTGGCCATGTGTGGTGCTGGACTCTCTGCTGTTTCTTTTTTGTAGTAATGACTTATGCACATAAATTTGTCTCCACCCCCTTTTATCTGGGGAATGAGTCATGTAAGTCTACACTTTAGGGTAACTGTACACTCGGATTTTGTGACTAGCCAAAAGTAGCAAAGTTACTCAAAGGTTTAAGAGTAAATTACACATATACATCACTCACAAGTGTAAGTTACCTTTGTGAATAGCCCTGTCTGTTGAGTGATATTTACCACACCTGATAATTGCAGGGTACATTAAATACGTCCCCTTTCGTTAAATTCCAGTAGGTCAAACCTCCCCGAATTTAACAGGGGAACACAATGCACGTTAATTAGTGTAACATGCAGATTTTGGTGTGTTAAGCACTACAACTGCATGTTGACCCACAAAAACTCAGAATAGGTACTATTTATAGAACCCAATAAACTTCAAACCACACAGTATCGCATTTTATCGATGCAATAAATACCGACTTCTCCTCCAACTCAGTCAGAATCAGGGCCTAAGTGATTTGTCCCAAATCATAGGATGTTGGGTTGATACGCAATTCGAACCTGGTTTGCCATTTCCAAAGACGGTAGGGTGCATTTTCTTAGGTTATCAGCCTTAATGCACAGGGGAAATTTATGCATGATGTACTTAGTCATGTGACAACAATCTAGCAGATACCAGTTCCATAATGCTTTTTTTGCAGTTATAGTAGTGTCACATTGAGTAGGTATGTGCACTGTAAAAGTCACACTATTGAACACAACCCGTAGTGTTGGACTGACAATGCAAGGTCCTCGGAGGGTGAGAACAGGATCAAACCCTGCTTTGCCCTGGATCAATTAAGCCAATGGGTAAGTGGTAGAAGCACCTGCGCAGATGCCTCATAGGTTAGATGAAGATCTTCTAAGCTTAGCTCCTGAGAATATGCGCCCTGACACCAGGGAAGTTAAGTGCAGTTAGAGGATAGGGGATGTCCCTTGTTATTGGCAACTTGCAGCCGCTGCTTGCTATCCTGTTCTCCCACAGAGAATAGAATGAAAAAGGAACAGTTCTGTGATCTGCAGCTATGTCCTCACCAGAGCGGGTTAGGTCTAGACCATTGACAGCCTCGGCCAGGCAACCGGGGATCAATGACTGCATGGGCCTGTGCACCAGTACCCTAAGGAGGACTTGTAACTGTGTCCCTAAAGTCCGTCCTTTCACAAACACTGAGCTCCCAAGGAAATCAGTGGGTGTAAAATAGGAACTTCTAGCTCCCCCTCACCCTGGACACTAGCAGGTTACGGTGTCTTCTAAGGACAAGAGCCAGAGGACCCGTCCATTTAGCCGTCTCACGAAAGTGTCGAGGCACTCCAATGCTGAACAAGGGCTACACCCAGGGCCGGACTGGCTGTAGTGGGCACTGAGCATTTCCCCGGTGGGCTGGAGGGGTGGTGTCCGAGTTTCTGGCTGTGGGGGCCTGTTATGTCACTGGGGGCCGGTTTTGCAGCAGTGCAGCAATATCGGCCCGAGTAACAAAAGCGGGAGAGGTGCTTTTCACTAGCACCCCGTTCCCCCCTCCCTCCCGCCCCCCCGCTCCCAGGGCCGGTCGAGCAGCAATCTGTTCCCAGTCCAGCCCTGGCTACACCCACAGAAAAGACTCCTCCCAATGCAGAGAAACTGTGGCAGAGAAGACACAGTGCTTCACACACACCAGAAGCAGGCCACCAGGTGTGACATTTTATACTTATACCTCATCATTGCTAAAAACTGTCCTTTACTCTAATCCAATGCCCTCATCTGTGTTTCAATCACAGACAGCATGCTCTGAGAGCAAACCTGCACAGCACGTGTAAAAAAAATCCATTTTGCACCACCATTATCACATATGTTGAATTGAGGAAAAGAACAGCTGGCCAGGGGTTCATTTCCCAACAGTTTTTTTTTCTAAAATCACTTCCTAAAATACTTCTCGTACAAAGTAAACATGTCACATTGTAGCAGTCTATGAAAACAAGAGCGATTTATTTAGTTTTGGAATTGTGGGATTCATTTCTAGTGAGTTAAGGCAAATATCACTGAATTAGTGTCAGGGCCAGAGCTTCACATATGGCACTCATGCAAACAATCATTATATAATGCTTTATAAAGAAAATATATGCGGAAAACAGAGCGGCGCAGGCCGTTGGGGGATTGTGGCTGTCAGGTTCTTGTTATAATGACCTCCTTGTTGAATAGATTTTTCATGGCAGTTAGTCTCAAACAAGCAGGGTGATAAAAGCAGGTCCGTGGAGGGTCGAATGCGTCGAAGACCTCCCTCGCTACATTTCACCATAACAGTGCAAAACAAACTGTGGGCGGTATAAACACCCACAGCTCTAAGTTTGATTTAATGTATTGCAAAATATGATTTATTGAACAAGCTAAAAAAAATACAGCTGTTCACTTCAGCAAGAGCAATTGCCATAATAAAATATAATGTAAAATTGGTTAAAACTGTAGGGCTAATTTATTATTGCTCAAAATGTACTTTTCATGTAATGACATACCAGGCTAAATCCAACACAGAGGACATTGGGCCAGATGTACGTATGTTTCACTTTGCGATTTCCAAACAATGATTCGGACCATTTGTGAATGCAAAAACCTTTCGTACGGGTAGCCCGTAGTGCTATCGTCAAAAATCAAAAAAAGGCAAAATGATGGTGTGAGTCACATATTTGTGCCAAACAACTGCAACTTTCAGATTTGAATGCCAACAAGACCCACATACTATTATGTAAATTGAGAACCATTAAATTGGGTAACAATGATATCTATTAATTTGAGTGCTTAGAAAAGGCAAACGTGCAATCTGTAGAGTTGTACAAAAATGAGTTATAATTATGTCTAACACTTGCATGATAACTATGAAAAGATGTGATGATCTCTTATGGTCCTCTATGTGGAGGTGCATGTATTGGTATATCTACATCTCAAAGCCAATTGCAGAGCAAATGAGCGCAGTACATAATGTCCAGTATTTGTAAAGCGCGAACAATTACCAGAGGGTGTCAAGGCGCTGAGGGCCGTCGGGAAGATTAAGCGAGCTATTGCCCAGAGTCACATGGTGCTGGGCTGATCTGCCACCGGCGATTGAACCGTGAGCCCCCGGGATCTGAAGTCAGTTGCCCTGGCCGCTGCGCCACACCTCTTCCCTACCCCCATAACAATAAGGAGTGTGTAAAACCTTGTTAATGGAGGGGAATATTTGAGATTGTGTGCAATAATAAGGCAGTGTTCTTATTGAGGGCCAAATAGGTACTCCTGTAGGAAGTAGGGCTTGCTTTTTTTAAATCCATGGTGCACATCAGCCTGTGCAGGTTTACCAAGATAGCTTACTAGCATGCAGTATGGCCTTATCATCTGGAACCCAAAATGAATTATTCCACACAAAATATTTACTAGTTTGAAGCTGTTTTATATTTTTAACTGCAACATTTCGGGGTATCTCATTTGTAGTTCCCTGTGTGCTCCGTCTAGAACACACATGATCAGCCCATATAAAAAATTTATAGCAAATATATATTCTAAACATGGGTCTCTAGTGAAGATTCCAAATGGATAGTTAGAAATGTTTTTAACAGATCAAGCTGTATGGTTTTTGGACACTGGTCTAGTTACATAAGGTGGAACAACTATTGAAATTCTACTGGTAAAGCAAAAATGCTAACTGAAATCAACAGCCACAATTAGGTTCTCAGCGCCTGTTGTACAAAGATTCCATCGGCCAAAAGTGGTTGCAAACTGCGCACCAACATTTTGTGAATGCAATCTTATTTTTCGAGCCAACCTATGTACAAATAGGTTGGTTCATAAAATACTCAATTTAAAGAGGTTGTCACAGAACTACTTGCCTAATAAATATTCATCAGACAGGTCACAAGCAAGCAACCCCCCCTCCCCCTCCTCCAGCAATAGGCCACAATGACAGGGAAGGTTGCAAGGGTCAGCAGACCATCATGTCTTTGATTGTGTTTAAACAATGAAGACCTTTTTTATTAATGCAATCTTTTTTCCTTAAAGGAAGTAGAAGTGCATTTAAAAAAAATGTTTTTTTTTTTTTTTTAAAGGTTCTACTTAGAGTTGGCAGTGGTCCCATGGACGAGTACCAACTCTCTCTGAAACTTTTTTCAAGATTCTCAAAGGAGAAGAAGTCCAAAGGGGGATCCTTCCCCTTTGTGAATCAACTACCCCTTCAAAGTGTTGGTATTTGATCAATGCTTTGTGACTGCAATTGAGGTCGCAAACCATTGATACATTGATACATTCCTCTCCAACTCGTAAATAGGGGGAGAGTACATCCCTTTCACCCCCCTCCTATTTGTGGTTTGGGCAGGTTCACAAAAGCCCTTTTGTGAGTCAAAAAGACGTTTTCGGACTGATAAAAAGGCTGTTGTAAATAAAGAAAAGCCCTTTTGCAGTTGCAAACCCTGTGATTTTGCGAATTACAAGGTTTGTGATTGCAAAAGTGCTTTGTTACATTAGGTCTATTTGCCAGATTCAATATTCAACATGAATTTTCACTATAGTCATTCTGCAAATGTACAAACACCGTGCACCAGGAACTGGAAGGAGTAGAAATCATTTGCGGGTCAACTAAAATTTCCGGCATGACTATTGTCATATTTGTATAGGGAATTAGATCTCAACACAGAGTGAGGTGGGGCTCGAGTATGCAGGCTACTGTAAAACGAAACACTCTCTAGAGGGGCACAGTGATTTCCATGAAGCTCCAATAGCAAGCCTAGGACCTTCCTGAAGACAAGGATCCACGTGTACGCTTTCCCTGACGAACTGGACCAACCATCAATTCATAGTCCCTTCATACCTTAGGGCTGTGATGCTTACGGAGATGAGATGTTTTCTGAGAAGGTTGACTTCTCTGGTAATTCTTCTTGCGGATTCTAACCACAACAGGCACCTGTTTGTATTCTTTTACAAATTAAGCACTGTATTTTGACAATGATGTTCTGATACCACACCGCCTTCAGCATTCTATATCTGGGTAAATAAAATGTGCTGATTGTATTTTATACTAAAGGATATGGGGGCATATTAGCAACGATTTGCGATAATTATCGCAAAGCGCGCTTAGCGCTGTTTTTTTTATCGCCGGCTATCGCTGGATTTCATTGCCGAGATAGCGCGTTATTAGCAACGCTTATCTCCAAGGCGATAAAAAATTCAGCGATAGCGGCGAAATGCGAGAATATCGCAGGAAATCCTGCGATAAAACACCAGCGATAGGGGAATCCTTGATGATAGGCCATGGTGGACTTAGCCTCACAATCCACCTCCCATTGAGGAAATAGGTAAGTCAAGTTTTTAGCAGGTGTTAAATTCCAGCGATAATCGCGGTTAGCGCGACTTTTTTATCGCTTCGCGGGCATTGATAATAGGGGAAGTTGTGTTTGCGACTGTTTGCAGTTGCTTTTAGTTGGGAACGCCTACTTTGCATGTCATTAGCGATAATTATCGCTGACATGCAAAGCGGCAACAAAATGGCCGCTATCGCCATTAAGCTGTCGCTAACAGCTGTTAGCGACAGCTTGCTAATAGGGCGATAAAAATATCGCCGCTTTATCGGCAAAAGTGCCGCTAAAGTGGCGATACTGCCCTTGATAATATGCCCCGTAGTTTTGTGTCATATCATTCACTTTTAGCACACACAAAGTGATTATCAGTTTACCAAAAAATACAAATCGCATTTTTTTAACTTGGTTATGGTGAAAAGATGTACTAACGACGGGAATGTTAATTTGCTTATAATAGTGGGGAGTGGAGAGGTGCGGTGCAGCGGCCAGAGCAGCTGACTTCGGAGCACAGGGCTGACGGTTCGATCTCCGGCGGCAGCTCAGCTCAGCACCATGTGACTCTGGGCAATAGCTCACTTAATTTCCACGACGGCCCCCAGCGCCTTGAGACCTGTAAGGGTGAGTAGTTTGCGCTTTACAAATACAGATTTACATAGTTTGGTTCAAAATTGTTCACATTGACCGATTTCTAAGTTCACCTTCTGTGATGTGTGAAAGAGAGTCGTGAGATTTACACAAGGGGAAGATAGTGCATGAGTGTGTATGTGTTCCAGGAAGGAGGAGGAGATCTGAGGCATACTTGGGCTTTTTTGCATACTCCAACAAAAATCTAAGGCCGACCCCGTCACAGTGCCATAGAGCACTTGGAAACATGCACCTTTGACAAGCACCAACTATGGGATGTTTATTGATAAATATAAAGCTCTCTATTCTCCAATGATGTGCTCTCATGAATCTACTACAGAGTGAACTGCTTAGTAATTAGGGATGCCTTTCAGTGCTGCCAAGCTCTCCGGCAGTTTTTGTTGCAGTGTGAGCTAGAAATGATATTCCATAGTTTTTAACTTGAGCCGGTGATTGCAGGTGAGGCCCACCGGCACTTTTTAGGGATCAACACTTATTTTCCCTCAACAGCCTCTGATCCAGAGCCAGTGGCGGCTCGCACAGGTCAGAGCGGTGAGGCGGGGCGGGGTGGGTGGTGGTTGAAGTTGAGTAATATTAACTAATTAAAACCACTTACTTAGCGCTCACCGCATCGCCGCATCTGCGATGCCGCGAGCGCAAAGTAAGTGGTTTTATTTATTGATTTATTTAATATTTCTTATCCCGTCGCCTGTCGACTTCCACCACCACCCACCCCGCCCTTCCCGACCGCTCTTACCTGTGCAAGCCGCCACTGTCCAGAGCAACAGAGAGAAAAACACAAAAGGGGAAAAGAAGGAGGAAGAGAAAGAAATAATAAATGTGATGAAGGGAGAACACATAGATGAAAAAGAACCTATAGTAGTGAGATAAAGAAGCAGGAAGTGTCTGGTGGTGGATTACAGCGGTAGGAGCTTGAATCAAGCCCATGCAGCCTTGGTGTGCGGCACCCCGATCTTCGACAGCACCGGCCACAGCAAAACCTTATTCTTAAACTTATTCTTTTACAAATTTAGCACTGCTATTTCCTCACTCACTAATTATGTCAACAGAAACTTGGAGACCAATGAACAGGGACCTATAGATTCATGCTTTATAGAATAGTTTGTATAGGAAAGATTAATCCCCTATGCCATTCTACACGCTACAAAAGTCCCCTTCCAGCATTTATCCAGGAATGTAACCTCCGATTCAAAGCAAAGGCTGAAGACGTGGGTATGTAAATTTTAAACAAGGGGTAGTTTTTGTAAGACCACATTCCTGATTGAACTCCTTGATATGGTTGTACTTTGGGAGGGACAGGAAAAGGCAATCAAATGTAATAATTTTAATTATTCCTTTAAGAGATCCCATGCACCAGATGCATTAATCATTCCAGCTAATGCAAACCTCCCTCGACTACCCTCCTGTTTTTCTTCCACCACACACAGTAACATTTGGACTTACTAATGATGCTAAAAATGCATAATTTCGATGTCCTGTTAAAAAATCCGTCACACAGATGTGAAGTTTGCCTGAAAATTAGTATGTTGAAAACCAGGGTCACTGGATTTCAAAGGCTTTGCCTGAGGACTCGGAGAAAGCTACAGAGTTCGACTTAAGAACAGGGCCGTCGTAAGACGTTTTTTCACCATTTTCGAAGTAGCATTTTGCCCGTGGGCAATGGGGACAAATGTATTGCTTGGAGGAAATATGGTACCTCATGGTGCAGGAGCCCTAGTACCCTTACTAGAAGTGTCTTACCAAGCAATGGGCCAAGCTCCAGAAGTTAGATGTGTGAAAGAGGAAATAAATAAATAGTGTTTCAGTGGGAAATGTAGAAATATGTACAATGTGTGTTGCACAATTCCCATAACTGCAAACTAAATTTGTGTAATCCTCTAACAAGACAAGACTCCTAATTTGACATACTACCAATGTCAGCTGGGTCTACTAAGGAAAGTCTCTAGGCCAGGATGGAAGCCATCAAGGATCACTGGACCTTGCTGCCATGTGGTGATACTATGGGGATGGGACAGTCGCGGCCACCATGGCTTGCTGGTGGGGTAGCGGGCGTGGGGGGTTGCAAGTGGGTGTCGCGGGGGAGTGTCGCGGGGGTGGTCGTGCGGGGGGGTTTGTAATCGCGGAAGGAAGCTGAACAAAAAAAAAGTTTAAAATAACTTACCTTTCCGCCGATCCCGCGTTTTCTCTGCTCCTGCTCTCCTGCTTCCAACTTCAGGAACAGGAAGCAGGCAGCCATGCTCCCTCCCCTCAGCCAATCACAACGCTGCAGTGCAGTGTTGTGATTGGTCTGAGCACGCCAGGGGCTGTAGGGGTGGCCCTGTTCTCCATGTAGGCTGTAATGCAGCCTGCATGGAGCAGGGGAAAGTGTGCATGACTGGTTTGGGCGGCCCGAGAGGGCCGACCAAACAGTCACTGCGCACTTAGGAGTGGCAAACCACTCCTGCCTGCTCTGTGAGCAGAGCAGCCCGACCACCCGCCCACGCGCAAAGCAACAGGAAACATAAAATGACAATAACTGAAAGTTATCATTTTATCTTTTTGTTTTCTGCACTGCTTGAAAGCAGTGGGGCGACGCCCCTCCGCCATAGCGGAGGAGCCGCCACTGGGATGGGACAGAAATGGACATTGCCAGGGATTCGCCATCTACATCACGGTAAATCAATGTAAAGAAAGCAGCATAGACACAAGCCAATGTCAGGACGGCATAGGTCAGACATCAGGGTAAATTCAACTCAGATACTGAGTTTTTTTCCTGTGTTATTTTTTTCTTTTGAAGCGGAGCCTCACGGTGAGGGTCAATTGTGCTTTTCAGGAATCAATATGTGAATACACTCATTTGTAAATACAGTTGTGCTAAAGAAATGTCTCCCTACCTCATGTCGCTCTTTTTATGCTAAAGTACGGATGAGGTTAGTAGATACTTTTAATGAGTATGTGCAATGTATGAATTTACACAAATCTGACTAAAATGCAGCTAAAAGATTTACTATAGGCTGCAGTACAACTGGTAGACTTGTAATCAAAAGGCGTAGCCCTCCCACCCCAAGCTCAGAACAGTATAAGATGATAACTGGAGGCTTAAAGTCTACTCCAGGCATCGCTGTCTTCTCTGAGTTGTGTGGTGGGTCCCATTTTAGGGCTTGTCTACCAGGCAGCACAAGAATTTACAACAGGCATACAGCCCACCCTTCCCAATTGGTTTAACTAACAATACTAACATACCTGGGAATGGTATCCCGAAGAGTGTGTATTCGTGGGCATGGCATCTAGCAGGGGCCATATTAAACTTATAGCGTGTGAACTATAAACATACTAAAAGAAAACAACTTAGTACAATTCAGGAAGCTGAAATAAATTCGCCATATTGGAGTGATTTTAACGTGGATATAGTAGTGTATACCACAAGATCAATAATAAATATAAAGCACACTGTGTAGTGGAATATGCAGAGTGAAAGGACATGTATATATGATGTTGAATTGGAGTAGCCTTATTGGAGTGATCTTAGCTACTATTATGTAGCACGAGTAGCCAGAAAAAAAAAATACCCCCACTTGGACCCACATCCAGAATAGCTGCATGAGCGAGCAAGCCTGTTTCTCGCTATAAAATATATCCTTTAATCTCTCCTATCTTTTCTCTTTCTTCTAACAGCTCTCCCTCTCTTAATCATCCTCTTTTCCTCTCTCCTCCCTTTTCCTGTTCATCCCTTCTCCTTTGTCTGTTTCCTCCCATTGTACTTCTTTTACCTTTTCCTCCCTCTCTCCTAACTTTGCATTTTTTTCTCCTCAACCCCCTCTTCTTTCTTCTGTCTTGGTCCTTTTGTCTTACCCTCACTCCTCTCCACCCTTCTCTTTGTCACCCCCCTAGTCTTTCATCCCTCTCCCAATTCCATTTGAATCTCTCTCTCTCTCTCTCTCTCTCTTTTCTCCCCTCTAGCGCCTCTGCCTGTTTGTCCCTTAAATCTCTCTCACCCCTCCTTTTACGCGTCTTTCCCTCTCACCTCCCGTCCCTTCTGAACAGTTTTATAACAAGAATAAACTTGTCTTGCCCAGCTTGTCACTAGTTTAAACCAAAGCGATCATTAATTTAAATAACCACTACCCCTCACTTGTGCCATTTGTTTTCCCAATGTGAAGTAAAAATGAATGAAAGAAAGTTATAATACAAACTGAAAAACTGCACGTTTGGTGTTCTTCCTTCCTAAGAACCAAGTTTAGAGTAATAAAAATGACATGGCAGAGCTTTCTGCATTGAGCTATATGAATTTCTTCTGTACAAAAAGAAGTGATTGACATAGTTTTGCGTCTTAAAAGTCTAGTAGGGAAAGCAGTTTTACTTTTAATCCTTAGAAAGCACAGAAATCTTTTGTGCATATGGGAAATGTAGGTTTGAGCACACAGGCTTGCCTTCCCACACTGATTAAACACCCCAGCAGCCGAGCTTGATTATAGGAGATGAGAGAGATAAAGGCGTTTACAGCGTTGCTCTCCTTTTACTTACAGCCTCAACCAAAATACAACAACGACCAACGCAGACTGGGATCTAGCAGGTTGGACTTCATCTCGCTGTCTCTCTTGGGAGATTAAGCAGCACTTGGAGGTCCTCTGGGGGTTGTAGTCCTCACAGGCAGGCCACCCTAAAGAGAAACTGACCTGAGAACTACAAGCCCCATAAAGCTCAGTCACTTTAACAAGTGAACCAAGCTGGAGCTAAATGTCCTACTGACAAGTTCCACTCGGATTGGTGCCCTGTGCTTTGGGGAGCCCCGCTCAAGCTGCTAAATCAGGGGCTGCCGACGCCACTGTCGTCCCATACCATCGAAAAATAATATTGGGTACATTAACTTCCTCATTCAGCATTAGTTAAGTTCAGATTTTTTAATAGGTTAATTTCCATTTCTCTTAAATTTTGAGGTTGTATGCTGGTGTTAGAATATAAAAATATGCTTTGGCATTGTTTTGCATAAGTTAGCATTCGCGGCACCATTTTGTGTATGGCCCCCATTTTGAATTATAATTGAAACTAATCCTTTGCCATTTCTGAGAAACGGCCTTCTCTAGGTTTCTTCAGAGCTGAGTTTTGCTACACTAATGAATGCACTGTTCTTATTAGCGCATACCTTTCCTCTAGATGTAGGCCCTCTCCCACTTGTCTAGTGCCGGGCACGGGCAGAATGACCTTGACTGTTAGATAGTGTGTGCCCAGCTGCAGAATCGAAACTTATTTTTTGTATTTCACTGTTCTGTTGTATCTGCTTGGAAAATTCCATTGTGGGCGTGCCTTCATTGGTTCTGAAATGTACATGATGTATCTCTATGCTTGCTGATGTCAGTCCCTCTGCAGCACTCCTTAGAGATTGGGCAGACAGGGCTCCGCTCTGAGCGTACTCTGAATAAACAGATATTGGTTTGTATTCTCTACTGCCTGACCGACTCTTCATTTGGTATGGAAGGCAGAGAGGTGGTCTTGTGTGACCCGGGTGACCCGAATCGGGTCACTTCCTTCAGTTGGCGCCCGAACAGGGACTCCTTCGGGTGAGTGACCCTTCCCCTTCCGTGGACGGGGGGAAGGTCGAGGCCATCGTCGGGTCGGACGGACGGATCAGGGATCCCTGCACGAAGAGTTCCTGGTACTCGCAGCTGCCCCTTCTGTCCTGCCGGACGGTGCCTCGTCCAGTGGTCATCCCGACTGGAGTCCTAAAACGGCGAAACCCTTGGATCTGACAGTTTGGTCTCAAGAGTCGGCAGTGGAGAATCAATTTGTTTGACCTGCATATATATTAGGTGAGTTTGTTTTGGTTCTTTGTGGATATGGTACCATTTTGGTTTGTATTTGGTACGGTCTAAGGACCGTCTTTTGGACAAAAGCATCTGCATTTGCTTTGCCAGGCATAAAATAGTGAATTTGTGTTCTTTTGAAAATGCCCGGTGTCAGTAAGTTGTTTTCTTTGTGCTGTCACTCTTGTTCTGTTGATGCTTGATTGGAAGACGCTCAGCCGGCGCCTCCAGAAGGCACTCCAAATTTTGATATGTATGTGAAGCATGGTCTTGGCCCTATTATGTTTAGTACATTATGGCACAAATATACGAGGGACAACGTCGAGTTGCAGTGGCCGTTGACGGACACTTTTGATGAACAAAAGATTGAGTATTTACAAGAACAGTTGTTTCAGAGATGAAGTAGGCAGTCTATGTTTGATTCCCTCAGAACATGGCAGAAAACAGCTAGACAGAGGCGATTGAAGGCAGAAAAAGAGGCCCGGAAAGGGAAAATGCAGACATTGACTCAGAAAGCTGTAGCATATGACAGGGAAAAACAGGAAAAGGGTGTTGAGTGTGAAGATAGAAGGTTTCAATTACAAATTGATAAATCGTATGTGGCTCAGGAAGAAGATGGCATTTTTGTGGAAGAATTGTTGGATACCCGACCCCCGCCTCCATACACCCCGCAAAGAATATATCCCACTGTTCCGGTGCCTTTACAGCCACCCTTTACAGTTGCGTCCACTGTCTCTGTTCCTGTGTCTACTGCTGCTATGTCAACGGCTGTGGCTTCGGCTCCTCTTTCTCCTCTTTCTTCTGTTTCTTTTCCGTCTGTGGCCCCTGTGACTGTTAGTGCTCCTGCCACACCTATTGTCTCAGCGTCCCTTTCGCCAGCTCTTTCTCCCGCGGCATAACCTTCAGCGACGATAGTGCCTGTTGCTACTGCTGTTTCTCCCTCAGT
This sequence comes from Calotriton arnoldi, assembly GCA_963921515.1. Lineage (NCBI taxonomy): Eukaryota > Metazoa > Chordata > Amphibia > Caudata > Salamandridae > Calotriton > Calotriton arnoldi. The sequence goes on from CAWUFW010011099.1 coordinate 615,301, forward strand.
GGTCCTTTATCCTCCTATATTTGTAAGTGCAGAGACACCAGTTCGTGGGTTTGCGGATCGAGGCTTATCGAAATTCCATGAGCGTATGGGCCCTTTTGTACGGTCTGCGGTGGGAGACGAAGAGAAGAAGGTTGTAGCTAATCAGGCCGCACAGTGGGGTCGTAATCCCATTTATAGTGTGGAGGATGTTTGGAATGTGATGAAAGATTATGAGCCTTGTGTACAGCAGCATGCCCTTAAACATATGTCCTCTACATTAATTGGTCTTTGGCAGCAATGTTTTGGGGATGATGCGCCACAAATTTTATTTGATATTAGGGATCGTGTGTATGTTAGTGGTTTGTACCCAGGTCAAGTGTTTGGGAATATTACCACGTTGGTTGTTTATAGGAGTAGGTTGCACGACAAGAGTCCTACCACGGTATCCCAGTTTCCGATGAGAGAGGTACATCCTATATATCACCCAGAGATACCAGAGTTAACGGATGGGCGAGGTAATGTTACTCGAGCAGCGGTGGCGGCCAGGTTTCAAGAACAATGGGTTTATACTCCGTGGAAAAGCAGTGAAGTGTTGTCCCTTAAGATTCATTTGCCTGATCCTAGGAAAATCCTACTGCTTATTATAAAGAATTGACTGAAGCTGCTTCTTCGATGGTAATGACTCTCGCTGATAATGAAAAGTTTTTTGGTCTACTTGTTCCGGTTGATATTTGGAGGCAAGTCCATACTCAAGATCATGCTCCGGAGTTGAGGGGGTACTTGGGATCAAATTAAAGCATGGGACCAGGAGAGAAAGCCAGGTGATAAACCCCGAGCTGAGATACTTGCTTTGCCTGGTCGTATTATTACATATATGCATTCTCTTATTCCACTGAGAAAAGTATATTGGGATAAATTGTCAGCTTGTCGTCAGAAGAAAAATGAGTGTGTCTGATTTTTTCACTCGGTTCGAGGATACATTTTTGGAATACAGTGGGCAGGATTTGTCTATTGAGGGACGTGTTCGGTTGTTTGTCAATAGATTTGCCTCTAATTTGCTTCCTGAAATTGCGACTCGATTGCAGGCTTCTGAAAGTACCTGGTCCACCTCTTACCCCTCTGTTATTTTGAATATGGCACAGTATTATGAGCATAGGGATAATGAGGAAAAGGAGAGGACAGAGAAGAAGCATAAGGATTTAAAGACAAAGGTGTTGTTACAGCAGGCTTTTAGAGGGAATGGAAGAGGACGTGGTGGTCTTGCCCGACAGCTTCCACGCACTAGTAGGCAGCCAACTACTACGGCGTTGGGTCCCAATCAGTGTGCGTACTGTAAAGAGGAGGGACACTGGCATAGCGAGTGTCCCGTGCTTTTGCAGAAGGTGGAGGACGCCGTTTTCGTGGACGAGGTTGTGGAGCTGGTGGGGCTGATAGGGCACAGAATGCTGCAGCCTCACAGGGTCGTTCTGATAATAATTACTTTGATGACCCTCGGGATCGACAGTATTACCATGATGATTATGACATGGAGGAAGTGACAGGAATGTCTTACAGTTAGGACAGCCAGGGACAGAGTGGGGGACAAGTTCCGATAACTGTAGACCAGCGTGGTCCTTATGTAACAGCAGAACTGCAAGGTTCAACTAAGGAATTTTTGGTAGACACATGTGCGACAAAAAGTTCTGTTTCTCGAAATATGGTCCCTTTGGGCGGCTCTTTCTGGCCATAATAATGTGTCGGCAGGTTTTTCTGGTGTACCGGTTGTAAGCCCCATTTCAAGACCCCTTGCGTTGACTATTGGTCCTTTCACTGTGGATTCGCCATTCTTGCTGACATCTAATTGTGGTGAAAATTTGATGGGTTTGGATTTGTTGAAGAAATTGCATGCTACTATTTATTGCTCCCCGGCAGGTGTCTATATGACAATGGGTCCTGATGTAGTACATGCTAAACAGTGTTTGTCCAAAGATGTGCCTCTTCCTGTTGAATTTGCAGATGTGCCACCCACTTTGTGGGCAACAGGTGATACCGATGTGGGACTGCTGCAGATACCACCAGTTTCGATACAAGTTAAGGATGGTGCTATTTTGCCTCATATCCCTCAGTATAAAATACCACAGGCAGGAGAACGAGCCTTATTGCAAAATATTCAGAAATTGATCAAGAAGGGAGAGGTTGAGGAGACGACTGCCAATATTTGCAATAGTCCTATTCTTCCCATTCTTAAACGGACGCCTTCAGGTTCTTCTGATGATCAAGGAGATGTCTATCATTTTGTGATTGATTTCCGCGAAGTTAATAAAATAGTGGTTCCCCAGTTTCCAGTGGTCCCTGACATTACTACTCTTTTGACAATGATTCCTTCTACTGCTAACGTCTTCTCTGTCATCAACTTGAAAAATGCTTCTTTGGTATTCCTATTCCTCCAGATAGCAGGTACTTGTTTGGGTTTACACTAGCTGGCAGAAGCTTTAGGTTCTGTTGAGCTCCTCAGAGCTATACTGAGAGTCCGAGTATTTACAGTCAGGCTTTAAAGTCTCAATTAGATTCCCTTTCGCTTCTCTCAGGTAATGTATTGGTGCAGTATGTTGACGACCTCCTTATCGCTTCTGATACTGAACAGGGTTGTAGAGATAGTACTGTTAAATTGTTGTTGCATTTGGCCCAACATGGACATAAAGTTTCTCTTTCTAAATTTCAGTATTGTCGACAGGAGGTCACTTATTCAGGTCACCTACTGTCGAAGGAGGGTAGGAGATTTAGCCCGGAGCGCATCAGTACCATTGTTAAAATGCCCATCCCACAGACTCAGAAAGATGTGCGCGCTTTCATAGGTATCACTTCCTACTGTCAGCAGTGGATACCTGGCTACTCCTTACTAATTAAACCCTTGCTTGCACTAACCACTAAAGACGTGCATGAGCCCCTGCCTTGGACGCCTGAATGTCAGCAGTCTTTTGAGCAATAGAAAACTGCACTTTGTTCGGCTCCAGTATTTGGCACTCCTGACTATAACAAACCGTTTGTGTTGTTCGTCCATGAGATGGCTGGTTGCGCGCTTTCTGTTTTAACACAAAAATTTGGAGATAAGCAACGGCCGTGTGTTTATTTCTCTGCTGTTCTTGACCCTGTCGCAAGAGCCCTCCCGAGCTGTCTAAGAGCGGTCGCAGCTGTGGCCGTTTCGATTAGACAATGGGCTGGACTTGTGCTGGATACTGATCTCACAGTCATGGTACCCCATGCTGTGGATACACTTTTGAATAAGACTAAGACACAGCACCTCCCCAGTGCACGTCTGACTGGCTATGAATTAACATTGTTTGCCAAACACATCACGATTAAAAGATGTGCCACTCTGAATCCAGCCACGTTACTGCCCCTCCCTACTGAGAGTAATGAGATTGATAAGCATGACTGTATCTTCCGGACAGAAGAAGAGACAAAAGGAAGGGTAGACTTGACTGATGTTCTCTTATCTGACCCACAAGGGGAACTATATGTCGATGGCTCTTGTTTTAAATTATCAGATGGCACTACAACTGCTGCGTATGCTATTACCACGCTGCGTACTGTAGTTGAGACCTCACGAGTTCCTTATCAGTCGTCCCAAGCTGCTGAGCTTGTTGCCTTGATAAGAGCTTGCGAATTGAGTGAGGGACTGGTTGTCAATATTTATACTGACAGCCAGTACGCCTTTGGAGTCGCACATAACTTTGGGCGACTCTGGGCTGAGAGAGGGTTTCTTACTTCGCATGGCACTAAGATTCAGCATGAGCACCTTATATTGAGGCTTTTGTCTCCTTTGACACTCCCTAAGAAATTGGCCATAGTAAAGTGTAGCACCCACCGGAATGTTACTGACGATGTAGGTAGGGGAAATGCGTTTGCAGATCAGACAGCTAAGGAAACAGCCCGGACAAAAATGAAAAGAATGTTTGTAGCAGGTCCCGCTAGGTGGGTGCCTGAAGTTACCATGTTTGAGGATACACTTGAGAATGTGAAAGAAATTCAAAGTGAAGCCACAATTGAAGAATTAGCACAGTGGCAAGAAAGTACAGCACAATTGAACGATGAGGGATGTTGGATTGATAAATCAGGGAAGCAGAGATGGATGTTGCCTGATGCATATCTTCTTCCTGTCGTCACAATGGCCCATGGTCCAGCCCATATTAGTGCTAAGGGTATTTGCAAGTTGTTATACCCTGTATGGCACAACAACAACATTTCTAAGACAGCGGCCCATTTAGTGAAATATTGCATGGTGTGCATGATGCACAACCCTGGAAAAGGTACCCCTACACCACCTGGTAATTTTGCACCACCCACTTTCCCTTTTGAGGTCCTTCAGATGAACTATATAGAGCTAAACAGATGCAACAATTTGAAGTATGTGATGGTGGTTGTCTGTGCGTTCAGTAAATGGGTTGAGGCTTATCCCACTAAAGACAATACAGCCGTTACGACTCCAAAGGTACTCCTGAAGGAGTTCTTTCCTCGTTTCGGCTTGCCCCGTTTGATTTGGAGTGATAACGGAAGTCATTTTAATGCCAAAGTAATTCAATTAATTTGTGATGGTTTGAGTATCAAGCAGAAGTTTCGTGCTGCCAATCATCTACAGTCAGCAGGTTTGGTTGAGAAGTACAATGGTACTCTCAAATTGAAATTGGCAAAGATTCAGGAGACCATAGGGCTACAGTGGCCAGACGCTTTACCATTAGCTCTTTTGTCGACAAGAACAACAGCACATTCTAGGATAGGATTGTCACCGTATGAGGTCGTGTTTGGACGCCCGGCAAATGTCTGGGGCGTCCCGTATCCTCAGCGGTTTGCAGATATTGAGTATCCGTTGTTGATCGACTACCTTTGCCAGTTACCTGAAAATGTGCGTTCTATTCACCAACAGGTCCGGGAAGCCCTGCCAGCTACGCCAGAGGGGCCCGGACACGATATTCAGCCTGGCGATTTTGTGCTAGTACGCAATTTCCAGCGGAAGAAGAGTTTGGAGCAGCGGTGGAAGGGGCCGAAGCAGGTCCTCCTGGCTACACGTACAGCTTTCAAGGTCGCTGACCGGAAGAACTGGGTGCACGCGACTCATTGTCGCAGGATACCTCTACCCTTGCCCTACGATGAGTGGGTGAGGGATGGAGTAGGGGATTCCGAGTGTGAGTCGGTGCTTCAGTTTGTCCCCTTTAGTGATGCTAGGCTGACCTGGACCAAACCGGATGAGGAAAATGATGAAGTGCTGAATGCAGCAGTACCTCCGGAAATACGGGCTATCCAGGAGCCCCTTTTCACTGATCCCTCTGTACCTGGAGTTAGTAGGTATAATCTGCGCTCTCGACAGAAGAACAGTGCACCAAAGGAAAAGTAAGAATAGTTAGGGATGGACTGTGTAAGTTAGGGTGTACTTTGCCATAGTACCAACGTAGCTAGTTTAGGGTGATGTGAGATTTGTGCACTGTTTGAACATTGGACAGGGTAGATCGAAAGTATCCCCTTGGGGGTACAGTATCCTGGTCGACGTGGGAACCCGAGCTTAGGACAGAGCAAGCTCCACCGCCGATGCTCAAGAGCGCCAACGTTTTGATGGACAATAGGAGCCTGTACCAGTGAGGCTCTGACGGACACTGGGAACTTGCATATTCTTCTTGCTGGCATTTTGCCCCCCCCCTTGCTTTATCGTTTACTATGCATCCCTTTGGCAGGATGGTTGCCGACGAAGAGCAGCCAGTGATTCCCCCTGTTTATACACGTATATTCTGGTCTACACAGAAAAAGATATTGGGGCATATTATCAAGCCCCTATCGCCACCACAACGTCACTTTTTGTGTCGTTGTGGTGGCGATAGGGTCAGCGCCCTATCATCAAGGCAGCGTTAAGCCACTTAACGTGGCTTAAAGCCAAGTTAAGTGGCTTAACGCTGCCTTGATAATAGGGCCCCTTTCATGCTAAACTTAGCGTGAAAGGTGGCGTGCAGTGGGTGTTGCGGTGGGCGTTCCACCGCAACACCCATTGAAGTCGACGCTGCCACCTATTATCAAATTTGGCGATAATAGGTGGCAGCGCCGAACTTAAGAACAGAAAAATCCTGGTCTTAAAGTGGCGAAACGAGGAGAAATGCTTTATTTCTCCTCGTTTTGCTTTTCCATGTGTGCTGCCTTGTGCAGCACACATGGAAAAAGTAAAATGCCATGGTTTGTTCATGTACAGGAAGGTGTCCCTTCCTGTACATGAACAAACCGTTTCAAAATGCCATTTTGTAACTTCCATGTGTGCTGCACGAAGCAGCACACATGAAAGTTACAAAATGGCCTTTTAGGTTTGTTTATGTGCAGGAAGGAACTCCTTCCTACACATAAACGAACCTCCCTGCTCGCAGACACCCTTGCACTCTGGTGCAAGGGTGCCTGCGCTGGCGCTAAGTTGTGTAACTTAGCGCCATCACAGGGGGAAACGCCAGGCTGCACCATATCCTTGTTAATATGGTGCAGCCTGGCGTTTCCAAAGTGGCGGAGAGAGGCGTTAAGCCAAGACGGCTAACGCCTCTCTCCGCCACTTCCTTGGTAATATGCCCCATTGTGTGTTATTCTTGTGATTTTTCTGCTATTGATTCTGGGTGGGGTGTCCTGGGTTTAGGAACGAGATCAAGATGCACCTTCATGTATTAACCATAAGGTTGTTTCTCAAGTTCGCACGAAAAGGACAGCCCTGAGTAATGTGTTTCTAGACACACATAAAAGGTTTTTTGGAGAAGGTACTGCTTGCTGCCCTACTGCGTCTGTTACTAGCTTATGGACTGCATATCCATTGTCACTTGTTAATTACACTTATACTCGGCCCCCTGATTTCGTAGAAGTACAAGGAGTATTTGGGTTTGGTTATCCAGGCCCATGTCTATATTATCGAAAACCACGAGGCATAGGTTATCCAGGATGTAACAACAATACTTATTGTGATAATTTCTATATGGAAAAACAGAATGTAACACTGGCGGGTTGGCATTACAAAGAACTGACAGTTCCCCGAGAGGCTGGTTATTACCCTGCATGTTGCCCAAATGTCAATTTTACTGACCTCATTCTGTATGCTAACTGCTCAGGGATAATTCTGCGTAAGGGCACGTACTCTAAGGTAGATCCAAAGGATCCTCGTACCGTTGGATTTAATTCTAGGTATGCTGCTGTAGATTATGATAGGCCTTTTTATGCACACCCAGGGTTTTTCTTTTTATCTAATGGGACTTATTCCAATATGCATAATGGTACAAATGATGTGGCCCTTGGGATGGTGTTGCCTAAAGTCAGATGCGTTAAAAGAACACTGACAAAGGAATTATGCGAAGGGGTGACAGACCTTGAAGTCAATAATTATAGTAATGGTATCACCTTTGGGTATATTCTCTCCTCCATTATTACCTTTGGTGGTACTGCTATGGCCAGGGGTGAAAAAGCTAGAGAATATTTTGGATGTAAGCTGCAGATATTGTCTAATTCTACAGTAGCGGCTTTGTGTGACATCACCACCCAATTGGAAAGTATGCAGATATATTCTGAGCAAACTAGATATGCTGTTGATTTCATCCTAGCTAAGAGCGGTGGTGTGTGCGCAGTAGTAGGAGACCAGTGTGTAGTCGGGATCACCAATATGGAAAAGAACATTACTCAACACATTTTAGACATTCTAGAAAACGTTAAAGGAATGGAAAGTGGGAACTGGAGTTGGTCACTTTTCGGTGGTTGGGGTTGGATCCTAGAAAAGATAATTTATTTTGTTGTGATTTTGATCTCTTGCTGTGTCCTGATCCAGTGTCTCCCCTTTTGTTGCTCTTATTGCACCACCCTCCTCGCTCCTAAGAAAATATCAATTCATGATACTAACGCAACTATTATGATTCAGAAAAAAGTAGAAGACCTCATGCAAATAGATGAGGGTATTTTTGAGACTTATTCCCTCCTTACTGTTTTACACCCTGAAGCTGAAGATATGGAGTGTTCCTAAGACAATTATTCATGGTTTATTGCATTATATGTCTTTCTTTGCTATTATCCAAAATGTTTAGCTCATGCTAAAAGGAGGGTCTGTTAGGATAGAAAAATATGCTTTGGCATTGTTTTGCATAAGTTAGCATTCGCTGCACCAATTTGTGTATGGCCGCCATTTTGAATTATAATTAAGGCTCCCTGTTTTCTGTTTTTACTGATTTTTACAGATAAATACAGACAGAAAACCATTTATTTTCTTGTCTGCATTTATTTTTAAATGTGGATAAAAACGGAAATTGGGTGCTTTTTGAGTGATTCTAAATACACTTTGCCATGACTGCCAGGCCAATAACTGTGTGGATTGATAGGTAAGGGGTTAAAAAAGAAAGGAATTTTAGTAAAGAGGCTTAAACAACAGTACATATGCACAAGGCTGATACTGAAATGTGCATATTTTCATATAAGTGCATTGATTTATCTTCTGCGGGTGTTCATGTCACTGAAACCTGGCAGGCATTGAAGCATGACTGCATATTTATTGGTTAAATAAATGTGGAAATATACCAGTTTCAGCTTTATTTTTATCACAAAACCCATAATAAATATGGATAAATACAGATAAAGTTGACAAAAAATAAATATGGGTAAATACAGACGGAAATGTCAAAAAAATAAATACCATAAAACCGGGAGCCCTAATTATAATTGATACTAATCCTTTGCCGTTTCTGAGAAACTGCCTTCTCTATGTTATGTTTCTTCAGAGCTGAGTTTTGCTACACTAATGAATGCACTGTTCTTATTAGCGCATACCTTTCCTCTAGATGTAGGCCCTCTCCCACTTGTCTATTGCCGGACACGGGCAGAATGACCTTGACTGTTAGATAGTGTGTGCCCAGCTGCAGAATCGAAAAGTATTTTTTGTATTTCACTGTTCTGTTGTATCTGCTTGGAAAATTCCATTGTGGGCGTGCCTTCATTGGTTCTGAAATGTACATAATGTATCTCTATGCTTGCTGATGTCAGTCCCACTGCAGCACTCCTTAGAGACTGGGCAGACAGGGCTCCGCTCTGAGCGTACTCTGAATAAACAGATATTGGTTTGTATTCTCTACTGTCTGACAGACTATTAATTTGGTATGGAAGGCTGAGAGGTGGTCTTGTGTGACCCGGGTGACCCGAATTGGGTCACTTCCTTCACTGGTGATCGTGTTTTGCTGTTTCAGTAATTGGGAACATCTGATATCTTGAACTTTTCTTTGAAATAAATGTCCAATTCACTTTACACCCTTCGTTATCCAAAACCACACATAGTTCCTTTATTTCTAAGCTTGATTATTATAGGATTAATACTTGAAAGACGGGTGACTAAGAAGTTTCTTAAAAAACTTCATCAGAAAAGACTAGAAAGTGTGATCTGGCCCTTGTATATCTACCAACTTCAGATATTATTTTTGCAAGAACAAGAGGCCATTACATGTCAACGTAGCCTAATACCATTCATGCGCTTAGGCCCTCATTACGAATGGCCCGTTAACAATCCTGTTATATCCCTGACATAGATTTACCATTATCCAGGCTCACAGTAATCCTGAGTGCAAGAAAAACAGGGATATATGAATTTTTGGGAAATATAATGCAAACATCAGGGCTTACCGAGACGATTTCCACTTTTTTCCCCAGTATTCCACCAAGACACTTTTCCTGCTTGAGACAGATGAAATCTCCAGCTAGAGTACCACTTATCAGCAGTGTTCCATCAAACTGATAGCTAACTCGATAACTCATGTTAGCAAGCTCATCGTAATTAACAGGCCACTCATAATGAAGGCCTTAGAGACTGATTTAGAGTTTTGGGGGTGCAGGACATCCACCAAAATGGGGCAACCTTCCTTCTGTCCTATTTAGAGTGAATAGCCATCTGTGCACTCTGAATAGGATGGACGGGATGTTGACTGCTTTTTGGTGTATGTACCACATAGGCCAAACTTTAAATGAGGCCTCTAGTTCTCTGACAGCATGAAAAAAGAACATTGGTGAGAGAAGATGGATGCTATATTCAGTGGGGATTCTATGTAAGAGGGGCACTGAATCCCTGATTTTATGTTCATAGACAGTCCACAATTATCAAACATAGATAACAATGGGTTAAACATGTTAGTGACCATGCATATAACCAGCCATGACATGCTAAGCATCCAGGTTTGAATATCAACAGTATGCTTCATGGTTAACTCAAACTAATCCTTCAAAATAACAATGAGATATGACACACTTAGGTTTGTATGATAACACTTACCTGGCCTCAAACTCAAAATCTTTGTGATTAGAGGTTTCAATATGTGAACCAACCATACAGACAACAGGAACTCTGGCCACAGACTTAGCAAATATCTTTCTGTGAGAGTAAGGTGTGGTTGGTGTGGTGGATCCTTTTGTGCAGGGGTGAAGCTACACTAATCCAGGTGATTCCCCGCTGGTCGAGGTTTCAGTCGAGTGTGAGTCAGAGTAGGCCAGAAAGTGTTGCTCTGTACCTTTTCTTGTGAGATTGAATACTATTGATTCTTTAGTGGAGTCGACAAAGTTGTTGAGTTTGCTCTATGTTTGTTGTTGTGCTTGTATTACAACGTTCGTGAGAAACATTGTAAAGGAGGATGGGCCGCTGCAAGGATTGAGATGGACGTCACAGTGTGCCGCACTGAGATTGGACAGTTGGCGTTAGTGCTGCGCTGTTATTGGTTGTAACGTCATAGAGTGCTGTGCTGTTATTGGTTGTTGACACCGAACGAGAACTGCAGGTAAAGAAATTATTTTTGGTTTGAGACGAAATTTCTAATGTGATTGTTGACATTATTGCTGGAAAATAAATTCTTCAAGTCTATACAAAATCTGATTGGGGGATGTGAAAATACCTGCTCGAGAGGGGGAAGAGGCACCACCCAAAGACACACCAGGTCATTTTACGGCAATAAATGTGGGCCTTCATACATGTATTTGGCTGAGTCAATAGCACAAGATCACAGAGAAAGAAGGTGCATTTGGTGTTTCTATGCTATGGCACATTTAATTTGAGAATCATTGAGAAGGAAGGTGCATTGGTGTTTCCATGCTAAGGCACATTTAATTTGAGAATCATTGAAAATTAGTATGTTTTAAAATATTTTTAAGTTACTGATTATATATATATATATATATATATATATATTTATTATTTTATAAAATTTTAAATAAATGATTACAATATAATTTAAATTGAAAATATTTGTTTAATACTATTTTAAATTTTATATATGTAACTAAATATATATATATATATATTAATATATATGTGAGTTTTTTTAAATAGGTATAATAGTTTTTATTTATTTTTTAATTAATTCAATATATTTAATTTGTATTATATTATTGTTACTGTTTAATATATTTATTGTATAAGATTTAAATTTATATATACATTTAAAAAATTGATATTTTGTTCAACAATATTAGTGACAACAATATTTTTTATCCTGTATTTTTGTGTTTTACATTATAAGTATAGGATGACGATATTTTTGACAATGATATTTATGTCAATATATTTTGGTAGGGCGATATTTTGTCAGTGAACTGAACACACTACCAGCCAGGATAAGAAGCATCCAGGAGCCTATACACTTCAGAAGACAGTTAAAAACATTGCAATTTCCAAGACAACTACGCCACCACACATCCCGGCAACAGAACCTGCAAAGACATGTCGCACCCTCAAGCTCAATCTTTAGCTCATAATACACTGATTAGAAACAACCCAACCAGCAAACTACTTTCGATAACTATATAAGTTAAGGAGAGCTGACCTATGCATCGCCAGGGGATTTTGGTGCATTCCCAGATTTACTAAAGCTAGTAAACCTGGGAATGTGTCAAAATGCTATTCCTTCCCCAGTGAGGCATAAAGAAGAGACAAATCTTTATTTCTCCTTGTTACTTCCCATTCTATGTGTGCTGCTTTCTGCAGCACACATATTAAGAGGAAGATGCCTCTTAGGATTGTTTTTGTGCAGGACGTTGTCCCTTCCTGTACATAAAACAATCCTGCCTGTAACGCAGGCACCTTTGCACCATGGCGCAAGGGTGCCTGCATTGGCGCTAGGCAGCACACAGTGCGCCAGTGCTTGGAGACAGCAGAAATGGGAGAGGAGTTGGCCTAACGGCTAGGGCGGTCGACCTCGAATCTGGGGAACTGGGTTCGAGTCTCGGCAATGACGCTGAACATCCTGTGATTCTGGGCAAATCACTTAATCTCCCTGTGCCTAACAAAAATGCATGTGTCCTCATGTAACGCAACTGGTGCTATGTAAAGCGCTCTGATACCCGATACCTTCGGGTCAAGTTCGCGCTATATAAAACTCCGTAAAAAAGTTAAAAAAATAAAAAATATCTTTGTAATATGGGACATTCCGGCTCTCTGCCTTTTACGCATCTCAAAGCAGCAAGTTGCTTTGCTGAGTTGCATTGCTCGAAATGTAAGTAAATCTGCCCCACAATTTCTGATTGGAAAGTCTAGTGCAGTAACCAAGTAAGCAGACTATAATCATAAGAAATACCATAATGGGCCCACAGAGCTGTTTAAAGCAGCCAGATTACTGAGAAACCATAAACTAAGCGTCCGTGTCTCTCACACCTCATCATCACCCACACTGCTACATACTGCATCCCATAACACGATAACCGCACCTCGGTGGTCATCACGCACAACATAGAAACACTTCCCATATTGAATCACAAAGCAAAGACAGCACCCTTCTAACCACACACCACCCTCTATGATGTAGCTTGCTGCCCATGTAGGTAAGCGCTTCAATGGCACGCATAGGGGTAGTAAGCGCTATACAAATAGGCAATACAATACAATAACATATTTATCTCTTGAATCACCAAGAGTTGTTTGATCCTACTAAAATCTTTGTTTCTGTCACACTGCATAGTTATAAAACAAAATGTACTTTATTTGTACTTTCATAACTGCTGGAATATGTTGAAATATGTTTAGAGTTCATTTACAGGTATTTTTATTTTCTGTGAATTATAAACAAATTGACATTCTACAGTATTTCTTTTTGCACTCCCTGTAGGCAAGGCCACTGGAATTATGAGATTCTGCGGCCACAGAACTATGCGATTCTGTGGCTGCTGTGTTTTCAGCATAATTATGAATTTACCGCATTTGCCACATAATGCATCATCGGATACATATTATGCAGATTTTAACAAAAAACTGCTTTTGCTTCTAGCTCAAACAGATCAAAAGTTACAAAAAATGTTGCATTATGTGCTGCTGTGCTGTGCAATGTCCTTTGCAAAGATTGAGTGGCCCCCTTTTAGTTACCTACAGCTGTATTTGGATGTGGAACCGGTAAATGAAGTGACATTTTTCCCAGACTGCTATAGTGTAAAAATGACAAAATAATGAAACCATACTATTAAAAGATGTGGAGCATTAAGCCGCATCATTTGTGTTTTCTTGGCACATACATTAATCAACACTGCCACACAATTTAGACCTCCACTGCTGCCTAATTCCAGTTGCCATGTCTGTACCACAGAGAGATTGTCACATAATTCACTTTACAAAATCCTTTCACTTAGCCTTCAAAGGAAGAAAAATAAACATTTTGCGCATTAAAAGAATAAGCAGCAATTTGTCAGAGGATATAGCCTGACATTGAAAATGTCTTGAAACACACAGCAAATGTAACAAGATAAAAACAAAACTTAAAGGGATTTTTATTGCGCATTCAACCTTTTGAACAACCGCACCTCTATAGTGTGCCAGCTGCCTCAGTCATTTGGAGGTGGGGGGGGGACAAAGATTGATATGGGCTAGCCCGGCACTCAAATGCCCCCTCCCCACCCCTCTGCCCCCGTGGCTGCAGCCCTGTAGCTATCACTAATGCAGCAGGTGCAGTGGCATCAGGACACAGGGATGTGAGGAGCAAATGTGCCCAGATTATCTCGTGTGTTACCCAACCGGAAGTGGGTGATGACTCCATTTTGTTTGCTAGCACCAGGCCCATGGCAACCTTTTTGATGTATCACGTTGAGGTAGGGGCATGAGTCTTGCAGCCGCCCACTCACAAATGTTTTCCATCCGCAGTGTATTCCCAGGCAGAGCCTCACACAAACCTGTTTGGTTCTGTGGTGTCATTTTATGTGCTTGTAAGGAAATGTACACCAGACGGCGGTGGAGAAAATGACGCGCGGCTGAGTCATAGCAGAAGGTCTTTAACTTTTGAACTGTCGATATCACTTTTCGAGCAAACATTCGACCACGATTTGGTAAAGCTTTCTAAATTATCTGGAATATTACGAATTGCAATCTAAAGAGGGACTTTTATTGTGCTGTACATAAGCTGAGTGTTGCAAATGCATGGGTCTCTTGCCGTGATTTATTTATTCAATCCACACATAAAAATCATACTGTCACAAATTCCAGTAAAGTCTTCGGGGCAGATTTACAAGCCCCTTGCGCCACTTTTGCGTCACTTTTAACATGGGAAAAGTGACTCAAGGGGCTTGTAAATCTGCCCCTCCATCTTCTTTCGCCATTACACCTCACTGCATGTTGTGAATTTAGCTGTTAATCAGCACTTGAAATCTATGGAGGGAATTGCAGGTACTTACTACCGTTGAATTCCTTAATCCTCCTGAGAAGTGCAGGCTCTGTCGTACTGATAGCAATGCATCCCTGCTGAGAAATGCTGGAACAGTCCATATTAAATGTTCTAAGAGCAGGTATTCAGGGCCTTACAGTACCCACCCCTTTACAGCACTGCCTTAATAGATTCCGGAAGGTAAATGATAGAATACCAAGGTTGCCCATCATCACAAGTGAGGAAACATGGCTTTATAAAGGCAAGAAGTGAATTTTTCAAAATTGATTGAGACTAACAAGTTTCAAATTACACAAAACTACGTTCCACCTTTGGGAGCAATAATTACGTTTTTTTGTCCACTGCTTGAGCCTTTAAGCAAGGCTCTAATGCTATCCAAATATTTCAAACACAGAGGCAGAATGTTCTAAATTAAACAGGGAGAAACTGAAAAATAAATATTGGAATATTGGATGTGAACCCCTGTACTAGCCATTATTGGCTCTTGCCATTCTCCTGTCTTCAGTGGAGCTCTCAAAATTCTCATGTTCCAATTTAGCATTATAGTCCACTGCCAGAGGCTGTACCAGTTGTTGAAAATCCTCTTGGCAAATTATAGGTCTGATCCACAGGCAAGGATAAGCGAGATGGTCTTTAACAGCTGGTAAAGCTGTCGGCAGAAGGGCTACAGTCAGGGCCACTAAAATTATGCGATTCAGTCACTGCTGTGTTTTCCGCATAATTATGGATTTGCTGCACTTGTCACATAATCCATGATCTTGTGCATAACTTGCACAATTTAACACAGACGATGTCATTCTGGCTCAAACAGATCAAAAGTTACTATACAACACGTAAAGTGTTGATACACAGTGACAGGCCTTTTGTTGTGCAGAGTAGGCCAACTTTCAGTTGATGATAGATGTATTTAATTCTTAAACTGGTGTGTTAAGATGAATGAAAATGACAAAATCATAAAGTAATACTGCTCCAAAATATGCCACATAATTTGGCTTTTCTTGTAGCTTAATTTAGTCAACCTTGATGCATACTTGTATCCTCCCCTGCCTCTTAGGTCCAGTGGACATGGCAATAATGCTGTTAGAAATTGCCACCTACAAAGAGTAGAGTGCTTCATATCAAACAAGGAGAATCAGAAGGAGAAACATTGGAGTGTAGGAGTAGAATGTTAATACCAGACCCTCTGTCATTCCACTGCCTTTAAAATGCCTCCACCATTATCTCTGCACTCTGCTTTGTACCACTCCTTTGTTTCAATATTCACTGAGTTTAAAGATGTTTGCACTCCTGTGGTTTGGGTATCTCCCCCGCACAATGCCACTGACACTTTCCTTTTAGTAAGTCCCATTATAGATATCTTCGTCATTGTCAATCACGAACCTTTCTGGGATATTATACATGACCAGACTTGTGGGCTATCACCTTGGAGGTGGTTAAAACAATGGTGGAAAGGCCAGTCTCCATCAAGATATCATGAAACAAAGTATGGGACAATCTTTCATTGTCCCACTCGGAATGCCTCCATTCTTGTAGGACAGGCAGGCCTTCATTTCTTGGCTTTCAGGGTTAACGCGGAAACAACTCTAAAATGTTGTGGGGACATCCCACTTAAACCTATGAGGAGTCATGCCAGTCTTGGTGTGTATGGGAGTTATCAGTTTCATAATGATGCCTGTGCTAGCTCAGCCTTTGCTGACCCACAGTAGAAGGGAGGTTCTCGCATGCAGACACAGCTCTACCATGATGCCACTGCCACGATTCCTATCGGCCGGCTTGCTACCACCCTAGACATTCCCAGAAACAGAAAAAAATATTGCCCTCTAAGGGACAGAAGATCGCCTTTGCCCGTCTACTCAACATGTTGGTAAATCTTAAGTACCCTTCAGACACTTGTACTGTCTCCAGCACAAGTGCTACGTGCTAACTCCACAAGTTAGTGCATGCACCTCAAACAGCACATATGGAACCCAGTAATAATAAAAAAGTATGTGGAGTGGATTTTTCGTTGTTGGTAATCGTGATTATCAACATTTTTTATGTTACTTTCATTATAGTGAGTTGCTTCATAATGGCTTCTTTATTTCCAAGCAATTGCAGGTACAAATCTTGGGTGACTATGTGCCTTCATGTCACTGGGGATCACATCCTTTCAGTCCTGTGCTTTAACTTTACAAATGAGTGTATTCTGGGACCTTCAGTGGAACTGGTTTTCATTGTCACTCCAAAGTATCACAAACTCTCTCAGCCTATCCTAGGCTGTTTTATTTCAAATATGGTGCACTAGGTCGAGCAAAGAATTTCAAGTATGCCCTACCACTGACCCTGTGAAGAGGTAAAATTATATACTGGGCTACGTTTAAGATCTGGCAGAACAACTTAAGATGCTTTGCAGAGCTGTCCTATCCATACAAAATGGGAAGGCAGAAGTTCACCCACCCTCAGCTATTAGTTATTATGCGTGGCATTCACATGTTGCTCACCCTATATTCATCAACCCTTGATTGATTGTAATTGTCATACCTGACATGTGGAGTATTTATTGTGCACTGATCACTTGACTGGGGCAGTAAAAGTTAGAGTCTGCATTGGGAAAGGTGTCTCATGTGTTTTTAGTTCGAGCCTAGGCAGCGCGCATGTGCTGTCTCTCGACATGCTGTATTTACTCTGGGGGCTTAGACCATGCCCACCGCCTTCCATTTGTTCCTTCTTGTGCCTTTCTAAATTTGTTTTTTTTCGTTAGTGATACATTGCTTTTTGTCCCGCCTTTGGGTGTGTTTTTGACTTTCGTGGGGACCGCCCCTGTTACATGTCCCCTTGCTCTTTGATTTAATTTATCGTTTGTTCGGCGCACTCATTTTTTCATTCAATTGGTCCCGCGCTATTTCTTGCTTGCCCACGGCCGCCAGCCGCACCGTTTATAGCAAGCTTCCGGCCTGCCCAGTCAGTGGTGTGAAGTTAAGCACTACTCTCAAAGTATTTAAGAATAATACGCATCTTTGCATCCCAAATAAAAAGCTAATGACGTGCGTTTGTTTTGTAAGCCCACTGGTCTCTATCGGAAAAAGTAAAAAAACTGACCATTTTGACCTTCAAAATATTTTGCCTCTTCTGCCTAAGCTCTCGCTTATGTTGAGGTAGAGAACACACAGCCTTAACATGGCTGCACTATATTTTTAAACACTTTGGGACATATTATCAAGAAAGGCGCAAACATTATCGCCGCTTTAGCGGCAGGAAACTGCCGCTAAAGCGGCGATAAGGGGCTTGATAATATGCCCTAGAGAATTCCAATAGAAGCCCAGGTTCTGGTGTCAAGGACATCAAACCTGGGCTCCTATTGGAATTCTCTAGGGCATATTATCAAGCCCCTTATCACCGCTTTAGCGGCAGTTTCCTGCCGATAAAGCGGCAATAATGTTTGCGCCTTTCTTGATAATATGGCCCTTTATTTGATACAGTGTGCTTACTGCTGCCTGGGCAGTAGACAGCAGACATGGGAGGCATGCGGGGGAGAATGGGGCAACTTGGCTAGTGTACACCGGCCGAGCTCAGGCATGCTACTTCTCCTCCCCTCGTGCTGCTCGTGTCTGCGGATACACAGTATATACATCATTCATGGAGATTTGCTCTATCTATGTGTGCTGGGAATAGCAAAAAAATGAGGAGAAGTCAATGATTTCTCCTTGTATCGCCATTCTAATGCCTAGTAATCCATGGCGCTAGAATGGCACTGTTTTTGGCACTGCCTCAGCCTTGCAAATCTGGGGCAGCATCAAAAAGCAATGGGTGTTGCGGTGGAACACCCACAACAACACCCATTGTACGCCCCTTTGCTGCAGAGGACTGCAGCAGAAAGGGACACATTTACAAGGTGGCGTTAAGTCAAGTTAAGTGGCTTACGCCACCTTGCAAATATGGGAAATGGCGCTACACCACCAGAGCGTCAAAAAAAGTGATGCTCCAGTGGCGATAGGGGTTTGTACATATGCCCCTAGGTGTTTGGTTGTTTTCTGGCACACTGTATTGATCAGTGGTAGAATGATTCACATGGCTTGCTAATGCTGGCACTGAATTAAGGAATTCTTAGCATATTGTGGGCCTCCTTGGCTTGATGGTGCCTATGCCTGGAATACTGCTGGCCATGGCATCCAAGACTTGATGTTATTAATGTCTGGAATAGTGCTGTTTTGGATCTCATGGTGGCATTTCCTAGCATATTGAGGCCATCCTTTGGCATGACTTAAAGATATGGATGATGGGTTGAGACAATATTTATCTGGTTGAGGAACACAGGCCCCCTTCGATTTATATCTGTTGATAGCAAGCCATGCCCCCACGCTATGTAAACTCTTCTAACTAGTCCCATTTATCCATCCATCATCCATAGATTCAGTCTCTGACTTACCTCTCAGTTAAACTATGTACTCAATAATGTATTAACCTATGGACACATTCACCCATCATGTACTTAATCAATTACTTATCCTTCCATGTACTCATTCATCCATTCTTTCCTCAACCATCAAATCTCACATTCACAAACTCATTCATCCACACAACCACATACAGAACCAACAAATCAATGAAGAACACATTAGGCCTGGGCGGAAAACTATGGTACGCTCGCGAAGTTTGCGAAGTTTGCGCTACTTCGCACTACGCGAATTGCACGTAGCACAGTGCAAACACGCGTAGCGTAGCGTAGTGCAGCGGTCATTTTTTGCTTGCTCGCGGTCCTCAACGTCAAGTTGGCGACCGCGAGCAAGCAAAATAACATCCCGGCGAGACTTTTTCCTCGTTCGCGATCAGCAACATCAAGTTGCCGATCGCGAGCGTGGAAAATAAACCTCCCGGCGAGATTCTCAACGCGGGGAGGTCAGGTTTCTCATTGCGAGTGGTCGCGTATGCTCGCGACCGCTCGCGATGAGAAACTACCAGTCCGCGTTGAGAAAGCTGCCGCTCGAGTAAAAATCGACTCGAGCGGCAGTAAAAGACAGCTCGCACTGTGCAAGATGCCGTTTTCAATGATTGCACAGTGCGGACAAGCATCCGGCACTGTGCAATCATTGCGAACACGCACTACGCAGTTCGCGTAGTGCTACGCGTAGCTCGCGTAGTGCGAACTGTACTTTGCGTAGCTTCGCGAAGCGTTACTTCGCGAACTACGCCCAGGGTTAGAACACATCCATTTAGAGGCCAAAACTATACGTGTTTGGATGGGTTCCCTTTATTGCAAAAACATAACTATGCAGAGATACATAACTTGTTTTGATTGAACATCAGCTACAAATCTATTTATGGGTAGAAGATTGGAAAAACGTGGAAAATTACATACATTAATATGCGAAATCATTCAGTTTATTAGCAGCACAAGTGTCACCCAAAATCAACAGATAATTTAAAACACTAATCAATGTTGATTAATTTGTCCCTCCATCCGCTGGTATCTTCCTACCTAAATAATAAAATATCAGGTTCAGGGGCATCACTATTTTTGTCACAACTAAGCTTGGACTCACAAAAGTCTCAGGGGCTTATTTGCAAGCCCCTTGCGCCACTTTTGCGTCACTTTTAACATGGATAAAATGACGCAAAAGTGGCGCAAGGGGCTTGTAAATAAGCCCCTCGGTGCAGTGCAAGCAGGACAAGCACGCGCAACGTGCTCCTTCAACAAAAAGCCCGTATGTAAACAGACAATCTGCTCGCGCTCTAACTAGGCATTTCCTTGTGTGAGGAGAACAAGATGGAATCTGCGTGCTATTTACGTGCCTTTAGCCTGTGGGGTCAATGAGACCCGGCTGCAAATAATTAATACAGTCTGTTGAAGAGATTGTAAAAACTATTGTTTTAAGGATTCCAAGCACGAAACAAAACAACAGTTACTTTTGCTGGAAGTTAGAATCATGCTTTGAATTGTTCGTGGAAAGAAATCCTGTCACTGATAAAAAAAAACATGTCTCCAAGACATTTCTCCTAAATTCGTACTACTATACTACTTGAACATATTTGTGAGTATCATTTAATGACGTTAGTACTCATAGGGTGTATGTGAGAATGTAGCTTATTACAACCAGCCATGTTGTCAGAGCTACGCTTTAATTAAGAGGCATATTTTAGGTCTGGCATGGCATCACCACTGTCTGCTCGACATAGTGTAATCAATTCTTCAAAATACAGAGGGATATTCCCAAGAACGCGTGTTAACTATCGCCAAAATCGCTTAACGCAACTTCTCACATCGCAGTCCATCGCGGGAAAACAACACTGTGTTAACGCAGCATTCACAACCCGGCTGCACCATGCGATAGCCTCACGATAACGCGACAAATGCCCGCGTTAAAATCAACGCGACGCCGAAAAAATGCTAAACCCCAACCTTGAAAAAAGTTCCGACGTCCCAAATCGCGAATCAAAAAGCAGCGATAACCAGCGACAGGCCTGCGATTCCCACGCGACATGCGGGAAAATGCACCATAAAAGCAGAGAAAAAAAAAAAAGGAGAAAAAAATGTAACTGCGTACCACCATGGACGCACCCGGACCGAGTGCACAGGACAACGCGAACCCCACAAGCCCCACAGACGACCAGCCAGGAACCCCGGGGCCGGGGAAGGGCAAGGAGAAGAGGAAGAGGGAGACGGGGTTCAGTCCGCAGGAAAATCAGATCATCGTCACGGAGGAGACAGAACACAACCAACAACTGTACGTCACCTCCACTGTGTCATCGGCAACACAAACGGAAACATGGCAGTACATCGTGAACAACGGGAATGCAGTCGGAGTGTCGATGAGGACAATGGAAGAGGTCAAGAGGCGCTGGAGTGATGTGAAGGGCAAAACCAAGAAGAAACACTATGCCAACTTTAAAGCAGCAACGCAGATTGGAGGTGGGGGACCAGCGGCACACCAGGAGCTGGATGACAGTGAGAAAATGGTGGCCACAGTCATCAGTCGGGATACGGTGCCAGGAGTTGGGGATCGGGACACTGACTGGGGGAGATGGGCACAATGGCACACATGCACAATTAAGTACAGCACACTGCACACCCACAATGACTCTGGAACATGTCCCTGATCCCCGTGCCACACAGCAGCACACATACAGAAACTCAGGGAATGTGTGTTGCATTGAATTTATTTGCACATGCTGTGCCTGTGGTCATTTTGCACTGTCTCATGATTGCCAAGCACTGACACAATGTGATGTCCTCATGTGAAGAAATTGTCAATGATGTTGTTCCTACGGGCTATTCCTGCTGCAGCTGCAGTGGGGTGTGGTCCACCTGCCTCATCTTCCTCATCATCGTTGGGTGCATCTGGCACTCGTAACCATGGGGCATTGGTGCGTACACATATGTTGTGTAACACACAACATGCATCGATCATCTTGCACACGATGACTGGGCTGTACAGGAGCCTCCCACCTGTGATATCCAGACACCTGAAACGTGACTTCAACACGCCAAATGTGCGTTCCACGATGCCCCTGGTGCATTTGTGGGCCGCATTGTACTGCCTCTGGGCCTGTGTGTACGGGGCTCGGAGGGGTGTCATCATCCAAGGGCAGAGTGCATATCCCTGATCACCTGTGACAGTGCAGAGAGACATGAGTCAATAGTTGGTTCTGCATGATGTGTTGGCAGGCTCACTAGTTCATTGGCATTTGATATGTGTGTCATAGTGATTCCGGTTTGACATGTACTGCTAGTAGCAAATGAGCGACATCAATGTGTATTACGTAGCCTCACTGCTAATCCTCCCTCCCCCCCCGAGCCTATTTCCTTGTGTGTGCTGCGCGCTTGCCTCACCTGCACTCCTACGGCACACCATTGTCATGCCTGTCTGCTCATGTCCACAAGCCTGACAACGACACTGTGATGTTGTGCATTGAAGGTGGGCGGCCACGTGTGTGTGGGCCTATGGTAAGGATAGGGCGGACACAGATGTGGAGTTCATGGCTGGCCGAACTCGCGATACGGTCGAGGCAAGACCTTTGGCTCATGCTGCGGTAATAGCGATACACCCACAACAGTTGGCATGTATGATCCCGGACCCCCAGCGGGCTTGCGCTCATTCATTAATCCCTTCGTCGGAGCCTGCACTCGGGGGCATGTTACATTGCAACTTTGTCCATTGCGGGACGGGTGGCGCCGACACCACAACAAAGACACACGCATTAGGTACTAAATTGGCAAGCCCAACAGTTAACCACGCCCAGAGCCCCGGGGTGATCATCCACACCCCTACGCTGGACTGCCGTACGCCAGCCCACTCCGGCAACGCCTACAGGGGGGTACGACACAGCTACATGTCCCAGGTCTACCCCACTGCCTGAGGTGACATGGTCGCGTCCGCTGTACACAGCACAATGCAATGTGGTAGGGCCCGGGGCCCTCATGCACACACAATGACCACACGGACACACTTAGATAGTTTGTGGAACTGGCTACAGGCACGTGCGCCTGGACCCTTTATTGCCAGGGTCACATGTCCAGTGACGCCTGTGCTGGATGGGTGTGGGGTGAGTGTAAGCCAGCCCTCAGGGAGTTGTTGGCACTGGCAACAACTACAACAGTGATCAGACAATCAGAAGTTCACAGTTCAAACAGCAATGGTCCACGACTTGAGCTGCACAGAGTTAGTGGCCACGGATGCACTGCGGCCGGCACAGGCACACCGCCACGGGACGGTGACTACCGGTGCACTGAGGTAGGGCCACAAGAGCTAAGCGGGTTCTCATCGATGTCCAAGGTGAATGTCGCAGAGGGTTTCGGGGGACAGTGGAAGGTGTTCTTCCAGGGCATGATACAGAGGGCAGTACCAAGCAGACACATGCAATATGGAGGAGATGAATGCTACAGACTCGTTTAATACCAAGTCATTACCAGCCACATGATGATGAAGACAACCCCCAGCCCATTGACTGAGACGCCACCAAAGTTCAACCAGAGGGTGTCCATGAATTTCGGGGCACAAAGTTAGTGGCACCAGAGCTGAAAAGGGATGCAGTCTGCGATGAGTCCTGTACAATGGTATAAACTCTGCCATAAATAGATCAAGGCTCAGTTCCAAATGTGTAACCTACTTGACCGTACTGTGGGCCGGAGGCAGCGGTCAGCAGGGGCCCCCAGCCACGTGTCCCTGGCTTGCGATGCACAGAGTCAGTGGCACCAGGGCAGTTGTTGGTGGGGTTCGGTCACCACCGTAACGAGGATCCTGTCTGTCATCCAGACTGAATCGCGTCTTCCTCTTACTCCTCTCCTAGCGTGCAATGATACGGACTCTGCCATTGTAAAATCAAGACTCAGTTCCAAATGTGTGACCTACTTGACCGCAGTGTAGGCCTGAGGCAGTGGTCAGCGCGGGGCAACGGCTGATCAGGCAGCTCCTCCTGGTACTCTCACACACAATGTTGGAATGCCATGTGGCGATGATTTGTTGACGGAGGTAGTGGCACCAGAGCTGTGCGTGTGTGCAGCCTGCGACGATGCCGTGTCCTGCCTGGTACGGATTGTATTGGATTTGTGTGAGGCCTGCTGGACCGCAGTGTAGGCAGTACACAGGTGACCCCGGGGTGCTGGGCCGCAGTGTAGGCCGACGGCAGTAGTCAGCATGGGCCCACAGACACGTGTCGCTGGGATGCTATTCACAGAGTCGGTGGCACCACATCGTAGGGAGTACGGTGATATAAACCCTGCAGTAAACGTATGTACTCTGCCATTGAATAATCAAAACTCAGTTCGAAATGTGTGACCTACTGGTCCGCAGTGTAGGCCGGAGGCAGCGGTGGAGTACGTCAATGAGAAAGGAGTAATGAGGGGCCTGTGTCGCGGAGGCCCTGATGGTCTGAGGAGGCTGCCATGGTCGCGGGCCTCGGGCCTCGGGCATGGAGCTTGCATCGGCACGTGGTGGGCCCTCTTTGACACACGCCGGTGTCGGCAGGTGAGCAGTGCGGCCTGGCTGCGCTGGGGCGGGCATGAGGCATTTTGGGACCAGCGGCCTGGGGTGCAGCAGGCGCACAGGATCGCAGGCACCGCTGCTCACGGGGTCGGCCTCGTGGCGGGGTGAGAGGCGCAGCCCTGGCAGACACGTTGGCCATTCCGGAAGAGAACCACGCCCAGAGTTACGGGCTTTTTATTCACACCCCTACGCTGGCCTGGCGTACGCCGGGCCAGCCCACCTCCGCGCACGCTTACAGGGGGACGTAACAAGCTACATTTCCGCATTGTTCCCCGCTGGCTGCGGATACATGGTTGCGTCCACTGTCCAGTACACTCCAGACACCAGCAGTGTATGTCGACATGGAAGTGTCTGTGGTCTGCATACTGCGGTCTGTCCAGCACATCCACTCCACACTTGGCATTGTGTGCATTCTTATTCATGGGTCACTTGCCTCCTTCGCACATGCCGGGTTCCCACCTCTCCCCACATTCTGCAATTGTGTGGCTGAGGTGCCATGCCGTTGATGGCTTGTGTAGATGGCTAGCCCAGGTTGCCACAGTAAGTAGTGTTGTCGTGTTTGGAATGTGGGGATGTTGGTTGTCATGTTGTATGTGATTTTGTGACCTGTGCATTCCCAGAGTTGTGAGTTGTCTGAATGTGGTGTTGAGGTGTGTGGTGTGTTCCGTTGGTACTTACCGACGAGCAGTGCATTCCCATAGGTGGCATCCTGAAAGCGCTGGTTGATGATGGACTGTCGGAAGATGAAGGAATCATGCACACTGCCTGGGTAGTTGGTGACGACATTGGTGAAGAGTCCCCGGTGGTTCACTATTGCCTGCACATTGATGGAATGCATGTGTTTCCTGTTGCGGTAATTGTGTGCTGTGGCGGCAGGGGCCACGAGGAGTACATGTGTGCAGTCGATTGCCCCCAAGACGTGCGGGAAGCCAGCTATGGCGTAGAAGCCTTGCTTGATCTCCAGCTGTTCCTGCGCAGTGTGTGGGAAGTAAAGTTGCTGGGGTACCAAGCTGATGGTGGCATCCAGGACAGGTGTGAGGAACTTTGACAGGGCTGGCTGTGAGACTCCTCCGACTCTGGCAGTTGTTGCTTGGAAGGTCCCAGAGGCCAACAGGTGCAGCACGGCCAGCAGCTTTGTCTGCGGAGGGATGTTGGTTCTCCGCTGTGTTGGTACCGTCAGCCTGTGGGCAATGATGGTCAGGATGCGGAGGATGGTTGTCCTTTTGAGCCTGTAGTGGGCAATGACTTCCTCTGGCGTTAAGTCTCCCAGGCTGGTGCGAATTCGGAAGTTCTGGTGTCTTTGTCTGCGCTGCCTCTGTGGTAGTCCGGGGGGGGAGGGGGATCCTGGGGGGGTCCTGGGTGTGGTGGCGGTGGGTGTTGTGGCCCTCTTGGCGCTCCGAGCTGCATGATCAGTAGCTCCATGGCATCTGTTGTTCTTCTGGTGTGGCTGTGGGCTGGGCTCCCTTTTATGGTGCAGGTTGTCGTCCGACTTAACACCAGGTAGGAGCAGGTGTTAAATCCCTGCTGCTATTGCACCTTATCGCATGTTTTTGATTCTTATCGCCGTTCTGGCTGGTCGTTGGGAATGTTGCGAAGTGGTGTTTCCAGGGGTTTTTGCACGGGAACGCCTACTCTGCATCTCATTAGCGTTAGTTGCCGGTGTCATCCGTGGCGATGTTTTTTGCAGCTGCGATTGCAGGGATACTGTTGATATCGGCTGTTAGCACCAGCCTGTGAATGGTGCGATGAATTTATCACTACTTTGGCTGCGATA